>OU015751.1:13719619-13730829 GCA_907169655.1 Acomys percivali | reverse complement strand
TCTCTCTCTCTCTCTCTCTCTCTCTCTCTCTCTCTCTCTCTCTCTCTCTCTCTCTCTCTCCCTCCCTCTCTCTCTCCCTCCCTCCTCTCTTCAGACCACACCTTGGTCACAGAAGTGAGGTAATTAGTGAGGAATATCTTTACCTTCACATGATGTGGTATGTTGGGCTGACAGCAGGGTAAACAAAGGCACACCTTTTCCTCAGGGAGGAGACAGAGTGAAGATAGACAGCTGCTGATCAAGAGCAGGGCATTCCATGATGTCGGTTTCACTCCCTAGTTGGTCTGGCTCCCTGTCTCGATTTGTATTTCACACAGAAAGTAAAAGTGAGGTGGCTTCCCGGAATTTCCACGTCACTGGTCAGAACTGTCTCTGCTAACTCACCCTGACCACAAGACACACCGGGAAAGGGTAGTGGTAAGGCATCCTTTTATGCAGGTAGCAAAAGGACGATATGGGGGGGCATATCCAGTGTGTAATTAGAGGTGAGGTCCGAGATGCCTCTTTCCATCCTACTCTCCCTCCTGTAGAACCTTCTGGAATGCTCACATGGAGTTCTCCATCATGGTCCTAACGGCTATGGAGTCACAGTCAACTAGACACGCGTCTGTATACCCAGGGTACAGAGGTCAGTGGGGCTTGCTGAAAGAATGAATGGACTCATGGGTGTGAGCCAGCTGCTGGGGGGAAGAGGAGATGCTGAGTGAGGTAGTCTCCCATCCACCTGGCACCCCGTTCCTGTCTATGGGCATTCCCCTGATGAAATGTGAAACCACAGCCCTAACCACTTGGATTCATTAAAGCTCAGTGGGGTGCACTGTGCCAAAGCCTTACCGTCTCCCATGTGCTAGGAGGATGTGAGTGTGGGGCAGTAGGCTTTCTGTCTTCCTAAAATTTGTATATACTTTTAAATAATCACGGTCATTTGGTTATTGTTGATATAGCTCTCAGCTCAGTATAATAATACGTGCATCTCTTTCTTTTGATTTTCATTTTGTTTTGGTTTTGTATTTTGGGTTGGTTTGGTTTGGTTTTGGTTTCTTTGATTTTCTTTCTTTCTTTCTTTCTTTTGTAAGTCAAGGCTTCTCAGTGTAGCCCTGGCTGTTGTAGGACTCACTCTATAGACAAGGCTGGCCTTGAACTCAATGATCCACCTGCCTCTGCCTCCCAAGTGCTGCACCCAGCTTAATATGTGCAATTCTTAAAGTGAACAAAGCGTTCTTCCAAAATAGTTTTTCTTTGTTATGCATGGCTGAACACTCAGTTTAAAACACAGTTTATACTTCTAGGACTTTTGCCTAAGAGGATGTTTAAATGTATATGTGGAAAGATGTGGAGAAGCTTTAATAGCTGTGTTTTAAGAAAATTTCTACTCTTCCCTTGGTTAAGTAAGAAATGGAACACTGCAGAAGCACAAATAAATGATAATGATCATACCAGACATTATGGCAGCACAGAAATGTCACTAGATGTTTTAAGTAGACCCTGTACGGGTTAAGTATGCTACCTTTCAGTTGGCAAGGATGCAGTTACTCATGCACACAGAAATGCTTACCAAAATGGTAGACCATGGCTATCTCTTCATTTTTTTTTCTTTCCTCATTTCCCTGCATTGTTCGATGGTTTAACCAACATGTGTCTATTCATTTTATATTCAGAAGAAAAATCATTTTCATGAGCTTAGTTATACAAAGGTATGCTTTAGGATCATAGACGGACAGAGTGGGGAAGTCACATGTAAAACCTCTGATACTAGACCCTGGATAATCCACCCTCTCCTCCTTCCTATGTGACAGGGGCTGGGGACATATAGTAACTGATAATCTTCAGACTTGTATTCCCAGTGTGTCTCCCCCATTTCCCCAAACCTTAGCCCACTACACTGAAGGAGAGTCGAAGCTATGAGCTCCGCTGCCCTTCTTCCCACTAAGTTAGGGAGCTGTGAAATACACGGGCTTACTGGTATGCTTAGGAAATGCTTTCGACCTCAAAGGCTAAGCAAAATATATTTTCTGCAAAGTCTTGAGTGTAACCAAACACTGAATTTGCAATTCTATTCCCTACACATTCTAGTGAATACAGCAGTTAACAAACAAACAAACACACACACACACACACACACACACACACACACAAATGGAAGAATTGAATTTAAAAAAATTTCTCTTTGAATTTTGGATTTCAAAGAAGTATGACAGACAGTTTTGGCAGAGACGGTCACTGTCACAGGGCTATCGTTCCGTTTTCCTGTGGGTAACGCGAGGCTTAGTAGTGAAATTCCAGTGGGGCTGAATGAAAAATATATTAGAAAACGTGAGGTCAGACCCCAGTTCTACGGAGTAGTGCGCAGCCTCCTATACAGCTGAGGAAGTGAACAGGGCCCCTGAGGGAGTAAACACCAAAGCAGCCTTGCCTGTCACAGATGCCCTTGTCACTCATCTAGTTGCTAGGAGCCTCTAGATAAAGTAGCTCTCAGGCTTAAGTAAAGATGTAAATATGTGTTAGTTCAAAAATTAGATGCATCTAGGCTCTGGGACTTACTAGTTTACAGAGGGTGTTTTTCATTTTCACTGATCTTGCCTAGAAAGAATCACTGGTCATTTTCTACAGACCTCAGTGTCTGGGTTTGTTTGTTTTCCTTCTTCATCTTCTTTGGCTAGATCATGCATAGAAACCACAAAAGTAATTGAGTTTCTTTTCTTTTTTTTATTTTTTATTTTTTTTAGATAAGGCTCTGCAATAGTAAATTGAAAGATTAAAGTGATTTCCATTTGAAAGGCGGGTCTACTGAACTTGAAGTAACTCTGGTCCCTGTTTCCTTGGATCTCCTGCCACTATAAAAAGGAGTGGAGGATATTGAAGGCGGAATGCTTAATGTTCTCTCTGCATGGTGAGATGTATTTCACACCTTCTTTATTAAAAACAACGAAACAAATGTCACAGTCTTGGCTAGGCTTCCTCTGTCTTAGCGGAGTGCCCTTGTTCACCCATCTCTCTAGAATAAAGCAACAGTTGCAGATAAAGTTAGACCAGCCCTGACTCCCTTAAGATCTTCATTGGAATGTGAATGCTGCATCTTACCTTCCCTCCCACGCACGCATGCACGCACGCACGCACACATGCAGAAGGTGGCTCATTGCGATTTGAAGCGGTAATGTCAAAGCACTCTGTCAGAGCCATCTTTTGGACTGGAAAACTTAGGAATCTTAGACTTTTTCAGAGATTGCCATTTTTTTTTCACAGTGAAAGTTTAAGAAGTTCAGAGAGGATTACGGATGTCAGGTCAGAGTTTTAGAAATGAGCACTGGAGTCCCACTTAACCCAGTGTCAGCAATGCATCAGTCACATGAACAAAAATGAAGTTTGGACAGGATCCCTGGGGCTGGCTAGAAACACTAGCCATATTGGTGACATCTGGGTTTGACTGAGAGACCCTGCCTCATTGAATAAGGTGGCGAGTAACTGAGGAGGAATCCTGTCAACATCCTTAGGTCGCCTCATAAGCACATGTGCACACATGCCTATGAAAGTTCCTCTCTCTCTCTCTCTCTCTCTCTCGCTCTCTCTCTCTCTATCTATCTATCTATCTCTCTCTCCATCTCTCTCTCTCCCTCTCTCTCTCCCTCTCTCATCTTCTTCCTCTCTCTTTCCCTCTTTCCTCCTTCCTCTCATTCTCTCTTCCTCTTATGAAAAAGAGGAAAGAATACATATCACAATGCAGTTTGATACATATTTACAGTTAGAACTTGTCACACAGAAATCAGTCTGACCATGATGTCTGTTGGAGGTTTGCCCTGCTCCCCAGTTGCTGAGGCTTCTGATGTTGCCAGGACTCCACTAAACTTGACAGACACCTCTCTTGTCTGAGACCCACACTCACAGCAGTGAACAGGAGATTAAGGCCTTTAAGGATGGGGCTTATTTCTTTCTAGTGGAGAACAAACAATACAGTTAGGAACAAATGAGTGCTGTGGAGATGGTCCATGTGCCTAATGTGAGGAGAGAGTGACCAGGAGAATGGCTTTCCTCCCAGAAGAAATGGCATATCCATTGTGATCCGAGTTACTAACAGGAAGACAATATTTCCAAGCAGAGGAAGGACCCTTGGGATGGGCTGAGACAAGACTGCCCTAGGCTAAGAAAACCCAACGGTCTAGGAAGGGTGTGGTAAAGATATAGCTAAACATAACCCAGCCAAAAGGAGGACATCATACTGTGACAGAGGAGGAGGAGGACCTTTCCAGGGAGGAAAACCGTTCAGAGAAGATGGGGTGGATGCTCTGTGGTATCATTGGGATATGGACAACTGGCTTGGAAACCATGGCCTGCTGGTGATCTTACTAACCAGCTTTGAGAGAAGAGAGTGGGAAAGAATTACAAGAGAATATGTTAGCATTCCCCCCACCCCCATTTTCTGTGTATGAATATTTCCCCCAGGATCTGTGTCTGTACACCACATAGAGGCCCAGTTCCTGGAGGGGCCAGGATAGAGTGCTAGGTCCCTTGGAACTGGGGTTAAAAATGGTTGTGAACTACCATGCGGGCATTGGGAACTGAACCTGGGTCTTCTGCAAGAGAGAGCAGCTTGTGTTCTTAACTGCAGAGCCATCCTTTTAGGCCCACGCTGCTGGAACATTTTATGATGAAGGAGAACAGATGAGTGAGCAAGGAGCTGAAGTGAGAACAAGAGAAGAGTTATTTGGGGGAAATTTAAACATGTGAAAGATGAATAAGGCATCTCTTTGGTGGAAGAGGTATTTAAAGATAGAGAAATCGATGATGCATAGGAAAGAAAGAAGAAGAGGAGAAAATAAGTTCTTGAGACAGGAGAGGCCTGGATGGTGAGAGCAACCGATGCTCACATGGAAGGGTCATCCTCAGTGAGAGTAAGGATGGGCGTGTCTTCCACTGCAGAAAGAGTAGAGTTCCTGAAGCAGGTTTTTAGACTTTGTTGACTGGTGTGAAGGTGAAGTAGAACTCATCCCATGACGAGTGGGAGGCAGATGAGGCCGCAGAGAGGGAAGGGAGGGCTGGACATAACCTTGTCTTCCTTGCATGGGAAATTCACTGGGGAATTTTCATAAAACCTTTCAACACTGGTGAGTGCCCACTCAAGATCAATGGTAAATAATTGGGACCATCTTTGGCCACACCGTTTTCCCTGAGACATTTCAACTGGCCAGATCGAGGTAATCAGGAGATTTCACCCTACCCCCCTGGGATGACATGATTAAAGACTACAGCCAACCATATAAAAGGAGGGACTGTGATGCTAGACCATAGAACAGAGGCACAATAAGAAGAGAAACTAAAGAGGTGATGCACGTGGACAGATGGGGCATCTATAGGTCTCTCCGTATGAAGAGAAAATGACGACAGAAGTGCCAAGAGATAAGAACTGGGGTCATATGGCTTATGTCTATTTATGCTCATAATATAGCGCTGAGGCGCTACAGCTGTTGGGGAGAAGGTGAGCACTGGATGATTGACACGAGTGATGTGGATTGGACAAAGAGCACAGAAATGAAAGAAGCCAAAGATGTAAGAGGAAGACCACTTGAAGACATCAGCCATCTGAATTTTAAAAAGATGCTGCTCCAGGCGATGCCACGGTCAATGACCAAGGGTATGGATGAAGGCATTTTTGAATGAGCCAAATAATAAATAATAATGAATGATGATGGTCTGGTGCTTTTGGAAGAGAGATGAAAGAGAAAGACAATCTTAGGTTGTGTGAGATCTGAAAATCAAACCTTCTGCCCCTTGAAGGAGTATGGAGTATACGGAGACAGCCCATTGCTGATAGAATAGTGGGGAGACCAGAAAATGTAGCAAGTACATGAGAAACTGACGGTGGCCAACGTAACCTTGGGTGGTAGGTAGAGTGAACTTGCTGCTGGGGAGTTCTAGAGTTCAGAGCATTTAGCTGGAGCAAAGCATAGGTGTCCTGTTTCCCAGCCGCTTGCTATGAGGGATGGCCAGAGGTTTATTAAGAGCTGCCTGTCAGCATTCTGGACATGCACGCTCTTTGGGAGCAACCTGCTGTGACCATCTGCTCAACTTCCAGGAGATGCTACCTAAATTGAACACAAAGCAAGAGGATATCTCTAACCCCATAATCTACCTGGTGTCAGCAAGCATATGGCTGCACATATATACATATTTCTGCACTGAATCCCATGTGGAAATATAAGGTCGGATGCAACAGTCAAATCCCAAAGAATTTTAGAGATCTGTACGTTATATGTGTGCATCTGTGTGCATTTTCTTGAGTTACTTGGGATGTGACAGTGGTGAGCAACATTTTGTCTGGGAAGTACATGAGACGGTCAGTGACCCAGAGGTCAGCAGAGGCCGTGGTTTATATCATCTTTTTGACCATTTCTAGCAGTGTGTGCCTCTCGCTTCCCCTTCATGGACTTCCCTATTAGCAACCAATTATGTTTCTTCTTTCTTTCTTTCTTCTTTTTCTTTTCTCTCTTTCTTTCCTTTGTACAACTTTTTATGTCAACATTACTGGTTAACGGCTTGTAGAATCTTGAAAGGCAGGGCTCCATCCAGGTCCTCTCTCAGCGTCTACTTTAAGTTATTCTGAAAATCACCTTGAAATACTTGCCTCTGTGCCTTCCATGGCTTTGGGGGGTTGGGGAGCTAGGAGCAAGATGAGAGAAGACAAAGGGGAGAAATAAAAGAAGGAAGGAAACCCTCGTGTCCTCGTTTTGATGCCTCTATCTGAAATGTAGGACTCTTTGAAGCTTCCAGACAACGAGGAGGTACTAAGTTTAATCACATTCAGGAAGGAGCCAAGAGCCAGGTGTCTGTAGTGGTCCATAGTGTACCTGTAATCTGTGCTTTCGTAACTTGAAGCCAAAAGCTTTAAGGTGTTGAAGATGGAGCCTTCCATGTTCACCTGTGGCTTTGACATATGTCCCTTCCAGAGACTAAAACAGTCAAAGGGCTCCAGGAGGGGCCTTGTGGCACTACCAAGCTCCGTGTTACCATGTGTCTTTCCTGAAAATCAGGCAAGGACTAGCCACTTGGCAGCTCACCAATCAAGATCCAGGGGATCAGGCATCCTCTTCAGGCCTGTGTGGGCACCTGTGTTCATGGGTACATAGATTTCCCCCTAAACATAATTAAAAATAAATCTCTTTTTCAAATAAAAATACATCTCTATGTGTAGTGGTGGGCTTAGAAGTGAAGACCTCCCATGCCAGGCAGGTGCTCTGCCACCAAGTTGCCAACAGAGCCCAATGATGTTGACTTCTTGTCAAGACTTTAACTGAACTTCTTACAAAGAGCAGTTGGTTTTCATTTATATAATGTATTGAATTAGTAATTATAAAGGAAGTCTACACACTTTATTCTTCTTGTGTAAAAACCATTATGTGGTAGCCACAGCTTGATCCTGGCTCCTCTGAACTGAGACTCTGGTGTGGATTTTCACAAGATGGTCAATGAACACAGTCTCTTTCCAGAGGTCAGGGGTCAAGTAGCCATAGGTCTTAGAGATGGTATCAAAGTTGCCCAGGGGTGGCAGTGCAGTCCCTGGCTGATGTGTAGCAGTCATCAGTACCAGCCATTGGCAGCAGCTTCTTGGGTACAGGAACTGAGATGATGCCAGTGCCTCTGGGGGCAGGGATGAGATTCAGTAGCACAGATTCACAGCAGTCTGTCATCTTGCATTGGACAATGTGGAGCTTGCCAATCTTGTTCCTCCAGTAATCTCTTCACACAAGGATGATGGGAACCTTGACCAAGATGATGTCCCTCGGGTAGCAATGGCACCCTTCTTGGAGTACCTAACACCAATACCAACATGACCATTGTAGTCCTCAATAGTGACCAAAGCCTTGAACTTGGTCCTCTGGCCAGCCTAACTCTGCTTCTGCACTGGCATGATCTTGAGAACCTCATGTTTTAGGGATGCTCCCAGGAAAAAATGAATAAGTAGAATTCATAAATAGGCAGGAAGAACTGGTAGATCTCCTCCAAGAACTTGATCTTCATGGCTTTGGCCAGGTGGCCCTGTTTGGTGATGGGGATCCACTCCTTGTCTTGTCTTCAGCTTTACCTCCACAATTCCCACGGCCTGTACCATGGTGTTCCATGGCCTTGACCATGACCAATCCCCCTTAAATAGCTTCTGAATCTTCTGCAGAAGCAGCCAGGCCTCCAAAGTCTGGCCCTCGAGGCCTCCTGGTCCTCTAGGCCCCTTGCTGTACCATTTGGTGTTTTCTTGAAGAAAAAGAAGCAGGAGTCAGTTTTCCATATATAATTTTTAAATCACCAAGGCATATTCTATAAAGAGAATTTGTAATCTGTTTTTACTTGAAAGCCCCCCCCCCCAAAAAAGGAACTATTGTTCTAGAATCAGTTGTGAAGAATTTCAGATCTCAGGCTGTTTCCTTAATGGAAATGTTGAAGGTGGAATTCTCTTTTCAGAAAACAAAAAGCCATCAGCATCTTAGGCATAACTCAAAAGGAAGAATTTTTTTTAGTATAAGATCCATAAGCTAAGATTATACGTGGCCACAAATTTCCACTTTTTATACCACATTTTTTGAGGAGATGCTGAGAGGCCTCTTTTCTGCTAGGATAAAAGAAAAGAAAAATAACATTAGACACTCCACTTGTATTCCAGTCCTTTTCCTTAAGCAGTGTCAAAGCAAGAGCCAAGAAAACTAGGGCAAGGGCTATTTTTAAGGCATATTTTAAGTTCTTTATTTGGGGGATTTGCAGGCAAAATGGTGTGAAGATTTTCCTGTCTGTGGCTGTTAATTCTGCTAGATTTGGAAAGTGGTGCAAAAATAATATTGATTCTAGTGATTATTTCCTTTTAAGAACTTATCAAATCTTATCACATAAATCCAATCCTACGTGCACTAGTGTTTGAAGATGATACTGGCGGCATTTTGATGGGGATGAAAACAACTTGCTACCTAAAGGAGCAAGCAAGAGTAAGAAGACCTAGCTTGTGTCTTGTTGTGACAGCTATAATTTCAGCGAGTTATCTGCAAGGCCTGAAGTCTTCGGCCCTCCAGGGTTCTCGAATCTTCACTCTCATTTCTTGCAATAAGTATATCATCTGTCCTTGGAGAAAATAGAAGAATGAAGAGCTTGACCCCCTGACCACAGAACAATGAACAATTCACAAAGCATGCTGGGGCCACATCTAGCTGACTGTATCATAGGAGGTAGGTGGGGCTGGAAAAAAAAAAAAGAGCCATTTGAGACCTTGATACATGGTGGTAGTGCTCCGCCGAGACAACGCCGCCTCCATGACATCATGGGCTGCAGGTGGCCATGGGGACACAGAAGCCAAGCACATTTCTTTGGTGCTGGTCACTGGCAGAGCTCAGGATGGCTACCATTCACATGGTTCTCCTGGCTCTGTGGCTGACACCTACCTACAGGGAACCCTGAGGGACAGTGAGTGCAGAAATTCGTAAGATGGGATGCTGAGTTTCTGAGACACTGCCCCTGGAGGTGAACTTCCTTCGGAATCCCTGCCCCTGACCTTTGTGTTCAGTGGTCACTGACTATTCATCACCCCACCCCCCCACCCCCACCACTCTCCTGAGAGGTATGGCTAGTACTCAGTCTGCCAGGGTGCTGCAATGGGCCATGTATCTTAGTCCCACACTGGCTCTCAGACAACCCAGTGGCATCTATGTGTATCAATCACTTACCAAAATGTGTGATGAAAGGGTGACACACAGACACAAGGCCTAGGAAAGACATTGGTACGGGCAAGGGAATTTACACAGAGCCCTGAAAGCAAAGGTTCTAAGGAAAGCAGGAGCAGGAATCTAGGATTTGAGATTGGACAGTACCATTTTGGACTCATTTGCTCATATGCTCTCCCTCTTTACCCCCTTTGCCATCTTTCCTTCTCTCTTTAGGACTGGTCCAACAGAAGCATGTCTTAACACACCATGCATGTATGCATAGAACAGTACAGTCCTGCCTGGCCGTCCTAGGGTCTTAGAAAGTTTACTAGACCAAACAAAGCAAGTGGTTCATCGGCTTCCATCTCCTGCTCGTTAATAGGTCCCACATAATGCTTCTTTTGGAGATGTAATGGGGAAGGGAAGGGTGCATGCTCCAAGGGTGAAAAGAGACACGTCATCAATGTGCGCTGCTGGAAAGAGACACGTCATCAGTGTGCGCTGCTCACTCACATGAGCTTCGGAGTCCGAGGCTTCCTGAGAACTTGGCCTAAGCTGTCAGCCATGTGTGCACTCTTCCCTTGCCAGCCCGGAGGTGCTGCTCAGTACATCGTCTCCTTCTTCCTCCCTAGACCTTTCCTCTTTCCTTCCATTCCTCCCTCCCCTAGTCTCATCTTTGCTCTCTCTACTCCTCTCTGTCTCTCCCTCCCCGCTCCTTTCTTCCTTGAAAACCTAAAGCTTTAAGTAGGACTTTATTGTGAGCAATGCCATTTTCTGACTTCTTTTAACATTTGCTACTAACTTTAATTCACAATTCAAATGAGCGGAGAGAAATAAACGACCGTTCTGTACCTGTATTTTTACTTTTAAGTGGGACTCTTTTAATCTTGAGGACATTTTGGAAGGCCTTAAATGTGTTGTCAGTTGAGTTCTTAGTTTCATAACCCTTATTAGAAACCAGTTTTGAAAGTTAGAAGCATACCTTTACAGACACACACACACACACACACACACACACACACACACACACAGACACAGACACACATAGTCTCATCCATCTTCTTAGTGGGCTTCCTTGGTCTGTGGCCATTTCCTTATCTCAGCCTATAGCTTCTAACTGAAGCCTGGGACACCAAGGGTCACCTAGAACTGGGCTGAGCACGTTGACCTGGTCTATAGCGGTTATTCATCCTGGTTAGCAAACCCGAACTCAAATAGGCAAACAAGTGCTGTGTTATTTTTGCACCTCACAGAGGGGACCTTCCCACACACTTCTGCCCCGGGATGGAGCACTGTATCACTGCACCGGAGTGCATAATTCTTTATTTGGCAATCCTATGTCAAAAGGAGGCCCATGAACACAGCAGATGTACATTCTGGGTGGCTGCCATCGGCGTGCATCTGGGGAGTTATTTACTAGTTATTGGCAGATTTGGGGGGAGGGGGATGGTGAGGGCAGGGGAACCAAGGACTTCTCTCCCATCTCCTTGTGTCTTTTTTTTTTTTTTTTTTTTTTTTTTTTTTTTTTTTTTTTTTTTT
>OU015751.1:13685536-13703454 GCA_907169655.1 Acomys percivali | reverse complement strand
TGGTTGCTTTAAACCTGCAATCCCAGAACCTGGAAGGCTGAAGCAGGAGGATTGCCCTGAAGTATTTATAAAATCTTTATTAGTTGAACAAACATAAGGTAATTAGTGCCTGACATATCCAAGACTTCAAAGGCAGTGCGCAGTGCACGTGCCACAAACACTAACCAAAATTACTTGAATTGCTGTGTGCTTTTTTTCTGTGTAGCCTTGACTATCCTGGACTCACTTCATAGCTGAGGCTGGCTTTGAACTCACAGCAATCTGGCTGCCTCTGCCTCCCTGAGTGCTGGGATTAAAGGTGTGCTCCACCACTCCTAGCTCTCTGATCCCATCTTAAAAGTTTGGTTCTTTGAAAATTTAGAAACCCCAGAGGTGGCCCAGAGCGTCCTCCACAGACTTGTCGTTACAGACAGCCATCCAACTATTCCACTGTCTTTGATCTGTAGGGTTTGGGCCTCAGAGTCTGGTGCTAGCACATGTGTTTATTTTGGCCCTCCCTGCATGCCTGCCTTTGTTCCATTTTCTCTCTTTCAGTAGCTATTGCCAAGCAAATGTGTAGTAATACTGACAGTTGCCAGCTAAAGCAGCCCCTGCTGTCCCCTCCATGTGTCCCCAAACTGGGCCAACTATAAGGCGACCTCAAAGGGTTACAACTACCAGAAATTAAGAAATATTGAAAAGGAAAGCTATGAGACTGGTGCTGACATAAGACCAAAGGAGACAACACTTCCGAGCTCACCCCTGGCCAAGTGCACAGTGCACTGGGTGGGTGAACGCAAACTTGAACGTCTGGTCCCATTTTTCTCTGTATATTGGATTCAAATATTTTGCATATAAATAAGCTTCATATGTTTTCAACAGGAAATGTCGTTCTGAATAAAGCCTGGAATGGCTTCTTTCTCTCCTTCTCAATTGAAAAACAGAACATTAAGGAAATGTGCTCATTTGTGTGTGCTAGTAATGGGGGATGTCTTAATTGGTTTTAATCAGGAGGAGAATGGTAATTCACTGTTGTTCCTGGGTGCTGAGCTCAGCACAATGCAAAACAACCTGAAAGTGGAACAAAAAGAAATGGAGCTGCCCCACGTGGGCCCATTTCCTGATGCTGTGAGGGGCCCATTTCCTGATGCTGTGAGTCACTGAAGAGTTGCTAAGAGCTGAGAGGTGGGTCCTGAGGGCTGGCTGGTCAGTCAACCTAGCCTCCTTGATGACCTCTGGCTTCCATATGCAGGGGCACATATGCACAAATATGAGTACCACCCCACACCCACATGGAAGATATACTAAGTTGTGACTCTACCTGCCAGAAAGGGAAGTGGAAACTGTTTTCATCTTTCAAATGTCTACTCTGAAGCGTTAAATGATGCCTGATACTCCTTTATGAATGAAGCTAGGTCCACAGTCCTGAGTGCTGCTCAGTGTAAATTCTGTGTCTTAGTTTGAAATAGGGGCTCTTCATATTTTTAAATCTGGAAAAATCAGCTTGGTTTGTCACCAGATTTTAGAAGGAGAAGAAAAGTCAATGGGTTGATGGAGGCAGAGGGGGAGGGGTGCAGGGGCTGATGTGTTGGGTTTACAGTGTGTGGGGGGGGGGGCAGAGAGTAGCTTCTGAGTCACATGCAATGTTGAGGAGTTATGAGCATGTCAGATACCAAAGCCCTGACCTAGAGCTGTGTGTGTTTTTAATGAATGTGCTCTAATTCTGTAGACTTTTCTTTCTCATTAGTTCCTTGTTAACTTTTAAGGATGTTGTAAAACTAGTAGACCTCATAGAGAAATTTAAAAATAAATAAAGTGATCTGGGGCTAGGACGATGGTTCATTCAGTCAAGGGCTTGATTCACAGGCAGGGGAATGAGTTTGGATCCCCACCACCCGCAGTTACATGCAGGGTGTTTTATTGCACACCTGTAATCCTAGACCTGCGGAGATGGGGGCAGGCAGATCCTTGAGGCTTGCTGGCCGGCTGGTCTTGCTAAGTCAGTAAGCTCTGGGTGCTGTGAGAGAAAGTGGCTCAAAAAATAAAATGGAGAGTGATAGAGGAAGAAACTGACGTCAACCTCTAATCTCTGCACGCAAGCAGATGCAGAAGTTCACACACACACACACACACACACACACACACACACACATGGAGCACACATACATGATCTGCCAATAAGAAGGAGAAACACAGATTTCCATTTGCTGTACTATCTAATCTTTTATTTTCTGTGAATAATACCTAGACAGATTACAAAATTATATTTATAAATATATAATATGTTAATAAATGTTTTCCATGGTATCCTATATAATAATAAATATATAATTTATTAATTTGTTGCTATATTATATGTGATATAATGTTATATATATTACAATATTAGTTTATATTAATAAATATATTATACAATTATAAAATTAATTCCAGGGTTTGTTTGTTTGTTTTAACTTAGCATTACATTTAAGCATTTTGTGCAATCATACAATGATTAAATAAATATTGACATAATGCCTGTAGGGAATCCTACCTTGGGGCAGAGTTGCTTTTATCCTGTGTTCTCTCAAGTATGCAGTGAGCCTTGACTGGTAAACTTTGTCCACCTTTAACATTTCTTTAGCAACAGCACCTGTAACGTCATCTTGACTCATCATCTAATATCAGCATCACCGTACGAAAGATAAGGGGCTGGAAAGATGGCTCAGTGGTTAAGAGCACTTGCTACTCTTGCATAAGGCCCAAGTGGAAGCTCAGCACTGTCTGTCTGTAACTCCAGTTCCAGGGGAATCTGATGCCCTCTTCTGGCCTACACAAGCACTGCAGGCATGCAGTGTACACATACACACTCAGGCACAACCACACAAAAAGATTTCATGAGCCTCCTTAATTCAATAGACGTGATAGACAGTATGGTGAAGCTTTCCTCTCTGGCTATATCAGCATACAGGTTTTCAGTTCCCTTTCTGGACAGCCACCTCTAGTAGGTTCTAGGTCTTCGTGTCTTGAGCTGACTCAACCTTACATTTGAGTAGATAGAACAAGGCGTACGTGAAGATGATTTTTAGTCCTGTTAGAAAGGATTCCTCCACAGGAAGACTCAGTGAAAGGTTCGATTGCTGATTGCAAACGTTTGGTTTTGTCAACTTGATGCTCTCAAGAATCGCCAGGGAAGAGAGTCTCACTAAAGGATTATCGAGATCGGATTGGCCTGTGGGGATGTCTGTGTGGAGTTATCTCAGTTACTTTACCTGAAGTGGGAAGGTCTACCCACTGTGGGGAATGCCATTCCCTATGCTTGGGATCCTGGAATGGTGGTAAAGGAGAAAGAAAGTGAGCTATCACTAAGTGTGCACACAGGCTCTTGATAGCATGACTACTTACTACAAGCTCCTCCTGCCTTTGACATCTGCACAATCTCTGCGACCTAGCACTATGAGCTGAATAAGCCCTTTTTTCTTCCCTAAGTTGCTTTCGTCAGGGTATTTTGTTATGGCAATAGGAAACAAACCTAGGAGTCAATTCATGTTTGAAAAGTCTATAGTATTTATTTGCTAACCTGGCTAAGACTCCAGATGACCTGGAAAATGCCTTAAAATAAGTCAAGTGTGATGTGAACAACGGTAATCCTTGCACTGGGAAGGCTGGGGCAGGAGGATCCTGAGTTCCGGAGTGATTCTTGTCCGCATAGAAACTATAAAGCCAACCCAGGCTGCGTAAGACCCTGTCTCAAAAGGGTCTTATGCACAGGCACAGTGGCTCACACCCGCATCCCAGGCTTCGGGATGCTGGAACAGTGGGGTCTGCATGAGTTTGAAACCAACACAGGCTACTTAGTGTGTTGGAAGTTGGCCTGGGCTGCAGTGTGTGACACTTTAGCAGGCCCAATAAGTCATAACCCTCAAGAGCTGCTCCTAGAAAGCTGGTCTGTCTGTCTGATTCCCATGATCCTTCAGTTGGGTAGCTAGAGAGCTCAGAGTGACTCTTAGCCTTTATCCTGTGGTGCTGAGAGGGTGTGGAGGGGCTAGCGGACTCTTACTAGTTCAAGCCTACAACACTTGAACTTTTCTTGGGGTTCAAGCATCTCCACAGCACTGCCCCATCCATACACCCACCCTCATTCTTTCACAGATCATCAACAGAGATAATGAGGGGCTTTGGATCTAGAAGGTGATGTCATCGTTGTGGACTATTTTCCTTTGGTGTAAGGAAAAGGAAAGATTAATAGAATGTGGGAGTCAGTGCAGAAGGATAGAAAGCTTGCATAAGGCAGTATTTAGCAACATCATCTTGTTCTAAATTTACACACTAATACACATTGTATCTGTCTACTTAGAAAAGAAACAAAAGCCAAGCCTGCTATCTTAACAAAGCAGAAAATTCTGTTTGCTTCCTCCTGTGATATGGCCTGAGTTTGGGCAGTTCTAGAACCTTCTGAAACACAGGCATAGAAGGCAGAGTGATTACAATTGACACCTTACTCCATCAGCAGTCATCGAATAGATCCCCCACCCATCCCCCACCCCACCAATGCATCCCAGATCGCTGGACTACAGCAGTAGGAAGGGCTGGAGGAAATGTGTTGTGGGCTGGTGCTACTGACATGATGGTCAGAGAACATTTCCTGGGGCAAACTGGTGAGTGGCCTGAAGGAGAGGAAAACGTGTGAGATACCTGAATCTGGAGTTGGGTATATCTGAAAGTCTGAATATGCAGATATAGAAAAGAGGATAAAATGAAAATAGAAACCAATGTCAGTGTATGCAACACACACACACACACAAATGGGAGTTAAGGCATACAGGCTTCTGCTAGCATCATTTTAAGACAGCTATTTGGAAATTTACCTCTGATCCCATGTCATGTGCCCCATGGTCACATGCATCCAGCATTAGCTTTAAGCAAAGTACTATATTTTTCAGACTATAAGATGCACCCAGTTTTTAGCTCAGTAAGGAAAAACTGTAAAAACAGCAATTGGACCACAAGGTACACCCTAACCACCCCTAACCACCACCCTCTTTGTGGTCCAAAAAAAACCCGTAACTAAAAGACAATATGGCAGGATGCCTCTAAGAAGAAACAGGAAACCAGGGTTGGAAAGCAGCAGAGAGTGTGTGAAGGTATATATTGCTCAGAGGCTTGTCAGAGGCGGGGTGTATGAAAACACACTGCTCATAGTTCAATCCCTTGACTTGTAGGTGTACACCACCTTCTGACATTGTAACTCCACCGATGTGGCCCCAAAAGCCCAAGCTCAAGAACCGCAGTTGACTTAGGAGACAGAACTCAGCATTTTTTAGTAATTTATGATTTTATGTTGGTCTATATTCGTAGCTATCCTCAGCTACAGAAAGCCACACGCATGCCTTGCGGTGTTGCACACCAACAAGCAAATGCTTCTACCTGAGAATCGGCATTTTTCAGCTATTTTTGATTCCCTGGCCAGAATTGTTCATTTGTCTTCTCTCGGCCACAGGGACATTTAATCTTCCCATTGGGACAGAAAGGGGGACAATGATGTGTGTGGGTTAGCATTCATGAGTGATGAATGCACATGTATCCAGGAAGAGAACCGTTATGGACAGTCTCCATCTTCTCTGGGCATTCCCGCTGGAGGAGAAAGTGGCAAACCACGTGCCGAGTGCGTACCCCATCTTCTCATTTGAACACGTGGGAGCACATGTGTGTGATGAGTCCAGTTAGGTTCAAATGCCTACTGTTGTGCTGGACAAGGGCTAAACTAAAAGAAAATTGGGGTACTGTGTGTGCAGCAGCCTATGGGAGTTCTGCCTTTAACAGCAAAACCACCCATCTGGGCTGATGGGCTGCTTGGAAGAGTATCCTCTCAGAATGCACTGGATATGTGTAAAGTTCCCACTGTATGCACTCTAGGCAGGAGAAGAGGATGGTGGGCATGGGGAAACGCTGCCTGTCAACAGGCTTACCCTTACAAGATGCTCTGGGATGCATGCAGTAAGGCCTCAAGGAACACTCACTAAAAGAGCTCTGCGGACACATGAATAACTTCCTGGTTAAAGAAGATGTTAGGGATGATGGAGCAGTATGGAAAATGTCAGAGAATCTAGAGTGTAATTTTTCCCAGCTCGAGCATCTTTGTTTTTCTTGTCCATCCACTGACTGGGGAAAGGCCTTCCTTCTCTCTGAATTTGGGTTTACTGGTCCATTAAAGGAACCTGACAGTACACACCCAACACTTACATCACAGACAGGAGTGATAAAAACATCCTGATGGTCAGATGAAATAAGCAAAGGAAGGTGGCCTCAGAAACTATGACTACCACTTTACAAATGCCTGCCTGTTCGGACACTGTGTACAAACTTTTCAGTGGTTAAACTAAGTAATAAACAAAGCAGCGGGACCCTAGAAACCACACTCTGCAGACATCTGCCCGCTGTAAGAATCCCTGCAGTGTTTGTGAAAGAATGGAGTGGACTATATGGCCTAGTAATAATTGCGGCCACTGTCAATCATTTGCACTAAAAATACCAGCTCCCAACCTGCCTGTCCTCTGTGAACACTGGGAAAAGCCTTGGCTGCACATAAAGAAAAGTTTGAAAGGGAGTAGTGTGGGGGAAAGTGACCTTCTTCATGTTCTAGAGTGGCAGTTCTTAACTTTTGGGGTGCTGAACCCTGCTTCTGTCTCTCATGTTGCCATGCACAAACATAATAATTCAAATTTCTTGTCCTGAGTTCAGAAACACGTGAAGACCTAGCTCTTGGAGATGTCTTACTCGGGTATATTTTAGAGGATTTTCCTTTGAGTCGGTTTGTGTGTTGTTTTGCCCAAATTGTTCCAAGCTGTGTCACTTTTAGGTCAGGAAACAAAGTCAGTCTCATTTTTAGCCATTGGTTGGAGAGTCAGACCTATTCAGAGCATATTTTAAACTGTCATATGTCTATGAGGAAATACTGCAGAGCATGTGTGTGTGTGTGTGTGTGTGTGTGTGTGTGAGAGAGAGAGAGAGAGAGAGAGAGAGAGAGAGAGAGAAAGAGAGAGAGAGAGAGAGATCTAAGAAAATTACAATGTGAACTTAAAAATGTTTCATGGCTACTTTTAAAAATTGGGCATTCAGTACATAACATGAAAAATTTGTACTTAAAAGTGTAAAACGGATACAGATACTCCTGTAAACAGCACATGGTAGAAGCATTTGTGTGTTTTGCGGTTTTGAGTTGCCATGTGGCTAGTGATGTATTTCACATAGTATTTCTGGTTTCATTTTACTCATTTGCCAGATGGATTTATAAAACCTATTTTATGTTAGTCAGCTTTTTGACACTGTGGCAATACACCTGAGGCAGACAGTGAAAGAAATGAAAGAGCAGTTTCATTTTGTTCCTGTCAGAAGTTGTAGTCCATGCTTGTGTGGCTTCTTGGCGGAACATGGGGAAAGGGGTCTGTTCATCTCTCTGTGGCCAAGAAGCAAAAGAAAAAAGAAGGGATTTGGGTTCCCAACTGTCCCTTCAAGGTCATACCACCAATGCCTTAGTTTCATCCCCTTATGTCTGACCTTCATCACTTTACAACAGTACCATAGGCTTGATGACTGAGTCGTCAGCAAATTGCTTTCAGGGAGACATTCAAGATCCAAATGGGGTACTTTCTCAAAATCAGCCTTTGCCCATTGAAAAGCATTTGCACAAGCGTGTGAGTTGAGACTTGTGGTAGAAGGTGATGGGTGCCATAGCAGTGTTGATTGAAGAAAGACAGGATAGCATGCTGGGTTCGCACCATAAATGACACGTGTTAAGTATTCAGGAAAGGTCAACATGTGGACACGGATGGAGTGTGACCTTGTCACTGGGCGACTCTAAATCCATATAATAAACAGCACAAATAGGCAGGCAAGCTCCAACTGGGATGGAGATACATGTGACATAGGACCTGTGGTCTGTATCAAGATCATCACCGAAGTGTCTTCTATTCTTTCTCCTTCTGGAATCCCAGCATTTGGGAGGTACAGGCACGAAAGCCATGAGTTTAAGGCCAACCTGGTCTACAGAGTGATTTCTCCCCATCCTCTAAAATATTTACATTTATTTCTTTAAAATGTTTATTGGTAGGGAAGGGGTAGAGAGCCCACTCAATACTTGAGCATGAGCACTTACTTACTGCTCTTGTTGAGGACCGAGGCTCGGTTCCCAGCACCCCCAAGGTAGCTCGTGATTGTCTATAACTCCAGTTCCAGGGGATGCGATGCCCTCTTCTGGCCCCGGGCATCAGACACACATGTGGTGTACACACATACATCACAGACAAACACTCACCCACAGAAAATATAAATAAATCTAAAAACAATTTTTAAAATGTTTATATGTGTGTCTGCTTGCCAACATGTGCGCCAGGTATGCACAGATGCCCACAGAAGCCAGAGGGGGTGTCAGATCCCTTGATAGTGGAATAATAAGCTGTGGGGATTATTATTCCAACACAGATGCTAGGAGCTTAACTGAGATCCTGTGTATGAACAGCAAGTGCTCTTACACACCTAGCCATCTCTCCAGGCCCCTATTTTTTCTTTCATGTAACAGTGGTATTTTCAAGATGCCTGCTTTACATATAGTGACGTCACTATTTATGAACGTGTATTTATTTACATTAAGTGATTCCTTGTAAAATCCTGTGAAGTAATGATTATCCACCCCCTAAAGATGAGGAAACTAAGAAGGGGGAAATTGAGTCACTTGCTGGAGTCTAAAAGCCCCAATAAGGAAGAGGAAACAGCTGACTTCAACCCAGCTATTGCTAAAGGACCCTCTATTTCCCTGGATTTTCCAGCTGTTTCGGCCTGTTCATGGGAGATCATTTTTGTCAGCATGTCCCCAAAGGCTCACCTTGCTAAAGTGCAGTTCTCTGGTCCTCCTTGTGTTTGTAAAGAAGTTGTGACTGACCTGGAGGGTCTTCAAATTCAGAAGACACAGAGCTGAGCGAACTGTAGGTCTCGAATCTCTCTCTGCTGGGGTGACTTGAGTAAAAGTGGGAAATCAAAAGCATCTCTTGAACGGTCTCTTTAGAGTTAGCCTCCGTTGCACACAGAGAGCCCTGGGGAGGTTCCATATACCCTAGAATGTACTACATTATCTGTTGACTCACGGGGGCCACTGGTGGAATCACTATAACTTGTCTTTGTTTCTTTTCCTGTTGCTGCGATAAACTATTCTGACCAAAGCAATTTAAGGGAGAAATGATTTGTTGTGCTCACAGTACAGGAATCCAGTCCATCAAGACTAGGAAGTGAAAACAGCAGGAGCTTAAAGCAGGGGTCACACGTCGCATCTGCAACCAGGAAGCAGACACTGACACATGCGCACACTGCTTAGCTTTCTTTCTCTGTTCTACAACGCACAGGAAGGATCTCCCGACCACATGACTCAGTTAATGTAAGCAACAATGATCCCTCACAGACATCCTCAGAGATAACGTTAGCCTAGATAAGCCCTCACAGGCATGCCCCACATGATTAGAGAGTCCTGTGAGTAGACAATTAACACTATCACAGAATCAAATCCTTACCCTGTTAGGGTGAGATTGGAAAAGGGGCAGGCTCCCCCCTCCCCCCTCCTCCTCCCCCACCCTCCGCCTCCCACCCCCACCCCCACCCCCCGACACACCCAGGAGAACGTCTATGTGTATTTGAAGCTTCAGAAGGTGATGAGGGAGAGCACGAATTTGTTGTTTTGATTTTCAAGCCTTCCTAAACCCTACGGGAAATAACCAAACAAAGGCAGCTGAATCTCCAAATTAAACTTTCCAGATGTTCCCCTCAGTGTGAGT
This sequence comes from Acomys percivali, assembly GCA_907169655.1. NCBI lineage: Eukaryota > Metazoa > Chordata > Mammalia > Rodentia > Muridae > Acomys > Acomys percivali. Next base: position 13,693,675 of record OU015751.1, on the reverse strand, counting down.
GAAAGGAAGAATAGACTATTTCCTGGGTCATTTACGCCTGAGTTATTGGGTGTTAGGTTTTTGAAATAAATAAGTGTTTCATTTGCAACCATGATCTCAGCCATCAGAGGACCTCATTTGACTTGTTATTCGATACACACTTGGAATCATCACAAACCCAGTCACTCTAACAGGATTGGTGCCCTGGCCTTTCTTTAGGCTCCTGGAAGGATGCTAAAACTCCCTGGATTAAACTTAGTGATCTGCTTCTACAGCTCATTTTCATACCTCAGACATACATTGCAGATTTTTTTTAAATGTCAAGGCATAAAAAAAAAAAAAAAACACTTTCAAGGAAAATTTAAATAAAAACACAAGTAGGACATTATTAGAAAATACAGCATCAAAGCTTTTGCCACCTGAAGGCGGTAAGCACTTGAGAAGCTGAGGTAGGGAGAAGTGTAGGCTCCAGGTTAGCCCGGAATGAGCAGCAAGAGCCTATCTCAAAAAAAACAGACCTAGAACAATCTACAAATATTAAGTCCATTCTGTTTATTAGACAAAAAATTCAAGAGTAGGTATAATAGACAGAGGCAGGAGAATTACTACGAGTTCAAGGGTCTTTTGATTTACCTGCCTAGGGCTACATGGTAACCCCATCTCAAAGAAAATTAGTAATAATAGTAGAGATGATAGATAGATAGATAGATAGATAGATAGATAGATAGATAGATAGATAGATAGATGATAAATAGATAATCTCCTCGCTGCTAATGTTTTGTATACTTACCTTGTACCTCACCCAACCTCCATCCTGAGGGATTATGAAGTATTTCCCCAACCCCCTAGCATACTGTACAGTGGCAGGCCGTGCAAGGAAGTAAGGGGAGGGTAAAAAATGGATATTGTTAACCAGAAAACTCATCGCCAATTCACCGATCACTAATTCATCGCCTAATTCCTCTCAGATGAATTCTGTCCTTGTCCCTGCATCTGTAACTGTGTCTGGGAAATTCTAGCTCAAGAACTTTAGATTTCAAGTTATATTGATTTTGATCACAGGCTGCGTGGAAGCCCGTCTGTTCAGGCCTATTCTTCCTAGAACACCGGCAGTTTTCTAATGAGTTGGCTACCTTTTTTATTATTATTATTTTTATTTTTTAAAAACGGAGTCGGGTATTATATTCCACTTGAAGGGAACTCTACCTTCTAGTACCTGTCACCTTGTATAAATGGGCCCTGGACACCTCCAACACCAACTGATCCTTCAGTCAGCAGGTCTACACTTCTATATCAAATTCTCTTGGGCCTCAAAGAGTTGGGGGGGGCGGGGGCCGGGATTGGTTTTCCAGTCCAGAGGACCTTCTAGGATTTTGTAGCCATGTTACAGTTCCATGGGAATAAGTGTATTCTTTTTCCAGTGACTACTGGCTTACTCTAGGATGCACAGCCTCAGGGATGTGCCCTCATCGGCAGTTCCTGCCTGGACTAAACGTTGCTCTATTTACATAATGTGATAATTGCTACTTTGAGGGGAGATTTGGCCAACTTCTGTTAGGGTTAATATTTGGTAGGTTATCTTAGCATAGCATAATGGTGTAGTAGCAAGACCTCGGGCACTTTGCTGGTAAAGTGAGTAACAGTCAATCCATGCCGTATTGTGAGAACTCACTAGAGAAAAGAATGTAGCGTGGTTATCCTAGTGACCGGGGCATATTATCAGTATCCAGATAATATCATCAATATTATAAAATTGTGATTATATTGAACTGAACATGATAAGTAGCTATCAGTTGATGGAAGATATGTCATTTAAAATTTGGGGGCTTTTAAACTTGGTTTTCTGAAAGCAACCTAATTAGGATCTGCTGTAGTAAGTGATACTTATTCAACCACTCACTTGGGGGAAAAATATTCACAGCCTATTGAGTACTGTTCTAGAAATAAAGGACACTCCCATAACTCCTTATAACTAACAAGAAGCTGGCTTGAAAAGAACTCATTCTAGAGCAGACAGACAGACACTAAGATAATTGAGATATGTATCACCCCAGATAGAGAACTACTGCAAAAGGGGAAACAGAGTCAGAGGCTGATATAAGAGCAAATCCTGCTGGAAGTTCTAGCCTCTCTCTCTTTCCCTCTCCCTCTCCCCTCCCTCACCCTTCCCCCTCCCCCCCTCTGGAGAGGGAGAAGGAAAGGGAGAGGGAGAGGGAGAGAAGAGAAGAGGGGGAGAGAGAGAGAGCGAGATGGAGGGGGAGGAAGAAACTCAGAGTGACATTTGAGAGGCTCTGGTCAATCAAAGATGATTTACAAATTTTTTTTCCAGTGTCACCTGTTACATTATTTACTCTTTGATCCCATCTGAGACTTCTCTTTGTGGAATCCTTCCTATAAGCAGCAAACGCATCAGGGTGCTGGTTCTAAACTGGAAGAATGGACCATTTCTGGAAGTGCTTGTTATTGGGGAAGACTCAAGGTCAGAAAACGAGCCTGAAGGCTTCGGGAAGGCGAAGTGATGGATGGCAGTGTTCAGGAGAAAATGAATGGACCTGGGAAGAGGCAGAGATAAGCTTCTGCCTGGTGGAGCAGGCTATCTTCCTCCCCTGCAATGAAGACAGACTGATAAAGCCAAGTCAGCACTCTCTCCCTATCCACTAACAGGAGGCTCATTAGTTTTCATCCCTATTACAGCTTGCAGGGCCAAATTCCTATGGCTGCTAACTGGCCCTGCTTACTCTCTTTCCTGTGACTCAGATATTGCTCAGAAGTCATCGGCTTCCTGTAACTGTGACTCAGAACCTCCACTCTCTTGAGGGCATGTCTTCAAGTGAAGTTTTGACCCGGACGGAAGCTTCTTCGATGATGTTGCCTGCATCCTGGAGGCAAGGGTCATTATTGCCCAATAAGATACACTCTGTCCTCTTCTGCTCACTCTGACAGACATCTCTAACATGCCCTGATGGAGTGAAAGAGGTACCAAGGTGCATGGGACATAGTTACCTGAGTGACCTTCCTAACTTGACCTTGGCCCTCCCCATCTGTCCTGCCCCTGAGGAGGACCCACCTGACCAGTCAGACCCCTTCGTGATGATAAACGGGGAGGCTCTGAAGTTGCTATCTCCTAAGGGCAGGCTGGATAGCTGAGCAGAGGAGAGAAGTCAGGCCAGGCTCAAGGGCACAGCTTTGGCTCAGCTGCAGCCTTATGCTGCGGCATAGAAATGAGGGTCTTATAGGAAAATGTTTTCTTCAAGGTTGCCAAATACAAATAGCCAAATAGTGAGTGTGACACTAATATAATTCCTGATGGTTTCACAATTCATCTTGCTCTATGTAGTTTATTTTATATATGTATAATAATATAAGTATATATGTAAAAAATAAGTAATATTAATAAAAAAAGAAATGAGGATCTTGTTTTATCTGAAGCATCTGTTTTTTTGTTTTTTTATTTTTAAATAACCATATAGGCAGAAGTTTGGGGTTTCTTTTCTATGAATCTTCTATACTTACAGATTTTGACAAGGCATTGTTATTGTTTTTAAAATAAAGTTGTGGGTATCTTTTCTTCCCTTCTCTTCTGGTTCCATTCCCCTCCTGCTTCCTTCATCCACTGTCTTCTTCCTTTCTGACTTTGCAAGTGCAGAGAAAGCTTTAAGAGTTGTTGATACTGAATCCTCGGTGACTTTTCCTTACCTGTAACCATCCAGCAGAGTGTTAGCATTCAGAGTGTGGGCAGGGCTACCTGGCACAAGTCTTTGCAGCCTTCCTAAGCATCTTCAGAGATGCGTGGTAAGGTTTTTTGGTTTTTTGGGTTTTTTTCCCCAGGATGTGTTCCTGGTGTCACGTGTTGATGTAAGAAGCACAGTTGTGAGCTTAGCTTGTCATCTTTAAAAGCGTGCAGTGGGCCTAATCAAAGCTCACAGAGCATTACCTTCTTGAAATTCTCCAACCCTGATTAGGCCTGACAGCTGAAACGTAGCCAATGACAGCTAGCTGGGGACTTTATCATTCACTGGAGACCCTATGGGAATGAGGGAAGTGATCATTTTGTAATAATTGTGAATTATGCCTGAGAAATGAGGAAGTAACTGCTTGGCATTCCATCTTGACACAGCTCGGGCAGCTCAGAAATGGCCTGGCTCTCCCAATGCTGTCTATGCTAATAAAAGCCATGTGCCTTCATTCTAAGGGGAGCATCCTTCTGATATTTTTGTTAGCTGTGAAAATAACATGAGAGGTTGCTGACAAGGCACGTATGTGAAGGCCTGCAGATGTTATCTTCCAGCCGTTTGTTCTTTTGTGTTGTCTTTATCTGTCAGCCCATTCACATACAGATGGTTTATGGCAGGCAGAAAAACGTGGTGTATTGAATCTACCTATATGAACTCTCCTGGAACAGAAGGTCTTGGGGGGATGTGGTAGAGACTGGAGAGATGGCTCAGTGGTTGAGAGCATTAGCTGTTCTTTAGGAGGACCTGAGTTTGGTTCTCAGCATCTATATAGGACGATTCACAAGTGTCTGTAACTCCAGCTCCAGGGCATCCAACCTCCTCTTCTATATACATGTGCATATCTGCACACAGACCCATATAAACACAAAAACAAAAATCTTTAAAAAGAGAGCACACACAGTAGCAGAGCCCTGGGCAGCATTGTTGGGGTTGAGGACAGGAAACTCTGACCCCAATGAGAGGACCAACTCTCAAAGGAACAGGTACCCAAGACACTTGTGCCACCATTCAGATCTACGCTGTTAGCAGTAATCCAGGCTTCTTGAGGGCCATTCCACCTTCGAGTCTGGAACAGGTTGTTCCATATTAGATTAGGAAAAATGACCCCAAGGTAGCTGCCCTGTGCTCAAGAACAGGTAGGGTATTGATCAAGAAATGCTAAAGAGACGACGAACTAGACAGAAACATCTGGAAACAGCCTGCCTGTCTCCCCTCACTCTGACCTTACCATTCCCGCAAGTGACATTTCTAACCTTCCTAAATCTGGAATCTCCTATCAGTCTTTGTCTCTAGAGTTTGCTTTTATTCGTGACCTTGTCCGTTATTTCTGTGGATAAAGGAGACTAGAGCACGCTGGCAGGAAACCTCTGAGACAATCTGAGGACTGCCTGTGTGCGCTGCTTAAAAAGCTCCCTTGTAGATGCCGAATGTCTGCCCACTTGAAGTTCAGTGAGCTGATTTTTTTCCCCATGCATTCCTTTGAGTAATGTCCTAGCCACAGCCTGCCTCTGAAATGAGGAAGAAAACACAGAAAAGAGCAAATTCTGTTGCTGGGGTATTCTGTTGCTGGGGTTTTCCATTGCCACATGAGGGAGGCCAGTGCTTCTGGAATCTTAAATCTTACTTTAGGAAAAAAATGTCATGTTTTGGCGGGATAGTGAACAAAGAAAATTCTGTGGAATCCAGGCCCCAGTGCAGAGTCTGGTTTGTGACAATACTATGAGAGAATAAATATGTTAATATTGTTCATGATTCCATGGGAAGACAGTGACTTTTTAAATCTTACTTGATTGGTTGATTGGTTGGCCATGTAAGGCACATAGATGGACAGGTCCTGCTGGGATGATATAAGCTTTCTGCCATTTTTTTCCTATATTGGAATTATCAGGAATCCACAGCCTTTCATTTAAAAATGTGCCTCCTGAAGACACAGCATCCACCTCCAGATAAGTCTCTCTGAATAGGGACACATAAGAACTTATGATTTCCCTTCTGTTGGCCATGTGACCTTGCCCAAGCACTGACTGCCACATTGTGTGAGAGCAGACACAGACAATTCCAAGACATAGGACCAAAGTTGTATTCCACCAAAGTCTTCTTGTGGCCTTTGGCATTTAAAGACTATAAATTTCTAGGTGCCAAAACACTGTTCTTTTGTGGAGTATTTCCCCTCCCCCAACTGATTAAAAACGCAAGATCCAAAATTGGCATGGTAGCATGTGGCGTATAATTCTAGAACTTGGAAGGTAGAGACGGGAGAACCGGAAGTTTAAGGTTATCTGAGCTACGTAGCAAGTTTGAGAATCATCTAGACTGTGCAAAAACTCAGAAGCACGGAATACAACTAGTATATGGTTGAATTTGTTCCAGAGGACACAACGGCGGACCGTTGAGTGGGATGCTAGCGGGCATCCTGAGCAAAGGTAGCCTCCAGTTGCTGAAGGTCAGCATAGAAGGGCTCGCTTGTGGATAGACAGGCTAGAAACATGAGCAGAATGCTAGATGTTTGTCTGCTTGGGGTCTTAATGGATTTGCGAGTCCAGGAGCAACAGAGGGAACACTCTTCCCACCCCCTCAAAGTGATGCCTGGCATTGGAGAGCACCCAGGGAACCTTCTGGTAACATGCAACTGTCTTCCCATCTTCATTGCCATCCTCCCTCTTCCTCAAACATGTGTAGAGCGTATAGCATAGAGTGCTCTTGGTTCGAACTTGATGGTAAGAGTTCAAGGACTCAGAACCTGCGTGCTTGGACACACTGTCAACACCCACAAGAGTGGAAGGCCATACTCGGGACCAGCAGGTGTTCTAAAGGGGAGGCAGTTGCCACGTCCCCCCAGCACCAGCCCGCAACACCACCTACACCTCATCCTCTGCTTCATCAGATGACATCCCTGCCCTTTCCAAGCTAGAGTGACTCAGGACACTCAGTGGTTTCCATGGTGCCATTGTTCTTCATGAGTAGTATGTCCCATTGTTGAACAGCCTAAGGCGAACTTTGAATATCACACAGGGAGATCTCATTTTGAAGAGTCAATCTCTTTGTACTTACTTTGTTTCTTTGCGCTCACTAAAAGAGCATTCTAGGCACAGGAGTAGGTAGCACTAGCTCATGATGATAGAAATGTTCTGGGCTTCTATTTCCTTATCATTAAAACGACAAGGTTCAATGACATAATAAGAGATTGCAGTGTGGGAAGATGGATTTGTGTTCCCCTTCTTTATTAAATACTTTACGTCTTGGATCCGTTGGAGCTATTTATCCTGGAGAGGGGAAGCCTGGAGGAGCGGCTGGGATAGGTTAGCGGGGAGGACAACTGTGTTGCATGTTTAAGAGATGAAACGTGTCTTTTTCTTCCGCTGGAGATAGAAGATGAAGGCATTAGTAGGCGAGGTCTGAGGACGCAGAGCAATGACCTGCTATAAGAGGCTTGATGCTCCTGCAAAGCACTTCCTTGGCCTCTAGAGGGAGTTCCCCTGGAGCCGGTGTGGATGGAGCGTGGGTGTCCAGCCTCTCGCTCTCTGAGACTTCTACTGCAGCCACTAAAGACTGTCTATATAAGATCCACAGGACAGATTCCCCAGGCCTGGGTTCCCAGCACCATCACCCACTAAGCTCCATACTTAGATGAGGCAGGTAGTTAGAACAAAGATGAAGGACAGCTGTGAAGAAGGCAGAGCCATGCAGCAAAAATGTAATTAGAACAAAGTCGGCTGCTTCAGGAGAACCCAGGGCGTGAGGGTGTATCCTGGGATTTGATGAAAAATATAGCTCACCCTCAATTGAAGGAGCCCAGTCTGGGGACAGAGAGGAGTTTTGGGGCCAAAATCAGCTTCCCTGGGTATCCACAGAGGACACTGCCAGCCACTTCCTGCTCTCTTCCCAATCAGCTCCATCCCAGCTACAGGCAGATGAGGTTTCCTGTATCCCAAAGAGGATGCTGGCTTCTGGCCACTGGGTACCAGCTCTTAAGCACACTCAGAGCAAACAGAATGGCGTATCTCCACTGTTCCTGTTAGAATACACTGTCTATCACGTGCTATGTTCACCTTAGTGTAGATGTTTTATTCATGAATGAATGGGAAAGGAAAATATACAGCGAAAAGGGCAATGTACAGCAATCTGGAACTGGAACTCTGGAGTGGATGATGCTGGAGTGGATAATTAAAATATTCTCTATCCGTAATGGGGCATAATTGGACAAGTAAATTTGTATATATTTACAATGTAGATATTAATGCTTTACCATGCATATGCATTGCGAAAACGATCTTCTTGGGCTAATTAACATAACCACCACCTTTTATAGCAGCCGTTTCCTTATTGCCATGTGTGTGCACACTAAGAACCCGCTTGGCACAGTTCAGTTATACAGTAATTCTCTCTCTCTCTCTCTCTCTCTCTCTCTCTCTCTCTCTCTCTCTCT
>OU015751.1:13659694-13685526 GCA_907169655.1 Acomys percivali | reverse complement strand
TCTCTCTCTCTCTCTCTCTCTCTCTCTCTCTCTCTCTCTCTCTCTCTTTCACTCACTCTGTGTGTGTGTGTGTGTGTGTGTGTGTGTTTGTGTCTGTTTGTCTGTGTGTTACTGTCTCTGTGTGTCTGTGGGTCTGTGCCTGTGTGTTTTCTAAATGTCAGGTCCTCGGAACTCACTTTGTATAACTAAGCTTTGTACTCCTTGAGTACCTCTCCCCGTACCCCGCTCAGTCCCTGCATACTATGCTTCTATTTCTATGAGGTCAGCATTGTGGGTTTCATCCAGGAATGATTGGTGCAGTGTGTCTCCTTACTTCATGTGCTGTCAAGATGGGAGAATGCCATTCTCTCTGCGGCTGATGAGTCTGTTCACCACATTTTATTTATCCATCTGTCTACAAAGCCTTCAGTTGTCTCCATAAATGGCTGTGTTGAGCAGGAACGCACATCATCCAGATATGAATTTCATTACGATGGCTGTACACCCAGGCAAGGGGACAGACTGGATCATAATATGGTCCCATTTTTAATTATCTGGGAACTCCTACATGATTATTCATAAATGGCTCTACATTTCTGTTAATGTTGGATTCTTTTTTTTTTCCCCCCTCTGTGTCTTTACCAACACTGTCACCTTTTGTACTTTTGTGGATTTTTTTTTCTGTTTGCTATGAATTTATTCAAATAAGTCTATTTTAACTTTCTACTAGAATAAATCATAAAGAGAGTTTTCTCCTACTTAAAAAAGTCTGCAAATTTAGGTATTTCCATTTGCTGTGGTCGACCTTTTTTCTCATTAATTAATTTATTTATTCATTCACTTTACATCCCAATCACAGCCCACTCCCTCTTCTCCTCCTGGTCCCTCCTTCCCACCCTCTTCCCCCATTGCCCCCTTCTCCTCAGAAAAGGGGAGCCCTCCTCCCCGTACCAACCCACTCCAATGCATCATGTCACATCCTCTTCCACTGAGGCCAGACTTTTGATAAAGGCCACTCTAATAGATACAAGGGACTTCAGGCCTTGGTTTCCATCCTCCACATGATTAGTGATGTCCAGCGCTTTTCAGTACTGTTGTTGACCACTTGCATATCTTCTTTTGAGAAATACCTCTTTTAACCCTTAGCCCATTTTTAGGTGGATTTTTGTTTTGTTTTGTTTTCTACTATATTCAACTAAATAAATGTATTTATAACACACTTTGGATGTTTGCTCTTTACTAGCTGTTTAACTTGAAAACGTGTGTGTGTGTGTGTGTGTGTGTGTGTGTGTGTGTGTGTGTGTGTGTTCTATAGACTGCCAGTGCATTGTACTGACCATTTCTGTTACCATGTAGAAACTGTTTAGATTGGGGCGGTTCAATTCATCTATTCATATTTGTATTTGTGTCCTAGTCTTTGGGTTGGCCCAGCAATGATATACCCTCAATGCGCTTGTCATCAGTTGTCTTCCATCTAGTTTATAGTCTTGGGTTTCTTTTGAAGTAGTTCCCATGTATGGACTCCCAGAGGCAGCCTCGAGTGGATATTCACTGCTGTCAATACCGTTCACTGGAGTCACTTTCCTCTTCACTCAAATCAGTTACCTGCAGAGAAGATGTTTCATTTTGGGCTTTCTGTTTTGCTGTGTGGCTGCAAGTCTATTTTTAGGTGGGTGGCATGCTGTTTTGATGATTGTGGCTTTGTAACAACTTTTGAGGTCAAGTACTGCTGTTATGGCCTCAGCTTTGATCAAGCCACTTAAGCCTCTTGATGCTCCTCCCTCCAATGAGAGAGAGAGAGAGAGAGAGAGAGAGAGAGAGAGAAGAAGAAAAAGAAGGAGGAGGAGGAGGAGGAGGAGAGGAAGAGGAGGGGTGGAAGGAAGAAAGGATGGAAAAGAAAAGGAAAGGAAAAAAGTTAATGAGTATATGTTAATGCCAAACCTTTAGAATCACGTAGATTCAAGTCCTAACTCTGACCTCTGAGAATTACTTAACTTCTCTTATCTCTGGTTTTACCTGCAAATATAGAAAAAAAAAGTTCTCCCATTTCTCTGAAAGATAAAATGGTGTATTAAAGAAATTAAGAAAGGACTGATGTGGTCAGAGGGTAAAGGCACTTGAAGCTAAGACTGAGGAGTTAGCTTTGCTCCCTGGGATCCACGTGGTGGAAGGAGAGAACTGACTCCTGTCGGTTGCCCTCTGACCTCTATGTGTGCACCTTGGCATGTGTGCCCCTCTTCCTCACATTTGTAAATAAGTAAAGATTTTTTTGAATGGCTATGAAGAAATTAATATAGCACTTCACATGCTTGACAAGTCTTGGTAGTTAACAGCTGTGGTTCTGCTATGTTGAACTGTGTGAAGGTGCTAGGATATAGGCCCTGGTTTGAGCCTGTAAACATGTGAAGTGTGCTGGGCATAGTGGACTTGACCTGTGACCTCAACTACCTGGGAAGCCGAGTCAGGAAGAGAGAAGGTTTTAGGCCAGATTCTGTCGTGAAAAAACAAACGGGGAAATGCCAGTTTCATATGGTTCAACGGAATATTTAAATGTAAAATCGCATCTTGTCTACATTGTTCATTAACAATTAAAATTACTATTGCCCGGTGTTGGTGGCCCATGCCTTTAAACCCAGCACTTGGGAGGCAGAAGCAGGCGGATTGCTGTGGGTTCGAGGCCAGCCTGGTCTACAAAGCAAGTCCAGGACAGTCAAGCCTACATAGAGAAACCCTGTCTCAAGAAAATTAATATTAATGGATGTTGATAATATTATTAGATGTACTATGACTTAACACTATTAATTTTGATGGCTATTAACCCTCCCCCTGAACATACACTTGCAGACCCCTTCTCTGAACCTTTTTTTTTTTTTTTTTGGCATAGCACACATCCCATTGAACACAGTCATTAATTTATCGTGTGCACATGATCATTATCCTGCCTGCTGCCTCAACTCATATGTGAGCTTCATCAAGGTGGATTTTTGTTTTCTTTGGTTTTCTGATATTCCTTATCTATTCAAGCCACCTTTTATTAGACTAGTGTCTAGCCAGCACTTAGTAGGCCCTTTGTAAAAATGTTTCACATGGATAGATTTCCAATGGTATTCCCAGAATGGTAACCCACCAGACATTTTCCTTCGTGCCTCAAAGACGGCAGGAGGGGAACAAATTAGAACTAAACACAACAAAAGTGCCAGTCTCTATAACAGTAGACTTCTGAGCCCTGTTGAACAAAAGTGTACAAATAAAAACACATGGCTAAAAATCCAAATAGAGTAATTTAAGAAGTTTCCCTCCCGAAATGATCAGAACAATGAGTCAATATCTGTCACCTTTTGTACACATATTCACATGCATAATTCATGATTACAGCTAATATGGGGGGGGGAGTAGAAGTTCAAAAAGGCCCGTCATGAAATGCAGGCTAATTGGGTGCCAGAGTCACAGAACATGGTGACATTGTCTCTGGAAAGGGTCCTCGGTGCAGCCTGAGTGCAGAGACAGCTGTAGATAAGCATGGAATAGCAGCCAGCCCCCTGAGTGACTCCAGGCAGCCAGGGCACAGTACCCAGCTGATTACCCTGCTATTTTGAGAATTCCACATATCAGGACTGAGTGCTCAGGCCTGGGCTGGGAGCCACAGATATGGTAAGTCCTCAGTGAATTCTGGGAGATACTACGCTGCTTACAAGGCTCCCTGCTCTTGTCTGACCCCACCCCTCCGTTTAAATAGCCACTTCTGGCCATCTCCTGTTTCCTTACTGGGAGGGTAGGAGACATCTTTACATTTCCCAAGGCAGTTATTTTTAGTCAGGGGTGTTCTGCCCGCCTGACGTGTTAACTAATTGAGTTATCGGGTTTCGTGTTTGGCCTCGGAGAATGGCAGTGGAAGAGCTAGAGGGCTTCCCAGAAGAAGTAAGCATTTAACTGCTTCTAAATTAGCAGGCTTTCATCCCTTATGGAAGTATTGCTTTGCCCTAAATGGTTGTGTCCTTAAAACTATGTGTATGTTACTGTGGAGGAGAGAAACAGGCCTGTCACTACAAGCCATGAGCTCAGGACGTGTAAGACATTTGTTCTGTGTAGCTGGGATCTGGACTTGAGGTATGTTTTGCCTGTGATGGAATTTGGAGTGTGCCCTGGAAAGACCCGACTTAGAGGATGTAAGAGGATGGTGGGTGGTTGGGGGACGGGGGGGAGAGTGGGGGAAGGCGAAAGTGTACGAAAACTCCTTAAGTCATGCACCTCTCAAACTAAAGCTAAAGGCATTCAGACACCGCTTCTGTGATACAGCAAGAATGGGCGGGGGGGATTGTGAAACGTCACACTCAGGGCAGAGAACATTGGAGAAATGAAAGTTTGGATTTGTGACGCAAAGCAATGCAAGAGGAGGCTGTCACTGAAGGCTGGAAGTGTGTTTTATACCGATTCCAGTTGACAAATGCCTAGATACACATAAGTCGTGCCACTGACTAGCTTTCAAGAATAGACCTAATGAGACATTTTTTTCCCTTATGGGATGCTACTCTAAAAAGGAAGAGGGGAGCTGGTATTTCTGTGAATAAAACATTGAGGTGTTTGCTTCAGGGAGGTTTGTAGTATTGCTAAGATGGCAATGTCGTTAAGGGTTTCGTGCGATGCCCTGTGTCTACGTGAGCCTTTCAGTCATAACAGCTCAAGAACACATGAGCTCTGAATAGAGGGACTGTGCCTTATGATCACATCGAATCTTGGGCACAGAATGAATACATCGGTTGTAGCAGCTATAATATGAGCATTATAAAAATGAGAACGTTGCTACGTATTCAGGCACGCTGATGGTGTTGAGGAAGGAGCTGTCACTTCACAGTCTCAAAAAAAAAAAAAAAAGTGACCTAGAAAATTCTGCCACAGCTTTAAGTGAGTTCAGGTGTCATCTTGGTACGCTTAAAGACCGAGTTCTCTTTGCTTCAGTGTTAACCCTCGGTGACCTCTGGGAAGTGTAACTACATTACAGCTAATAGATGGAATTTGAACCTCAGAGGGCCTTCGCCAACATTCTGTGTGCCTCGGACAAAGGCCTTTTCAAAAGAAGCTTTGAAATTCATAATATAGCTGTGCACATTGTAATGTCCCAGGAGCAGGAGCACACTGATAAGCACTCTAAAAACCATGGCACTCTAGAAGTAATCGACTTACTCATCAAAAACTTATGAGCTGTATCGCTAAATTCAGGTGTGTATTCTGTTGCGTGGTTTATGGAACAAAAGTTTCACATACAATCAGAAGCTACTCAGCATCGCCTTTGAGAAATACTAAATGCTCTGAAATGTTAGCACCCAGCACAGATATAACAACTGTTAAAGGATGATCCTGAAAAACTCTCGCTCTTTTATGAATTAATGAGCTTAAAATTAGAAAGACCTGAGACCCAACAAGAATGCCAGGTCCAAGTGGAGCTTATCCATTCTGTTCCGAGTCAGAATGTATCATCTCAGGGGTGAGAGCATTCGACCCCAGCCCACAAGCGCAAGAGTTTTCTATTTTGGTAGGCAGGCTGTTTTCAAAATGTGTAATAAAATGACAGGCTGAATTTGAAGTTACCCTGCCCCGAGCAGTGTCCCTGGAAGGGTACTGACCCGACACAGATCACAGAGGAATCCTGTCACAAGCATGGATGATGATGTTGGACTAGGCTCCTCTGAGAAGCGAGAAGGAATCTTCCTCTCCAGGCTTCCCGTCCGATATGAACGGAACTGTGAGCAGGTTGTCTGCGTGAGCTGAACTATGGAGAAGGTCCTTGCTAAGAGGGTATAGTACATACTTATGCTTGCTTAAGTGTTTGTTGCCCGTGCTTGCCACTGATTCTGTTCAGTGTGTGACCTCCACTGCAGTCACAGGGGAGAGGTTTTTTTTCTACAACAGTATGGAGTTTCTGTTGGGGAGATACTGAGAGTGATTTCGTAGTGTTTGTGTTGAGACATTTGCAGCATACGTATAGATGTGTGCCCCTTCGCTAACTTTGGAGACCCCCTCTCCTGCCTTTGCTTTTAATCAGGTCTGCACGGAAGAAGTAGCTTTGACGCCAAAGACGGACGGAAAGTTAAGTCTTAAAATCGAGCCCTCGAATTAATGCCCAAGAATAAATTTAACTGCAATAAAAGGGGTCCCAAGTGTAAATAATTTGTAGTGTGGGCTTTCAAAGCAGCTGCTGGTAAAAATCCTTTTAGGAATTTTTTTTCCAAAACCCTATAGTATCAAATGGAAGTTTTAGGATTATTTGGTTGTATGTCTTTCAACTCTGATTTCTTCTGTTAAGTGTCTGGCTTTCGATTGTCCATAAAGCAATGAATGCGTGATCATCTTGTGAATGGGTCTCTCATTTCATTGTTAATGATGTTTACTTCAGGAAAATAGAGACCAGTAGGATCATGTGTGTAGTCAGGTAAAATATTCAAGGAAGGGACCTAGAACTTGTCTTTTGCTGCTGAGATTAGAGTTCATTGTTTTGAGAAGAAAGCTTCAGTTACACTGTAGGTCCAACATTTATTTAATAACAAATAAATTTATTTTCTGACAGTGTGAGAGTGCTATAGGTTTGCTTAATAACCAAGTTAAACTAATATGTGTAAACCAAAAAGATAACTTGAAATGGCTTGGTTTTCAACCCTCTCTGTGCAATATTATTACTATTATTATTATTTTTACTTTATGGTCATAAGGCAAAAGATACACTTTCAAACTTTTTATTCAAATGCAAAATATTTGTGTTTATATTTTCGTCTTACCAACAGGAGCTGAAAATTGCCATTAAACTGTGTCATCTAATTAGGGCGTGGACAAACAGATGTCATGAAATTATGTGACATCAATTTCAGTGTTTTTCAAGCAAATATCTACAGCTAACAATGAGACATACAAATTTGTAGAGAACAAATCCCTTCAGGAGTTCCTTTACTCTCTTGTGTGATAAGAACTTGTGGTGACATTCATTTTGGGGAGATAATATTGGGCTGTTGGTACTATGGTGGAGTTTTGTTTTGTTTTGTTTCTTTAGTCAAAGGATATGTGAGTGGTGGTAGCCTTTGAAAACTGCAAGTCAGTAGTGTTAAAGTCACTGCAAAATTGGAATGTGCTTTCCAAATTCAGTTTAGAATTCTAAGTCATTTTTGTGTTTTGAACTCATTATTCTGGTATCTTATTGGTCCTATCATATTTTGAAAGCACTTGGATAGCTTATTAAGATAAATTATTGTTAAAGCACCAGGTATATCTTGGGTGTCTCTTGATCTCCACAGCAGACCCATATTAAGTTCTCAGGAAATGCTTATGGGGACTTTAACACACCCTCGTCTTTGAAGAGTACACGCTCTCATAATTGCAAGATACAAGAGACTAGACTTCTAAATACTTTTCCATGATCTAAAGAGGGAAATCTACCAGATAATGGTCCACCTCCATGACCAGAGCCGGCCTGTTATTTCCATCTGGGGGATTCCTGCAGCATTTCCGCATGGCACTGTTCATGAGGAACTTTCATGTGTTTCTCTGCAGAAGCAGCTCCCGTGAATTGAAAGTCATAACTTAGTCCCATATCCTCTCCAGGAACTTCTGAGTCAACATTCTGCAAACAGTGTTCTTCCCAGGAGAGTGTGTAGTGTTTGAGTGTTGGTAGAGCATGGGTTGTCTAAGAGAGAGAGAGAGACGCAGAGTGTGCAAGAGTTAAGACAGCAGCCGGCACCATGCACTGACAGTGAATCTGCTCCAACTTCTGCTTATCCATGCCTGTTGCTGGACAGTTGCTCTCTTACGAGGTGTTCTACTTGGTATCATAATGTTGGTCATAGAGGAACAGGGCGGCAAAACCACCACTTTCAAAGTGTGACCCTGGGACCCATGGGTGACCCCAAGACCCTTCAAGAGGAAGGTCCTCCTCTCCTACCTGAATTAATGGCTTGAGGCCCAGCATCCTTCCCATACTTCTGTCAAAGTAACACACCAAAGAGTAATGAATGTGGGGCAGATATATGAGGATCCTCCTGCCAGACTTTAGGACATATACAAACCCTTAAAGTAATAGCAGTCTTTCTGCCTTCTTTATTCTAGAAAAAAATACAATTATTATTTTCCTATAATTATGGCTCCTGTAATAAAGTTGCTTTTTTTTATTTGAAAATAAATGAATTCAAACTTTTTTTCAATTTTATTTTCCTGGATATCATGAATGATAGTTACAAACAGACAGGGCCCCTGAGACAAAGTAAACTCAAGAAGTGTGGTTGTAGATACATTGCCTGGTCAGCATTGGCTGGTCTTATGGTCAGCTTAGTTGCTTAAAAAGCATTATGCAGATTAGGTCAAGCTCATGGATTCAGTCCCTGCATGGACATTGATATCTACTTACTTTAATGGTCCAAACCAAACATCTTAGAATGCTAACTCTAAGAGACAACTTTAACAGAATAATGAATGGTTCGTAGTAATTGGGGGGCTCTTTCTGGCCGTTTCACTTGTACCATCCCTTTGATGCGGTCTTGTGAACTGAATCTTACAGCTGGCTTCATTTTACAGTAAAAAAAAAAAAAAAAAAAAAAAAAAAGCTATTATTGTTTGAATCCCCAGTCTTTTAAGTTCTCATAGTTTGTGAGTTAAAGAGCCAGGTTTTGAACTGAGGCATTGTGGGAGCTGAGCCTAAAATCTGAAGTGGCTAAGCAAGCAAGTGATGGGTTAACCAGGCTTTACCATACATGAGATGGTAGCTCTGAACTAGCTAATTTGTCTTCACACAGGCACAGCTCCTGAATGTTGTCTTTGCTCCCAGTACCTTGGTAGCCCATTTTTAACTGTTAAACCACAGTAGCCCAAAACTCACCTACCATCTTGTAATTGTTCATGCCTACGGATTACAATAACCTTTCCAGCAACCCTGAGGATGGGATGACATCTGCTCTTAAAAGTTTTACTTTGTATAGCAAAAATATAACACCAAGCCATCTTTACTACACGTTTCCCTTGGACTTAAAAAAAAAAAAGTCATTGATTGGGCTAGAGAGATGGCTCAGTGGTTAAGAGTACTGCTGCTCTTCTAGAGGTCCTGAGTTCAATTCCCAGCAACCACATGGTGGCTCACAACCTTTGATAATGTGATCTGATGCCGTCTTCTGGCTTGCAGGCATACATACCCTGTCTACATAATAAATAAATAAATCTTTAAAAAGAAAAAGTGGTTGATCGTCTATCTATACGCTCATTTTCTTTAATTATTATTTTTTTAATCCAGTGTAAAGCTGGTAATGTTTCCTTTTCAAATTTAAACCCAGGAAAGTGTGGATGTCATTTGAAGATGAATTAAAATACCCAAACCATTATTTTTGTCAGATTCTTGCCTGATTCGACGTAGCACTTCTTAGTATTTGTATTGGTAGTTGTTGGCCAGTACATTCTCATCCAAGGAGAAAATTTATTGAGGGTTGTGGATGTAACTCAGGAGCTGAGTGCCCTCCTAGCATGGGAGAGGTCCTGACTTCAGTTCCCGTCACCACCAGAACAACAGACCCTATTTTTCTTTCACCGCGTCTTTAGTGTGAGCTTTTAAAATCCTCTCACTAACCATGGGCTCATAGAGAAATGAAAAGTATCATAGATGCTCTGACTTGATCATTCGACATCGTGTCCATGTGTTGAATTAATCATGTTACCCCCCCCCAACCCTATACATACACACACTATTAAAATTAAAATGGGAGGAATTGCGGCATTTTGAGTCTCCTCTCCACACGCTCAGAAAAGGCGGATGGTTTCATTCACGAACAACTCTCGCGAGAGTCCAGCTGCACCAGCTGGCGTGCTCAGTTTGGCGTGAAGGATTCAAGAAGCCTTCATCTCGCCGGCTAACGCCTCCCTCTCTCTGGTGCTGTGTCTCACCCTTCAATTCCTCCCCGGCCTTTGGTCTCCAGGCCTTTAATTATCTAACTAGGAATCTTAAGTCCGGTATACTGTCATTTCCTGCCTGATCTTACCACAAAGAGTGTTATTTGTGGAGCGCAAGACAGTATTTTCGTTCAAGATATTAAGCCTGTCCAAACTCAGAAACAAAGTTATTCCCTGATCTTAAAAATAAAATAAAATTAAAAAGATATTGTTCATCTACTCAAGTAAATGGGTTTTTTTCCCCTCCCTCCATCTACCTAGCCCAATTTTAGCTTATCACCATTTTGAGTTGCTACATTTAAAATGTAATTTGTTCCCTGGATTAAATATTTTAGGACACACTCCAAAACCTCCCACATAATAAAGATCCCAAGGCTTCAGCTTTTCATCCTAGTTTTGATTTACAATATGCTAAATAAATGGAAAAGTCCAGCACAGCACACAGACTTATGTAATCCACCACCCAGAACCCCAGAGCTTGCTTCCATGTGGATTCTAAGTGCTTGACGCGTCCAGTAGTATAAGGGGCATTTCTCAAGCCCCTGTGGTTGTTTAAGCTAATCCACGGAATACATTCATATTTGTTTTGTTAACTGAGGTTTCCTTTTTTTTTTTTTTTTTTAATTGCATAATACTATCCCATTTCATTTTCTCTTTATCTGTCTGCCATTGCTGTAGTGTCATGTTAGGAGTAGAGCACATTTAAATAAGTGAGTGGGTTCTCTAGGCCACAGGAAATGACATGGATGGTCCTTTCTGGGGGGGCGGGAGTTGGATCAGTGGAATTTGGAAGGCGCATCCAAATTACAGGCCTAAGTGGGGGGGGGGACGTTCAGTCAAAGCATTCTACTAATTTGCACTATATTGTTGTCTTATTCTAGAATGAAGGCTGGAGAAAACATTAAATCTGTGTTTACTAGTTACTTTCCTGTTGTTGGGGCTAAATACTTGACAAGAAGCAACTTGGTGGGGAAAAGCAAGCAGCATGAGTTTGAGGTAGCAGGGCACACAACTGCGTCTATGGTCCAGAAGTGGCAGAAAAAGTACAGCTAGCCCTCCAGTAAGAGTCCCACTTCCTTCAGTGAAATCCCACCTCCTAAGGTTCCAGAACCTTCCAAAACAGTGCCATCAGCATCAGCTGGGGACTAAGTTGAGCCTTCAGGGGACACCCAAGAGCTGTTTTGAGTGATTTTTCTTTCCTTCAGTTTTCAGTCCATACAAAAGGCATGACACAGTGACCCTTACTTACCTCCCAAGAGTTGTGATTACCGGAGTGAGCCTTCCTGCCCAGGCTGAAACTGGCTCCTTAATGCCTCATAAATTTCTAAGATCAGTTGGCATCCTATTCTGTAACCAGTGTCAACTTTATATTGGAGAATCTCAGCAATAACTCCTCCTATGGCTGTCCACCCCCACCAACACCCCCATGGTAAAAATAAATAAATTAAATTAAAATAAAAATTGTGTTGTCTATATTTTTATTTCAAACCTGGCTCCAGTTCAAAGCTCAGGGATCAGCACAGTGAGTGAGGTGAGAACCCCCTTAGGGCTGAGAATCTGGGTCTTCCCTCTGAGGTAAACCAGATCACGACAGACAGAAGGCAGAGGGTTTTATCCGAATACTGCACGGGCAATCTCTGAAACACCACCTTTACAAAAACTAAGACCCGCAAGTGCCTGTGTGCCTGTGAGCTGCTCCCTTCCCTCCTCCCTCCGCACCATTTCCTGGGTTTAAAGATAATGGTGGGATGTTGTTTCGCATTCGGTTTTAGAGAAGATCCTCTGCACAGATGCCCAGCATGTTTGAAATGTACGAACAGCAGGGCCGGCCTGGCGGAGGTCCCAGTGCGAAGAAACTAGCCATGCCTAGCATGTGTTAGGGGACAGTGACCTCATTTTAGGGACGAACTGAGGTTACTTCCTTCCAGGCAGAATCCTAGCAGGCAGGCAGCAGCGTGGCTGTCAGAGTACACGCATGGAAGCCACTTTGGATGTAAGCTGGCTTGCCGATGATGATCGCTTACCTACATAGCCTTCAGTAGCCTTGCCCGCAACTCGTTAAGTCACTACCCCACTTCCTTCCCTTCCTCTTCTGGCTGATTGATGGGTAGAAAATGCTGGCTTCCTTCCAGTAACTAGATAGCAATTAAACCGAAAAAGAGGCAGCATCTCCGGTCATTCAAGTTCACTTCAGGCCCTTGCCATATGAAGTTGCTTAGAAAGTTCTTTCTCTCACATTGAAGACTTCCACGCACTCCCAAGAACTGGCCTCCACGCAGTGTACGTGCCCCTTGAGTTGGGCAGCGACTCGGGAGGCCAACAAAGCACTAGAGGATCAGGGCCTTATCAAACGGCAGCCCATTGCAGCATGAATGTCCCACTTGTATGAGATTGTGCAACTGTTGGCATTCTTTTGAACTCGGTGGGAAGTTAGACTACTGGGGGAGATAGCTGGAAAATACCATACAGTGTTTTACTCTCAGACCTCTGGAGGCTCTGAATGGTCACTGTGTCTACTTGGGTTTCAGTGTGTGATTCAGCTCTTGTCCTGGGTGGGGGTCGGGCAGGGGGGAGGTTGGGGGATGAAGACAATAATCATTTAGTTTTGGTGTTATTTTTGTGCTTTTGAGTCTTTGGCTTCAACATCCAGCCTAAGCTAGTCTTGAATTTCCAAGCATCATGCTTGGGTGCTAGGGTTATAAGGCCATAGGTTGCACCACGGAAGGTTATCTGCACTGTTCTTTGTTTGATGTTGCCTGGCAAGGGAGGCTGGTCCCACACCTGGCCCCAAAGCCTTGATCACAGAAGGACAGAGTCTCAAGGCACTCAAACCTATTCTTGGTGAAGGGCACCACATTCTAAGTAGGCATTAGTCTTGGCTCTTGAAATGTGTTCAGCAAAGTGGCTCTGGGTATGTTTCAAAGCTGGGAACGGCATCAGAAGGTGTGCTGCTCTGCCCTACTCTCTCAGGGTTTTCTTGAATGAGAATAATTTATACGCCTGTTACTTCACTCATCAATAAAGTTTGCAAGAAAGGCCCCTATCCATAGTGCTTCGATATAAATTTTGTCTCAGGAAAGTGGGGCATAAAACAGCAGGGGAACGTGGAGGCAGATAAAAATTGAAATATTTTTGAAAGCTAAATTTTTTATTTTGGCCTTAAGATTTAATACCCTGCCTTTTCTATGTCTTTCTTTGTCTCTCTGTGTGTCTCTCTGCCTCTGTCTCTCTGCCTCTCTGTCTCTGTCTCTCTCTGTCTCTGTGTGTGTGTGTGTGTGTGTGTGTGTGTGTGTGTGTGTGTGTGTTGAGCTAGAGCCTGAGCACTGAGATTAGAAGCATCTGTATCACACCTAGCTAAGACCTTAATATCCCTTTATATAAATTAAAAACACCTTCAACATGCCTCTCACACTCCTTGGCTTTTCCTTTTAGGACCCTTCCCCAGCTCTCCAGCTCATGTTAGCACACATAACCATAATTTAATTTTTTTGGTAGGCACATAGTTTTACACACTTGTATAAGGCCTGTGTGTATGTATTCCTTGAGCAGTGATGCATCAAGGTCACCGCTGTAGATACCATCTTAACAACTTGCTACCTCTGTGGTGAAAGCACACCCTCCCCTCTCTGTCAGCCATCGGGACTCACAGTGCAGTGTTAGCTGCAGTCACCTGCCTGTGCAGTACCTCAGCAGAGCGTACTCCTTCTGCCGCAGAGCACTGCTAATTAGCCTCTCCGTGCACCTTCATCCCCAACACTCCCCACCTGCCCCTAACCAGCACTTTGCTTCCAACTTCTACAAGATCAGCTTTAAATAAATCTACACGTGAGTGAGGCCGTGTGGCATGTGTCTCTCTCTCTCTGCCTGTCATATTTCATTTAACATCTCCCAGATTCATCCTTGTGCCTACACTGCATTTTTTAAAGGCTGAGCAGGATTCCATTGTGTATACATACCGCGTTTCTTCAATATGTTTCTTCAGTGACAGACACTCCTGTTGATTTTATTTCATGGCTACTGTGAATAGTGACAAATCGATATTTCAATGATGCCCTGACCCAAGGTCACTCGACCTGGGATGTGTAGTACACTTAACTAAGCTACCTTCATCTCAGAAAAATGGAGTCTCCATCTCCGAGGTGGGAAGTCTGTCATGAAGGGGTCGGGGTGGCGGTTGGGGGGACCCTGAGTTATGGAAGGTTGTCAGCATCGCCTCTCTGTTGTTTACACTGTCAGTTAATTTGGATAATACACAGGTTGTGTGCTGACTCTCCTCAGAGCCCCTCGTAGATTTCTAGCTTTGAGATGACGTTGTACCTGTATCAGGCATCGAAGCCCTTCCCTGCAGCTAGCTCCCTTTGCTTTTTGTCTCTAGGGGTTCCCTCTTTTCCAGAGAGATTGTCCGGTCTACTTCTGGACCCGACATGATCTTTCTTTTCTCTCTCTGCCAACCAAGCATCACTCTGCAGTTCTGCTTCTCCCTCAGATT
Source organism: Acomys percivali (assembly GCA_907169655.1). Lineage (NCBI taxonomy): Eukaryota > Metazoa > Chordata > Mammalia > Rodentia > Muridae > Acomys > Acomys percivali. The sequence goes on along the minus strand of OU015751.1, from coordinate 13,671,146 downwards.
TCCCCAGCAGCACATCAAAGCTGTTGGGACAGCTAGCTCTTCCTGACGAACCTTTTGATCTAGGTTCACCTGTGAGCCCTCACTGTCTGTGTGACTGTGCCCTCAAGCTAGAAGATAAGGACCAGCCTTCAAGGAGCTTGCAATCTCTCCTTAGGGGACAGCAGCTAGTACTTAAGCAAGACAGAGAAAATACTGTCGGGGTCCAGAGAGAGCAGGGGTCTAGCTGAGTGTGTATCTGAAATTACACATGTGGAGTCCTTGAGCTGGACCTGGGCTTTCGTTTGTGAGCCTGTGGGAGGGTCCTTTTGTGGAGTGGGTATACAGGAGACTTGTGAGCAGAGGGATAGTTCTGGGCAGGAGACTCGTGAGTACTGATAGCAGAGGGATGGTTCTGGGTGAGGCCACAGTGTGAAGGGACTACCAGGGCCTGTCCAGGAATGGTAAGTTGTCTAGATTGCCTTCAAGAAAAGTGTCCCTGTCTTATTAGATTGGAAGTATGTGTTTGGAACAGGTTTTTAAGAACCTTTGAGATTATTTCATTGAATGGATTGAAGGCTCTAAGATAGAAGCAGAGACCCTTTTTCAAAGGAAATATATTCAACCCGGATGCTGAAGCAGATAAAAGCACATGCCTTATGAAACTGAAGATGTGCGTGTAGAATGGCTTACTGAGTTCTGGTTCCCACCCTCCACCCCGACCCAACCCCGTCCACCACCAAGGCACAGTGTGGCCTTGTGATCCCACACTAGTTTTGGTTTTTGCTGATTGCTCATTGGCTGGCTTTCCTTGGGCAGGACACTCAATTTGTGAAATGTCTGCCTCTGTAGACAAGATCCCTTTCCAAAACAGGATTTCTCTGTGAGGCCCTGGCTTGTCCTAAAACTCACTCTGTAGACTAGGCCGGCCTCGAACTCACAGAGCTCCACCTGTGTCTGCTCCCTAAGCACCACCATCACCTGGCTAAGATTCCTTTCTTGGTTAAATGCATAAGAAATGACTGGCAGGGCAGCAGGGTGGCTCAGTGATGATCTAAGCTCAACTCCCAAAACCTAGGTAAAACAAGGAGGAGAGAACCCACTCCAGAAACTTGTCCTCTGACCTTACACCTCTGACCCTCTGACATCCCACCCCTAGACACACATCATACCAACACATACTAAACAAATAAATATCTTAAAAGTTAAAGCAGAAATGACTGGTAACTATGAGTATATAATAGTCCATAACACAAGTGTAAGAATATATATGTACATACACACACACACACACACACACACACACACACACACACTGCTTCATGATGTCCCTGTCAGAGAAGTCATTTGCAGCTGTCGACTTTGTTATGACTTGCTAAGAACTAGAAATGACGTCCTGGGAATGTGTGAAGACTGTTCCACATTTCTGACAAATTAAATGATTGACCACCTGGTGTTTTTATTGGTTGGTTGGTTGGTTGGTTGGTTAGTTGTTGTTGTTTGTGATCAGGTTATCCTGTACCAATGGCCTGACTAGCTAAGCAGCAGCATAAATGGAGGCTAAAAAGGAGTTGAGTATGGCTTCAGATGCAGACAAAGCTCAGAGGGGGTGGGGGGCAGGGGAGGAAATCAACCTTTTAAGGCAAAGAAACAGCCGAGGTCAAACATTACATGGAAGCAAGACCCATATTGGTTATATGCACACAATGGACACATGGACACATGGACACAAAGCCTAGGATATGCCCAGGGCCACTGCTCTATCAAGAAGCCACACGATACTTCTACTGAACAGCAGCAGCAAGGTGGACAGGACATAAACTTGTCATAAAAAAAAAAAAAAGATACAAGAAGAGCATGCCTGACTCTACTTTACACAAGCCCAAAGGGAGAGCAAGTCTCTACTGTGGGTTGTAATCCTCAGAAATCTCTCATATAGTTTCCAGTTTGAGATAAAAATTCACCTGTGTAATCTATAAGACCTATAACCCTCAAGGCAAGCATTTGTTTTCTAACTACCCCTGGCTCAAAAGAACCTTCCAGAAATAACTTATGTTCCTCTTGAGCTATAGCAGTATTAGCAGAGGTGCAAAATAAAAATTGCCAAGAGCCATTCCTCAGGAATATGGACTCACAACCAGTGATTCCTAATCAGAAAAATGAACATTGGTACACTGGGGCATTTTGCTTTGATTCTTTGATTTTGTTTTGTTTTTGTTTTTGTTTTGTTTTGTTTGTTGCGATGAGATCTCATGCTGTCGTCTTCTTGGCTTGACTGAAACTCAGAGCATTCCTGCTATCCCAGCCTCCCAGCCAAGTGTTGCAAGTGTGGGCATGAACCATAACATGCAACTGATACGATCGCTCTGCTCCTAATTAGCTAGTGGAGTGAAGCCCCCATCTTAGAACAGGGAGCCACAGCCTAGGCTCCAGTATCAGGATGCTAGGTGCTCTTCATGCCCCTCGCTCACACACTGTGCGCCGTGGGAAGTCACCTGTCCTTACCTTGGCCCTTGGCGCGCCTCTGCAAAGTGAGGGTAGTCGTATCTACTGTGCTTATCTTCCAGGATGGACAACATGATTTTTTGTTCAAGCTAAGTAGCATAAAGTAACAGGGCTTTGTTCTCCCAAAGGTCTGAGGGCTCATAGGCCAAGAGCAAGCTACCAACAGTCGCATCTTTGTGAGGTCAAGGGCCCATACTGTTGTTCCTCTCCCGAGGGCTACTTTCCCGGGGACTGCTGCTGGCCTTTGCCAGGGCAACACGACTCTCCTTTCTGCCTCTGACTTTGCATGGCTCTCTCGTTCTCTCTTGTTCATCCATGTGTGTTCTCACCATATAAGGACACAAGCGAATTTTGGGATTCCTTCTGACTGTGTCCTTATCAAATCAGACGTACCTCCTAAGCTCCTACTTCATAGGCCATATTGCTGAGGACACAGTGGACATGAATTGGGGGAAGGTATCCACCTCGTAGTAGCATTACAGGAATTGAGTCATTAATTAAGCACTCACACCAGTAGCACGTATTATATTAAGTTTCAGTGATGTAATTGAGTTAACATAAGCATATGTAAGGTGCTTGGCGTTACTGTCAGCAGTACAGAGTGTCGTTCACTACCGAGACTGGCATTCAGCAAATGGTTGTTTGCGGCCACTGGACTCTACTAAACACCATCAATATTCTGGGGGCAGCTGAGGAGGCCTAAATATGAAAGTAATTCATACTAATGTGTGGCTCTGTCCCTGGAGCTGTTTCCGTGCCCAAAGACACGTGATTCCTACGCCTTTGCTGTCCAAAACGATAGCCAAGAAAGCAAGATATTAAGCCATGTCAAGAGAGATTTTCAGCTTTGCACTACTCCTTAGATTTGGGTGGCTGACGGAAAGCCAGCGCTGCCTGGCTGTTTGCACTCATCTCTGATTCCTGTCTTTATGAGCAGTGGGCTCTACTTTTGTAGCTGGCTGTGCAGGAGACTTGAGCGTCTCTCTCTGCCTGACTTCCCTCCATGGACATTGTCAGCTGCCATCTTTAGATGCCGATTTAAATCCAACATGTGAAGGGGCATTGTTCAGATAGAATAATCGAGAAAAGAGAGTGAGAAGGAAGGAGGGAGGGAGGGAGGGAGGGACAGAGGGAAGGAGGAAGAAAAGAAAAGAGCCTGTAGCCTATGTTAAGGATAAGGCTAGTTATTTAAGGATTATTTAAGGAGTTTGCATGGGCTAGTAAGCTTATGATAGAGTGTTATAGAGCTTCTTAATGTTAAGAAAACAATAATACTAGGCAGATTTGGGCCCAGGGGTCCTGCTCAGACTATGGCACCAGCCAAGGACAATACAGGCCGTAAACTTCAAACCCCTACCCAGGTCTAGCCAATGGACAGGACATTCTCCACAGTTGAGTGGAGAGTGGGGTATGACTTTCACACGAACTCTGGTGCCTCATATTTGACCATGTCCCCTGGAGGGGGAGACCTGGTGGCACTCAGAGGAAGGATAGCAGGCCACCAAGAAGAGACTTGATACCCTATGAGCATATAAAGGGGGAGGAGGTCCCCCTCAGGCACAGTCATAGAGGAGGGGAGTAGGGGGAAAATAGGAGGGAGGGAAGAATGAGAGGATACAAGGGATGGGATAACCATTGAGATATAACAAGAATAATTAATAAAAAAAAAAAAGGAAAAAGAAAAAAAGAAAACATTAATACGTAGTTGTGATAAAGGATCCCATACTTAATAACAATGTCAGTTTTCAAGTCTATGGGGCTACAATTGGCAGAAACAAAATTTGGGTCTTTTTCTGGGCAAGTCACTTACGATATAGCACTTTCTTTAAATACAATGGCAGTGAACCACAGCTTCCACTCAGCCACTTGATCACCAGGGTGAACCATTGGGTATTCTCTAGGACACTGTGTTGCTAGGATACTGTGTTGCTAGGAGACCATGCTTCTAAACCCAGCATGTATGGTAGATTACATATATCATTTCCAACTTACAATATTTTCAGCCTATGATGGATTTATCAGGCAGTGGCATCAAGTTCAGGGTCAGCTCTTGTATACCAGGTGATTTGGAAGACAGCAAAAGATACTGAGATAAAGGTAAATTACCCTCCTTTGTACACCCCAGGTAGTGGTGTGGCAGCTCGCACACAGCCAGTGCTCACTACTTGTGTGAAGCAGCATCATATGCAGAGCTGCTTTCAGATGGTTGAGGGGGAAAATGAGAAACTCCTGGAACTTAAGTAAGTCTATGCCCCGAGTTATAATTTGCTTCGGGACTGTCTTTGTTCCTATTTTTCTGGCTTCTTCTTTCATTACCCATCTTCTCCACGTTCAGATATACAGAATCTGGTTGCTCCCATGTGACCATGGTTAGGGTATTGCACGTGACCAAGGGCTGGGAACAGTGAAAATAACTATTGTCCCTTGCAGGGCCTCCTGACATTTTGAGGCTGTAAATAATCGCTGCCACAAAGAACCATTCAGGACTGAGTGTCTCTCGGTAGAAGAAGTAGTTGGAAGACGTGCACTAGAAAGCCTTTATTTTATTTTATTTTTTTTTGTTCATTTGAGGTGGGATCACACACGGCACTGTGTATGTATGCAGGTGAGAGGACAACCCAGGAGCTGGTATTGAACTCATGTTATCAGGCTTGCTTGCAAAGTGCGCTTACCCACTGAGCCGTCTCACCAGCCCTGGTAGAGATTATATCATCAATTGCAGCATGAGATTTTAAATAAAGAACAAAACTCTACCCTCCTGAAATACATAAAGAGGGGTGCAAATTACATATATGTATACATCATGTACAGCTCTCTCATGGTGTCTAAAGGGCATTGTTTCCAAGACACCCAACCCTTACCTATTCCAAGATTCATGGGTACTCAAGTCCCTTATATAAATGATAAAGTATTTGTATATAACCTATGCCTAGCATCCACACATTCTAGATAGACTACTTATAATTAATGTCACATAGATGCTGTGTAAATAAGCTTTATATTAGAAAATCATGACATGCAAAAAACACACACACACACACACACACACACACACACACACACACTGTACCTATTCGGTACACACAGTTTAAAATAATATGGAACCCTCGGGTTAAAGGGCGATTGTGTGCAGTAGTTGGAGGAAAACAGTTGGTAACTTTTACTAGTCTCACAAGGACCCATGCCTCAGGTTCTTTAAAAAAATCAGGCTTAGAAGAATTGTTTCAAACTACTTGTATATGTTTTGCTTTAGAATCTTGGGTAAGAAAAAAAAAAAAAAGAATCTTGGGTAAGATTTTTTTTTTTTTTTTTTTTAGGAAATTGGGCCACATACAGAATTGCCAGATCTTTTTTAAATACGGAATTTGCTCAGAGGCTCTTTTCCTTGAATTATCACACCTCCTTTTTAGCCTCCTTGGCTGCAGCTTTTAGGTACCCGAGTTAGAATTTGTATGCGTAGTTCACAGTTCCTGCCTCTGGCAGCTGAGATGCTCAGGCATTCTGTTCCCCTCACAACAGCACAGCCTTTCCATGCACACACGCGGATGAGCCACCAATCAGGCACAGGGGTCAGAGGTTATTGGAAGGTGAGCTGTCCTTGTACCACAAAGGCCACCTGCCCACAGCAGCAGACGACCACTCTTTCTATACTACAGATTTTCCTTGAATTCCTGTGAATTGACTGATCTGAACTCTAACACACACATATTCTCTCTCTCTCTCTCTCTCTCTCTCTCTCTCTCTCTCTCACACACACACACACACACACACACACACACACATACACACACACATTATCTACTCTGTGTAACTTACATGCTTAATGCAAATTCTGGTTTTTAGTAATTAAGATTAAAGATAAGCCACAAAATAAGTAAGTAAACCCACCTCGTATACCTGTACAGGCCCCACATTTTATAAAAACGTTCTTGATTCCCAGCTATGTGAGTAAACAGGACAGAGCCATGTACCTTGGGATGGACAGGGTCAACTATGTGTTGCGTCGTGGTTAGTGCTTCTATTGCTGTGACGAAACACCATGGCTACAAGCAAGTTGGGGAGGAAAGGGTTTATTTGGCTTACACTTCCAGATCCTAGGCCTACATTACAGAAAGCCAGAACAGGAACTCAAGCAGGGCAGGACCCTGGAGGCAGGAGCTGATGCAGAGGCCATGGAGGAGAGCTGCCTCCTGGCTTGCTCCCCATGGCTTGCTCAGCCTGCTTTCTTATAGGACCCAGTACCACCAGCCCAGGGCTGGGCCCTCTCCCACCAATAACTAGTTTAAAAAATACCTTATAGACAGATTTTATGGAGGCATTTTCTCAATTAAGGTCCCCTCCTTTCAAATAACTCTAGTTGGTGTATCAAGTTGACATAAGACTAGCCAGCAAAGCTAGTGACAAAGCACAACACAGCAAAGGCATGGGGGGCACATACCTTTAAATCTCAGCACTCAGGGAGGCAGAGGCAGGCGGATCTCTGTGAGCTTGAGGCCTGACATGTCTAAGAGTGATTTCAAGGACAGAGAAACCCTGTCTCCTGTCTCAAACCACCACCACTCCTGAAAAAAAGACTAGCCACAGTGTGTGATAGTGAAAAGAAGAAAATTAATTCATTCACTCTCCCTCATCATGGAAGAAGCCAACCCTCTGATAGTGGTACACTGTTCCCCAAACACCCTGGCTTTGTCACACGGGTTTGAGTACTGGTATCCATCTTGGTGTCATAGCACACTCTCAAGCCAAGTTGTGTGGCTACAGCTGTTACTGCCGTGGAAGCCTCTTTTATTGTTCCAGAAATAAAACTGATTATTAGTTATTTCTGTACAATGTATGTATTTATTGATTCAGTCACAAGACCTTTATAGGCAACTTGTACATCCAGGTTAAAGGAAATAGAAAGATGCATGTCACACACAGGGTATCTTCTCTGCATGTGGCAACCCAGGAGGGCCCAAGATTGATACCTCCTTAAGGTTATAATCTTCCAGTAAGAAGTTTTATTTATTTGACAGCTGCTTTTTCTGAGACTGTGTGGCCCTCTGGACAGATGGCAATTCTGGGAGCATGATTAGTTATCACAAAGGAGTGTTAGTGGCATAGGACACAGACGGTGATATGCATTGGATGGTGAGCAGAGTGGGCCTGGCAGAGGGCCACTCAAATCAAAATCCTAATAGGAGTGAGGCGTAAGGAATACCCCATCCCCAACCCAGAGTGAGGTCTACTGTGATACAAGGGAAGGTGACTGGGATCCTGGCACCAGTGGCTTCTCCTGGGAGGTCCCTAGGAAGTCTTACAGCACGGAACCAAAGACCCTTTGACAGGCCAGAACTTCCTGTCCTCTTTCATTGGCTACAGTGCCAGGCCTGAATGGGTGCTCCTTAAAGACTGCCATCTTGGTGGCTTTCCAGGCACCTGCTTCCTAATATGTCCCTGCTTGTTCTGAAGGGGCCTGTGGTTCCGTGTGGGAGAAGGATGGGAATTTAAAAACGTGTGTGTGTGTGTGTGTGTGTGTGTGTGTGTGTGTGTGTGTGTGTGTAATAAGTGCCTAGCAATAGGAGGAATGGATGTGTTTGCAGGGAGCCCCATGCATCTTGACCAGAGGTATTTGACAAGAGCCTTTGAATGAGGTGGTCATTATATGGTTAGAAGACGTATTCATCTTAGAAGCCTTTCCCTCGTGATTGCATTTCAAAGTGCCAGGGAGATGTTTCTGCGTCATTCAGTTTCAGGGAAACCTGCTCTGGGCTGAGATGTGCCCAACAGGCTCCTTCCTGCAGTTGGCAGGCCCATGTTTGCCATTGTTCCCTTCCACCTCTGCGTTGTTGTTCTTCATTGCAGGCAGCTTCCCCCCCGCCTTTGTCGGAGTTAGAGCTGGACCGTGTTCAGAGATGCACATTTCCAGGGAGTGAGCTGCCCATGTTGTTTGGTTGTGTTTAGATATACTGTTCCTGAGAGAGTTCTCCAGGCCATGGCCTCAACCAGCTTGAAAACATGTAGAAGATTCTCGTCTTTGCTGCATGGTTTTCATAGAGAAAAACAGGCTCTTAACAGCAGGATGGGTACCGTGAGCATCGTGGTAGGAAGTTAGCAACTGAAAACTTAGCAACCCTCCCCCCTCCCCCCCGAGGCGGTGTGGGGACAGGAAATGTGTCCCTTGCGTTGGGAAGCTATCAAGTGGAATATCGGCTGTGATGAACACAGGAAAATGGAATTGGGGGGTAGAAGCAGCTGCCTCTTCTTCATAATGTGTTGCCCAAGACATTGTAGGATTTCCCCTGGAGATTGTGTATTGACTTAAGGTGGCCACGTTTCGTGAGAAAGTATCTATCTCGGTTCAGAATAAGTTAGGATATCTCAAAAGGAATAAATCTGTGTGCTTGGAACTTTTTTTTATTAAAGTGTGTGAATGTTTGCTTGCATGTCAGTGTGTGCTTAGTGTGTGTGCCTGGTGCCTATAGAGGCCAGATGAGGGCACCAGATCCCCTGAAACTGGAGTTAAAGATGGTTGTGTGCCACAGTGTGAGTGCTGGGATTCGAACCTGGGTCCTTTGCAAGAGCAGCCAGTGCTCTTAAGCTCTGGGCCAAAGAGTTTGTCCTATTCCTCTTGACTTGTTAGAAAATGTTATTAATGTTTTCCAAACCAGCAATAAAGCAGTCCTGTGCCTTTCCCCCTGCCCAGGCTTATTAGCCATCTTTGTCACCACAATGCTTTTATTTTTTCTTTCTTTCTTTCTTTCTAGTCTGATGCCAACGCAAGTTACTTGAGAGCAGCTCGGGCAGGACACCTGGAAAAGGCCCTTGACTACATCAAAAATGGAGTGGACATCAACATCTGTAACCAGGTCAGATGTGGTTATCGCTGTTGCTCGGTGTTTCAGTGAAGACGCTCAGATGCCTTAATGCTTTTCGTTAACTATCAGGGACATTTCCCCCCATCTGTCAGGAGGTTGGTTGTGTTGTTAAATTTTGGTGGCCCAATGTTGTCGTACAGTCTCTGTCAAACAGACGCCAGGAAGTGCAGGAGTATAGTGCCTGTTGACCTATAATACTCAGTTGATAATGGACCACCGTCCCTAGTTTTCATATTTTATTTCTGCTCCACACTCCCATGCTGTGCACACAGTCAGGGGACAGTGGTAGGGCATTGTCCAAGGAGCAGGTGGTGGGCTGTGGACTGTGGTGAACTCTGTTTTCAGTCCATGTTCCTTTCACTTTCCATCAGAACGGGTTGAATGCACTCCATCTTGCTTCTAAAGAAGGCCACGTGGAAGTGGTGTCCGAGCTGCTACAGAGGGAAGCCAACGTCGATGCGGCCACCAAGGTCAGTGCCATGAGCTTTTAGTGTCACTTGTTTAGTTCGGTAAAGGATCAGCCCTCGGTTAAGGAGAAGGGTGCCATCGGCTCCATCATCTCTGCATCACGGAGGCGCTGAGCAGGCTGTGAGCTCATGTGTCTCGCCTCTCTTTTCACAGAAAGGAAACACGGCCTTACACATTGCGTCTTTGGCCGGGCAAGCGGAAGTGGTAAAGGTCTTGGTTACGAATGGAGCAAATGTCAACGCGCAGTCTCAGGTGAGCTTACAGCTGTATTGTAAAGGACTGTGGCCATTTTCACCAAGAATGCCTCTGCGTTTGCCTGAGTTACATATCAGCTAAGGGAACATCACTTGCAAGCTTGGTTTTTGTTGTTGTTGGTTTTTTTTTCCCCCTTCAAGTAATTATCACAGTTCACTGAGTTTATATGTATCTTCATTGACAATTTGTGTTGCTGAGAGATAGAATTTTCAGCCATGATTGACAGGTCCACCTACAGAAGCCTGTGACTGGCCGTCACACACAGATGTTCAGCAGATGTTTGACATGGGATCCTTTATACTGTTTTGTAATCTCATCTAGCCGGGGTCCAGTCTCAGCCTTGCTGGTTTACATGCGAAATGAAGGAACATATAAACAAGAAAAAAAATCATCTGTATTTTCAGAGTATATGGTATTTTATTAGGAAAGTACCTAGGGAAAAACTGTTTAATTCCTCTTTACTAAGAAAGGCAGCATTGTTGTTTTCTGAAACAAAACAAAATACAAAACAAAAACAAAATAAAAACCAGAAAATGTAAAAGTCCCCTAACTTTAAAACATTTAGACTATTTGTGCTGAACATAAGTGCCCCTGTCATTTCTGTAGACACTCATCTGAGAGCCAGAGAGAGTACCACAGACAACCTTCCATCTTAATGTTACTCTCCGAACCTAAAAGAATTAGTTTTTCTACTTTACTGGTTTAAAATGGCAGGTACTCATCATCCAATCACTGACATTCATGCAATGTCCATTAGAAATTGTGTGGCAAAGCAAATGTCTTGCAAGGCGGCAGCGTCTGGCGGAAGACAGCCTCTTTTGCCCTGTTTCCAGTTGCAGCACCTGTCACTTGTCAGTGGCTCCACCCCGGTAAAGGGCATTGAACATACTGAACAGAGCTGCAATTTTGCCAAAGATCCAGGATGTAGAGAAGTCAGGAAAGGTGACATCTGAGAATTCGGGGGGGCCCTGCCAACACTGCGAGGATGGCATCTCCCAGAAGCCTTGGGAACAGAAGCCTGGGAAGAATTAAGTTGGGTCCCTGATGGGCGTTTTATGTGAGAATAGTCTGAAAAATCAAAAGATTAGATGGGAAAAAAATGAGTTCTGAGTTCTCAAGTGGTTTTTTTTTTTTTTTCTTTCCAAGATTAATGCTGTACAACATAGAAAGCCATGAGGAAAGCTAAGGTGTCATCATTTTATTGGGAAAGATTGACTTTGTCACTTTTTCCCCTCTACAAAAATCCCAGTTCATTAAGTTTTAGGGGATTAAACCCAAAGCTCTATACATGCCAGACAGGTGCTCTGCAGATGACCACAGCCCAGCCCTTTCATTTAGTCTTGTTGTGTTCCAAAAACCCCTCACAATCACTACAGTTTGTTAGACAATTC
>OU015751.1:13635922-13656217 GCA_907169655.1 Acomys percivali | reverse complement strand
AAGAAAGAAAGAAAGAAAGAAAGAAAGAAAGAAAGAAAGAAAGAAAGAAAGGAAAATGGCAAGTTGTGGTAGGAGGCAGTTCTACTCAGCCATACTGTTTGGCATGTCAGCCCTCCCTTTCTTTGATCTGTGAAATCACATCTGGCATATATTTGAAGTAATTTGAGGTTAAAATAATTTCCTTCCCAAGCTGGAACTGTTTGAAAAGCACACTTTCATATGAAAATAGTACATCTTTATTTGCAATCGGTGATTGATGCTTGGAAGATGACAGCTGAACGCATCCTTCTTTGTATCTGTAGCAGCTGGTAAAATATTCTATTCATGGTAGTACCTCAATACCATCGAGGATAACCTGAGTATGCATGTTTACCTACGGTGCATAGATTGCTGTAAGTTGCTTTAAGACAACTGACTACGAATATTATGTCCTTGTGTGGCGAGGGGCCTAATTGTAATTATGACCATGAATCACACTCAGCATTGTGGACGTGGTTTGGGCTGCTGGGCTCCGTTCTCTGATGACTGTGAATGCTTACAATGAAGTCATGTTAGATGAGCACTGCTCAGAGCGTCTGTGCTCAGGAGCAGCTTGGCAAACTCTTGTTTCTTGTTTTGCAGAATGGCTTCACACCATTGTATATGGCGGCCCAGGAGAACCACCTGGAAGTCGTCAGGTTTCTTCTAGACAACGGTGCCAGCCAGAGCCTGGCCACAGAGGTGAGGAACTCCCTGTTCTTCCATAGTTGAGTTCATGTGTTCAGAAGGCTTTTATTTTTTAATCTTTTATTTTTTTCTGATTTCATTTTACATCCCAACTGCAACTCCATTCCCTCCTCTCCTCCCATTCCCATCCTCCCACCCACTCCCACCCCTAGGTACCAACCCACCTGGCACATCAAATCACATCAAGACTAAGTGCCTCCCTTTTCACTGAGGCAAGACAAGGCAGCCCTGCTAGGGAAATGGGATTCAGAGGGAGGAAACAGTGCCCAAGTCAAGGACAGCTTTCCCCGCCCACACCCCCCACCTGCCCCCGCCTCTTGAGGACCAAGCAGCCCATCAGCTTCGTTAGCCCTATAGTACGGGATAACCAAGCTACAAACTACAGACCCAAAGAAACTAAGCAACAAGGAGGGTTCAAGGGAGGATGCCTGAATCCCACTAAGAAGGGGGAGTAAAATAGACACGCACATGAAAGGAGGGGAGGGAACTGGGTAAGAGGGGGTGGAGAGGGAAATGGGGGGTTGGGGGGAAATCAGCTGTGGAGAGAGCAGGGATGGGGGCGAGAGGACTGGGTAAGAGAAGCAAAATTGGTGTTGGGGCATCTCTAGGGCAAAGATGGAGACCTGACCTGGGATGGGGCAGGCTCCTGGGAAGATATAGGAGTGACACTAGCTGAGACTCCTAGCAGCAGGGGATAGTGAGACTGAAGTGACCACATCCTGTAGCCAGGCAGGACTTCCAATGGATGAAGGGGACACCAACCCACCCACAAAAGGCTTTTTGTAAGCTGAGAAGACTAAGAGTTTTCTCACTAGGATTTCAGCGGCCGTTGGCTATTTAACATGTTGACTCTTTTATGAGATGCCCTAGAAACTCTATTTTAATCTTTGAGAATTCTCTCACTGCACAGATATTCTTTATCTGCTCAAGTGCCTGGACTACCCTATAATTAAGCTATCATTGTAATTTTTAACTTATTTTATTAATAATAATTTTTACTTCTTAATAATCTTGCCTCCAAGGCAACCATTGTTTTGAAATATCATTTTAATGAATATTAACTGTAAGTGTAGTTTTTTTTTTCAGATTAGTGTCAGGCTAATTACAATAATTGAATGAATATATATGTATACATATATATAGTTAACTAATTATATTTAATCTATACTTCCAAATAAAATTGTTATACATGTTTAGCTACCAAATAATAGCAGTATTTGTCGAGGGTGGGTATATCTTCTACTGTCTTGAATAGAAAAATGACTTAAAAAATAAAAAGTGATTTCAGCCTTTGCTACTGTCTTAGGAAATGTAGGGTTTTGATCTGTCTGTGGGCACTGTCACCACTGAGTAAGCATGCCGCTCAATCTGTTGCTGATAGTAAAGAGCTGATACTTGCAGATTCTTCATTTTTAATTCAATGATGAATGCTAGGAGATAGGGTCTAGCTAACCACAAAGCCACCTCTCTGGCCAGGAGGCTGGTGTGGCTGCTAAGTGGCACAGGAAGGAAAGGTAAGAGGCTAGATGGTTCCTCACCCAGCCTTTGAGATGATTATGCCTTCCTGAAACCCCAGCAAATGAGTGAAGAGACGGTTCGTACAGAAAGACAGACAATGACCAATGGGACATGAAGTCTAACCGGGTGAAGAAGAAAATCTTTGAGCCTTGAGTTTAAAGGGGAAAACATTGTGGGTTGGAGTGCGGAGGGGACAGTTTTCTTCTAACATTGTTGACATTGATAAGCAGTGTGACACATGTGCTGAGCCCCCAGAGCCCCTCCCCAAACTTAATGCTTTTGTCATTTGCCACTAAGACTTTATACAACAGATACATTAGAGAATATGAAAGTAGTATGCAGGGCTGTTAGGGTAATTAGTACTAACAGTTTCCAAACACTGAACAGTGCCTAAGCATGGACCGATGGAGCACCCATCAGTAAATGTTGGTGTGCCTATCTGACCATGTGCTACCCAGCATTATGGAAAATGGACAATACTGCATGTACTGAAGAAGCAATACGTCTGAAGCACATTTTTATCACTGCCTCGCTCTTCACGTCATGTCCTTCCATACTGTTGAGGATGTCATCCTAAGAACTTATTGTCTGAGAATCTTCCTAAATCCAGTTAAGAAACGGCTGTGGAGAACTGAAGAGATGGCTGAGTAGGTTAATATCGCTGGCTGCTCTTTCAGAGGACGCAGGTAGTGTTCCCAGCACCCACAGGGTGACTCACAGTATCTCTAACTCCACTTTCAGGGGATCTGATGCCCTCTGCTGGCTTTTGCAAGCACAGCATGCATGATGTTTCACACTGCGTATGTGCAAACAAAGCAGGCAATATACATAAAAATAAATATACCCTTAAACAACAACAACAAAGGAGTAGCAATTATTATATTTTAGTAATTTAACTCTGTCTTAGTTTCTTTTTCTTTTTTTCTCTCTGGGATAAAGGTCATGGCCAAAAGCAAGGTGGGGAAGAGAGGGTTTATTTCAGAGTCAGGGCAGGCACTTGAACATCTGAGCTGAATCAGGGGGCATAAAGAAAAGCTGATAACTGGCTTACTCCTCAGGGCCTGCTCAGCCTACTTTCTTATACAACCCACCTGCCCAGGAGTGGCACCACCCACAGTAGACTGGGCCTTCTCACATCAATCATTAATCAAGAAAATACTCTCACAGACCGAAAGCTGCTGGGTATAGCAATTAACAACCCGGAGCAAGCAGGATGGCTGGGTCCTTGATTGGCTTATGCTAGAAGCGTGTTCTTATCAGTACTAATCGGATTATCTGCTGTAGGCTTTCTAGTGCAAAGTACTTCCTGTTGCATGGGCACTTTACACACTTTACAGTTTGTACCAGCGAAGAGAAGACAGAGCTGTTTGTTATGACTCAAAACAGACCTAGGCTGCCAGTCCTACTCTTATCCTGCTTCAAGGTTTTGTATGTGGGGGGGGGTGGTTGAAAGATTTGTTTATATATTATGTATACAGTGCTCTACCTGCATGTACACTTGCACACCAGAAGAGGGCATCAGATCACATTATAGATGGTTGTGAGGCACCATGTGGTTGCTGGGAATTGAACTCAGGACCTCTGGAAGAGCAGATAGTGCACTTAACCTTTGAGCCATCTCTCCAGCCCCTTGCTTCAAGGTTTTGAAGTGAGGTGCAAAGTTGACTCTTTCTACGGTTTTTCTGTTATCACTCTCATCTTCAAAAATGCATAGGGTTCCTAGATTGAGAGCCTCAGCGGTAAGGTGCCTGCCTGGCATGCACTGAGCCTCAAGTTTAACCCATCTGTACTGTTTCAGTCACAAAATAGAATGAAAAGAAAAGCTCTTAATTGGGGAGGCAGAGGCAGGCAGATGGCTGTGAGTTCAAGGCCAGCCTGGTGTACAAAGTGAGTCCAGGAGAGCCAAGGCTACACAGAGAAACCCTGTCTCGAAAAACAAAAACAGAACAAGAGAGAGAGAGAGAGAGAGAGAGAGAGAGAGAGAGAGAGAGAGAGAGAGAGAAAGAAAGAAAGAAAGAAAGCTCTTAAATTTTCTCTAGAGATAACTCTTGTTTCATTCATCATATCTCTGTACCAATGAGAATGAATGCTGCACTGACATTCATGTATATAAGAAGTGATCCTTTTTAATTATATTATGGTGTAATCTACACTCCATGTGCATAAGGGTAAGGCTGTGGTTTCGTCTTGCTGACATCTTGGTTCTGTCCTGCTTGTTTGTTATCTCGCTAAAAAAAAAATGATAGGAGTGTCCTTTCCTTTTTTATTTCCTTGGATAGTAGTAGAGTTGAGAGAAACAGGTCACCACATCCTACAGAAGGGAGCACAGGGAGGGGCTGAATACAGAGAGGAGAAGTCACCTCAGGAAGGGAGCTGTCCTCACGGAATCCCTGCACACACCCACAGCTGGTGGGGAAGTCATGGATGGCAGCCACATGGGGACAACCTGAGCAGGATTGCTCCTGACAGTCTTTGATGCTTTGCACATTCTTGACAACGAATGTGGCAGTTTGTATTCAGCCAGGCAATGATGATGGCGTTTACCAGTTTTCTAGCAAAAGAGTGAACGATGAACGTCTTTGGAAAATCAACAAAAGTCAAGGACATAGTTCCCTCCTCGGCCTCACTGATGCTCTATTGACATGTTTGTACCAGAGGACTACAGAAGTAACCATGACTACAGGAAAAATGATGAGAAACTTGCCCATCCGTTCACTAGTAAAAAACCATTTTTAGTGTTCCCTTGGGTATATAGAAACGAAGTCACGATAGAAGTGCCGTGTGAGCCACTCTTGGGTGTTTTGTCCTGTGTTGTTTTTCTCCAATCAGCAACACAGTACCGGACATGATTTAATGAACCTCTGTGGAATCCATAACTGTCTCTGCTTGGTCATGTTCCAGGAACTTCAGGGTGAACACACAATGTGCAGAGCATACATGTTATATCCAGGTATATTCTGAAATTCCATTTCCCTGAGGCACCCTCATCTCAACAGGGTGGAACCACTGGGAAGTGTTGAGCAGAATCAAAGTGTCATCCAGAAGGATTAAGGCCTGTGGGGATGTGTTGCACAGCATGGTGATAGCAGTTGCAGCATGTCAGAACTGCTGGAAGAATACATTTCTGATGTTCCCACCATAAAAATATTAGACATTTGACACCTTTAATCCCCAGCACTGGGGAGGCAAAGGCAGGCAGATCTCTGTGAGTTCAAGGCCAGCCTGTTTTGCAAAGTGAGTCCAGGACCGCCAAGGCTATTACACAGAGAAACCATGTCTCAAAAAAACAAATTAGGCATTTAAATTTGTTATTCCGTTGTATTTGTAAATCACATCATATTGCCCCATAAAGACACATGTTAAGATAGCAAACTACTAAAGTCGGGTACTGCATGTTTGCTGCCTCAGTTCCCCTCACTGATCAGAGAAGCCAAGAGCCTATCCCATAGGCCTTTCTTGAAGCGGTAATGGACATGCTCCCCCCAAATATAGGCTAGGGTGTAATCAGTACTAACCTCATCTTCAAAGTATCAGCGAGAACGTTTACAACTCATTTAAAATCTCCTTGGAAAACTCCGCCTAGATTTAACTTAACAATACTATTTCATCAAGATTGTTTTATGTATACTAGCATTTGGACATCATTTCTTTTTACGTAGCACTTATAGATATTTTCATTTTTTTTCAATTGGTGCATAATTAATAGCCTTTGAGAAGAAAAAAATTCATAAACAAAAATTTCTTGTTTTTTAATTTGAGTACATATATATGTATAATTATAGAAGTATATAAGTAATGGGTACGCGCTTATGTGCTTTTAAAGCTGCTCTTAGCATCCAAAACCCTAAAAAAAAAATTGATCCTTGGCCATCCCATTGCTCCCGACTTAATAATGGAATCATAAGAAAGTACCCACCTAACTGAGCTTGACGCGTCCTTCTTTTTACAGGACGGCTTCACGCCCTTGGCTGTTGCTCTACAACAAGGTCATGACCAAGTTGTATCACTCCTGCTCGAAAATGACACGAAGGGAAAAGTGCGTCTCCCGGCCCTCCACATCGCGGCCCGGAAAGACGACACGAAGGCGGCAGCTCTGCTCCTGCAGAATGACAACAACGCAGATGTGGAGTCAAAGGTAGGGACCCGGGCACCCCAGTCTTTCACACCCCTGTCTTGAGTCAGGCAGGCAACCTTGAGTAGCACACGGTCTCCCACTTGGCCGACTTGTGCCCAAAATACGACTTCACTGAAAGGAATGAAGACATGGGTCCATGCCAGCCAACGCAGTCACTCCCTGCGTCCACCTGAGAAGCCAGAGAAGGCTGTCCATGTTCTTGTGTGCATGCTAAAAGGGAGGTCCCCTCCAAAGAAAAGGGTTTCCATGCATCTGCAGTTTCCTTCCTTTTCATGTCACAAAAGAGTGTATAGAACGGTGCAGGTCAAACACCGGAGGCAAGTTACAGAGAGATAGTGACAGTGTGTGCCAACTTTCACGGCTTCGACCTCTATAGTGATGGGCAGCACAGCCAGGGCAGACGAGCTGTGCAAAGCATGCGGCAGGAGAAGAGCCACAGCCAAAGACCCCTACTGTCTTGCTTGGAAAGTCTGTCTGGGGGAAATGGCACAGCGGGCGAGGTCTCTGTGTAGCCGTTCTTCGTGGAGTCTAGCTTTCTTCCTGCCCCCTCGATTCCCTTCCATCATAGCTTTCATCTTCATCCTGTAGCTGCCGTGAGCTTCCTGCAGTCCACGTCACCGAGTGAACTAACCGTTCATTTTTTTTCCTCCTCTTTGCTTCCCAATGTGTTAACCTAGATGGTGGTGAATAGAGCAACCGAGGTATATATATACATATATATATATATGTATCTGTCTCCGTTTTTCTGTATAATCGAGATCTGCTTCATCGCTTTCCATCTCCTAGGTTTGCGGCCTCATCCCCTTCCCGACCCCTCTCCCCTTCCTTCTTTGCACTGCCTTCTGTAGGCTAGAATCCTGCTTCGCCCCGACCCTGCGACCCCTGAAGGAGCATGTGCCAAGGCAGGCGGCAGGTTAATTGCCAGGGCTTTCTGCAGCTGAACGTGGCATTGGGAAGGGAGATTTTAGGCATCCTCGAAATACCTACGAATACTGTAACAGAGACAAAGGCCCTCTGGTATTTCCGATGCTTATCGGCTGTACCTGAAGCTGCAGACACCCCTGTCGCTCCACTCCTTCTCCTCCTCCTCCGGGGGACTCAGTCTTTAGGGTTCTGCATGACACTTACCCTCCGTGGTGTCAGCAACAGGAGAGTCACTCAAAATGGTGCAGTCTGACCCACCCTCCGTGAGAGGCAGTGACGGCTAGCATGGCTAAGAAGCTTGCTAACGAACTACACACGCATCACTTCTTCTAGGGGTCCGATCTTGGTATGGGGTGAGGGTGGGGGTGGGGGATAAGTGAATTGCTGCATGTTTGGCTTTTTTTTTTTTTTTTTTAAGTAAAATGACCGTGGTAGAAAAAGCATCCGTAAGACAGTGTCACTGAGTAGCCACGTGGTAAATGAACAGATGAGTGTAGATCGCCATCTTCCTTCATGTAAAAGTCACCTCCATGGGCGTAATAGCGCCGCCCAGCCCCAAATGACTTTAGTCCTTATGACTGGCATTTACTGTTGACTCACCTGAATTTTATGTTGTATAAAACTACCGGAATTGGTTTTCACGAGTCTCCATGGCTAATTATCTCACCTCCCTAAAGCAGTAGTAGTGATGAGATCATAGCGCTGTGACTATGAGGGTTTTCTTGCAATGTGGGTTCTGCTAGTGGAGTCCTTAAAGTGATCAGTCTCCATGCCCGGCTTTCCCCTGGCTCTCCCTCTGCCTATGAGTGCGGGTTTTCTTAGAAATCTTACGGACCGTTGGGCCTGACCAAAGCCTAGCTCAGAAGGGAATGTGACGCCCAGCATATTTTGCGCCCTCGTTTTATTTTTTATTTTTTATTTGAGCCTAAGACAAACTGGAAGTAACCAACTGACCATCTGTTGTGTTTTCTTCACAGAGTGGCTTTACCCCGCTCCACATAGCTGCCCACTATGGGAATATTAACGTGGCCACGTTGCTGTTAAACCGAGCGGCCGCCGTGGACTTTACGGCGCGGGTGAGTGTGTGACAACTATATTGCATCTGCATCCACAGATGCATCTCACATGACTTTGATGCCTCATTTCCCAGGGTCAGGAGTGGGCTGGGGTACGGCTGCCCAGTCATTGAGAAAGCATATTTGTTTCCTTTCCTGGCACACTTCTTGCTATCACATGGACACGTAGACAAAGATTGGGAGTGTGTGCCAATGGGAATGCATCACAAATGATAAAAGTCTTATAGAGGAAAGACATGTAAGTAACTGCAATCTCCATAGCTAGGAACTACAGACGGTTCTCCATGTGAAATATGCTAGAAGTGTGAGAAATTATTCAGTTGAACTGGGCGAGGTTGTGCCCACCTTTAATCCCAGCAACTCTGGGAGGCAGAGGCAGGTGGATCTCTGTGAGTTCGAGGCCAGCTTGGTCTACAAAGTGAGTCCAGGGCATCCAGGGCTATACAGAGAAACCCTGTCTCAAAACAAACAAACAAGCAAAAACAACAACAAATGAACAAACAAAAGCAACAACAAAGATATTATTCAGTTGCATGGGTATGAGAGGGTCTCCCCAGTTCCCACTCCTGGCCCTGACTGAGAAGCTTTTGGCAGTTGATGGTGACTAGAGAAAGGAGAGTCATTTTTCCTCTGAGATTGTGGCCCATGTAGGGCAATCCATGTTCCAGTAGATGACCCCAAGCCCACGTGCCAAGGTAGCACTAATCTGACACAATAGAATATCTTTCAAGGGGGCAGTAAGTTAGTGGAGGGACCTATTGGAGGATTCCCCATAAAGCTGGAGAGGGAAATTGGAGGGTGGTTATGGTCATCATACATTGTATACATGTATGAAATTCTCTGTGGGTTGTAGGTTTACTATTTGTAAGATGAGTTGGTTGAAATGTGAGATATAACGGCATAATGATATGAGATACAATGATATAAAAAAATAAAGTGATGACAACAACTATAGAGTTACAGAAATTGTGAGCCAGAATATCACCACATAGCACCCCACATCTAAACACTGTGACATCTAAGGTATCATCTTTGTGGCAAGCTCATTCTCTAGAAAGATGGGGTGAGGTGAGATGGGTTATACACCCAGCACTAGCTATGTAGCTGTAAAAGTAAAGTTATCTTTGAAAAGTTGGTAGGTGGGCAGTGTCAAGCATTTTATCTCAGGAAGAAAAGCTTAACTTCATCCCTGTTTGATGGGTGAGGTAGGCTTAGCCCTGATACTGGAGCTTTCAGTTTAGAGGAGCCAGGATTTCATACTCAAAGAACTAAGTCGGTGACTTCATCTCCCCTATTTAGTTTGGGGCACTTGGCTCATCTTCTCATGGTCCATCAGTTCTAGAAAAGAAAAGGAAAAAACAAGCAGTGAGCACTCAGATAGCACCAACATAGATTTCCACTGTGACCATCTATTTATTGAAGAGCTTTGTCCATTTGAGTGGCTAGAAAGGGTGACTTCTTCTCACTTGAGGTTCTGCTAGTGCCCCCCCCCCTATTTGGCTCTGAGGCCACCTTTGACTCTCGGAAGGGCAGTGTCAAAGCTCTTTTGTAAGGCAGTATTCACACTCTAGTCCAGATGCAGTCTTCTGAACCCTTGGATAATTCACAGCACAGTCAAAGCCTCCCTAAGACACAGCTTTTAATTAGGACATTTGGAAAAATCCATGTCCAGATGGCTTTGAAGCTGGCCTCTGCCGTAATTGAGAAACTGTCTGTTGCTGCTGAGAATAAGTTTAGATCTGAAGGGATGCTTGTGATAATGACAGTATCATCACACTCCTTCAAGGCAACTCGAGTGTATCCATTTCCCTCCCAACAATGGCAACGCTCATTATGAGCAGTAATCCTTTATTGATTATAGATCAATGGAAACCTCAGACCCGCATGTTAACCTCACATGCATCAATGAAAAGGGATGTAAAACATTTGCACGTGTGCTGGTACAAAATATACCACACTTGCTGCTTTCTGCTACATCTAAAAAATCATCTTCCCCAGCCTGTCCTGATTGATGAGGCCTCTTGACACAATACAGAAAAAGCTGTAGTGCAATTGAGTTAAACGTTGTGTATAGGAGCCCTGTGCTCTTGCTTCCTCCCATCAGCCTCTGCTTCTCTTTGTTGGCAGTGATGGATGACTGGCTTTAGGGGGTCAGAGGAGACTCTTCAGAAAGAGCTTACCCATCTTACATCCCAAATTCCTAGTAACTTGGTCAGTAGCAATCTATCATTTGTGCTAGGGTTATACAGAGGTCTCTTCCTGCCTAAACTCAGAGGCATGATTCATTCATGGTTTCCTCTGGAATGAAGCAGGTAAAAGTTGCAATTAGGGTCACACTCACTCTGCTCAGAACAATGGAGGGGAGATGTTTGGTTTTACTTGCTAAGAACTATAAATCACAGTCACTATAAATAAGTCACTATATATCACTATAAGTCACTATAAACCACAGACTGGGAGCCAGGTGTGGATGGTGGTATAGGAGGTACTTAGGGGTAGGTAAACGCCAAGCAGCAGAAGTACCCTTTGTCTTTAGGGGGGAAGGTTTGGGGTTCTGTGGTCTTACTGTGGTTTGGTGGGGTGGAGGGGTGAGCTGTTGTGCCTGGTTTCTGGTGGCCATGCTGTGGGCTGGGAAAGGACACAGAGAGTGTATACTAACTAGTGAAAAGCCTGACGAATAGGAGCCAGGCTAGTACCTGCAGGTGTGGATGGACATTTCTGAAACAGAAACAAGCCAGTATGACCAAGGATAGGCAAATGTACACCCCAGGAGCAAGTCTGACAACTGAAGGGCAGGCCGTGTCCATATTTTACCATCACGCTTTCCAGATTTGCATTCTACAAGATTTGATGTTTACACTGTGACTTTGCCCTGTATTTATATATGTGTGTGTGTATATGTATATGTGTGTATATATATATATATATCCCAGCTGACAGCTTCAGTACTTTGTTTTGCATTATCTATGCAACTAACTGACACCATCCCCTATAGAGGGTCCCCTATAGAGCTGCTTAAATGCTGCAGTGCAGCCTCAGCCTTCTGCAGCCTGGACTGAGTCAGCTATGACAGCTTTGACACCCTCTAAATTGATGCACGACCTTTGTTCTCATAGCAATTCTTCCCTCTCTTAGGGAAGAGAATGTAATGAGACCCCCCCCCCCCGAGAGGCCCTCCTGATTGTCGGTCCAGGAATGAGCACTTATGCACTGACGTGATGAAAGGCCAAATCGCATTAAGTGGATGGTGGTCAAGCCCCTCCTGTTGACTGGAGTAGATCCATATGTCTTGGTGTTTAGTATTTCCTAGTCTGATCCCTGAAAAGGTTAGAGATTTGCTCTAGAAGAGTCCAGGAGGTTTACAGACTAAAACAGACAAAGTAAATCTAGAAGGATAGAATAGAAAAGGAAAGTGCTGCCAAGTGAGTGCAATGATCTAGGGAATAAAATAATATAACAAAAGTAGACTTCAAACCTTTAATATATGCAGGCACGTAGACGTAGAATATGGATATATAAATACATAAGGGCTTTTGCTTTACACATTTTATTAACTCAATTCCTTGACAATTTCATACACATATCGTACATATGCATATATAATACCTTGTAAATATTGTCGGTAAAAATTGGCATGCAAGGATCTCTGTGGTATGCTGAATTGGAGTCCTGTTCATACATGCCAGTAGTGGTATAGCTGGGTCATGTAATAGATGTACTTTTCATTAATTTGAGGGCCCTGGGAGCCCAAGAAAGAAGCAAGAAGTCTTTGCTCCATGCCTGGGCTGCCAGAGCCATTCATGACTGTGGCTCATTTTAATTTAAATTGAATTTACAAGGTACTTCCTCTGGGCTGAGCATGGTGGCACAGTGAGCAGGCAAAGCCAGGCAGATCTCTGCAAGGATGAGACCAGCGTGAGCTACATAACCAGTTCTAGGCCAGTCAGGGCCATATAGTAAGACCCTTAACATTTCATGCGCTACCTTCTGAAGGGAATTCCAGGTGCTCAACGCTTGCCCACAGCAAATGGCTTGTGTAGTACACAGCACTGACACGCAGCACTTTGGGGCACAGGCCTGCCTTCCCTATGATGGCATAGTGACCTCTGCGTGTCACCTGCCTCCCAGGGAAGGTGTTTGCTCCCTTCCCTGTAGACTTTGAGCATCATATTAGCTCAGTTCCATGCACTTTGCACATTCTGTATGCTGTCTACATTGTGAACCGTCTGCAGGGCTATGCTTTAGAGACCACTGATGTCGTAGCTTCTTTCTGCTTCCCAGACATCTTCCCACACCGGCCTCTGTGCTATTGACTTTGACCTGAGCTCCATCCTCTCAGGCTTGCAGGGCAGACCTCACTACGCACAGTGAGTGGGCTTCTTACAGCTACAGCTCTTTGAAGATAAAAAAGTCATTTATTTCAGAAAACCATTCCTCACTGTTCTGAAAACAAGAAGGCAGGATGTTTGTGTGGCCAGAAAGCCCTTTGTCTCCCTGCCAGGACCAGGCACCCTTGGCATACCAGCATACCAACGGAGTCACCAGGAGGCTCTGCCGCATTCCATTCAACCAAGCACTGGCTTTAAGTGTGAACAACACTAAGAAGCCTCCCTGTTTCCTTCCTTTCTTCTCAGGTAGAATTTATGGCAACAGTGATCTTAAAGCTATAATTAATTTAAGCATGTGCTAAACCCCTACTTCCACATTAGGCTTTTATACTTGATAGCTCAAAACTATGTGAGGACTGAAACATAATAAGTCCACTAACAGATTCCTCCCAGATCTTGCTATACACACGTGAGGTTTTTAAATCCTCAAGGTCAAATCTGTGTCTTCTTGCATGTTATGGCGTCTGTGGAGTTAGTTGATAGCCCAACTCCTCTCTCTCTCTCTCTCTCTCTCTCTCTCTCTCTCTCTCTCTCTCTCTCTCTCTCTCTCTGGGAGAGAGCGTAAACTTACAGAATTCAAAAAGAAGTGATGACATCACTTCTGGGCTTCCTTGCCCATTACAAACGGGTGGATCTTGTTCTTAAGCCTGATTCTTTCCCAGCTCTCCAAACATTGCTTCAGCCGAGAAGTGATGCCATCTCTGTCTATAGATGTGCTACGCTTAAAGGCGTGCACCGCCATACTCTGAGCTTTAGCTTTTTTCAACCACTACTAGAGAGCTGACTGTGAAACACAGATCCTTCCTCACTGCCCAGCCATCTTGTCTTTGAGCTTTTGGCTTCCCTTTCTCCTTTACCATAGAGCACAGCGTTTTGTGACAAGATAGAGCATATTAGAGGCACACTGCTAGATTCCCACAGGGCCTTGCAGTTTGCCCTTCATGCTCTTGCCAGTGGCAGCGTTGTCATACACACAGTGGGTTCACAGAGAGCTCATAATTCATGGTGACACTATGACAACTGAAAGAAACTGTCCATGTCAATCTTGCTTGAGATGTGTGACCAACAATGAGACAGGAGCGCCTGACACCTTTGTGGTGGTGGTCATCACTGTTGTCAGCAGAGACAACTTGCTTGAAGACAGATCTCTCACAAGAGCATGACATATGTCCAGTAGATAGCGTCGTGGCCGGTCTCTAAAGCACTTCTAATAATCAGAAATGTCTCTTCCAGAATGTGCTGGGGTACAGTTTGCTGCGGTTTAGGCCAGCACAAAGTCTCAGCCGTTGAGGAAGAGGAGAGATGGCTCCACAGTTGAGAGCACTCCCTGCTCTTGCAGAGGACTGGAGTTCAGTTCCCAGTATCCAAGTAAGGCATCTCATGACTAAGGCGCTAGGGGATCTGATGTCCCCTTCTGGCCTGCTTGGCACCCACATACACACAGACACATACATGATAAAAATAAATAAATAATTAAATCTTAAATAAAAAAAGAAGTTAGTCATATGCCATAGCTTGGGGAAGGAAGAGCTCCAATAATGAGCAACAACAACAAAGTGACAGGAACCACAAGGTGCCTGTTCCTCTCCCATCTCCCCTAGACTTCAATCCTTAACGCTGAGAGTGTTTCTCGATGACCTGAATAAATCCTATTTTGAAATCCTGCAAATCAAAATTCTATTAAGGTTGGTGTCAGCCGAGCTTAGCTTTCCTCATTTGCACTTCAAAAAAAAAAAAAAAAACACACTTATTCTCTAGCTATAGAGTCTTCCTTCCCACCCTTTAGCTCAAGGATCTGGGCTGGGCTGCCGCGACCTGGTCTGACCTCCAGCTGAACATTCCAGCACATTTTCCACACTGCCTGTCCTCAGGCAGGACCTTCAGATTACCCAGATGTGCCCTCATCTCACCCCACCCCCACACCCCAATCCTCCACTACTACAGGCACCTCCATAGAAACGGGAAGGAAAACGGATTCTTCCTCTGGTGGTTTGAGGATTGTAGAAGGGCAGAGAAGCCGGTGTCCCCGGGTAAGTGCCTCTGGACACATCCATGGTCATTGTCTCTGCTCCCACTTTGAAGGAAGAGAGTCGGTGAAGACACGTTTAGGAAGGAGACCTGTGCAGATTAGCATAGGTGGAAAGCTGGGTGATGGGACACTTTATTAGAAACACCGTCATTGGAGTCGGCTGAGATATGAAAGAGCTCTGAGGCAGAGCACACGCTAGCATATGCAGATTGAGGCACGGTACCAAAAAGGAGCCTTCAAATTGGAAGGCGGAAAGCAAGGGAGGCTGCAGCTCGTACCTGTGAATGATGCTGCAGAGGTATGGTAGGGCCAATCAGCTCAGTGGCAACCAGGCTGAGGGCACTGGCCTGGGGCCTGCAGATAAGATGGGAGTCATTGCTGGTCTGCCTGGAGAAGCTAAGACAGAAGTGTTCCGCTCGGTTGTGAGCTCTCGCTGTCCCTGATCACCTATGGAAAAGGGCTGTGGGTGATGCATAGCGGATCCTGGGTTCTGTGCTCTGCTCTCCTGGGAACATCATTCTCCTTGGACGTCTTGGGAATTGATAGAGGACTTTTGTTCACTATTAGCGTATAGTATACATAGCAATGAGCTTCATTATGGCATTTCCATACTTCTAAATAGTATGCTTTGATCATTTGTGCCCTAGGGGCATTTTTTTTTTTTTTTTTTTTTTTGCTTTTTCACAGTGTCTAGCATGTGATGAAAAGAAGGGTCCTGAATGTTTCAGCTTCTGTGCATAAGGAGGGTCCCCTCCAAACCACCCACACAGTGGTCCAGTGTCCATAACACAACCGCCCAAGCAGGTTGTTTACAGACATATGATAGAACAGGTCCACATCCCAGGAAAAAGAGAAGTGGGAGAAAGGTGTAGACCAGCGATTCTCAACCTGTGTGTCTCAACCATCGGAACACTCATACTTACAATGGTCTTGGAAGCCTAACCATAAATTTATTTTCGCTGCTGCTTCTTGGCTGTAATTTTGTTATTCGGTAGCTTCTCGGTTCTTAAGGCCATCAGAAATGTGCTTTCCCGATTGTCAAGACACACAGGTTGGAAACCGCTGCTCTAGATGTTGGCATTCACCAATGAGATTGCTCTTTTTAGGGGCACCAAACAGCCCCTGACAGCATCTCTTAGTTCGCACTACAGGAACTTTAAAAAGAGGCGGAAGAAAACCAGTGCAGAATTCCGACCTGCCTAGGCTCCTCCATTGTTGAAGAGCAGATGCAGTGGTGAGTGTCCTACACAGCACTCCACTTACACCCACCTGTTTTTGTTGGTTCTGGGATCCAAACTCAGGTCCTTGTGCTTGCGTACGTAGCAGGTGCTTTCCTGGCTAAGCCGTCTCCCCAGCCTCTGCTTTATTGTTTCTTATCCCGACGTACGTCAGCATCAATGCACACACAGTCACTTTCTAGCTTCTTGGTGTAAAATTAAATCACTGTCGGTACTCATGGGCTCACTAAGAGATGCTGGCTCGAAAGTAAACTGGAGAGCAAGTGAGGAAGATGCCTGATATCAACCTTGGGCCTCTGCACACATATAGACACACACACACACACACACACACCACAGAAAGAGTAAACTCTGTGTGTGTGTGTGTGTGTGTGTGTGTGTGTGTGTGTGTGTGTGTGTATCAACATAAAGTTACAATGAAGTTGGAAGATTCTGATACCCATGTGTGCCTATGTGTAGAGTTCCTGCAGGCTGCAGGCCAGAGACACCCAATGGCTGGCAGTTTGTTCTCTGAGAGTGTTCAGGGACAGGATGAATTGAATCCATCTTTTCCTCCTTGGTAATCATGCTTGGGATATTTGGAATGAACTCTCTGTAATCAGGAACCTGATGACCTCACAGGAAAGCGGGGAACACACATTCTTGGCAAGGCATACAAGGCAAGCCTTTCACCCCCAAGGTGTGAGGCCTAGTGAGGCTTGAGATTGAAGATGAATTTCCTAATAGTTCATAAGTGAGGGCCTCTTGCCAACTCATGGAGTCTGCAGCGGGCACTTGGCCATCCATATTTTTAACAAACATGTCCCATGATTCTTCTCATCAGACAAGGTTATGAAATATTTACCAAGGTCAGGCTGGGAGAACCTTTGAATACAAGATGCCCAAAGTTACATCACAGAAAATGTTAAAGATAATTCTAAACAAAAACAAACAAAACAAAACAAAAACACTGTCTCTTAACCATTCTCTTAATGTTTATAGCATTGGTTTCACACTGTGCCTTGCAGCTCACAAATGGCATGTACATGTAGCATTTCCTTTGAACCCTATAAGAACAAAAATTTTTTTTTACAGAAAAAAGGTTGAAGTCACCAAGGAGTTTCTGGTCCCAGGTCTCACCCAGAGTATAGTGACAGGGCAGGGATCTGAACTCAGGCTATCTTTTTCAAGGCACGTGGCCTCAGTTCTGAACCATCAGACCTGGAGCATCCGCTAAGCTGGAGGAGAGACAGCTCCGGGCACGGTGGGCTACAGCAATGCCTGGAAGCTGAGGGCGAGGCTCTGGCTATTGGTAGCAGCTGCCTCTTGGTCCTTAGGAGAACATATCTACTCCTTAGGATACGTTCTCTGCACACTCGCTGAGGCATCTTCTCCCAGCCACATTTGCTTAGGAGGCACCATTCCCATTCCTTCATGTGTCTACAACTTTAGCAAGTGCCTGTTTATCTGAAGATGAAATGAAGGCAAATTACACGCACGCACACGCACACACACACACACACACACACACACACGTACACGCACACGCACACCCACACGCACACACTCATGTATGCATGTTTCCAAAGAGTTGAGATAACTGAAAATGTGCAAGGGGTGATTTACTTTCTAGGGAGAAGGGGGAAATAATCCTACATGGAAATAAGATCCAGGCTTATTGATGTTGATCGAGTAGAAAGGGAAATTTCCATTCTGACGGCCTTCCATGTTTTGTTTTCCCACTTTGCATGGTGGGGTGTTAGGAAACTAGGGGAAGTGATGTACTGAAACCGCTGTGTTTATGAGAAGCATCGCTGGAAGTCTAGACTCTCTAGACAGCCTCACTTTACTTAAATTTTGAAATGACTTTCTTCAATATACAAGAAAGCAAATGGGTTATAAACTTTTAAAATTTTATTATCTTATTTCATGTGCATGCGCATTTCACCTGCATATATGTCTGTGCACCATGTTGTGTGCCTGGTGTCTGTGGAAACCAGCAGAGAGTTAGATCCTCTGGAACCAGAGTTATAAATGGTTTTGAGCCACCACGGGGGAACTGGGAATCAAATCTGGGTCCTCCGGAAGAGCACCCAGTGTTCATAACTGCTGAGCCACCTCTCCAGCCCCCAGTTTGCTATTTCATTATTCAGTGATCAGGAGACCTCATTTCCCCCCCTAAGTTAAAAGCACCCATCTCTCTTTTTTTGTTAGTTTCATTTACGTATTGTTTGAGAATTTCATGCATGTACAAATTATTTTGACACCCGTCCCCCCCAACTTCCCCAGAACTCTCCTTCACATTCTCTCTCCAATTCCAATTTTACGTCCTCTGTTTGTTTGTTTGTTTGCTTGCTTGCTTGCTTATTATTATACCCACTGAGTCCAGTTAGAGATGCCTGTAAGTGCATAGGCACAGGGGCACCCACTGGAGTCCATACTCCTGAAGAAAACTGACTTTCCCTTCCCCCAGCAACCATTCTCTGCCAACAGCTCTTAGCTGGGAGCAGGAGCTCAGCAACTCTTCTCCCCTAATTGTTCATTTATTATAGAATAACTGAAATGCAGTTTGAAATATATATTTAAAAAGCATTGAGTTGGGCGTGCTGGCTGACAACTGTCATCCTAGCACCTAGGAGGCAAACACGGGAGAACCACCATGACCTTCAGGCCAGCCTGATCTACAGAGAGTGAAATTCTTCCTCTAAAACAGTGGTTCTCAACCTATGGGCTGCAACCCTTTTGACGGTCAATGGACCACAGGGATCATACATCAGATGCCCTGCATATCAGATATTTACAGTATGACTCATAACAGTAGCAAAATTACAGTTATGAAGCAGCGATGAAAATGTTGTATGGTTGGGGGGTGATGTCACCACAACATGAGGAACTAGATTAAAGGGCTGTAGCCTTTGGAAGGTTGAGAACCCACTGCCCTAAAACAGCCAGAATAACAGAGCATTGAAATCATGTATGGAATGTCTGTAGAGATGGCAGCTTAGGTAAGACAAGCATTAGCAAGGGTTTGGAGACCGGAGAGCTACTATATACATGATAGGAAGGTGAACTCTGGCCACCATGAAAAGAGCTGCGTGTTTGCTCAGCAGAATTGCCGTAGGTGCCATCAGTGCCCACCAGTGCCCCACATAAAGAAAGCAATGTCAAAGGAGATTGTCCAGCAGCTGGTGATTGGATCAGCAGCACACGCATTCAGACTGTCACTCAACCACCAGAACAGTAAGAGAGCCTTAACTCGCACTACACCCCAGATGCAATGACCGCGAGGGAACTCGGCTCTGTGAAATGAGCCATTACAGTAAAGCAGGAGAGACGGACACAGAGACAGGGCAGAATGAACCCACAACGGGTTTCTTTTTGGGTACAGTTCCACTTCGCAAGATGCAAAGAGTGCTGGAGAATGGGTGTGCCCCAGTGTGAATCACAGAAGGCCACTCAACTATACACTTAGTGGCTGAGACCAAAGCATTAAGGTACATGTAATTGACCACTACTATTATTACTGAAAGCCACTAGCTGGCCACACAAAAGTCCTGCACACTGTGAAGCCAGGGAGGAGAGGGGCCTTGGAGTTAAGATAGCAACCCCACTTACTCCTCCTTTTAGTGGTAACCTGTCTCTCACATTTTCATCACCCAGCCATCGGCTCTCCTTCATC
Organism: Acomys percivali; assembly: GCA_907169655.1. Lineage (NCBI taxonomy): Eukaryota > Metazoa > Chordata > Mammalia > Rodentia > Muridae > Acomys > Acomys percivali. The sequence goes on along the minus strand of OU015751.1, from coordinate 13,636,525 downwards.
TAATTTAAAGTAGATGTAAATTCTGTATTGCCGCATCGAGGTAGGAAATCGCCTACTCTTACTCTAGGGAAAGGCTGCAATGACCTTGGCTGGAGATGGCCTGAAATGAACTTGACTCTCCCCTCTGTTGTTTTTGTTGTTTTTTGTGGGAAGAGGAGAGGGGAGGAAAAGCTAGGCATTCCTCGGCAGAGCGAGCTGTTCTGGATCTCTGACATTAACAGCGTGGATCCCACACCTTCCTACCAAGGAATAGTGCGTGCACTGTTACCATATGTGTCTCCAGTGTGATGTCTGTCACCCCTCAGCGTGGTGTCCCAGGTTTCTCTGCTGTGCTCACAGCAGCACAGCCTTACTGTAACCCTAAACATATTTTTTTCCAACACCCACTGCATCCATCTTGAGAGCTGTGTGTCATCTAGAACCTTCTGGTTTCACCAGGTGACTTCATGCCTACTTTACCTGAAGATTTTTTTCTATCCAAAGTATTTCATAATACACTCCAGAGGAGCAACAATTTCATATGCTTTGTTCACTCTATATATAATAATGAAAAGTGTGCTGCCCCTTGAATGTTTCTTAACGTCCAAGCACTGTTCTTTTTTT
>OU015751.1:13603403-13624893 GCA_907169655.1 Acomys percivali | reverse complement strand
CACACACACACACACACACACACACACACACACACACACACACACACACACCCAGAGGAGTCTCAACCCACAATTGAGAACCAGTGAACTCGAAGAATCAGAATAGAAATGATTGTCTTGCTCTCTTACGTGTTGCTGTTGAAGTGGGTTGGGGCATAGCTCTAGTTCTGTGCAGACCAAATTCCTGCTTAAAAGAATGCACGAAGGTGGGGTCTATCCCTCAAGCTTGTGAGAGCTAAGTGGCAATCTCTCCATTAAGGCTTCCCAATCATGACCATCCTCCATCTTTTCTTTCCCTCCCAGTACAGATAATAAACTTCCTCATCTTCTACATTTCTCAGCAAAACGAACCATGGCCTTTGTAACTTTAACAAGCAGCTCTGGGAAAGTTGACTCAGTGGGTAGAGCATTTATCACACCAGTGTGAGGACCAGAGTTCAGCTCCCCAGTACTCACATAAATCCCAGATGGACATGAAGGCAGAGGCGGGGAGCCTTAGAGCATGCTTGCTAACTGGACTCACTGAATTGGTGAGCTCTGGGTTCAACTGAGAAGCCCTGTCTCAAAAGATGCGCTGAAGAATGATCCAGGAATATACTCAGCATCAACCTTTCCCTCCACAACACACGTATATGTGCCTGCACACATGTACACACACACACACACTCACAGACATACACAAAGAGTAATTAGGGCTAAGGTAGAACTCAAAGGTATAACTCTTGCCTAGCACATAGAAGTCTCTGGATTCAATCCCCAGCACCACAGGGATTTAAAAAGAAAAGGCGTACTGGAAGATTCAAGGTGTTTATTTGTAAGTCTTCCTGCAGTTTAGGAAGACCTGATGTTGCAGAGTCTTGAGGTCTCTGTTTACTCACTTGCAGGAAAGCTTTTCCCAAAACTCCAGTGTCATCATGCTGAACTGATATCGCCCGGCATGTTGGCTCCTTCTAGCTCTTGCCAACATGGTGGCATGGCATGCAGAGTGCCTGAAGGGCGATGGCAGGAGTGTGTGGGGTATGAGCACTTGCCATTTTGGATGCTGGTCTAGAGGTGGCTCTTGATTCAAGGGCTTTGTGGAAGTTGCTATTTTCCAACAAAATCTTTATGGGTTTTGTTATAGCCTATGATGCTTTGCTGAGGACCGCCTGCTGTTCTCTGCACTGAACTCTCACTCGCTTCCAAGCTAGCATGAATGTTTGGTATTTGCTGAGGGAAGGCACTCTGTGGCAGATGGTCTCTTACCATTTTTATTTCTTCTGCGTCAGTTCCCAGCCCAGTCAGAGACTTGATATAGTCCTTATTCCAGAACAACTCTAAATGTCGAGTTCTCTCGCTTTACTAACTTCTCGGCATCTAATAATAAGCGTGCAGGCTTGCATTTCCTGATAAGATGCATTGGGGGCTCTGAGAACAGTTAGGACTCCTGGAATGCTGACACCATGCCCTCCTAGCCTTTCTGGCAAGGTGCTCAGTGTCCTGTGCTCACATACCCCAGCACTCAACATTGCACATATCCATCTCAGTAACCGTAGCACTACGGTATACACTACATAGTCAAAAAGTGTTCAGTGGGCATCCTGAAGTAAGATATACTCCTTAAAGTTGTATTTGTCAAAGGCCTTAATGGACTTGACTGTGTTTCTGTGATGTAATTTTTCTGTTCACATGGCATTCAATTCCCATGTAAGAGTGAGAAGATATTTATATACAGATTTATATAGATAGATGCAAGATGGGTGTCTTCATAATTCCTTCAACCTGCTACCCTGAGGTGTCTGCCAGAGAACATAGTCATAGCTTATACATTTACCCTACACACACACACACACACACACACACACACACACACACACACACAACCTCCCCTATCCCCGGAATGTAACTGGTTGCCTTTCTCTCTGTTTAAAACTAAGAAAAAAAAAAACCAAATTTCTGCTTTCCTTTACAATCTCAGGAGTGTGGTTGTCCTTGTTACAAACAAACTCTTGCCCACACACACATCCCAAAAAAACAAAACAAAATCATAGAACGACTCTCTCAAAGTGGAGATTTTAGAAATACAACTCGTCAGAGTTTGAATCATTGACCCAAACATTAGGCAGCATGAAAGGGCCTGGGTTCACACATGAACCAAGACTAATTGAAAACGATTTTTCATGTCTTCCAAAACGGATTAATGGCTTTCATTTTCCGCCACAACTATTGGGAACTTATCCCAGTGTGGTGATGCATGCCTCTAAATTCAGCACTTGGAAAGGTGGGGCAGGCGGATCAAGTTCAAGATCAGTGAGTTCCAGTTAGACTGGACTGCATGAGACCCCCACCCACCCACCCACTCACACATACCTCAAAAGAAAACCAAGCAACAGCAACAAAAACCCAACTATTTATAGGAGCTGGAGAGATGACTCAGTGGTTAAGAATGCATACTGCCCTTCCTGAGGACCCTGGTTCGGTTCCCAGCACCAACATGGCAGCTCGCTCCAGTTCCAAGGGATCCCACACCCTCTTCTAGTCAACATGGGCACCAGCCCACACACGTCACATATGCAGGCAGAACACTCATAGGCATAACATGAAAATAGTTCCTAAGTGTATTGAACCTTGAGAGAACTTGTTTGAATTCAGAGCTGTAATGGTGAAGCGCCCCCAGGCTTCTGCTTTGAAGGAAGGAATGCATCCACAGCTGCACTTCCTCTTTTCCTTTGCCCTGATGTTTTAATGCAAAGACCATTTACTTGGCTCAAGAGAGGGTGCAATGTCATGCATAACTACTGCATGCGTGGTCCTCCAGAAGGATTTAAATAGCAAGCTCAAGACAAGACTGATTTGGTTCATTGCCACTCAGTCACAGGTGCAGGCACTCGCATTTACCTCCTGCTCTCCCCTGATGTAAACTTGGTAACGCTGATGTCCATGTCCTTTGAAGTAACTCAAACCAGTTGGACACCAAAGGATCCCTCGGTGATCCACTGTAATCATTTTGATTAAAACAAAGTGACAGCAAATGAATACTCACTGCTGCAGTCTCATTCTGAGCCTTAATGTGAATGTTAAAATGTAGACCATTCTCTTTAGAAGTATTTGTACATCTCAAATGTCTAATGTTAGGACATTTATAATCACATTTAATATTCATGCTTAAAAATCAGTTTATTGTAAGTCTTATATGGCTGCCAAATAGTATAAATGGAATTACATGCCATAATCCTCATACATAAGGTTAAGTATAATATTACTTCAACATGTAGCATTCATAGGATTAATATTGCTGTATGACACAATGATACTTTTATTACGATCATGCAGATTATATATTATAGTCTCTAGGGAAGTCACCACCATGGAAAGATTTGGCTAAAAAGTCAAAGGAGAAGACAAAAGGGAGAGAGAGAATATGGAGATGACTGACAGGTAGATGATGGAAGCATGGATGGATGTATGGATGGATGGATGGATGGATGGATGGATGGACTGATGAATGTACTTATGGCTTAGCATTCTACATAACATTCAACCTGGAGCAAGACAAGACAAGAGACATAAAACCCACAAAAATAAGGTAGAAACATCAAATAGTGTAGGTCTATATTGTCTCTGAAAGCTGTAGTTTTATAAGTAGTGAGAAGGCCAAAGAGTTTCACGTTTTTCTACTTCCATTTTTTAAATATTTCCCTTCACATACGCAAGTGCATATGCCATAGCATGTGTGTGAGATCAGTGGACAAGTTGCTCATTTACATGTTGAGGCATCTCCCCAGCTCCTGTTTTTCATTTTAAACATATTGAATAAACATCATTCCAGTGAGGAAGAGAAAAAGTTCTATGTCCATATAAAAATGGCAGAAATGAATTCTTGATTGCAAGAAACTCTATTTCATATAGTAGAAGAAACTCAATATTTCAGAATCAAGTCTGCACATGACCTCTCATCTCAACCCTTGGCTTCCTGTGTGACCTTGGAGAGCTACATCAAGCCCCTGGAGCAGTCTTCTGTTCTATAAATAGAACCCCTAATGCCTTACCCATGCAGTGGTTATCAAAATAAAATATGACCCTAAACGCAAAACTACTGTAACAGAGGACATTAAAAATGGCACTCCATTTTCTCTTGGATTAAGGGTACAACTGCCTAATATTTAAAATAAGTGTGGGTCAAGTTTTCAGCAGGTGGAAATTCCAACACAAGAATAGGCTTTTCTGTTTAACTATAATCACTGTTCATTGGCTTTTCCTGACTGCTGTCCCAATTCCTCTTGGGTACACTATTAAGTGTTCCTTTTCTGTTTTCAGCCATCTCAACATCACATTCAACTTTGTATTCACAGTATTCTGCAGAGTTCTCCTGACTTGCCTTCCTTCTCCACCTCTAGAATCAGGAGGTTTTTCTTAAGAAGGAAAGAAAGAGAAGAGCCTACAGGACACAAACCAAAATCAACATGTCACTTCTGGAAATTCCTCTCCCAGTCATGAATGCATGTCCCCCTAGTCTTGGCTTTGAGCAGATTCCAGATGGCAAGGGTCTGTTCTAGGAAATATTGTCCAGTGTGACATCCTTGTCCCCAGCTTTCTGATCCAGATCTGTGATCTGCACAAAAGTCAGCCTGAAGGAAGGCATTTTGGCCTTCGTGTACATAAGGTTTGGCTCTTTGCCTAACAGAAGAGAGCATTCTGTTCAGCCAGCAGTGTGCAGTTCCCATCTCACTAATAAGATTACTGTCACTCGAATGAAATAGAATCCCTGGACCATCCAGTATGGGCAATTCAAAAGTCTGCCCAAGGGAAACCCATTCATTATGTTAGCGCTTTAAAAATCTAGGGGATTGGAAAGAAAATTGCCAACCTCTTGCAATTCCATTTCCCTCCCATAACGTTGTCATGGCAATGCAGCTTCCCTTTCGATCCTCTCTAGTCAACTACATACATGTGATATTGAGTGGGCTCCCTCACCTCCCCTAAAGTTGTCTTTGCCAAGGAGTTTTCAGCTGGGCGTTAATGTCAGATGAGGTTGAAGAACAGCTTTTTGGTCCAGGACCTATCGTAAGTGACACTTTACATGCATTGAAAGTTTTGGTAACAAAAACAAATTCTTGTTATGTGTCCAAAGGGAGGAAAAACAAAAAAACAAAACAAAAAAATAAACCTCCAACATTTGTGTAATTTGAGAGAGAAGAATATGCCAGCATTATATTGCCAAGCACAGTATCCATAAAAAGCTCTTCTATAAGCTTGCAGTATCCTGGTTTACAAGAAAGAAAAATCTGATCATAACAAATTCGGAGAGCTAAGAGATTGAGTCATGCTCTTCAAGTTAATCTCCACTGACAAACAGCTCACTCTGGTGAGAATTTTGTATCCCCCCTCCCCCCCACCCCCCGCCGCCTGCTTCCCCATGGAGGGAAGAGGAGATATTTCAACAGTGCATCAGCAATGGATAAAGTGAATCCAAAACAAAAAGAGAAACAGGACCAGCGAGATGGCTCTGCAGGTAGAGAAGCTTGCTGCCAAGCCTAGCAACCTGTCCTTGGTCCCCAGGATCCACATAGTAGGAAGAGAAAACCAACTCCTGAAATGTCTTCTGATTTCTACATGTATGCTGCAATACTAGCACACATGGGCACACAAATAAGCAAATGAATGAAAAGTGTAAAATTAACATATATATACATATACATAAATATATATATATTTACTAAGGAAAATACAACAAGAGTTTTTTTATTATCAAACTAGAAAATACTTGTTTATAGATTAGTTCAAGGTCTGGGGACATAGCTCAGTTTGTAGAACGCTTGCCTGGCAGTATGAAGCCCTGACTTAGACCCCGTGCATCCCATAAAAGGGGCATGGTAATGTGGTAATCTCAGTACCGAGGGAGGGTTCACAGGAGGATTAGAAGTTCTAGGTCAGCCCTCAGCCCTCATACCAAGTTAGAAGCCAGGCTGGGAGATGACTCAGTATTTAAGAGCACTGGCTGCTCTTCCACAGGACCCGTGTTTGATTCCCAGCATCCATAACCACCAGGAGAGGTCTGACATTCCCTCCCAGCCTCTATGGATACCTGCACACATGTCGCACATGCATGCACACACATGTAACAGTCAAAACATGCCTTTAAAACGTTGGTAAGTCAGGCAGACTCCTACAACCCCACCTCAACTCTGAATTCAATGAGGAAAGTTGAAGAGTAAATGCAAAGCAGAGCTCGAAAAGTTACTAAGAGGAAATACCATGAATTAGAGGGATCGTGGCCAAAGCAACATGGCAGTCATTTCTGAAGGGAGGGCCCAGGGCTAAGATGGCGGTGGTGGGACTAAGGAACTGAATCAAACCGAGGGTTGGGGAGTCTCTGTAAACTGACCATGCAAGGTATCCATACCAGAGGAAGCAGAGATGAACAGCAGAGGCCCCAAAGTTGACACGCTGTAAGGGGTCAGCTGTCAGGGCAAGAACAAGTTCTGTGTTCCCCAAGGAGGTACAGCAAAGGAGACAGAAGTGTTGGTGGCAGGAAAGTTATATGCAGTTTTTGGAGAGCCTTCAAAGATACACACTATAGGGCAGTGGTTCTCAACCTGTGGAGATGAACGATGTTTTCACAGGGGTCACATATCAGCTATCCTGTATATCAGATATGTACATTCTAGTCCATAACAATAGCAAAAGTACAGTTATGAAGTAGCATTGATGTGATTTTATGGTTGAGGGGGTCACTACAACATGAGGAGCTATACTAAAGGGTTGTGGTGTTAGCAAGGTTGAGGACCACTGATGTTCCAATGATGTAACAGGAGGCTGGTTTCAGTCACCAGTACTGGGTAAACTAGGCATGGTCGTGCACATCTGTGATCCCAGTACTCAGGAGGTAGAAGCAGGAGAATTTAGACTTCAGGGTTATCCTAGGGTTATATATTTGGGGAACCAGCCTGGCCTACATGAGATATTATCTCGAAGAGGGGGTGGTGGTGGTGTCAGTGGGATGTTAGACAGCAAGGATTTGGATCCTGGTATGAGTGTCTCTGAAAAGAATGGCTCGCGTGAGGGACAGCCACAAGAATGCTAACTGGAAAAAGGAAGGAAGCAGAGAAAGCCAGGGTGAAGCCAGGATTGATATTTTTAAAAGAACCTGGAATGTCACCCTGAAGAATTATTTTAATTTTATGTGCGTGTGTGCTCCCGTGTGGAAAACAGGATCCTTGCCAAGTGTGATCCTCTATTACTCTCTGCCATGCTCCCTTGAGATGGGGGGTCTCTCCTTGAGCTTGGAGCTTGCTGATTTTAGACTAGGCTGCTGGCAACTGGTAAAGCCCTAGCACCTTGCTGCCCCCATGTTCCCAATGCTCCTTCATCACCGCCAGCAGTGTTGAGTGAGGCAGTAGGTATACATGACTGTGGCCTGGATTTTACATGGGTGCTGGGGACCCGACCTCAGGTCCTCACGCTTGCTCACTGGCACTCTTATGGACTGAGCCTCCTCCCCAGCACCACCCTGAAGAATTTATAGTGCATAGAGAAGCAAATGACAGTAACTGGAATCCTTCCTAAACAGAGATCCATGCTGTGGGACTGTGCTAGGGAAGGTAAGCGGCCATGCCACAGTAAAACCAAGGAGCTTCCAAGTGGTTGTTATTTCCTTTACTTTTGTCCAAAAGATACAAAGCATGGTGAGTGTGTATTAATCTTCCATACTCTTTTGGCTGAATCAGGTATGGCTTGTTGAGTGTATACTTCATGAGTCTGACTGAGTAGCCAGGTGTAAAAACCTGGGCTGCTCAGTGCAGCTCTTACTTTAACTCAAAGCTGGTTTTCTATTGACCTACAAATGTCCCAGAAGCTTAGCCAGCCCCACCTGTACAGCTGGCCTTCATGACAGGATACCCAGCTTCCTTGTGGGGCATCTCTCTCCTGCTGGGACTCTCCTTGAAGAGTGGTACAATTTGAAAAGTGCCAGATCGCATTGGTAGCTGATGTGAAGATGCCAGCAGCATTAAGAGCAGAGCAAGGACGCTCCTGTCGGCTGCTCCTTGCAGTTTAGGGGAACTGATGAATTTGACCTTGGGAAACAGCTGACTGTGCCCACTGAAGCAAGGTGGTTGAGGGTGCAGTGGCTGCAGGAGAGGCGCGGCACAGCTCTCTTCACTGATGAGAAAAATCTTCACCTCTTGAGTCTACGGGCTCCACCGGTTTGCAGAAGATAGTGGAGATTCAAGCATTAGGCTATCACAGGAAGGGTGGCAGTGGTTGAATAATCAGGGCTTGGAGACTTGGACTTCATTGTCCCTTGGTTGTGGAGTCATCACTAATAGCCCAGCCTACCGTGACAAATATTCTTGCGGTGCTGGGGCTAAACCTAGGTCCTCATATCTGCTGGGCTCTGTGCCTGAGCTGTGCTCAGCTCTGGCCTCATTCTGAATTCAGCCTGTACATCTTTGGGAAGGGTAATCCCGTCTCTTTAAACATAAGGGTTTGATTGTTACTTGTGTGCATGTGATACATATGTGCATGTTCATGTCATATGAACGTATCAGAAGACAGTTTTGTGGCGTCAGTGGTCTCCTCCCACCTTTGCCATGGGCTCCAGGGATTGAACCCAATTTTCCACGTTTACATAACAAGTATCTTTACTCACGGTGTCCTCTCTCTGGCCTTCCCTAGAGTTTTCAGTTTTTAGTGAAGAATATATTTTTCCATGTAGGAATGATTGTGAGAATAAAATTATATGGTTCTTCAGAAAATCTACATAGAGATGGGAAAGGTCTACATAGAGATGAATCACACTTGACCATGAGGAAAAAAAACTGGCTTACTAAAGCCTAAAATATGTTCAATTTTTTTCAAAATAAAAACTTATTTTTAAAGGAAAAAACTTCTCCACGAGTTAGAGCAGTATGTCTATTAACTATTTAGAGTTAATGCTTTGGTTTTGTTGAGAGGGCCATACAGGGTGCATGTGATGTATAGAATGTTTATGTGGTGTGTCGCATGTTCTGCTAAGACTGCCACATATGTTGATGTGGAGGGTAGCATGTCGGCGTGAGAATAATTCTCAGGGTAAAGGAGAGAACTGAAATGTTTCTCTTTCTGCAGGACTTTAACTTGTAGTTTTAATGTCCCTGTAGTTGTGTGACATTTTAGTGCACTGATGGCAGTCACTGAGTGGCAGTGTGTGTGTGAGTGTGTGGTTGTATGTGTGGCTGTGCATGTATATCATGTGTGTGAGAGAAAGAGAGTGTATGTGTGTGTTCATGTTTATGTGTTTGTGTATGTAGATGTGTGTTAGTGAGTGTGCATATTTTGCATATATGTGTATATAGTGTGTATGTATGTGGGGGGGTATGTATATGCATCTGTATGTGTGTTTATGCTTGTGTGTGTACATGTATGAGTGTGCTTGTATATATATTTGTGTATGTATATGTATGAGCGTGCATGTTTGTGAGTGTGCACATGTGTGAGTATGTGTGCACATGCGTGTATAACTGTCTCAGGTGATGGAGCCAAAGTCACCATTGTTTTGTTCCTCCTTAGACATGCTCAGGTATTTCGTTACTAGGAAACCACCAGGCCTTGGTGGTGGGTTTCTTTAGGTTGTTGTTGGTTTGGAGATTCCCATGTTTTGCTCTATCCTCCTGAAAGTCCTCATTGCTTTGGCTTATAAAGCAAACCCGTGAAGGCAGCGTGAGAGGAAGGCTAGTTAAACGTCCCTGGAGAGTGCTCCAATTGGCACACATGCCATTTCTGCCTGGAGTTCAGTTTTAAAGAACATTGACGACACTAAGAGTTGTAGTAATTTATGCATATGGCTGTACCTGCCTGTACATCACAGTAACCAGCCTAAGTCCTCAGATATGCCCAGAGAGTGAGCGAGTCCAGCACTCTGAATCAAATGCTGGCGTCCTGGTACACACCATCATCTTTAGGGTAGGTTTTATTTTATGCAGGGATCTTCGCTGGAGAGCACAGACGCCAGCATATCAATGACAGTGTCTCCAGGAGGCTGGGGAACACTTGGACGGCTTTAACTGAGAGACTCTACTCACCCAGCTCCGTGCTGAGCCTTCTTCCCTAATTATCCCTGAACAGCTGTTCCTTGTCTGTGAGAACTGAAGGAAAAGCACACAGGGTCCAGGGGTACAAAGCTCCGAGGGGGAAAGAATGAAAGGAAGAAGCCGAAAATATCAGTGTCCTGTTGAGAGCTGTGCAACTCCAAGGGGACAGGAAATAGAATCTTATGCCTACCAGAAGAGCTGTCAATATGGGTCAGGAATCCATTGCTGCTGATGAAAATAAGGGACTGAGAGGCCAGGGGAAGGCCTCAGCAGTTAAGTGCACTTGCTGCTCTTTGGGTCCCGCACACATGTGTTGGAAAGCTCACAACCTCCTATAACTCTGGCTCCTGCAGATATGACACCCTCTTCCAGCCTCTGAGGGCACCCATATATACATGGTGTACACGCACTCACGCAGACATGTACACATACATAAAAATAAAATGATCTTTGGAAAACAAAAAAGGGAAAAAAAAAAAGGAACCAGTGGAACACTAGAAGAAAATTTTGCTCAAATGTTGAGGGTACTTAGATGTGGAATTCCCAGCATGCACGGAGCTGGCATGGTGCCTGTGACTAGTGTCATTCTGCTCCGCTAACAAAACGCCTTACCACTAGCATCTGTGGAAGCAAAAATTAGAGATGGTTTGGAAATCCCGAAGCCTGTCTCCTTCTGACAATGAGAAAACCTTAATAGCAAATATGAGAACTGATCCTGAACATGCACAATTCATTATAAGAGGTATTTTTTTTTTTTACAAATTAATAGTCACACACTCATTGGTGTACATGTTGTATTTTGATCACTCATGCTTGAACAATTGAATTAATCATCTTAATCATATCAATTTTGATATCCAGAGGCTCTGTTCTCAAGAAATCAATAAAGCTCTCAGAAGTTTAAGTGCATGTGTGTTCGTGCTAAAGAATGGGATGTGGTGATACACAGTACACACTCAAGCACACGACTACACTAAGAAAGTGTGCTCAGGGAGCGGTGTGCAAAGACGCGCAAGAGGAAAGAGGGTCACTCTACAATTCCCCTCATGATTTCCCCCCCCCCTTTTTTTAATCATTAACCTATTTATTTATTCACTTTACATCACAGTTGTAGCTCCCTCCCTTCTCTCCTCCCAGTCCCACTCTGTCTCCCTCATCCCCTGTCCCCTATTCCTCAGAAAAGAGGAGCCCCCACCCCCACCCCAGCTCATCAAGTCACATCAGGACTAAGTTCATCTTCCTCCCCCGTGGCTTTGCAAGGCACTCCTATCAAGGGGGAAGTGATCAAAAAGCAGGCAACAGAGTTCCAGTCAGAGACAGCCCACACTCCCTTTACCAGAGGACCCAAATGAAGCCTGAGCTGCCCATTGGCTACATCTATGTAGAGGACCTAGGTCTAATCCATGCATGGTCCTTGGTTGATGCTCCAGATTCCAGGCTCCTCTGGGCCCTAGTTACTTGGCTCTGTTGGTCTTTTTGTGAAGCTCCTGACACCACTAGGATCTTTTATGACTTCCTGCAAAAGGTTTAGGTCTAAAGAGAGTGCCTGCTGTGCGAACATGGGGACCTGACTCCAAGTCCCAGAAGCCACAGAAAGCACACAGTTTATGCCTGTAATCCTTTCCATGGGGAGGCAAGGACAGTCCAATCTCTGGGGCCTAAATTTACAAAAATGCAATTCTTGGTTTTAAAATATATAATTATTTTATGAAATCCATGAGCAAATTGTTGAGGCCCTCTGGCCTACAGCATCCTAAATTTTGGTTTAGGCCATAACGGGTCATAAACAACACACCTTGTTTCTGAATCGTACTGACCCATTAACTCACGGTATTGCCTTTGTTCCACAGGATGGTCTGACCCCGCTGCATTGTGGGGCAAGAAGTGGCCATGAGCAGGTGGTAGAGATGTTGCTTGACAGAGCCGCCCCCATCCTTTCGAAAACCAAGGTAAGGTCTTTGGTTTCTAAAGATTATACTGAGCTCAGATCTGATTCCTTTTGCTGGTTATTCACTGGAGCCTTTTAAGTGAGAGGAACGCATAGTCATTATTAAATGGAACATGAGTTCAAGTCTTTAGAGGAACTCAGAATAAGCTTAGGGACTGGTGAAATGGCTCAGAGGATGCAGGCTTGCCTTCCTAGCATGAGGACTGTACTTCAAGTCACCAGCACCCACATTAAATCTGAAAAAAAAAAAATAGTGGCCACCTGTAATCCCAGTACTCAGGAAGCAGAGACAGAAAGAATCCCTCCACAAGCTTGCCAGCTAGACTAGGCAGATCTGGTTTTGTTTTTTTTTTGTTTTTTTTTTAAAAAGAAAGAAAAAATAAAAAGAAAGAAGGAAGGAAAGAAAAAAAGTGCATTCAGCAAGAGATGCTCTTTCTCAATAAATCAAGTGTAAGGTGATCGAGGAAGACTATATCCACCATCGATTTCAGGCATCTTTTTTTTTTTTTTTTCCTTCAGGCATCTTATATGCATGCATGTATGCTTGCACACCTGTGTATGCCAGTACACATGTAAATACACACACACGTGAAATGAGTTTAGGTTTATAAAGCCTTTGTCTATAATGTGTTCTGCAGCAAACCCAGATTTTCCTTTGCTATTTTTGGTCTGTTATGCTTACCATTTTAATGTTACACAAGAAGACTTTCAGGGCTCAACTGACCACAATTTTAAAGAGACTACAGGATCTACTTTCTGGCTGGGTTCTGAGTCTTTTTCTACCCCCCATGCCCAGTCAATCCCTTGAGAGTTCATAGACTGAGGCTGGGGTGAGGGGCGCAGCTTCATGGTACAGTGTTTGCCTGTTCGTACACTGAGTCCTCAGCCCTGTACAAATTAAAATCATTAAAACTCTGTTTGTCCATCACCACCACTGCATGATATTTGAAGGATAAGCATGTGTGCCCTTTCCACTCCCAGCAGTCTATAGGAACCCTCCTGTCAGCTCACAGAACCAAAATTGCATCTCTCTCTCCCTATTTCCATGTTTAGCAATCACAAGGGCAACTCGAGATTGGTCATGGCAGGGGACCTACACACTCTAGGGTGCTGGGATGTGGGTTACATTGAGAGTTTTGTTGTTTCAGGGGGCTGGTTGCTTAGCCCGGGTCAGCATGTTTGTGTACATGTTCAGGGTCTCCCAATGAGCCTGAAGTTCATCACTGAAGGCAGGCTGGTAGCAATGAAGCTCCAGGGAGCCTCTCATCTGTCCTAGCACTGCAATGACAGGCATGTGCTGCCACACCTGTGCTCAACCTCGACTTTGAGTCATCTCATTGGCACTCCTTACACCATTTAATAAGACAGTCTCTGCTGTCATTGGTACGTGCTTGCTGCCTGGCTTTCTTTGGTAGAATGAACGTCAGAAAGTTGCCTTATTCAGCCCAGGGCTCCCAAGCACCCAGATTAGTATACAGCACTTTATGAAGACACCGGTTAATATGTGCTGAGAGGGAAGTGAATAGATGGATGCGTGCCTAGCTTTTAAGGCAACCTGTCCAGCCCTTTAAGCCTTTTTCTTTTTTTTTTTAATTGCTGAGCTAAGAAAGCCTACCACTCACAAAGTCATGCTTCAGGTGCCATATTCAACGTGGACCCTTTCCGTGGGCTACCTCATCTTTCCGTCTCCGTATTTGCCCCCATTCCCATGACACTGGGTTGGCTTTCAGTATTCTGTGCATCGTTCCAGAGTGCTCTAGTTTCCTCTCTCCTGCTGTGACACAACAACATTCTGACCAAAAGCAGTCTGGAGAGGGAAGGGTTTGTTCGGCTTTCACTTCCGGGTCATGACCCATCAATGAGGGAAGTCAATGCAGAAACGGAAGCAAGAGCTTGGCGGAAACCATGGATGAACCCTGCTTGCTTTCTGTCTTGGGTCCGTACCTACCTAGCTTCCTCCTACCACTCAGGCCCACCTGCCTAGGGAATGGTGCCACCCACAGTGGGCTAGGCCTTCCTACATCGGTTGCCAGTCAATACAATCCACAGAGCAGGCATGCCCGCTCTGATTTGGGCACTCGTACAATTGAGACCTGCTACTCAGGCGACTGTAGGTATGTCAAGTTGATGGTGACATCTCACTAGGATAAGCCCTTTTTTTTTTGTTTGTTTTTGACACAGCTTCCACTTACAGTCTCCAGCAACTCATGTGTTCCCTCGGATCCATTTGCTCTGCTGTTTCTCTAAGACTGCATGAAAACATAAAGCCAAAAAAAAAGGACTTGGCAGAAGTGAGGGAGTACAGATGCCTGTGGGTGGCAGTGTCAGATGGGATGTCCCAGCCCTTGGTGGCACCGTTAGTGTCTACCTTGGTTCAGAGTGTCGGAAGGGAATGCTTTAGGCAGGAACATCCCTGCTCCCCAATGGATGCCCAAGTATTTAAGTCCATGTCAATATTTATTGAGATTTTACCCATTTTTTTTTATCTGCAGAACTCTCTGCTAGGCAGTATGGAAAAATACTGTCATAAATTTCTTACCTTTAAAGACCACAGATATCTGAAATATATGACCATCAGTGGTGGTGGGAAAGCCTAAGTGATTTCACATTGCTTTGCCTTGGGACTTTTTGTGTTGTGCTTCAATAAATGTAGAGGGAGTAACCGGTCTTGGAGAATTCAGGTGGAATAACAGGTCTTGGAGAATTCAGGTGGAATAACAGGTCTTGGAGAATTCAGGTGTTCCTGGTTCCCCAGGTATACCTAGCACATCTTTCAAAACAATTGAAAACTAAGTTTTTGAAACCAGAATCTGCTGTTACATGAGGGGACAGGATTTATTCGGCTTATTTAATGTGCTAAATTATATATCAGTAATTTTGACCTCCTGTCAATAAGCCTGCTGAAAACCGCCCAGGCTCCCCCACTTTGCCTCCAAACCTAACTGAAGCTTGAAAAGGCAGACATTGACCTAACCTGCCTTGATTCACTTTCTTTGGAAAGCATCCACTGAAGAGTGAACGTCATTCCAAACATCTTCTCTTCAGTGCTGTGGGTTGAGCCCAGGGCGTCCTATATTCATTTCTTCTCTGAGACCTTGAAACAAATCTTCAACGTCTTCGTACTGCCTGTGGCTGTTATTAAGCCAGGATAATTTAAGCTGGGGTCATATGACTGGGCTTATGGTCAGTGGCTCTTTTTTACTCATTACTGACACACGGGGGCACCAGGTTTCTAGAAATGGTGAAGTTTCCCCTGCTACTCTTCCTGATGAAAGGAAGCAGAGTTGTATCTGGGGTTCTGTACTTTTCTCATCATCTGCAAGGGCAAACCAGTAACGGTCCGGTGGTTACTAATCTGATCTCACTTTTTTTTTCTTGTAGTTTTAAATGATAAGAAAGAGATCCTAGTAAGAATATAGTGAGTTCTAGCCCCTGATACGAACCATATACTTTTAAATTGGGGAAAGAAATTGCCCTTGACAGTGTTTTGTTTTGTTTTGTTTTGTTTTGTTTTGTTTTTTAACACAAGAAAGGAAAGTTTCCTTTTTAAGGCAGGCGCCATTCGGAATGATTGTCAACACCTTTTAAGAACAGAAGGCATGGCTGGACATGGTATCGCACACCTGTCATCCCAGCACTCTGGGAGGCAAAGGCAGGTGGATCTCTGTGAGTTCCAGTCCAGTCTGGTCTAAAAAGCAAGTTCCAGGACAGCCAGGGCTCCACAGAGAAACCAAAGTAAATAAATAAGGTATTTCCAAATGAAGAATAAGAGTTTTTAACACGTTCAGGTCTGCTCTGTCTTTGGCTCATTTGAGTTCAGAAGGTAAACCAACGAGTGCTCTTTTCCTTATGTGTTCCAGAATGGACTCTCGCCGTTGCACATGGCCACACAAGGAGACCATTTAAACTGCGTTCAACTCCTCCTCCAGCACAATGTGCCCGTGGACGACGTCACCAATGACTACCTGACCGCCCTCCATGTGGCAGCCCACTGTGGCCATTACAAAGTTGCCAAGGTTCTCCTGGATAAGAAAGCTAACCCCAATGCCAAAGCCCTGGTAAGTCGCCCTGCCAGAGCGAGCGGCTCGCTGACAAGACAGCACGTGGCGCCTTGCATGTGGAGGGATTGCTGTTCTTCCAGAGATAAAGATAGAATGCCAGTAAATCGGAGTGCTGTGTTAATCTTCGCAAGTGTCCTTGGGAGTAGACAAAGCCTCCTTGTGCTGATGGGAACAAAGCTGATAGAGCAAAATGGATCAGTTCTCAGGGTCTCTCATGAGTGAAAGCCGACAGTTATAAAAAAAAAAAAAGACCAACTTGACCAGCCTCACCCATCCTATTGCAGTAATGCTGCTATCCCTCCAGTTAGACATTTGAGAGAGTCTGTTGTTTTCTTTCTGACACATAAAATCTTGAAGCAAACTAGGCGTGCTAGCTTAAACCTCTTATCCCAGTGCCTGTAAGGCTGAGACAGGAGGATTGCTGAGTTCAAAACCAGCCTGATCTATAGAATGAGCCTTTGTTTCAGAAAAAAAAAATGGCTTTTAATAATTTGTATATACTATTAAATAACATTTATATATTATATGTGTGTGTATATATATATAGAGCTAGGAATATTGGCAGAAGCAGGAAAGCTCTGAGTTTGAGGCTAGCAAGTCTACATAACGAGTCCCAGGCTAGCCAGAGCTACACAGTGAGACCCTGTCTTAAAAACAATAATATTTGTCCAAAAATTTGTGAGCTGAAATGATGTTAGCCTTCAGTGTTCTTGATAAGATGGTGTTTCCTATGGTTAAAATCATCCTTAGTAAGGTATTTATATTTCATTTAGACTAGGCATTTGTGATCGGAGGGAAAAAAACAAAACAAAAACAAAAACACCCAATTTTAGGGAAAGCATTAATTTACTAGTCATTCTGAGGTGCCAGCTGCGCCCCACCAACCCCTCTGGGCAGGCTTCTGCCTCCCTACATGGTGACCCCGTCCTTCAGAGCCTTTGTGTCTCTGCCTTCAGGTGCCTGAAATGGGGAGGGAGATTGGAATTCTGTACATAGCAGGCCGCCCCTTTGTCACTGTAATCCCAACTGTTTCTACCAAAATGTATTTCTGGAGCTGTTGGCCTGCCCAGTGTGTGAAAAGCCATGACTCATTCGTTTTCCATAGGAGGAAAAAAAAAAAAAAAGGGAGGGCTTAAAGCAGGGTGTGTGCTTAACTTTTATTTTCCTATGACTAAAGTTTTCCCAACAGAGGAGCATTGTAGACAGTTACCCTGGGATGAACTATAGCCAAAGAATTGGGTTCCCTGGAGGCACCTGCTGTGGTTTTGACTCCATCCTGGATGGTGGACATTGATGCTGTACAGTTCCCTACTAACAACCGGAATAGGCAGTCCAGCCTCAGCTGGTGGGCATTATCAGCTTGCTGGGTAACTTGTTTAAAAGCCAATTCTTTTCATGAGATTAAACATTTGAGCAAATGAGCTAAATACTACTGGATCATCCTGTATCTTGCTTGACTCTTTTGTTTGTTTGTTTTGTTTTTTGAGACTGTCCACACACACACACACACACACACACACACACACACACACACACGTGCAAAAAAAAAAAAAGAATGAAAAAGTACATTAGCTAGTGTAATGGCACATGCCTACAGTCCCATCCATCAGAAGGAAATAGTAGAAGGACTCGCAATGGCTCAGCCATTGAGAACACTGGCTGTTCTTTTTGACTCAGGTTCGATTCCCAGCACCCACACAGTAGCTTACAACTGTAACTCCAGTTCTAAGGGGATTTGACTTCCACAGGGCGTTGTCTGCACCTGGCACAGAGATATAAAGGCAGCACCCATACACCTCAAATAATTATTTAAAAAAGAAAAAAACTTACAAGGAGCATGTCTGAGTCCGGCTCGGCCTTACATAATGAGGCCCTGAGTCAAAAATCAAAATGAGATTAAGAAGAAGAAAAAAAAAAAAGTATTCAAAATAAAGTAAGGAAGCAGATGCACATTTTGCCTTTCCCTACCAGGAACTTACAACCTGGGAAGTCTGTGAGGACCCAAGCTAGACTTCTTTTCTTTCCAGAGAGGAAAGCCATGCCTAACCTCTTGTGGTTTTGAAGTCTGCAGTGTACCTGGCACCTCTCTGCACCCGCCCCCCCCCCCCCCCCCCCCCCCGCGCACAGGGGAAATGACTTCCGTGGAACGGAGTTACGTAGATAGTAGATATACATGTTTGTCTCTTGCAGAACGGCTTCACCCCTCTGCACATTGCCTGCAAAAAGAACCGGATCAGAGTGA
This sequence comes from Acomys percivali, assembly GCA_907169655.1. Classification (NCBI taxonomy): domain Eukaryota; kingdom Metazoa; phylum Chordata; class Mammalia; order Rodentia; family Muridae; genus Acomys; species Acomys percivali. The sequence continues at coordinate 13,606,593 of OU015751.1, read as the reverse complement.
TGGAGCTCCTTTTGAAGCACGGGGCATCTATACAAGCTGTTACCGAGGTGAGAGGAGGGGCCCTTTCAGGACTCAGGGGACAAGAGTGGATAGCTTCGGCAGCCACAGGGGTTCCCTCCAGGGGAAGCGGCTGTGTCTGCTTGTGTTATTGGCACAGCCACATACTCTCTTCCCTGAATGGGTCTCCAGATTTTAGGAGGAGCAGACACAGGGGTGAGCAAGTGGGTATGTAAACGGATCCAGATGTATCCCAGGATGGAGATACAGTTAGGAGCACACAGTCACAGTATGGGCTCCACTATTGAAAAGTGACCTGAAATAAATCTTACATGCGTAATCTTTCTGGTGGAGACCGGTTTGCCTCCCAAGGGGCCTCTCTCTGGTCAGCACACTGTCATGTCTTGGGTAGAGGTTGCCTATGCCACCAAATGATTCACACTTGGCTGCAGCTGTTTGATTGAAAGGTTGAGAGACCTGTTTCAATGCTTTGGAAATTTACAATGAATGAAGTTAATGGGGGTGCTGTGGTAAGGAGCAGGGAAGCCCCGTGGGTCTTTCCTCTGAACCCACTGAGAGAATGCATCCTTGTGAGTCAGCACTGGGTCTCCACATAGCCAACAGGCCTGCATTGCCCTCACCAAAACTGCCCTCCCCCACTCCACCTCGCTCCCTTCCCAACTTCAGGAACTCTGTCTGCAAATCCTAGACTCTTCTGGAGCAGCTGTTTGGGCCGCACTCATTTGCCAGGCTGGTCCTGCATACCTAGACCTCCTCTCGCAGGAAATCTGCCCTTACTGCCTGCCTAGCACCGGGCGCTCACTGCCGGACAGTCACGTGCACGTTTCTATCCATGCCTGTGGTCCTGCGGCTCCCCTGTGACTCCAGAACCCGCAGACCAAGCCTTCCTGCCCTCACACTGCCCACAGTTCAAGAAGTCTGGTTGAATACTTGGTACTAGACACATGAGCTCCTATACTGCTTGTATGTGGCGTTTTGGCCTTGCCTTGAAACTTAACACTCCATGCCGGAAGAAACCAGCCCCTTTATTAAGACTTGTGCCTGCACCGGGTGGTGGTGGCGCACGCCTTTAATCCCAGCACTCGGGAGGCAGAGGCTGGCGGATTGCTGTGAGTTCAAAGCCAGCCTGGTCTACAAAGGGAGTCCAGGACAGCCAAGGCTACACAGAGAAACCCTGTCTCAAAAAAACAAAAAACAAAAACAAAAAACAAACAAACAAAAAAAAAAGACTTGTGCCTGTGTGTTAGGTACCCTAGTGCTTTTTGTACAGAATAGCGATCACACCTCAGTGCAGGGAAACCTTTAAGAGGTCAGACTTGACTCCGAGACAAAGGTTGGCTTGAAGTTGTGTAAGTGTCTGGAGATGCTTGCCAGTACTGAGAAGACCTTTCAGATTCCAGCTCCCTGAGCATGTGAGAAGCTGTTCCCTGACACCTGACTCCCCAGTTGCTGGAAAAGAGTGACAAACCATAACAAATACTCCCCTGTTCCCCTTTGCTTCAGTCCTCACTGTTTGGAGACTGGCAGGCTGACTTTCTTTTCTTTCATCTTTTACTTTTACAGATAGAATCCCTCTTGTGTGTACATATGCGTGTGTGTGTGTTTGTGTATACCTATATAATAATGCATATGTTGTATACATATATAGTATGTGTGTGTGTGTGTGTGTGTGTGTGTGTGTGTGTGTGTGTATGAATAACAAAGCTATTTCTGAAGCTCTGTGGCAAAGTATTACCTGGCATGGATAGGTTTGTATGTTCAACTTATTAGATAGATAGATATTTATATTAATTGTATTATCAAACCCACAACATATTAATATAATCATGTTGATATATATACATGTACGTGCATATATACATATATTTGTGTGTGTATGTATATATACGTACAGCCTTACCCATGCTGGGCAATCCTGTACCATTGAGTTTCAGGATTAGCCCTGTCATACATTTTTTGACACATCTCAAGTTTCTATAGAGATTAATTATACATTTCTCTTTAAAAATAAAGATAAATTTTTTCCTATTATTTTTATCAGATCCATGTTGTAAGCTAATTAAGTTCTGAAAATTAAAAAATGGAACAAAGTTGCATGAGTAAAATAAAGAAATTAAACTCCAACACATGGTTCTTGTCTTGAGACTTTAATTCTCTTTTTGACTTCTTGATTTACACCTCTCATCTGTGGACATATTCAGTATAAAATAGCCTTGTATTGTGCAGTCCTGCTTACATGGACATAGTGTCCAGGGAAGGAGCTGTGCATGTGTGCATAGGGTTTAAGGCAAGCATGCTCCTCTTCTCAAGGTGCCTTAAATACATTTCATTCATTCACAATGCTTGTAGTTAACATGTTGAATGACTAGAATGCCTACCATTGGTTTTCTCTTTATCAGGGGAATGGTTTGCATTGGCTGTTTTGTGCATTATAGGTTTCATCTACTCAGAGTTCATGGGCATTCTAAGTCCAGAAAAGAATTTGAATTAATGGCGAACGTTTTACCAAAGTATGTGTTATCACTGTGCCCCACATACAAGCATACATATGGACAAGAAAGGTTTCATAATAAAGGAAAAAATAAACTTTTTTTCTCTCAACTCTTTCTTAAATTTCTATCAAAAGTATAAAATACACATTTTTTTCTTTAGTAGAAATTATGTTGTCTTTCATAACCACAGATATTACTTTAGGGAAGTGACAATTATGCTGATATAGTCACCCCATAAAATCTGTGACATAAAAAAAAAATCTGTGACATAATGGTGACTACCTGATGTCCATTCATTTGACCCCCTGAGCTGGTTAAGATGGATATGTGGATTGTGGGTGAGTGGATGGATGAGTGGATGGAGTGAGTGAGTATAGATGGGTGGAAAGAGTGAATGAGCAGATGCATGGGTGGATAGGTAGGTGGAGGGATGGATGGATGGATGGATGGATGGATGGGTAGATAGATGGGTGGGTGGGTGGATGAATGGGCGGGTAGGTAGATGGATGGATGGGTGGGTGGGTGGGTAAATGGATGGGTGTGTGGGTAGATGGATGGGTGGGTGTGTGGGTAGATGGATGGGTGGGTGTGTGGGTAGATGGATGGGTGGATGGATGAATGGATGGGTGGATAGGTGGATAGGTGGATGGATGGGTGCATGGGTGGATGGGTGGATAGGT
>OU015751.1:13589474-13603393 GCA_907169655.1 Acomys percivali | reverse complement strand
GGTGGATGGATAGATGGATGGATGGGTGGATAGGTGGATGGATAGATAGATGGATGGGTAGATGGGTGGATAGGTGGATGGGTGGATAGGTGGATGGGTGGATAATGGATGGGCAGATGGGTGGATGGGTGGACATGTAGGTAGATGTGCAAGTAAATGACTGAAAGCAGGCAGGCAGGTAGGCAAGTGCCTAATCTAGCCTCTTGGATGACAAGCCAACAGCCAATATTTTCTTCCTTCCCCTTTAGTCGGGCCTTACCCCAATCCATGTTGCTGCTTTCATGGGACATGTAAATATTGTATCACAGCTAATGCATCATGGAGCCTCCCCAAACACCACGAATGTGGTAAGTACCTTTAACCAAGATCAGTTGTGAGCTTTTAAGATGCTGGAAAATGTGACCTTTCTGTACTTCTATATTAACGATAAGTAAGCTGGTTACTATATAATTGTGTTACTTTAGATACGGAGTTTGAGAACACCTTTGCTTTTCTTTGCTTCAAAGGCAAGATCCTGCCTCCTGTAGCCAGCTGGCTAAGAATTGTTAGGATTTAAAGAACATGTCCATTAACATTGCAAGAACGTCCCTAGTGGATACCAGAATGGAAACGACATGCTGTGGGGTTCTCTGACAGAATCTATTAAAAGTACTGTGTGTTGAGGGTATGATTAGCACAGTGTCATCATATATGTGGAGAAGTAAGTTCATGCAATTTCAAAGGCATCGGCTTTACGAGCATTCTACCATGTTGAGCATGGGCTAACCCATGGACATCTAAGTGAGCGAATCGCCAGGCAATATTTCCCCAGGCTGAGAGTCGCCATCAAGCCCGTGAGCTGATTTAGAGTAATTACCAGAGCAGGGAGTGCTCACCCTGAGCATGCTGTGCCACCCAACGCTGTTTTACAGTCTTTGAAATTTAACATCATCCTTCTAGAACAATGGACTATACAAGCCTACGAACTACCCATTTAACTCAGAAGCAATAAGGAAGAGGAGATAAGCAATAATCATCACAGAGGTGCTGTGGCGTGAGGTCTTGCACACGCACTTGGGCAGTGCTAAAACCAGGCGTTATTTTACTCTCTATATATAAAACAAAACAAAAACAAAAAAACAAACTGGTGTGTGATAAAGCAAACATCAACCTCAGCTCCTTTGCAGTGAGCACATGGCACATCTCCCATGAGGCCACCTTCCTGTCCATCCATCCAGATGGACGGTCTGTTAGGCAAGACTTCTTTTATAAAAGTCACTTTGCCATGGATTCTGCTTGTGCGAGCAAATGCATTTGATTTTTATTATGTTTCTGTGTCCGTGCATGCTCTCTGTCATGTGACCATTTCTGTAGGCTGAAAGAATCTGAGTTAGAGACAGTTGAGTGAAAGGGTGAGGTAGGGGTGGGCTAGTGTCCCTCATGATGGTACCAAAACATCTGATCTATTTAGGCTACTGGAGGTGGGCCACATCTGACCCTCAGTGTCATTTTGGTGCCCCTGTGCAGTGTCTAACCTTTAGTCCCAATTTCATAACCAGTATTTAAGAACTGGTAAACTGATATTGATCTTAACTGCCAATTCTCTGAAAACAGGATGATGTGCCGGGGTGAGGCTTGCATCCATCACAGGTTACAACAGCAATCTCCAAGTGCAGGTTAGGCAGGTGTGGGGCTCTCCCCTGGAGCTTGCTCACCTGCCTGGCTTCATCATTTTATGCTTATTCTCTATCCTGGGAGCATCGGTATCTTTTCAACCCTAAGGATACCTTGCTAGAAACTCCTGAGCTGTGCTTCTTATAGCATCAATGGCTGGGTTCCTCATGGTTACACTGTGTCCTTGCCACCCTGGGTCAGGTTTCTGGGAACATTTTCATGTGTTCATTTTTCCATCTTTACACCAAGGAAGTGCTCATGGCATATAGATATATTTGTTGTTGTTGTTGTTGTTGTTGTTGTTTAAAAACAGTCACTATAACCTCATGCCAACAAAGCATGCTGATTGTTTTGAGAATTGCCATTAATTGACTTTCCCTTATGGTCCCCAGCGAGGGGAAACAGCATTGCATATGGCAGCTCGGTCGGGCCAAGCAGAAGTGGTGCGGTATCTGGTACAAGACGGCGCTCAGGTAGAAGCAAAAGCTAAGGTAAGGGCAAGACAACATGGGACCTTAAAAGGGAAATTGAGGCTGAAGCCTGGGGTTCAGCAAACCTTTAGGTGAATGCTTACTGTCTCTCAAAGGCAGGGTTTCACTAATAAGATGTTCTGGTGATGAAGGTCTCCACCCAAGAATCATATAAAAATACTCAGCCACCATAGCCATTCAGCTGTGTAGCATAGCTATGGAGAATAAGGAATTGCCCTGGGCACATTGTGAAGCCTTAACAGGTTAGGAACCAAATCTAGGCAGCTCCAGAGTTCTTCATACTGAGATGATCTTAGGGAGGAAATTTCTAGAAGAATCACAGCCTATAAACATGAGTCCACATCTGGGGTTGACTTATATGTCTGCCACCTGGCACAGCCTCAAGAGGAAAATGGGTGTGGGGTTTTTCTTCCCATCCCCTTTCTATAAAATATGAAACCATAATGCCCCAGACTCAGATGAGGGGATGGACTGTCTCATCCCAGAAGTCCAAGCACTCGAGGCTGAGCTACCACACCCAGCTGAATGATTTCTAAACTCTTTTGGGTTTTCCTCCAATGGTCGCTGTATGGATCTTGAAGTGTAGCTTGCAGACTTTGGTCTAGAAGACCATAGCTATGCCTCTACCTTGGTAACATGGAATAACCAGAGAGGCAGTATCCTATTTACTGTTAGTGAGAGCCCTTGGATTCATGAGTGTTGATTACAAACAAGCAGCATAGTTAGTTGATACTGAAGATGACATTTATACATTGAATTTCACAAAGGAGGTCTGATGGCTGAGGCCAGACAGCTGAGGAGATCTCCTCAGCTGACTGCCTGAAGTTGAATCTTGATCCCCCATTGAAGTAGCTGAGTTACACTGGGCAAGTTAATTGATGTCTCCGTGCTGAATTTCCTTTTCTAGGACAGAACTTTTTAAATGTTGCTGCTTGTTGTCCCAGATATATAAGTATATAAAGCAGGCCACAACACGAATTCAGTATTTAGTAATGATAGCTCATAAATATACCTTGAGTCAACTCTGTGACAAAGCATTCGTTAAAGAGCCTTAGAGTTCATTAAATGTGAAAGCAAATCTGCAAACTAATGATGGATGTGCTTGTTTATATATATATATATATATATATATATATATATATATATATATATATATATATAGAGAGAGAGAGAGAGAGAGAGAGAGAGAATTAAATCTTGGCTGAACAGTTGGTACTCTAGGATGCAGAGCATCTTCAAACCTTTTCAGAGTCCATCCATAGTTTGGTTTCATAATTGCCAATATTGAGGCCACTGCCTTGCCTAAACACATGCTATAAAACGTTGAGGGACATTTCAAAAATTATTAGAAATCCTGTCCTAATTGAGCCAAAAGTCAGTTAGTGATAGTGAATCTCAAGTCAGCAGCTCAAACAATAACTTTCAAACCAACACTCTGCCACAGCTCCATCCATAGATGCAGTCATATGATACTTGCATGCTTAGGGATGTCGATAGGAAACTATTAAACATCCTCACTTTCAGTGATTAAGCTCTGATGTTTCTGTAAGAGCAGGAAACATTGTGTATGCAGTGAAAAACACTGTGGTTCATACCGTGCAATAGCACCAAATCTGAGCTGGGCTATTTAAACAGCATTTGATGATGTTGCTTGAGCAAAGTGTTCATGTTTCATATTCAGAATCAAAGATACAATGAAGCGCTCAAGTAGACACTAGCAAGCACCAATAGAAAGCCCTCATATGCCTGCAGTTTTAAATTAACTTTTGAGTTATTACTATGGGTCTGTGGCCTCTTGTTGAGTTAGCTACCTCATGTGGGGGATGTGACTCACAGTCAAAGAGCTCGTAAACAAAACATACAGTAATGGCTTCTGTAAAGATATCTGAGTTAATAAAGGTGGGATACTTCAAATAGAGCCTGAGAAAACAAATAGCAGTGAAGGTCTGGGGTTGAGGCAGCCATGACAGAGGGGCGTGAACCTTTGGATTGCCCCTTGATTGTCATGGCATCTTGGTGTCCCTTCTTATGGCTTGTGTTGGTTACTTTTCTCCTTGCTGTACCCAAATACCTGAAAAGAAGCAGTTTAAAGGAGTGATAGTTTACTCTGACTTATGGCTCAAAGGCATTATCCCTTATTGGTGGAAAAGACACAACATGGCAGCCGGAGGTCAGCTGGTCTTGCGCCTGAGGTTGGAAGCAGAGAATGAGGAGGAAGCAGGGCTGGGCTATCAAACCTCAGTCATAACTCCCAGGGACTCACTTCCCCTCGGTGAGGCTCTAGTTCCTAAAGGTTCTACAACCTTCCCAGGCAGTACCACTCATCAAGGACTAAGTGCTCAAACACATGAGTCTGTTAGGGACACTTCACGGCCAATCCGCCACACTCCTCCTATGCTTCCCACTGGATGTGTGGCCTCTCTGGCCTTGATCTCTCTACCTTCACGCAAAGCAGTACCCGTATTCTGTTCTAGACTTCCCTCTGCCTCTCCTACCCGGAGGCGCTTAAAGAAACCGATGCATTTTAGTGGGTATTTCACTTAGAGAAATGACATGGGACATTTTGGGAGCACCTATCTGCTCAGATTAGGAAAGGCTGGCCCTCCCACTTGTCTCCCTCAGGGGTAGGACTCAGTGCATGCCTCATGACTTTGGGAGAAACTGTAATAAGTTAGCTCTTTATTATAGGCAAATGCAGCCCTTGCTGCCCGGATGCACAGCTTGATGAACCCCTGCGTGGCCCTGTTCTGTCCCCCTTAGCTTTTGGCTGTGAGAAAAGGTAGCCCAAACAAAGCAATACAGTCATGTTGGGATGGCTTGTAGAAGTAAATATAACTCCCAGGCATGCGCAGTCCACTCAGATTTGTTCTCATCCACTCCTACTTCACACGTGCCCCCCTCCCCCAGGATTCACTGTAGGATTAAGACTAATGCTCTGTGGCAGGTGGTAAAGAACTAAGATACAGACAGAGCTGCCTTTCATACCTTTCATACACAAATAGGTCAATCCAAGGGTCTTTAAGATCTTCTGTCCTCAGAGTTCCAAACCTTGTAGAAAAACAGAAATGAGATTCCTTTTAGCATTGAATCAGAGTTTCCCATACCTCAGTCACAGGTCAGCTAACGTCCCCTCCACTTTTCATGTGGCACCATTGCCTTGGGAGCTCACAAGCCTTGTGTTTCTACCTTGCATTTAGGATGACCAGACACCACTCCATATTTCAGCCCGACTGGGAAAGGCCGATATAGTACAACAATTGTTGCAGCAAGGCGCGTCTCCCAACGCAGCAACAACTTCTGGGTACACCCCCCTTCACCTTTCAGCCCGGGAGGGGCATGAGGATGTAGCGGCGTTCCTTCTGGATCACGGAGCATCTTTATCCATAACAACAAAGGTATGAGGACTTGGCTCCCAAAGCCCAACCTTCTTAGAGTCTCCAACACAGTGATGGGTTAAGAGGCTGTGGTTCTCGATCTACTGTGGCTTCCTAGGCTCGTCATAACCCTTGGCCAGCAAAGCCTTGCTCAGCAGGAAGTTTATCGATGTGTACTTGAGGAATTTTCTTTCGGTCCTAAGTTTCTCAATATGTCATCTTCTAAGGCCATCTTAATGACATCCAGATTCAGAGATTTTTTTTGGGGGGGGGGGGCGGCAAATTTCTTGAGAGACCTAAATGGCAGTTTGAAATACGCCTGCTGATTTCCTTTGTTATCGTTGATTAACTTGCCGTTTGGTTGATTCATCTCTTGTGTCTTCAAGTAATATTCTCTCATAGCTGTAATGTACACACAGAATGCAAAATTGGTTTGTTTGTTTGTTTATCTAATTTTTTTTTTTACTAGAACTCCATGGACATATCAAGAGTAATAGCAAAATAAGTTTGCCTATGGCACATCCTGAGAGGAGAATGCTGGGTGTTGTAGTCTCTTTTCCGGCTATGGATAAGAAAGTCTAGTCTATAATTTATTTTTAAAATATTATACATACTTTTTTAAAAAAACACCTGTATAAATACTGACTACCCCAAACCTCATCTCCCATGATTCCTTAAGTCTTTAGGAGAGTCAAGTCACAAGTTCCTGGATATAATTTAGAATGTGAAACAATAATAAGTGACGGGGGCCACATGGTACCCTTCACCCTCCTCCATCCCAACTACCCACTGGCTCTAGTTAGCAGTAGTTTTATGAGATAGACTATATTGGCCAAACTCCAATCTCTTATGAAAGCTTGGGACCCTCTTTAATGCTGGGTGTTGACTGACTTGTGGATACCTAGATCCTTGCAGGCTCTGAAATCATGGGAGAACATTCAGGAACTCTAAACATCTAACTCTTGCATGTGTTGTTACTCAGTTCACCTCAGGGAGCAAAGATGAAAGGACTTCTACCTGCTCCCGGAGGCAGGAGCATGCATGAAGGCATTGCGGGCATGTGTGGGGAAGCAGGCTAAAGGCAAAGGGACATGGCCTCTGCTCATGTGAGCCCACAGAGGGTCCAGACTTACAATGGGGTTTCCCAAGCACACTAGCAGGGGCCTACACATGGGGCCCATTTGGGCCATCCTTTCTACAGTAGTATACCCCCAATGGCCCTGGAATAATTTCCAGATCGAGCTTATCAGTGTCATCCTGGGGAGATATCTGATTAGTACCCAAATAAGTGGCCCGAGTGGTTTGGCCAGCAGAGGGGCAAATATTCTCTTGGTCTTTAGGAGGTTACACAACCCTGTGGCCTACAACTGTGTTAGGCCACAAACACAGCTATTTTGAGACACCTATGGCTTTGCAGGCTGCCGATTAGACCCACATGGTAAGTATAGCTTGTCCCTATGGACTAGAGAAGTCTTCCATTGTAATGTGCTACCTGGGACCTTACACACACACACACACACACACACACACACACACACACACACACGAGCATATTCACCCACACATCTGCGTGCACGCACACATACACATGCACTTACCGAAACATACACACACAAACATATACATACACATTCAAACACATGCACGCACACATACATACCGGTAGTGCACACACATGTAACTCACTTCCATCATTAGAACAAGCCATCAGCCCTGAGAAGCCCTGCCGTGTGTCATTTCCATTCGTGATGGTTTTTTTTTTTTTGCTTCCATTTCTCTCCTTAGAAGGGATTCACTCCTCTCCACGTGGCTGCAAAATATGGAAAGCTTGAAGTAGCCAATCTCCTGCTGCAGAAGAGCGCATCTCCCGATGCCGCTGGGAAGGTATGATGTCATCAGCCACCACCCCGTAGCAGGCCACTTCCACAATAACAAACCAACACTTGCTAATACCCCACCCTCCACCCACACACCCAGCCACTCTGATGGTAACTAAGCCATACTGAATACTTGGAATCAGGTGAGCGCTGGCTCCGCGTACAGTGGAACCTATCTGCTATGTCCAGTCTAATCCTGTTTCCTACATCTAAGAATGTCCTCCTAAAGACACTTTTGACCCTGGTTGTTGTCTCTGCACGTGTTTTCAGAGCGGGCTAACTCCACTGCATGTAGCAGCGCATTACGATAATCAGAAAGTGGCCCTTCTGCTTTTGGACCAGGGAGCCTCACCCCACGCAGCTGCAAAGGTACTTGTAACTCACACCATAAGAACTGAATGTGCGTCATCCGCCTGTCTCTATAGGAGCGCAACTCTGTAGCATCCTCATGGTTTAGGCACGGCTTATAAAAATGACTGACAGACTCGCCAGGAAGGTGTATGCCTTCCGCTGTTTCGTCACCTCCTGTGGTAGATGCTCGATAAATACATACTTGTCAGTTGGTTTCCCTTGAGATATGCCAGGGCATCCTGGAACATGGGGAGGGAAGGGAGCTGGAATACTTTTCAGGCAGATTGAAAACACATACAGAGCCTAAGGGAGTAAGAAGCTCTGACTTGTGAGACCCAGAAGACATCTGTGTTTGGTAAAGAGTTTGCTGTATGAGCTTAAGTAGCTGAGTCCAGATCCCTAGCACCCATGCAAAAAGCCAGGCATGGAGGCACACATGCGCAGTCCAGAGCTTCGGAGGCAGAGATAGAAGCCTCGGTGGGCACTGCTGGCCGCCAGGCTGGTCCAATCATCAAGCTACAGATTTGATGAGAGTCCTTGTCCCAAAAGATGGGGTAGAAAAGCAACTGAGGAAGACACCCAACTTCAGCCTCTGACCTATGTACTTACACATGTGTGTGTACACTCAAACAGCATGCACACACTCACACAGAAGTCCTGATTTATCAAAATTTGGAAAGCCACATACTGCATTTTCCTGGCCAGAAAAACACTGCCTACATGTGCTTTGTGTGCTCCATGGAACAGCCTACAGAGTTTTATATGTGGGTTTTTACTAAGGGGACTGTTATGTTACTCTTGTTATTAGGAAGTTTTTTGACCACTAGACATCTTAAATTTCTAAAGAAAACACACAAATTTAGTGTATTCAGTTCTTGTGTTGCCCCGGTATTCTGGCATAGCATGCCACAATGCAGAATCCTTAAAGATGCATTCATAGAGTTGCCCGGGCATATGTCTGGTTGCTGGGCAGGTAGCTGTGATACAACACTGAACACTGACTCCATTCTTGGACCATGTTCCAAAAAACAAACAAACAAATTTAGAAGAAAAAAAAATGAAGATGTAGAACCATTAGCCTAAGAGCCCAAAGAGTGAGGCAGTCCAGTATACACCAATGTACACACAAGTAAAGAAAGTGATGCTTGCATGCGAGATTGTTCAGCCTCAAAAAGGAAAGGACATCTGGGTTATTTTTGTTTTTTTTTTAGGTATGTTGTTGTTGTTTGGGTTTTTTGTTTTGTTTTGTTTTTGTTTTGAGACAGAGTCTCACTGTGTAGCCCTAGCTGGCCTGGAACTCACTCTGTAGACCAGGCTGGACTTGAACACACAGAGATCCACCTGCCTTTACTGACCAAGATTCCACAATTCCTTTCAATGAAGTTTATTAGAGAACAAGAGTGATTGGGCCCCAAGGCGGGGGGGACACAGGACAGTAAATGGAGAGCAAAGCACGATGGAGACTTGAAGGGAAGGAGAGGGTCCCTTTAAAAGCCAGAGAGAAGCATCTTTAAGACTGAGAATGATGGGGGTAGGGGTGGGGTTCAGGGGGAGCAATGAAAGGGAAGATGGGAGCCGGCATGAGGTGCTTCTTCAGATCTGTTTCCCCAGCAAATCACCATGAGAAGTCTCCAGATCAACCCCCAAAACAAAGGAAATACCTGGCTTTGTATAATCCTTTAGGGATAGCAAGAAGTTATAAGCCATGTGATTGAGTTCAGCACAGGGTATATGACAAGGAGCAGAGAGGAGCCAGGTACCAGGTAGGGCCACAAATCAATGTCAGGCTGCAGTTGGTCAACAACACAAACACTTTCTTAGCTCTCTGTCCCAGAGAGGGCTGCCAAGAGGTGTGGCCTGATTCAGGCTATGGAGTCTGGCCTAAAGGTACAGGCCTGTGTTTTTAACAACTATGATGTTTCTATACATGTATATAAGAACTCTGGCCACAGTCACTTACCCATGACTCTGTCACCCTTTCTGCTGATCACTTTCCTCTCCTCTGCTCCCTCAAGCCCCCTGGGTAGATGGAGCAAGTGAGAAAGAGTGTGTGATATCAGCCTTTCTGAGTCTGTCATATCCGCACTTTAAGGAGATCCCTGCACACACCTTCATGGAAGCTGCTTAAGGCTGTACGCTGACTGTAATCAGCCAATCACAGAAGAGCCTGCACTACTCACTTAGAATGATGGCATCATCATCATCTTCAGAGACGAGTAGAGAAGTGGTTAGGGGTGAAAAGGAGTGGAGGGCTGGGTTAATGGACAGAGTTCAGCCGAGGGAAGAGGAAGGCTTTCTAGAGAGAGGAGACAGTGGCAGGAGGGAAGTTGGTTGTGTATACTAGACTAGGTGTTAGTGGAATTAATGTCCATCCATTTTTACTTCATTGTATGTTAATATCTGTAGTGGATTGAAAGAGAATGGCTCTGTAGGCTCATGTATTTGAATGTCCGGTTCCTAATTGGTAGAATTGTTTTGGGACGGTTTGGGAGGTGTGGCTTTGTTAGAGGAAGTGTGTCACTAGAGGTACACTTTAGGGTTTCAAAAGCCCACACAAGGCCAGTCTCTCCACTGCCTGTCCATGTGTCTGTCTGTCTGTCTGTCTGTCTGTCTGTCTGTCTGTCTCTCTCTCTCTCTCTCTCTCTCTCTCTCTCTCTCTCTCTCCCCTCTCTGTATGTATGTGTGTCTTTGTCTCTCTGTGTGTCTCTCTCTGTCTCTCTGTGTGTCTCTGTCTCTCTTGTCTCTGTGTTTCTCTGTGTCTCTGTGTCTCTGTGCCTCCCCAACCCCTCTCTGCCTGCCTCCAACTTGCTGACAAGATGGAAGCTCTTAGCTACTGCTCCAGTGTCAACCTTGCTGGCCTGCCTGATACTATGCCCCCCACTTCTGCTGCCACCCAGCAATGACCCTGTTCTCTAACCCTCAGAAACTATAGTCGAGCCCCCAGTTAAATACTTTCTTTTATAAGTGGCCTTGGCCGTGGTGTCTCATCACAGCTGGAGACAAGTAACTAAGACTGTCTTTGTGCTTGCGGGCCTGTGTGTCTAAGCTCCCCCAAAGACTTGGTAGGCAGTGAGCGTACAGCTCTAGGTGTTCTCGCATCGGGGTAATAATACTGGCACACCAGCGCCAACCAGGCTAGAAAGAGCAGTAGTTGTGGAGGGATATATGTGAAAAAATCCATTTTTTGTTTGTTTGTTTGTTTGTTTGTTTATGTTCATAAATAAGCAGGTCAGAGACTCAGGGTGTGGCTCAGTGGTAGAGTGCTTGCCTAGCATACACACAGCCCTGGATCCACTCTCAGGCACACATGCGCTCAGGAGAAGGAGGCAGTGGCATGAGAGGGTAAAAGTTTCCCTGCCCTTGGGCACATAGTGGAATATAAGGCCAGTGACCCTATTTCTTTTTCCTTCTTCCCTTCTTTCTTTCTTTTTGTTTTTTGTTTGTTTGTTTTTGTTTTTGTTTTTCACAACAGTGTTTCTCTGTGTAGCCTTGACTGTCCTGGACTAGCTTTGTAGACCAGGCTGGCTTCGAACTCACAGAGATTCTCCTGCCTCTGCCTCCCAGAGTGCTGGGATTACAGGCATGGCCGGCTTTCTGAGACCCCATTTCAATAAACTAAAGTAATAGGTAATTAATATCCAGCTTTGCATCTATCAAACAAAATTTAGGGCGAATGCTTGCAAACTTATGAAGTATTGAGCAAGAGTTGAAGAGCAGACTGGTTAGTACTAACTCTGCCGTGTCCCATTAGCCTGAGGCCACAGTCAATTAAGCACCAATTTTTCTAATGGGATATCAGTCTTCGGTATCACTGCACATTGCTGAGGCCTGTGTTTATGCCCTGACATCCCGTAATACCATCTTCAGATCAGTGGCGCTAACCAGGGACTCCGTGCACCAGTTATCTCAGTTACAGCCTGGCTTTATCTGCTGGGGAGACAATCCTCCATAGAGCGGTTTGAGCAGCTGAGCTTTCTCCAGTCGCCCAGGCAGCAAACACAAAGCTTAGTTCTGCCTCTTTAAAGTAGCAAGGAGTCCTCAGGCGCTCCCCAGAAGCTCCACCCACTTCTGCTCTTGATAACTCATTGGCCACTCTTAGGTGCAAGTGATGCTGGGAAATGTAGTTTTCAGCGGGGCACACGTTTCTTTCAATAAAAAGAATACAAAAGTCTACCGCTTTTACTCCCAGAATTTCAATTTCTGAATTCCAGTAGACAGAGCTTCAGAAGGCTCCATTAGCGCCACAGCTGTCCCCTCTATGCGCATCCTTCCTTTTTCCCCTTTTTCAAAATCACCAGTACCTAGGAGCATAATGCGTGACTTTCTGTGACTGGGTTGCTAAAAGTACATACGCTAAATGATAATGGGATGCTAAGATCCGTTTTTTACCAGATCTGTCTCCAGAGACACCCTGCAGTATATTGTTTACACCTTACACACATTGCAGAGATGCTAGAGCTCTTTTGCTAACTGTTTTGGGTTTGGTTTGGTTTGGTTTGGTTTGGTTTGGTTTTTCGAGATAAGGTTTATCTATGTGTATCCCTGGCTGTCCTAGACTCACTTTGTAGACCAGGCTGGCCTCAAACTCACGGGGAGCCACCTGCCTCTGCCGAGTGCTGGGATAAAAGGCTTGCGCCACCATACCTAGCCGATACTTGTTTCTTAAGGCCTAGAATTTGTGGGATGTGTTAGAAGACAGCAAGATTGTAACATCTGAAAGGATAGCAAACCATTCTGCAGTGCTTGATGCTGAAAAGTGACTACTTCCTGATCCTTTCTTTCCTCTTTTATTGATGTTTGTTTGTTTGTTTTTGAGATAGAGTCTTACCAGGTAGCCCAGGAGGCCCCAGCTTCCCAAATGCTGGAATTACAAGTATGCAACACCACACCCAGGCTCAGCTGAGTGTTCTGCCCCCCCTTGTAAAAGTAAAAACACAGAAGATACCAGATAAGGACTTCTCAGTGTCTTTAACTGCCCACACTGTGGGCTTTAGGCTTGTTGACTAATCTTGTGTCCTCTGTCAGAGCTGCTTTGTAAATTTTCTTTTTTATGGAGAGTCAGATGGTGGGGAGCTGTCTCCTGCCCTCATGTCTTAGACTGTGGCCTCAGACAGTCGAGTGCTCTGAAGGGTGTGTCTGAGCATTTGGCCAGTGGGCCAACTGCTACTCGGAGTAATCTGGTATTTCCACACGGCATAGGTCAAGCCTAAAAATAGGAATATGAAACTTCCTTCTGGCCTGGCTTAGCCAGTCTGAGGAGTCTAGAGGTGACATTTCCACTTTGCACCTTCCGCTTGCTTGCTATGGTCAAGTCATATCACAGTGCAGCAATCTTGAATTTCTCATGGATGGCAAGTTCCAGAAAGCATTTCTCAGGTCATATACTCAAGGCTCCCAAGGCCCAACTAATTATCAGGGAACTTTGTCCACAGCTGGCCATCAGAGACGGAGGGAAGGGTGGCTGAGTGTCCTGAGAGGGTTAGAACATTCCTTCGTCCTGTAATCTACAGGCACCTGTTACCCTGTGTAGCTTCCAACACAGTAAGAAGAGATAAATATGTAAATAAGAGAGCATCACTAAAGGTCCAGTACTAGAGATAGAGGCAAAGTAGTTGCTGGGTGTTGGAAATGAAAGGTGAAAAGAAGCAGCCGACTTCCCTTAGGGTATGGCCCTTGAGTTGAAATTTCAACTGCTACATGCAGTCTTTATAGGCAGGCTGTGGGAAAGCATTTTTGGTAGAGTGAGGCAAGCCAGGGAAACCCAAAACAGTAATCTGTCTGGACACCTACAGGGTGATGAGCCTGGCTATCAAGTACAGACAGACAGACATGAATCATTGAGAAACAACTCCCTCGAAGATTAAAGACTGTAACTTGCAGGCAGAACATAGTGTCTCCGTTCTTCCGGGGCAGCTCTGACATCACACTGATAAGATACAGTCTTTCTCACTGTTCTAGAGACTGGGAAGGACACGACTGAGGAAATCATATCCTGCAAGAGTCTTGTCACTGTGTCATCCCACAGCAGAAACTGGGAGGGCGAGGAGAGAAAGTGGTAGGGAGATTAACTCATCTTCTCAGAAACTAACTCCTTCCCCAGGCTATTTCCTCCACAGCCCACTCTCTCCACAGCCCACTCTCTCCCCCCACAGCCCACTCTCTCCCCCCACAGC
>OU015751.1:13571687-13589464 GCA_907169655.1 Acomys percivali | reverse complement strand
CCACTCTCTCCCTCCACAGCCCACTCTGTCCCCCCACAGCCCACTCTTTCCCTCCACAGCCCACTCTGTCCCTCCACAGCCCACTCCCTCCACAGCCCACTCTCTCCATCTCAGCTTTGAGGGCATCCTTGGAGGGTAAGCCCTCCTACATGCTCACCATCTCTTATAGGTTCCACACTTTCCAACACCATCACATTGGGGGCAGAGTTTCCAGCACATGAAGACTGGGGACACCTTTCAAACCACAGCAGATAGACACTACACTGATTTGAAGAATGGAATTTTGAATGACTCTGAGCATGCCCCCTTGATAACATATGGCTTATTTCTCTAGCGCCAGTTGAAATGCAGTAATATTTATTGAGCACCTACTATCATAGGGAGCCTTTTTGGAAGCCAATAGTGTGGCAACTCTGTCATTTTAAATTGCAGTTTTTCCCTATGAAAACTGCACTAATGATACTATTTGGTTTAGCAGCATTTCTTTACTGCATCATGGGGTGTTTTGTTTTGTTTTGTTTTGTTTTGTTTTTTGGCACAGTTGGAAATTCACTAGAAAGGGATGGGTACTGTTTGAAAATGCACCGTACACTTTTTTTTTCTCGGCACTAGACATGACCAAGTGATTGGTTTTGACAGAATGGTTATACACCACTGCACATTGCTGCCAAGAAGAACCAGATGGACATAGCGACATCTCTGCTGGAGTATGGTGCTGATGCGAATGCGGTTACCCGGCAAGGGATTGCTTCCGTCCATCTCGCAGCTCAGGAAGGGCATGTGGACATGGTGTCGCTGCTCCTCAGTAGAAACGCAAATGTGAACCTAAGCAATAAGGTAACTTTCTTCTTGTTCTTCCACAAGACATACCACAGAGATTAAATCCTCAGAAAAGCCTAAAAGTTGGTCAAGACGTTCCCTTCAGATAGAATATGCAAGGCTGGCAAGATGGCTCAGCAGGTTAAGGTGTTTGCTGACAAGCCTGATGACCCGAGTTCTATCCCCAAAACCCACAAGGTGGGTGGAAAGAACTGACTCATACACTAATAGATCAAGGAGTTATGCCCGGCATGGTGGCGCACGCCTTTAATCCCAGCACTTGGGAGGCAGAGGCAAGCAGATTGCTGTGAGTTTGCAAGACTAGCCTGGTCTACAAAAGTGAGTCCAGGATAGCCAGATCTGTTACACAGAGAAGCCCTGTCTTGAAAAACCAAAAAATAGATAAAAAATAAGTTATATTACCATCATGTAACACTATACACTATGTATGTAATACATTAATTATCGTTGACTTTGTGCTGATGTTAATGCCACTGATAACATATTAAAACTCTAGTGTGGTTTTGTTTTTATAGTCGCTGATGTTTAGCAGTGATCACTCACATACAGTGGGGGAAGACAGTATGGTCACTTCTCCTTGCTTTAAAAATATCACTACCAAGAAGCGAATGAGAAAGGAAGGAGGCCGAGATAGATCAAATGTCACAGTCCTGAGCAATACTGGGTCTGTGGTGAACATCCCGCCACTTCTAGGGTACACCTGGAATATTTTTATGAAGCCTGTGGTCAGCAGGGCTGACATAGGCTCACACAGAGCGGCTCATGCCCTGACTCTGTAGATTTTTTTTTTAATGAGTCAAAACTACTTTCCTAGTATTCACTGGGATTAAAAGCGTGTGCTCCACAAGCCTGGCTCACAAGCCAAATCTCAAACACAGCCTCACGCGTGTGCTCACCCCTCGCTGTTACTGACAGCCATGCCCTTGACATCTCTTGCAGAGCGGCCTCACACCACTCCATCTGGCTGCTCAAGAAGACAGAGTGAATGTGGCTGAAGTCCTCGTCAACCAAGGGGCCCACGTGGACGTGCAGACAAAGGTACGAGTTCAGCAAGGGAGGAGGAGCCCTCCAAAATGCCCTGGAGGGACCAGCCTCAGTAGAAAAGCTGCAACCAAGGCCTAGGCAGAAAACTGCCCTGATCCTCTCAGCCATGGACAGCACTTTGGCTCAAGGGCCAGCGTCTCTGGTCATGGCATTTCACACACTCTCATCCTTCCTAGGCCAAGTTGTTCTTTAACTGTGTGTCAGTATCCTGTATTTTCACCAGCAATCCTGTCCCAGGACTGCTTTGGGGGCAGTGTGTAAACACAGCAGGTTTTGTGAGCAACTTTAGAAAGAAAGAAAGAAAGAAAGAAAGAAAGAAAGAAAGAAAGAAAGAAAGAAGAAAAAAAAGAAAACATAGTGGCAACTGAAGTTTATTCTGTGTGATTAATGAAAGACATTCATTTATTGCTTATTTCATGAATCCCTTATTGTTTATGTGGCTAACCTGTGATTTCTCTCATTTTCATTTTCCTCTCTCTGTTTTCTTCCCTCTCCCTCTGGTAAAATACCTCTTCCAACAAGAAGTGAAATGCTGCCTAGCGTCATCATACAATGCCAGTTCGAGCGCAGATAGGAACATGGGTATTCTGTGGTACTATAAGAGATACAATTGCATATGTATCTCTTTTACCTGAACATTTGAGGCAGGGTCTCCCTGTGGAGCTCTGGCTCATCTGAAAATCTCCATGTAGACCAGGCTAGCCTCAAATGCACAGAGATTTACCCGCCTTGCCTCCCCAAATGCTGGGATTAAAGGTGTGTTTCACCTTCCTAATATGTGTCAGTTTATTATAGGAAAAGAATACTGAGCTGAGCACGGTGCCTCATTCCTGTAATCTCAGTAAGATAAGGCAAGAGGATTGCCACAAGTTTAAGGGCAGCCTACACAACATAGTGAATTTCCATGCTGAGTTTTCAGCACAGGAAACCCCAGTTCAAAGGACTGAATAGTTCTGAGGAGGATCAGGAGGAGGTGTGAGGCAAGAGCAGTTCACGGAGCTGGTACATACATACATGCACGTACATACACACACACACAATAAATTAATTAACTAACTAATTAATTAATTTTAATGTAAAAGTCTATTTATAAAAAATATTTTTTGGTATTCTGTTGATTTTTATGAACCATATATACAATCTAATAACATTCTTTTACTTATTCTTTTATTTATTTACTTTGGAAGTGCTGGAACTCAAACCCAGTACTTACTAGGTAAACAGACCACCACTGAACTAGCCCCTTGTGTAATATTAAGTATTATTAAGCAGCTAGTTTTGACAGTATGAAAAGACTCCTCAACACCTAGTAAATTAGCAAACAGTCTTTGAACAGGGCAGAGGCTGTATTTATGGGCAGAGGAGCAAAGAGGGTGGTGGCGCATGCCTTTAATGCCAGCCCTCGGGTGACAGAGGCCAGCCTGGTCTACAGAGTGAGTTTGAGGACAGCCACAGCTACATAGAGAAACCTCAACAAACAAACAAACAAAATTGTGGAAGAGAAAGTGGGAAGTGGGGATTTCATTCTATAATTGAGTTGTGCTGCACAGAAGGCATGTGGTGATATTAAGTGAAATCTTAAATGAAGCACCACAGAAATGCTAGCCAGAGCCTTTCACCCGAACCTGTCAGCTTTTCCTGAGTGTGTGTCTGCGGGAGTGTGGTGTTCACATGTGGTGTATGCCTACATGTGGTGGGTGTGCATTGCCTGTGTATACACGTGTGGAGGCGGACAGAGGAAATTGTCAGGAATCTTCTCTGCCCTTCCTTCCCCTCCATTATTTTTTCTGCCCTGAGACAGGGTTTCTCCATGTAGCCTTGGCTATCCTGGACTTGCTTTGTAGACCAGGCTGGCCTCGAACTCACAGCTGCCTGCCTCTGCCTCCCCAAGTGCTGGGGTTACAGGTGTGCAGCATCGAGCCCGGCTCCCCCCCCCCCTTTTTTTTAAGTAGTCTCACCCTAAATAATAAGCTTGCCATATCTCCAAGGCTGGCTGGCCAGCAGGTTCCCAGGGTCCACCCGTCCCTGCCCCTAGGCTCCTGAGCTCTGAGATTACAAGCGCAGGTAGCCATGCCTGGTTTCTGTCACTTTTCTTACACAAATATGTCTGTCCAGTTCAGCAAGTTGGAACAATCAGCCCTCTTTTCTTGATTCTTTTCTTCGTTCCAGTCCCTTATTTACCAAAGATTTAAAATATTTACTGAGCACTCGTGATGTGCATAGAATGATAATATCAGACACTGTGTACCCAGCACTTTCTTACTGCTAGCTGGAAAAAACTTTCGCAAGCTCTGTGTCTCTAGGAGTGTCTTCATACAGTGGCATTTTGTCTGAGAATGCTGTGAATGAAAGATCCCATCTCTGTGAGTGCTAGGTGAATCTCTTTGGCTGTGCACACTTTTTAAAAAAGAATATTTATTATTGCGCATGTAATATATGTGTGAGTGCAGAATATCTGCTATAGTGTATGTGCGGACATTAGAAAGCTTCTGGAAATCAGTTTTCTCCTTATGAGATGGGTTCCAGAGACGGAACTTGAGCTCAGGTCATCAGGCTTGGTTCAATCCTTCAGACCGGCTGGACCATCTCACTGGCCCCCATGTACACATATCTTTAACAAGTGCTTTGGGATAGCAGGAAGGCCAGTGTCTCAGAAGACAGAGTAGTAGAGTTGACTTCAGTTCATAGACAGGAGGGACAAAGGGAGAGACCACAGTCACACAAGTCCATCGGTCCATTATAACGACTTAGCATTTTACCCAGAGGGAGCTGGGAAACTATACATTTAAATGGCATATTAAATATTTGGCCTCTAACATTTAGCACAAGAGCCTCTGGAGAATGTTGTACTATTATACAAGTTACATACTTGAAGAACATTCTAATATTTATGTTAGTGACATGTGTGTATCATTTTGACCTCTTTACCACTGAATTAGAATAAAGGGTTTTTTTTAGACAGCTAAGTTGATGGTGCAAAGAACTGACTGGATGCTACACTCAAGCCTCCTGCACTATGCAACATTCTGACCATGGGCACCATAGCTGATTCCTCAGCACTGATAGTGGGGAACAGCCCCACCAAGCAGGCCGGTGCATTCTGAGTACCACATAGAAACATCTGCCATCACACAGGAAGGGTTCCAGGGCTAAGCAGAAGGTTAGGGATTCTGGTGACCGTAACAAGACAGCAATCAGTGCAGCTGGCTTCACACGGTTTCTGGAACAAAGTGTGACCAAAGCCAATCAGCATTTCCGTTGAAACGTCCTTCCACTGTCAACTGTGGTCTAGGCATTGCCTTTTTATGTGCATGGGTGTTTTGTCTACATGTATGTCTGTGCACCATGCATGTGTCTGGTGCTGGAAGAGGGCATCAGATCTGCATGTACTGGAGTTACAGGCAGTTGTCAGCCACCTTGTGGGTCCTGGGAATCAAACCAGTCTTCTAGAAGAGCTGCTAGCTCTCCTCTTAACCTTTGAGCCAGTGGTTCTCAACCTTCCGTTAAAGATTCCTCCATTTAATACAGCTTCTCATATTGTGGTGACCCCCCCCCAAACCCTAAAATTATTTGCTACTTGAAAGCTGTAATTTTGCTAGAACCATAATGTAACTATCTGATATGCTATCCCAAAGGGCTCCTGACCCACAGGCTGAGACCCACTGCTCTGAGCCACCCCTCTGCCCTTGGGCATTCCTTTTCCAAAGTGAAAGGTGACAGTTTGCTGGGGCCACCCTAATGACATGTGCCAAACAGGGGTAATGGTGATCTTTTCAGTGTATACCTAAAAATGTTGTGGACTAGCTCAGTATTCTTTGCCTTGTAACTCCCTTGTTGTCATTAACAGAGGAGGACAGAGACCCTGGGAGTAGTTGTGTTACCTCCTTGAGAAGGGTCTACAGTATTCTCTGTGTGTGTTGTGTGTTTGTGTTTGTATATGTTCAGGTGTACTTGTGTGTGTATGCATGCATGTGTGTGTGAGTGTGAGTGAGTGTGTGTATGATTGACACATATTCTGGGTTTAAACTCAAGCCCTCCCATTTACAAAGCAACCATTTTATTGACTGAGCCATCTCCAGAGTATTACTACTTTTTAAATAATAATTAAAATTTTATATATACATGGGGGAAGAAAAATGAGAATGAGTGGACAGTCCCTGAGAGTCATAGGGTATCAGTCTAAGAAAGGATCGGTTGTTCTGGGTCAGTCACTGGCTTTGAAGCTGCCATGCTCTGGTGAAGAAGTGGATAGATTTTCTTTAACTAGGGCCAAGGATCAAGTTCATCCTTTGGCAGCAGGGGTTCACCCTGTGCCCCTTATCCTAACTGTTTCTATGCATCTGCTGATCTATGGTGGGCTGGTTTTTGGTTTTGGTTTTTCTTGACGTCTCACTGTGCAAACCTTGCTAACATGGAACTATTGGAGGTTTGTCTACTACTTCTGCCTCTGGAGTCCTGGGATTAAAGGAATGTGCCTCTCCACCATCCCTCCAATCCTTGCCCTCCTCCCGCCCCCGAAAGCTTGTCACTTAGCCATTTTGTTATAGAATAGAGTGTTCAGTCAACACTAACCTAGTTTGACTATACAACACTCTCTGATCTCACCAACCAGTTATAGAATCCATCTTTCCTTCCTGTCCCGAGCAGCTATCACAGGAGTAAAGAGCTGGTATAAGAGGGAAAACTTAAATACTTATTTTTATGTTCAACCAGATATATTAAGACTAACTCTGAAAAGGGCAATTTATTTTTATGGGGAAGAATTTTTTTTAAAGTCTGTTTTCCAGTTCAAAAGGAAGGTTAAATAACACTTTTACTTCCTCTTAGGATAGCTGTTACTAAAAGTGTACTTACAATGTTTCTTTTTTTATAAAATGTAATTACAGATGGGCTACACGCCACTCCATGTGGGCTGTCACTATGGAAACATCAAAATAGTCAATTTTCTGCTGCAGCATTCTGCAAAAGTTAATGCCAAAACAAAGGTAGGCACCTTCCCCCTTTCTTTCCAGCAAAGTCCTTGGTTTTTGTATTCAAGGAAGTGTGCGTCATTTCTCTGTTCCCCCTTCTGCAGAATGGATACACGCCGCTGCACCAGGCAGCTCAGCAGGGCCACACGCACATAATCAACGTCTTGCTTCAGAACAATGCCTCCCCCAGTGAACTCACTGTGGTAAGCTGTGGGCCAGCACCGTGGGACTGGAGGAGACAGCGGGGCTCTGGGGTCTCCTCCCCGTTTGCTCATACACCAGCCAGCCGCTGTTCTATATCTCAAGGGGAGGCTACATTAGAGTTTTCAGGAGAGACCATGTCATGTGCTGTTCAGAGAGCGGTAGACCAGTGTTCCAGACTCTAAAAATACTCACTTCATCACCACCTATAGAAGCGTGTATGTAAGAAAAGCAGTATGTATGTCCCGTTGACTGGTCACACAGAAGCTATCATTCCATGTCATAGAACCACACGTTGCCCAGACCTGGATGCATGGGTAGGAACAGGTGAGCTGGGCTTTCACAAAGCATGTTGATTGGGTATCTTTCTGTCACCGTGACAAAATACTCGAGGAAAGCAGCCTAATAGAAAGAAAGTCTTTGGTTGGCAGTTGCACAGACGTCAATCCATGATCACCTGACTCCATCGTGTTGAGCCTGAAATGAGGCTGGACATTATGGCAGGAAGTGCTTATTGGGGGTCCTATCACCCCCATGTAACACCATGTAACAAAGAGAGGTAGGAGGAGACTGGGGTCCCAATTCACCATTTAAGGACACAACCCTCATGGTCTAACTTTTATCCATCTATCCCAACCTGCCATTAGCACCATCATCTTCAAACACATGGCCTTTGTGACATTTATGGTCCAAAATATAGAATTGTATCTCTGGTGTAACCTTTTCTTTTTTGTGTGTATGGCAGTTGGGTTGGTGCGATGAAACACTGACCTTGCATTGGTGACAGGCTGAATGACCTTGTCCACTTTCCCTGTTTTCAGAACGGGAACACAGCCCTGGCCATCGCCCGGCGCCTTGGCTACATCTCTGTGGTTGACACCCTGAAGGTTGTGACAGAGGAAACTATGACCACCACTGTGAGTAATGGGAGTAATGGGTATAGAACTTTCTTACTCTGAAATACGAGTTCTCAGATGGAACTCTCCCTGGCTTTTCTAGGATGTTCCTTCTTCCTCCACTCATAGACTAAGTACCACATTTTAAAATATTGTCAATGTAGCAAAACCTTACTTTCCGATATGAACAAAACTGAAACACTAAAAAAAAAAATACATATCTTATAAAGTTGCATACAGAGTTGAAGAGATGGCTCAACTCAGAGTACCTGCCCAGCACCTGCCTCAGGCAGTGCATAACTGCCAGTAACTTCAGCTCCACTGGACCTAGTGCCCTCTTCTGGCCTCTATGGGCACTACACTCACATGTGCTCACACTCATAGACACACAGCCACATAAAGAAATATTAAAATAAATCATAGAAAAAAGAGTTATATAAATGGATACAAAGTTTTTGGTTCATGCTCTATCAAATAAGTTTGTTTTTGTTGTTGTTGTTGTTTTAATCTTGGCATGGTAAAGACTTTCAAAACTTTATGTAAAGTCTTTAAAATGTCTGTTATTTTTGCACAAATAATGTTTTCTTAAAGTTATAGGTAGATAAAATTTGGGTTTAATTATCATTCTTATTTTTTTAACCACCTATTGGAGTTTTCATAGGGAAACCAATATTTTTCTTAAATTTTAAACATTTGCTAGATGACTCTATCACATTAGATACATTTAAAAAAAAATTTTTTTTTTTTTTTTTTTGGTTTTTCAAGACAGGGTTTCTCTGTGTAGCATTGGCTGTCCTCGCCTCCCTTTGTAGACCAAACTGGCCTGGAACTCACAGTGATCCACCTGCCTCTGGCTCCTGAGTGCTGGGATTAAAAGCGTGTGCCACCATACCTAGCTTAAAATTTCTTATTACATTTTATTTTGTATGTGTTAGGGGTGCACACATGCCATGACATGCATGTGGAAGTCAGAGGATAACTTGTGGGAGTCAGTTCTCTCTCTCTCTCTTCCTACCATGTAGGTTCGGGGGATTGAACTCAAGTCACCCATAAGACTTGGCAGCAAGTGTCTTTCCACACTGAGCTAGTACCCCAGCCCTAGATGTATTTAAAACACACATGCGTGCATGTGTACATCACACACACACACACACACACACACACACACACACACACACACGTCATAAATCCTTTTAACTCTGTCTAGTGTCTTGGGGATTAAGAGCAGTCAGGACAGTGTAATTTGGGGCTATTGTCATCCTTTTCACTTTACCACCTCCTAAGCTGAGGGAAGATATAGATACCATGCATAACTTCCTTTGTATATGCAGAGCTTTATATAGAAAAGCGTGGGCCAAGGCTGTCTGCAGCTACGTTCCAGCTGAGTTCTATGGCAGCTCACAGGCTTTAGAAGCTAGAAAATAAGTCTGCTGACTAGAAGAAAGAAATTGTATGATTTACAATACAGAAAGTGCTTACGACCCAGGATCCATTTCTATCATTACCACAGAGTTGAGGAGGAAAATTGCATCTAGCTATTCATGCAGCTTTTTAAATCTAAAATCTTATATTAAGTTCTTTTGTTGTTGTTGTTGTTGTTGTTGTTGTGTTTTGTTTTCTTTTGAGACAGAGTCATGCTCTGTAAGCCAGGCTGGCATCAAACTCAGAGATTAACCTGCTTCTGCCTCCAGAGTAAAGCTGTGCACCATCATGCCTGGCTATTATTAAGTTCTTAGAGGAAGGTTAAGCAAATGATGTTTTCTAGCCTTAGTGTTCTGTATTTATCCTGCTGCTCTTTCTAGGAGAGGAAGGAGAGGGAGAAAAACAATCTGGAGAATGGCAGCCAAGGGTGGCGATGCCACGGATGTTTGAGTCATTCTAATTAATACATCAGATTGCCGTTTCAGCATTAGAGAACAGTACTTGTCTAGTAGTTCAAAATGCAAATCATAATTGAATTTTCCACCCATTAGGCAGCAGCATTTGTGTGAGATAAAAATAAAAGCTTTGGGCTAGAGAGATGAACCAGCGGTTGGGCACTCCAGCTCCTCTTCCCGATGAGCTGAGTTCAGTTTTCAGCACCTGCACTGGTGGCTCACACTAGCTAGTTACTTGGCTTCAAGGCATGTGGTGCCTTCTTCTGGCTTCCACAGCCACCCGCGTGTACACACACACAGGCATGCACGCATGCTCACATGCATGGGCACAGGCACGTAAATAAAATCTTTTTTAAAAGGGAAAATACTAAGAGTGTTAAGACAAACTAGAGGGACAGCGATGTATCTTGGTTGGTAAAGTACCGACAAGGCTCTGAGTTGGACTCTCAGTACATCCTAGCAACCACCAGCCTAGAGTTATCGAGTGAGAAAGGAATGCTCCATCTTCTGGAAAGGATCAGGCTCCCACCAGAGTCCATGGCAGTGGAGCCTTTTCACTTGTACATCATCACTAAGCTTGATTGGAAATTGCCTTCAATGGCAGAAGATAATGCGTGTGAAAACTCAAAGGCCAGGGCCTGGAGAGATGGCTCCCAGATATAAGAATAGGACAGGAAAGTCAAGGTGAGCCTGGAATCCCTCTTAATGCTCCAAAGTAAGTGTTTTAGTTGGCTGTTTGTTGCTGTGATCTAGCAGTGACCAGAAGCCAGGACAGGAAGTCACAACAGGAACCTGGAAGCAGGAACCAAAACACAGGCCATGGAGGAACATTGCTTACTGGCTCACTCCGCATGGCTTACTGAGTTACCTTTTTCCTTTTTTTTTTTTTTTTTTTTTTTTTTTTTTTTTATACAACCCACAACCACCTGCCCAGGAGTGTGGCACCATCCCCAGTGTGCTGGACCCTCCCACATCAGTCATTAACCAAGAGAATTCCCTACACACATACCTACCAACAGGTCAGTCTGACAGAGGTAAATTTCCAGTTGAGGTTCCCTCTTTCCAGATGACTCTAGTTCATGTCAAGTTAACAAAAATGAACCAGCACAGCAAGGAAGTGCACTACCATCACTATCAAAGTTTAAAAAAAAACAAAACAAAAAAAAATGTGAATGCAATGATTTGGGGGGGTGCACACAAATCAATAGACAAAGTTCGTGATGACCAAGGTTGGAACATTTTGACCAAAACTATGTAAAAGTATTACAGCATAGAGTTCAAAGTGTGAAGCAAATATTTCTGAGCCCGTACCAGTGTAAGCAGACAACTAAATGTGTGTGAAAGAATGTGCAGGCACCTGAGGGAAAAGAATTACAAAAGTACAGGGTATGCGACTCATTGCCAGAACACTGCCTCAAGACCTTGTGTTCGATCCTGAGAAATGTGGGTGAAAAATATCCCCTGGCAAAGGATTCCGACTAACTGACAGAAAAGCCTTCAATCCCAAGGAAGCATCAGGCGTGATTCCCCACAGCCTAAATATGGGCTGAACATGATGATCTCCTCTCAGAACACAAATAAAGAACAGGATGCAAGCAAAGGAGAATGGGCTAAGGTTACAGAGGGGCAACCTGACAAATATGCCCTCAGCCAGAAGATGAAGAGTCACGTTTATTATGATGTTGGATGATGAAAAAGACACAGAGATTCACCCCCGTGCAGCCTTCCTTCTCCAGAGACAAATGCTTCTTTGAACAGCTGACTGATGCAGCTCAAGGCTCCAAAGGTCCTCGGTAGCAAAGAAAGATTGAGAACAATACCAGGCAACCAAGGGAAAGCCCAGAGATCCATTGTCACTACATGGATTATGTGCAGTGTAGGACCAAAATCAAGGGAATGCTAGTGTAACACAAACCTGGATAATGATGTATCAATATTGGTGAACTGTGGCAACAAATGTTCTGTATTGACAAAACACATTATGATGAGTGACTTAATGTGAAGTATATGGGAACTTTCTGTACAGTTTGAGAGACTATAAAGCTAATTGAAAGTTTTTTTTAAAGAAGTGACCGATTTCGGTATTATATAGTGAGAGAAGCACAAAAATGTTTTATTTCCACATAAAAATTGAACATAGGAGTGTGTTACCAAAAATTTATCAGTAAGAAACTGAGTGGATAGCTTTTTTTTTTAGTTTCAACTTCTGCATGCTTTCCAGTTTTGTTTTGTTTTAAGATTTATTTATTGGGGCTGGAGAGATGGCTCAGTGATTAAAAGCACTGTCTGCTCTTCTAGATGCCTTGAGTTCAATTCCC
Source organism: Acomys percivali (assembly GCA_907169655.1). Classification (NCBI taxonomy): domain Eukaryota; kingdom Metazoa; phylum Chordata; class Mammalia; order Rodentia; family Muridae; genus Acomys; species Acomys percivali. Next base: position 13,577,318 of record OU015751.1, on the reverse strand, counting down.
AGGTACCACATGGTGGTTCACACCCATATGTGAAGTTTGATCTGATGCCCTCTTCTGGTCTGCAGATGTACATCCAGATAGAGCAACCATGTACATAAATCTTTTTTTAAAGGCTTAATTATTTTTATTTTGTGTACATGTGTAGGTGCTTTGCCTGAATGTATATCTATGCACCAGCCAGCAGAAGACTTTTCATCCCTGATAGTGGAGTTAGAGTGTTGTGAGCTGACATATGGGTGCTGGGAACATAACCCAGGTCTTCGGCCAGAGCCACAAGTTCTCTTAACCACTTAGCTGTCTCTCCAGCTCCCACTTTCAGCTTTTTAACTTTAATGATGCTGATGCTGCCTTTTGAATGGATGTAGATTCTAAAGTTAGAAAGTCACCAAAAGAGTAAGTAAGAGTCAGGAAGGCGCTCACCTGGTAGCGCATTGTACTTAATGCAGATCTCCAGAAGTTCAAATGGTCCTGCAGATGTGTTGCCTCTAACATATATATCTTCGGTATTCTGCTGTATCATATCCATGGAATGGACATGTAGTGGGGAAACAAAGGAAGCGAGAGGCTTGGCACAAGGGATAATGACAAATTCCTTGCTGTTCCTTTGGGCTGTCTTGTTCTATGACGCTGATGGGATGTAATATCCGGTTCTTCTGACATGGATAAGCACAGCAATGCTTTCTTTCTCTTCCTATGAAAAGCCTTGTTAGTGACCACACTCTCCCATCTCTTGTGCTCTGCTTTGCCCCTGGAAGTCTCCCACCTTGTCCTCCTCTGAGGGGGCATTTCTGAAGACTCCCATGATGCTCAAGGGGAATAGCATGTTGTGAATAAACCCGTCTAGGTCCCCTACCCTGAAGTCCCATAGGATATCAATCAATCAATTTAGAAAGAAATAACTAGTCTCCATAAAGATGCTAAATCCAGCTGGGTGTGGTGGGGCATGCCTGTAATCCCAGCACTCGGGGAGGCAGAAGCAGACCAGCCTGTGAGTTCAAGGCCAGCCTGGTCTATAAAGCAAGTTCCAGGACAGCCAAGGCCACACAGGAAAACCACATCTTTAAAAAAAAAAAAAAAAAAGCTAAATCCATTCACGCTAAAGCAGCTGCTTTTTTTTTTTTCCCTAGACCATCACGGAGAAGCACAAAATGAATGTTCCAGAAACGATGAATGAAGTTCTCGACATGTCCGATGATGAAGGTATGGTGATGCCTTGAGGGGTTCACTGCGGCGAGAGGAGGGGCTGTGGGTCCGTTGCTTCCTGAAGAAAGCCCGTGCCATATGTGTCTTGGGGAAATGTTTAAAATGTTGGGTTGTGGTGTCGGTAATGAGTATTTTCATGCACTTCTATTGTCACTTAAATCATGCAGTTCGTAAGGCCAACGCCCCCGAAAAGCTCAGTGATGGGGAGTATATCTCAGATGTTGAAGAAGGTATTTGCACCTCTACTCTGTGAGGAGACTTAACCCCCAACTTCAGCTTTCACTTCTTACTCTCTGAAAAGTAACACTTCCTTGAGTTACTAACTTCTCATGCAATTTTGAGAATTAATCTTGGGGTCCTTTAAAGGCTCGCCCGGTGATCCCTATCCTCTTTCTGACCCTATTTCCCACCTTTAAAAAATAAATGTCACTAATGATCAGGATTATTCTGATTCTGTTGTTTCTACCAAGCAGAAAACTGATAGTTTTATTGTTTAGGTCTGAAATCGAAAAGGGGGCAACTTGATGTTTATGGTTGTTCTTTTTCCCATGTAGTGTAAAAGGCACCCTTCCAGGTTGTAGGACCAGTGCCTGGTGTGCAGTCCACTCTGCAGTAAAGTCAGCTTTTGACTTGGGACCAAGTATGAAAACTCAGCCTGAATAAAACCACTCTCCAACTGTAGGCTTTCAGCACTGGCTTGGAAAGAGAAGCTGTATTCCATGCGCACAATAAAGCTAGCGTTTTCTGCTTTACTTAAGAATGATACTCTTGCCCATGCCATTCACTTACGAATATATGTGTGTGCATATACACATATATACACACATACATGTGCATATGACATTTTCGAAAGGTCTGTTGGAAAAAGCACCGTTGCGGAAGTAAATACATATTGGAAGGATGGCAAATTTGGGGCCTTCACTGAAATAATGAAATATTTACTGCATTGAATGTATGTATGTTTCTTTTTCTTTTCTTTTCTTTAAAACAAAGTTTCTCTGTGTAGCCTTGGCTATCCTGGACTCACTTTGTAGACCAGGCTGGCCTCGAACTCACAGAGATCCACCTGCCTCTGCCTCCCAAGTGCTGGGACAAAAGGCGCTATACCCTTGAACTTTAGGGTTTTGTTTTGTTTTGTTTTGTTTTGTTTTGTTTTCCTTGAATCAGTTTGTCCTCTAAAGTAACTTTCTCCCTTACTTCTCCCCTCCCACACCCCTTTACATACACTTTTTCCTTATTGTGTCAGTCTTAGTAGGAGTTTAATTATGTGTTCTTTCTTTGGTGTTCACAAATTCACCGGGAGTGTAAGTAGTAGGACCTCTACCTGACACAAGTGGCTGTAACATTTGTGACATCCAAAGGTGCTTAGACTGGCACACAGAGAAGCTGGTGGCTGGCTGGCACACTCACAGGAAGTGCAGCCCTGAAGCTGTGTCAAGACTCTTGACTGTCTATCATTATTGATTTGAATACTTTTATTTTTACAAGCTTTTCCATCAGTTGTGTGTCCACCTCTCCTTTCTCTCCCACAGGATGTTGGTCATATCCTTGTGAGAGGTCTGTGTCTCGCTGTCATATGTTATTAGATCATATTCTCCTGTCGTATTTCAGAGCAATTGCTCATATGCACATGTTTTTTTTTTAAGGGTGACATGCTTCCTGTATATGCAAACAAAACAGGATTCAAAGTCTATTTTCTAAGTGAAATTAGCATGAAATAAAACATGATAATCATTGACAGCATTTATCTGCCCTTTTAACAACATAGCCAAGGTTACCACCCTGATGAGTGCTGGGTTTGAATGGGCCTTGTAGTAGCTTGGCTTATGTGGATCCCTTGTCAAACAGTTTCAAGACAAGATGAAATTAAATCTCTAAACTTGAATTTAATTCGAAGTCCCTCACCTCCTTGAATTCCCTCTGCTTCTAGCTTGTGATTCGGGCCCTAATGCACTTGGCCAGGCTGATGAGGGGAAGGAGGCTGGTGGGTTCCATTGGCTATTTACAGTAAAGTCTACTCTGCCATATTACATCCCTTCGCGTATTTGAAATAGTCTAAAAATTATATTCATGTATTGTATGGGTTGGGGGATGACTGCACACATGCCATAGAGGGTCAGAGGACTACTTGAGAGTCAGTTCTGTCCTTGCACCTTGTAGGACCTGGGGAAATCAAACTCAGGTCATCAAGTTTGGTAGCAGGCAACTTCGCTCCCTGAGTTATCTTTTCCTGGCGTTTGGAAGTGTTTCTCCTATCTTTGCATCTTTAGTTCCAATTCAGGCCTGTCACGGGCACTTTCTCTAACTGCTCCCTTCCTCAACATGGTCATTCTCCTGCGTCTGTTTACACTTAGACATGTCTGTCATAAATGCAGGTGTCTAAAATGGAGCACAAGGCTGGAGCTATAGTCTGACCAACACAGAACAGCATAGCTAGGTGGTGTCATTGCTTTCTCTGTGGAAGACATTGACAATGTGGTGTGGGGGCACACTCCTTTAATTCCGGCACTCCGAGGCAGAGACAGGAGAATCTCTGTGGGTCTAAGTTCAGCCTGGTCTATAGAGCAAGTTCTAGGACAGCCAGAGCTGTACAGAGAAACCCTGTCTCAAAAAAAAAAAAAAAAAAAAAAAGGAAGGAAGGAAGGAAAGTGTCATTTGATTCAGCTATTAGTGGGGTATAGTGGTATATACCTTAAGTCCCTGGGAGTTAGAAGCTAGCCTGGTCAGCTACATAGTGAGTTCCAGAGTTCCAGGCTAGCCAAGGGACACCATAGACCCTGTTTCAAAATAAAAGTGAACAAAAGACAATTAAGCTCTGTGTGCAGTTATAATACTCATCTAAGGGCTGGGTGGTGGCGCACACCTTTAATCCCAGCACTTGGGAGGCAGAGGCAGGTGGGTCACTGTAAGTTTGAGGCCAGCCTGGTCTACAAAGTGAATCCAGGACAGCCAAGGCTACACAGAGAAACCTGGTCTCGAAAACCAAAAAAAAAATCATCATCATCATCATCAAAGTTGACTCATATAAATATTACTGTCAGCTATGGTCCCTAAATTTTCCTAGCCTGAGCTTTGCCGACCATCTTTTTCCTAGTCAAGTATGTATGTATAGCATTTTTATGTTACCAACATTTATCCTAAAGCCAATTGCTGTGAATTTTTCATTCTGAAGTGTCCCTTTCAACTTGAACGATAATTTTGACGTCTGTCTCACTTGCCTGATAGTCTGTCTCTCTAGACCTCTGACTGTCTCTTTGGTTGGAAATGGACCTGAGAGTTGGAGTGAGTTCTGTGCCTGTTGGCAAGTGTTGGTTTCCAGGAACCTGAAGCCTTATGTTGAATGAATCAGTGTACCAGAACAGCAGGGGCCAGCCACATATGTGCTGTAGTTTCAGGGTGTGGCGGTAGGAGGATGGAGAGGTAGACTACGTGACACCCTGTCTGCATGAAGAGAGAAGAGGGGAGGGGAGGAGAGGGACGAGGAAGGAAAACAGGACTGCGAGAGCCCCAAGCTGGGCTACTGAGAGTTCTCAGCACCCGTTTGTAAGCACCACGTATTGGCAGCTTATCTCAAGAAAGATAAGGACGAGATTGTAATATGGGAAATAGTATAAACCCTAAATTAGGAAAGACTAGGCATTAAAGGATTAACAACATCAGCAAGACTCTCCTTTCTCTCTCTTCACCATTTTCTACTCTGTTTCTTCCTCCTCTTCCGTTTGGCCTCCTTTGAGAGATTAGTTACAGGTGGGGCACGTTTGTTTAATGTTTGGGTTAATTCCTCAAAAGCAAACAAACATACAAACAAACAAACAGACCAAAGCAGAACAGAGCAGAAGTCTCAGCAGCTCTCGTTTATTGTCCCAGGAGGACAATGGAGCAGAGGTACAGAGAATAAAGATGGATGCCTGAGGGGTAGCTAAACAGGAGCCAGGGCAGCCTTAGCCAGAGCAGGGAGCCCCCTCAGGGAGTGGGTTCTGCAGGGGGCCCAAGGGGCTTTAAGCACGGCAGTAGTCCCCTGCATCCTCCCCGACCCCCACCCTGTATCCGTCACACACATAGACCCTTCAAGTGCATAAGAATCTTTACTCTGCTGCCACCCAGAGCCTTACATTTTGCAAATGAGTCTGTAGTTAAAGAAAGATGTGGGGAAGGGAAGAAGGGACAAGGAAGGCAAGCGAGGGGGAATGGCAGAGAGGGAGAAGGAGAAAGAGAGAGAGAGGGAGATGGTGGACAGAGAGAAGGGAGAGAAGATGGAAGGAAGGGAAAAGGTTGAGGTCAAGATCAAAGTCCAAGGTGTTTTCTAGTTTGGGTGTGGGTGGCATCGTCATAAGGGGTAGAGGGGTCAGGGTGGAGGGGTCATGGGGTGGCATGGGGTCAGGGTGGAGGGGTCATAGAGGTGGCATGGGGTCAGGGTGGAGGGGTCAT
>OU015751.1:13546878-13566474 GCA_907169655.1 Acomys percivali | reverse complement strand
AGAAGAAGGTTAAAGAGTATGGAGAGAGTGTGGAAAGGGATGGAGGGAAGACTCTAGAAGAGTGTGTTCTAGTAGAAGCATTGGAGAAACCATCTCTGAAAGCAGGAATCAGCTGCGAGATGGTGGCCCAGCCTTTAATCCCAGCATTCAGGAGGCTGAGGCAGGTGCATCTGTGAGTTCCAGGCCAGCCTGGTCTATAGAGTGAGTTCCAGACAGGGCTACACACAGGGAAACACTGTCTCAAAAAAGAGAGAGGGGGGGGGTGAGGATCAGATGAGCACAAGTAATAGGGAGCTAACTCAACAGCAACCATATCCACGTGAAGGAAAGTGGTGCGGAATTGAGCACAGAGCTACAGTGTAGGAGAGAAAAGAGTCACAGTGCCTTTCTCCCCGTTAAAGCTGAGGCAGAAGCCAGGCAGTGGTAGCACACTCCTTTAGTCCCAGCACTCCAGAGACAAAGGCAGGTGGATCTCTGTGAGTTCAAGACCAGCCTGGTATACAAAGCGAGTCTAGGATAGCTAGGGCTGTTACACAGAAAAATCCTATCTTGAAAAACAAAAACAAAAAGCTGATTTAGAAGGAGGCGTTGGAGCCTGAAGCTGCAGACAGTTAATTACTGGCCCAAATAAACTGTAACTTTGGAGATTTTTTTCCTCCTTTATTTTATTTATTTATTTATTTATTTATTTATTTATTTATTTATTTATTTATTTTTGTCCCTGCCTGTCCACCTGAGCATCCTGACCTGATGCCTCATGCAGGAGTAGGGCCCAAGCTGCCCCCTCTTAGCCCCTCCTCCCACTGTTGGCATCCTTAGTGCAGAGAAGTTGGATGCTGAACTCAGGGAACAGCATGAATGAACGGGCAAGGGGAGGGTGGAGGGGTGAGCATCTGGGAGCAAGGGCTAACGAGAGAAACCAGAAAGTGATGTCACCGATAGACTCCGCATTCCGACTTCCCTGGACTGGGAGTAAGAATAAGAGGCCTCACATGGCGTGGCCTTGTGTGTATACACCTTCGAGGAACGGGCTAGAAACAAACTGATGGGTGAATGTTTTTCACCTGCTTTTATGGCGACAGTTTAGGTACAAGAAGAGATCACAGGGAGCAGTGTGCCTGGATCTCCGTTCCAGGCAGTGAGTTACCATGCTCTACACACAGTTGCCAATGCAGCCAGATAATAAGAACTGAGATGAAGGAAGAAAGCTGGAGTGGGTTTGAGGCAGAATGAATAGCTAAGAAAGAATACGCTCACTTAACGAGGACCTGTGTTGATGCCCAGAAGCCATATTAAAAAACAAACAAACAGACAAACTGGGCATTACATATATACTTGAAATCACACTGGGACAAGGTAGATCCTTGGGGCCTCCTAGCCAGCCAGTCTAGCCAAATCAATATGTTCTGGGCCAGCAAAAGACTTTCATTAAAAAAAAAAAAAAAAGGAAGACAGCGTCTGAGGAATGATATCAGCTCATGTCTTTTGAGGTGTGGGCACATCGTTACACATATAGGCATCTGTACACATAATGATACACACACACATATGAAGAGAACAAGTGACATGCTGCTGCTGCATGGAATTTAGCATGTGGCAGCCAGCATTCTAGGCCTGACTTCACAGGGTGAGTTTGTAGCTAGCAGCTAATTCATTGTGTAGTCACTATCTTTGCCAGTGGCATAGATTTGACGTAATGGGACAACTCAGCGCAACCTGACACCTAGTCCTAACTGAGGTCACCAAGGAGAATTTCTACCATGAGAAAAGGACAGTGTCGGCCTCCACCTTCCCTTTCCACCTCTCTGTAGGAGAGCCACTGAATCCCTTTTTCTTTCTGGGATGGGTCTGTTTATTAACCAAGCAAGATCACAGGGGGACATTCTCACTGCTCCATCTGGAAAGCCTCCAGCACTGAGTCATGTGTGCTGTTGGCTTTAGACACTCTCCAGCCTGGGCTGGGGAGCAGTGAACTGGTGCATGGTTTTAAAACAGAGACACACCCCACCTACAAGGAACAGAATTCTAACAAGCAGAGAATGGAGTGGACTTTGTAGTCTTAAAAAAAAAAAAAATCACCTGAACACAGTCATTTGTTCCATGAGGTAATGGCAATTTATTGTTTCAGAGGGGTGTGAACCTGGCCAGTCAAACCCCATTCTTTCTCTGTGGCGACCTACAAAGCCAGAATCTTAAGCCAAGATCTAGGGAAAATCAGAATGCCACAGGTGGTCCTCCCTCCAAGGGTCCAGGGATCCCTGATGATGACACCGTTCGTTCTTCGGGCTTGTAGAATTGCCTGTTCAGCGCGTCGCTCATTAAGGCACTAGCTGTGCCCACTGGTCTGAGACAGACAGTGAAAAAGTCCTATATTCCACAGCCTAGTCGGTGCTTTCAGTGGCCAATTCTGGCTGCCAAGGGATGATGGAAGGCAAAGGCTCAAGGAAAGTCCCTACCATTTGCTCATCTGTGTACAGGGGACAGGCTCCCACATTCTGCTTCTAGCTGTACCTCTGGCCTGGTTACAGTGTCTTCAACTAGTATGCTTGATGGCGTTGCCTTCCGGAAAAGCCTGGAACCCACAGGTCCCACTGAAAGCTCCAAGTCCGAGAGCTCCTCCCACCTCCCTTCACCTCTGGTTTTTTATCTCCTCTCTGAATACAGACCTTGTATGAGTGAACAGAGAGGCTGGGGCTTCAATTTGAAGACCAGAAAAGAGAAAGACAAAGCTGCAGGCTGGGTACCTTCTCATCCGCTGTCGCATAGCTACAGTAAAATTAGCATTGGGGACCAAAGTTTGGGCACATGTGAGGGTCTGCTTTTCTGTCTTCCCCTTCCTATGCTTTCTTGTTTGTGTGTTTTGGGTTTGTTTCTCTGCTTGCTTGTTTTGTTTTAAAACAAGCTCTTACCGGGTCTATCTTGCTGGTCCGGAACTCCGTAGACCAGGCTGATGTTGGAATTGCAGAGATTTGCTCTTTGTGTTTACACTTCTTACAGAAACAGGTGAGGCAGGGGCCTTCCTCTTCACGGTTTCTGGGTGTCCACAGGTTCGCATGTCTGCCCTGATGCCTACCTGGCCAGTTTGTGTACGTCACCTATGTGTTTGTGGTGGATGTTCCACAGGCCATCCCTGTATTCTGTTTCATGTTGGTGACTTTATCTATTTTCTTTTGAATAGGTGATAAGTGCACATGGTTCAAAATTCCCAAAGTACAGGAGTTTTTGGTGAAAAGTAAGTCTTCGCCCCCTTCACTGTGGTACTGTAGCTCACCTCTTCAGAGACTATCACCGACCTGTCAATCATCCCAGACATTTATTGAGTACCCATGCTGTGCAGGGCAGTGCTCTGGCAACTACCTAGGGCACAAAGCAGACACCCACTGCCTTCAGGGAGCTTCGCTCCTCACCGCTGTCAGCAGCACTTGCTCAGTGGACTTGGAGTTGGCGCAGTACCCTGGAGGACGCAGAATGAGGGCCCCGCAGCATACTCTCCAGCCTTTGCTACCCCGTCTTTCTCCAACCCTCAGTGGTCTTGGATTACTTACCCCACCCACTGCTGCAAACTGGTTTCCTCCATCCTGAAGTAGCGACAGCAGGTGGAGGGAGTTAGAGAGAGATAATATACAAAGTGCCAAGCACAGAGCCCAGTGCACAGCAAATGCTCAATAAACAGAAGTATTGATTTGCGAGGTCCAATCATACCACCCTGGCCTGCGGTGAAGACTGATAATCGTGAAAAGGTTCTTTGTTCTGCGGTTTTCATTGTCTCGCTCTACTGTGATCAAAACCACACACTTTAAAGCTCTCTGGTCCACTAACGCTATCTAAGGCTGATTGCTTGGTGCCGTGTACAGAGCTGAGCAGTCGTCAGCTCCCGGCTGATCAGTACGCTGTGCAAATCACACCCCTCTTGATTTCTTATCTGGTTGCTTTCAATCTCCTGTCATTTGGAGGCTTTGGGGCTATTATTTACTTGGAGGGATTTTGTGCTATTTCACCTCTCCTCCACCCCCCACCCTGCCCTACTGCATAGGGTTTTTCTGTGTAGCCTTGGCTGTCCTGGACTCCACTTTGTAGACCAGGCTGACCTCGAACTCACAGAGATCCGTCTGTCTCTGCCTCCCAGAGTGCTGGGATGACAGGCGTGCGCCACTGCACCCCAGCTGCTATCTCGCCTTTTAATGTTACAAAAAGCAATCTTTCGGTGGTGGCGGGCATGAGGGTGGATTCGGCATTTCGCAAGACAAGAATTAAGCCCTTCTGAGCAAAATGTCTAACTATAGTTTGGTTTAGCTATTTTGAGCGGGTTTCTCCAGGACTTAGGTCCCTAAGAAGATAGAAAAAAGAACTCCGAGTCCCTAGGAAAGCAACAAATGGGTTTTGTGGTGGTGAGCTGGAGATGGAAAAGATTACAAGAGAGTTACACACAGAGGGAAGGTCAGGGAGAGAGGAAGAGAAAGCAGGGAAGAAAAGGAGGGAGGAGGGAGGAGGGAGGAGGGAGGAACGAAGGAAGAGGGCAGAGGACAGAGGAGAAGTGAGGAAAGAAAAGAGAGGAAAGAAGAAGACAGGAGAAGGGAGGGGAGAGGAGAGGAGAGGCCAAGCCTAGGACAAGGTAATTTGTTCCCACATCAGGTCAAGAACTCTTTCTTTCTGCCAGTGTAGGGAAGAGCCATTGAGGGCATGGTGAAGAGGGGGGTGCTGGCTGGGTTAAGTGTGGGACACTGACTCAAAACCCAAGGAGATAGGCTCTACTGTTTGCTCCTCCACAGCCCTGAACATCACTTAACAAGTCTGTTTGCTTTCTCTCCGTGTTTCTGAAGCTATTCTGTCTTGTTTTCCAGGTAGTCAGATAGAGTTTACAACTCTGTATGTGGTCCTCTGTAGTCTAAGGAAACTACTCCCCCATTCAGGCACAGTGTGGGTGTGGGCAGGCGGGCGAGGGTGGGGGTGGGGGTGGTGGCGGCGGCTGGGAATCGAAGGAAAATGCCACCAGTGGTATTTTTATTACGTGGTATGGTTACTTGAGGGATGATGGCTGTTTTGAGGCTGGTGGCGCATTGAGCACATCCCCTGGGGTCTGGTGGATTAGTAGTAAGAACAGTGCTGCCCAAATACCAAAGCTTAGAAAGGTAGCAAGTCAGCAGTACATACAGGGTGGAAGCTCACCCGATGGCATCGGCCACCTCACTCGCCTGAGGTCCTTGTCTGTACTCATCATCTTGTGAACACTGCTGAGATACAGAGCTGAGGCATTGGCCTGGGACACATTGGGCAAGCAGCATGTGACCTCTGGACTTTGTTCCTTGTTTCCATCTTCGTCACCTATTACAGAATAACAAACCATCTCTATACTGTGTCTCTTTTTTTTTTTTTTTTTTTTTTTTGCTTTTCAAGACAGAGTTTCTCTGTGTAGCCCTGGGCAGTCCTGGAACTCTGTAGACCAGGATGACCTCGAACTCACAGAGATCCACCTGCCTGTCTATCAAGTGCTAGGATTAAAGGTGTGCGTCACCATGCCAGGTTTATACTCAATGTCTTTTTTTTTTTCCTCTTTTAGTTTTTTGAGACAGGGTTTCTCAATGTAGCCTTGGCTGTCCTGGACTCACTTTGTAGACCAGACTGGCCTTGAACTCACTTCCATCATTCTGTGGGGCAGCTGAGCTCAGGGATTGCCCTCACTGTCTTTCATGAGATAGCATCAGAAAGCGACTTGAAGCAGGAGGAGTCACATGCCCTGGCATGCACGGTTATGTCATTCAAAGTGTGGTTCTTAGCCTGAATGTCTAGAGCAGCGAAGAACTGGCAGGCACTGCCTCCTCCCCTTCCTCTCTCTCCTTGTCTGTCTCTCTCCGATTCCTTGTCTTTCTTGTTTTCCTCCATGGTCTACTCCTTTTCTAGGTACACATGTCCCTCTCCTTTTCTCTCTTCCTTTCTCTTCCTCGATTCCTTCCTCCACCCCCCTCTCTATATACATAAACCTCAAGCTTCGTTACACTCTGATGCTTCATTGGTAATTACATCAGACCAGCCAGGGACAGACAAGCATTTCCAAGAGTCTTGCCGTTGGCCCATAGGGTTTCTTCATCTCAAACCCAGGGTCCCTGGAAAACCACTTTCTCCGGATCTTACTATTCAAAACTTAGATTCAAGAAAGGGCCCTACACACGGGCCTTGACAGACAAAGTTCACTGACGATTGGGTAGGGAGGGCAACTGCAGAGACAAACAGCTTCCCTGCCAAAACATAGTCAAGCCTATTTATAGCGGACTATCTGGCCATCAATCCTCACATCTGCCACTATCAAGCTATCAGTCTTGGGCCCAGGAACTTCTTAGGAAGTGCAAACCTAGGGTCCTTGGTCCTTTGTACGTATTATATCAGAAATACCTAACTTTTAATAACATAAATATTAATACTAATACATAAATATTAAACTAAGATTATATGGTCCATTGCCTCCGCTAGCTTGTAAATATCTGAACCTGGTGAGCAGAAGATGCTAGCCAGCCTTGTTTTATTATAAAGAGGATTAGAGACAGCTGCATCATTTAATACAGTCCCTTTCACTCCAGCCTCACTGCAGCAGTGGTTGTGCTCGATGGTAATTATAGAATGTTTTACGTGGAAAGGTGGGAGGTTTCATTTTGCTGTTACTGTTTAATCATTTATTCATATGATATACGTGTGATGCCCATGCTGAGCCTGTTGATTTTTGCCTTTGTGATATATATATATATATATATTTCCCCCCCCCCCCCCCCATGGGCACAGATATCTGGGCTCTGCACAAGAGTCTGTTACAGAACAAAAGCCCCGGCCCTGTGAACTCCTCACTTTGCCCTGACTTCCGGTTAGTTTTCCAGGAAGTTGCAGGGAAATCCTAGGTAGAGTCACCGTTTTTGTCAAGGTTCAAACTGTGACTCAGAGCAGTTAGGTGACATTCTAGAGGTTCTGTGTTCGTAACTGCTAAGAACTTGACTCTGAACCCAGGACACCTATTGTACAAGTTGAATTAAGATAATAGCTTTACTTTGATTTTCAAGTTCAACATTTCAAAAGAAACGTTTGCATTGTGCTAAATTGTGAGGATATGTTTACTGTCATGCATGGCATCGTGTTTTGATTCATCTTTGACCAGTGTCCACAGCTCCCACCCCAACCCTACAGAAGGTTTCTCGTGGCTTTATAGTGTCCATTCTGGAATCTGAGGACAAGAAAACAGAAATACGGTTTTACAAACCACTTTCGCCCTTCACTAAGTTTCCTCCCAGAAGAATAATAAGTCACTGTAGAATGCAGATTTGAAAAACAAAAAAACACAACCAGCCACTTCACTCATTATCAGTCATCAAGTCTAAAACTATCTGGAGGGCACTTTAAATATGCAATCCATCTAAGAGCCCTCACCAGGCTGGGTGAGAGGCTAGGCATAGGCCCAGGACACGCTAGACAGAAACGCCCCTCTCAGAGGGTGAGTAGAAAGTAAGAGAGAAAGAAATTAGTCAAGTGGGAAAGACCATACACCCTGCAGAGGCTCAAAGTCTAAGAATCTGCAGTGGGGCTGGAGACATGGCTCAGGGGTTAAGAACACTGCCTGTTCTTCCAAAGGTCCTGAGTTCAATTCCCAGCAACCACATGGTGGCTCACAACCATCTATAATGAGATCTGGTGCCTTCTTCTGGTGTGCAGCCAAAAACACTGTACATTTAATAAATAAATAAATCTTTAAAAAAAAAAAAAAAGAATCTGCAAAAACTGAAGTAATTCCGGGACAGTTGGGCAGGGCGAGGTGCAAGGGTAGCTGAGTCCCGGGAAAAGGGTAGGATAGGGAGAGCGGGGCACTCCACATTCCGGGATTGTGGGAAGCAAGCTTGAGTAACAGGCTGGCTTGTGGTTTTTAGATATGAAAATACAGCCTAGCTTTCAGCCATTTCTCTTCCTGAAGCCTGGCTTCCTCTCCCATTTTCAGCATGTGGACACTATAAGTGGCCTCCCTCCTACTCCTGGAGGTGAAGATTGCAGCCAGACTGAGCAGATTAAAACAGATTTTAAAAGTCTTAACCTTGATGAGTCATATTCATTCGCTCATTCATGATACCGAGGCAGCTTTGCTCCCCCTCCACCCCCACCCTCCCCAGATTGAAATCTCTTTGCCAAGAGGGTGGATGTATGGATGGGGAAGGGCTCCTGGGGCCCCACCCCTAACTAAGGAGCCATTGGCTGTAGAGAACAGCAGGTGGAGAGGGAGCCACTCTTCTCTGGGGGTGTGGCCACAGGTAAATTGCTCTTGTCCCACTGGATAGCTGTATACCCTTGTAGTTATAGGTTGCATTAATAAGACTCTGTGGATATGAGAGAGAGAGAGAGAGAGAGAGAGAGAGAGAGAGAGAGAGAGAGAGAGAGAGAGAGAGAGAGAGAGAGAGAGAACAGAGGTGTTGGACTAGGGAAAGAGTGGGGAAGGTATGATCATATTACATTATGCACACATACAAAGTTCTCAAAAAATAAATTTAAAGAACAAACATTTTTAAAAGAAGAAGAGGAAGAAGAAGAAGAAGAAGAAGAAGAAATAATGCTGTGCACAGCTGACGTAGAACACTTTGTTAACCTCCTAGACTCAATACCCAGCTAGTCTGGTGTGTACATAAGGGGGTGCAATTACCCCGGTGGAACCTGCAGAGATCTGGCAATGGTCCTCATTGCCCACATAAACAGGATGCTTCCACCAGGCGGGAGGGCCCCACGGTTTCAGAGGAGAGATATTATAGAAGGAAGGTGACAGGCTCACCTCCTGGGCCCAGTTTTCTTCCTGGCTACTGTTACCCCAACTCTCGGGGACCCTCTCGGGAGTGAGAGAGCTTCTGCTTGTATTCAAGAACTGAAGAAACTCTGGCCCCGCCCCCACCCCCTTCGAGGAGACTACTAGTTGCTTCTTCAGTCGGCCTCCTGGCCCCGCAGCCAAGCCTTCTTTCTCTTTTCTCTCTCTGTGCGCCGCCCTGTTGATCTGTGTCTGCGGGTTTGATCTGAGGCACCCCCTGGGAACTCTGGTGTCTCTGCTTCCGTGGCTCTACAGTTTCCCAACCTCCACCCATGGACAGGCCCTCCCTTCTTTCCTGCCCTCCTTCCACCTGACAGGGACCATAAATAACAGAGGCTCCCGGTGTTCCCAGCTGAGAACAAAGTTGAAAGTTTGCCTGCAGCTCCCAGCCACTCCTGCGCCGGACCATTCTTTTTTATTTATTTATTTTGTATTTTTTTCTGTCTCTCTGATTCCCAGTGTTTGTTTGTCCTCTGCCTGGCTTAGCTGTTTCTTCATACACATTTGAGAAGAGCGGGCTCCTAGTCTCCCAATGAAGGGACGTGCCTTGGGCTCTCTCAACTGGTGAAGGGTCCCTGCTACTCCGGCCTTCACTGGTATCAAGTTACTGAAAGTCTACACCCGGGCAGTCCTCATATTTACATACAAATAACTCCTGGGTTTGCATTTATGTCACTATTGGGTCCCGCAAGAGGCTTGCCCGAGCGTCCTTAATCCAATCAGGAGGCATTTTGAAAGGATGTCTGCCGAGTGATCAGAGGGATCTTCGTCGCTATTAAGTGTTGCCACATGAAATTTTTTGAATGTTTCGGGTCTGAGATTTTTTTTTTCCCCTAAACCTTCGGAATATAAAAAGTGAGGGAAGATGTACAGTCGCCCAGTTGCCTGCTACGACTTGGAGATTCTGGGGGAAGCGTTGCAGCCCTGGCGGAGACAGATCTGACTAGGGAAGGGTTTGCTCAGGCTCCTGCGGATTGGGGCTGGTGTGGACGGATTACTCTAACCCCCTGCTTAAGGAATTCCTGGAAGCCTCGGGAAAGTTGCTCTTCAGCCCGGCGGCGGCGTGGTGGAAATGGCTTTGCCACACAGTAAGATCTTTCTTTAATTCCTGCTTGGCGTGTGCTAGGTTTGTTTCTGACAGAGAAAGATGCAAATACTGCTCCCTGGTGTATACTTACTTAATGTGACATGGAGTAACAGCAGAGAGATGATCTGTTTAGTTTTTTGTTTTGTTTTGTTTTGTTTTGTTTTTTTTTTTTTTTTTGAGTAAAAACAAACAAACGGTAGTAGTTGCCAGCGTGTTTTCAAGACTCGATTGGTTGCTAAAAAGTTGAGCTCCTGTGGTTTTCGGAGAGTTGAAATGAATGGAAACTCTTAAGTGGTACAGAGTGGAGGAGCCGGGCCAAGAATCGCTTACCTTTGAGAAAACCTAGCGTATAATCATCTGGGATCTCTTTGGGCCGGCCAACTTGTATGTAGAAAGGGAAAATAAGTAATTTTGAAAAGAGTCGGGGTTTACCTGGGTGGAGAGAGCTTTCCGCCGCCGCCTGTGCTACACTTTGGGAGGGGTGGCGAAACATCCCAGAGGGCAAAAGACGATTGAAAAACCTGCCCCGTTGCTCTTGGAATGTGGTTTTCCATGTGAACTCCCTAGGCATACAGAGCTTGTAAGAGCATTTTACATGCATTAACTCTTTGTGTGGATAGTTAGAACGCAGTTCCTGTGGCCCCCCCTTTCTGACTGCAGGAACCCCTAAGCTCACGGCTGCAGAATGCAGAGTTTGCAAGCAGACTTCAAGCGGCCCGAGGGAACGGCTGCGCTGGCTTGTGAATCTGAGAGGTTTAGAAACAGTTCAAAAATCAACGTGCTCCGGGGTCTCCCAGGCCAGCAGTTACAGCGCCCACCATTAACTCATACAACTCAGAGCAGATATCGCCCTACCCGAAATCCTAAGAGGAAACTGGTTTAAAACCACAACAAACCTCTTTGCCAGGCGGGTGAGGTAACTCAGGTGGTTAAAAGCTCTAGCTTAAGCCCGAGTGTGATCCCCAGAACCCACGTAGGGTAGCGGAAGGAGAGAACTGACTCCCACAGGTTAGCTTCTGAATTCCACAGGTGCATTTCGGCATACGCACACCAATACACATAAGTAAATAGACTAATAACTAAATAAAGCCATTCCTGTCTCTCCCTTTAAGAACAGTATTAGAGACAGAGGACTTATTTTGTAGGCTCTGTCCATTCAAACAAGTTGCTGTCATCATGGGTGATATGAGGAAAACTCACCTCATGGGTGAACTCCATCTCTCTAGTTAACTGAGCCCTGGGGGTCAGAGGGCAGGGAGGGGGTCAGGGGTCGTTCTTACTATTGATGAGCAGCTGGGTTTGCTACTTCCGGTTGGCCCTTGCAAAGGTAAACTAACTTCTTCGTTCACTGTTTCTTTCTGTATGGCAGTTAAAAAAGAAAGAAAGAAAGAAAGAAAGAAAGAGAGAGAGAGAGAGAGAGAGAGAGAGAGAGAGAGAGAAAGAAAGAAAGAAAGAAAGAAAGAAAGAAAGAAAGAAAGAAAGAAAGAGAAAAGCTCCAAGGGCACAGGGGGGGGGGAGTAAGGTGACGAAATAATAAGTGGCAGTTTTCTCCATGATTGCCTCAGAGTGAAGAGGGAAGGCTCTGACTGTGGCTTGCTCTCCACTTGCAGGTGAAGATGCCATCACAGGGGACACTGACAAGTATCTTGGGCCACAGGACCTTAAGGAACTGGGCGACGACTCCCTGCCTGCAGAGGGTTACGTGGGCTTCAGTCTTGGAGCCCGTTCCGCCAGGTACTTTTATTATTGCTTTATTTTTATTTTTTGCTATTTTCAGAGTTCACGTGCAACAGCCATGATCAACCATGAGCCAACATCCTTTCCATCTGCCTCGTGATTCCAGAATGTGCTCTTTGGATGCAATGCGAATTCTGTGCAATGTTCTTGGTGCAAACACATGCGCTCTGTTATTTTTTTTTTTCTTTTCTTGTCATGTGCGGTGCTTAGTCTCATGTGACAGGACATGTCAATTGTCTCTTCTTTCCCTCTCCTACTTTGCCAGTCAGCTTCCAGCATGATACCAGATGAGCTCCCTTTAAACGGGAAAACCAATCTGACGCTTGTGTTTCAAGTAGCGTGCTCCATGCCGGAAGAAGTTTCCAGTTACAGATACATTAGGGATTTGCATATGGATCGTTTGCTATAATTTGTTAGCGAACAATTAATTCATGGTTGATAAGCAGCACCCTTGATGATTTAAAAACAAACACAAACACAGTCTGCAGAGCATAGGCAATTGAGGGTGTGCCGATAGTGTTTCGGTTGAGGGCCTCTTAGGAGTGTGCTAATGACTTATCAAAAGTCACAGGCAGTGATGGTGCTTACTTAGTCCTCACAGCCACGGCTTACAAGTCACTCACTGTGTGAAGGCACAGGACCTTGTCCAAAACGCTGGGAATTCTTTTCACCCTGGTGTGGCTCAGCAGCGTGTTTGCTGACTGTCAAGTTATTTTAAAGCTAATAATTAAGCCTTCCAAGCGAGAGCCCCTGAGGACATTTTCCTATAGTTTAGGAATCCGCTGTAAAACATTTCATTGTCTAATAGTAAATGGCACGTCCCACAAAGTAAACCTTGGGGTTTGTTCCCAGTTCGGTTAGTGAGGCCAGTGTAGATACTGCCTTTTCTTCAGAATCTCATATGATTCGGTAGAAGTTTTCCTTTATAAAAACATCCTCTAAAAGGCTTGCAAATCTGATTGGGGCAGGTGTCACCAACAAGAAGAGAGAGAGAAAGACTTCTAAAACTGTGAAATATTTCAATCACAGACTCTAAGAAATTAAAATATCTGGGCCCAAACAAGGAACTTGGCTGTGTCTCTTGTACAGAGTTGGTACCATTTATGCTCCCACAGCAAGCTGCTCTCTCCTCCTTTTCTAGAAAATTCTAGCCACTCACATCCTGTGAGCTATGAAATCTGAGTGCTGCCTCTTATCTTTTTGTCTTAAGATAATTTTAAGGATCTCTCGTCTCTGATTTTGACTATGCCATTACCTGTTGCTGTTATGTGTAAGTCATCTTTTTCACATTAGCAACTCATGTTATGCTCAGAGGCAAATATTTCTCGTGGCATATCCTTATAGCTATATTTTTAAAGAATAATTTAATGTTTCTAAAGCATATCAGTAGAGTATTATCAAGTCAATTATTCTGAGTGTAACATTTAAACGGACATTCAATGTATGATTCATTCAACCATAACATTTGTTTTTTCTTTTTTTTCCCCTGTCTGATTATTTTTTTTACATTCTGTTTCTCCTGGTTTTACTTTTTCTTTTTTCCCAAAAAATATTTTAAAATAGTCCCAAGATAAGGTAAGAAGACATGGCGCTTTTGTAGTATTCCTCTGCCTATCCCTGACCCATGTTCCCATTTTTTTATTTTCTTCGGCATTTGTGCTGTGCTGTGTTGGCCTGCAATGTGCTTTTTTTAAAAAAAAAAAAAATTTTTTTTTTAAATTTTTTTGTTTTGTTTTCCTGCTCAGCTTTAGAAAATCAGTTGTGATTGAGAAAGGAAAAACAAAACAAAACAAAACAAAAACCAAAAAAACAAAAAAAAAAAAGAAAAAAGAAAAACCTATGAAAAGAAATCTTACCTATATAACCGTGAATGGACACTTAAGGAATTTTCCTCTCTTAACAAATTTCGTAGAGTGAATGACCGAACTGAAAACGCTTTGTTGGATCTAAAGAAAAAGTCCGGTCTGTTTGCTGGTGGCTGTTTGTTTGAGCTGTCCTAGACTCCCTAGTAACAATCTTAGTACAAAGAAGCATGGTTTTCTAACCGGTCCTGCATCTAACACTTAGGTTACAAGGATGGCTACAAATAATCTTTCTGGCCTTTGTTAAAAACCAACTGAAAGCTGCATGGTGGTGACACACACCTTTAATCCCAGCACTCAGGAGGCAGAGACAGGTATACCTCTGGGTTGGAGGCTTGAGTGGTCTACAGAGCAAGTTCTGGAATAGCTGGAGAAGGCTACACAGAGAAATCCTGTCTTGAAAAAGCAAAGCAAGGGCCGGGTTTGGTGGTGCACACCTGTAATCCCAGCACTCTCGAGGCAGAGGCAGGCAGATTGCTGTGAGTTCGAGACCAGCCTAGTCTACAAAGTGAGTTCAGGACAACCAAGGCTACACAGAGAAACTCGAAGAAAAAAACAAACAAACAAAGCAAAGCAAAACGAAACAGCAAAAATGGATCTACTTAAAGATTTCTAGACACCCTTATGTATATAATCAACCCTTTCTGGTCCTGAGTGCCCTGTGATGAGTCAGGGAGTTGGCTGACTCTTGGTAGGTTTCCTGGGTTCCACCTGCCTGATGGAAGCAACTCTGGAACCATCCTTAGGAGTTACAACTTTAGACGTTTCTGTGGCTAGCACAAAGTCTGAGCTCTGATCTGCAGCTGTCACTCGCAGACAGACAAGGGCAGAGAAGGATCCACAAATCTTAGATTTGAAAACCCAAAAGGATCACAGATATAACCTCTCTTAAAGCTTCTAAACTTTTCCCTCTAAACGATACAGCTACAACTACATCCTAAGGTCAAGACATCACGGAATGCCTGCCTGTCCTGGTTTGAAGAAATGTGTGGTTTAGGATGGGGCCTCCCCAGGACTTCTCAAAGAGACTGTGTGTCAGGGAAAGACACTGGCAAATATTGTAGCCACCTGTCCCTTGTGGGACTTCAAATACAAATGTGTTAAAATTTGGTACAAATTTAAAGATCTGCTCTTCAGCTGTGACAGCCACAGCCCATGTGGTCAGGCCTCGCATGGGGGGCCATGGGCCACTACAATCCTGCCCCCAGCCCAGCACCATCTCTGGACAGAATTGGATGGTGTTGAAGGGAACCTCTCAGCTCAAGGGGAGGAAGAGGAAGAAATGTAACTGAGACAAAGATGAGGAAGGAAGGAAGGAAGCCCTGTGATCACGTGACTGGCCTGACTGTGCAGCCTTGAGGCTTGCTGGGGAAGTGCCCCTGTGCCCAGATCGAGCTTGTCACAGTTAAATATTTGCTGAGCATTTCAATGACCTTGAAACCAAGGTTAGCTCTGAGTCAGAGCCATGAGCACAAGATTCAGAGAAAGCTGAGACTCCCGTCTGGAGAAAGAGAGACCTACCCTCTGCGCGGCACTTTGAATAAAGTATGTAAGAGCAGGTGATAGTTCCACTTAGTAAGTAGGCAGTGGGGAAAGAAATCCCATAATGCAAAGGGGCACCCACCCCTTCTTCTTTTCTTTGCTCTCTTCCCATACACACACACACACACACATACACACACACACACACACACACACACAGAAGGCAAAGAAGATGCTGAAATCTGACTGATTCAACCGGTGGCGATACCATCAAGTCCCACTTAGACCCACTTTATCGGTTAAGCGGGCAGTATTACAGAGAAAAATACTGACTTCCCATGGGCCTCATTGCCTCCCGAGGACCCCAAAATAAAAAGGGTCAGTGGATAGTGCTAGTTGGAGATAATGTGTGGCTGGGGAGGTCAAGCCTAGGCTTCCCCTAAGCTCTTCCAGATCTTGTAAGTCTGCTTTATGAAGGGTCAGATGCGAAACCTCATCACAAAGAGGTGACAGAATAACCTTTTCTGAAAGCCTTCCAGTTAAGTAGGTAGAGGCATCAGTAGAAAGTGACACTTGAGCTGTTCCTCACAGCCACCATCCTCCTTGTCCCCGGAGGATCATAGTAAAGCCATTAACCCAAGACTAAGATTAATGATAATCCCACTCTTCCTCTGTGTACTTTGGCTGTCCTAGACTTGCTTTGTAGACCAGGCTGGCCTCGAACTCACAGAGATCTGCCTGCCTCTGCTTCCCGAGTACTGGGATTAAAGGTAGATGCAGTTTTAACAAGGTATTGTTTAGAACCACTCTCCCACAGCCTCTTAAGGGTCCTTGTAGGCTGAGTGTGGGGGTGCACCCTGGAAGATTCAGGGACTATGCATGGGAGAATCTAGAAAGGATAAGGAAAACAAGAATAAAGAAGAAAAAAGCAGAGGCAAGGAAAAGCAAGACTTGGATCTAGGGTATGTGAATGCCTCCTAGAACAACCAAGAAGTGCACGTGGCTATGTTTCTACCTTCCTTCTTGAAGGTGTCCTTGAATGTCAGAGTTCTTAGTATGCAAACTCCTCATAGCTAGCTTCCAATGATTCTCCCAGAGACCCGAGCACAGCAGACACAGTTCCATCTAAGTGAGAAAGGCAGCAGAGTTGGACTGAAAGAAGCAACTCTAACATAAAGTCTTCCTCTCTTAAGAAACACTCAGTGTTGGAGCTGGAGAGATGGTGCAGTGGTTCAGAGCACTGACTGCTCTTCCAGAGGACCCAGGTTCAATTCCCACCACCCATCTAGCAGATCATAGCTGTCTGTTAACTGCAGTTCCAGAGGATCCGACACTTTGTGACATGTGGGCAAAACACCAATGCACATAAAATAAATCACTTAAAAAGGAAAAAGAAAAAGAAAAAGAAAAGGAAACCCTAGAGTTATCAGGTAGAGGTTCTTACCAATGCCCTGTTGGTTCAGCGCCATAGTGGAGCATCCAAAGTGACCATGTATTTCACCTCACAGATCTGACACCAAATTGGCCAAATTTTAAAATCTCGGTTGTGAAATTTAGTGCATCTGAAGAATTTAATTTTGATACCTTTCCATTAAAAGGAAAAAAAAAAAAAAAGAAAGAAAAGCACATTTGTTGGTATTTTTAGCCATCTTGCCTGTTCTTAAAGTTGCATGCATTTATTTTCTTTCATCCATCCCATCGTCATCTCCCACTGTTGACTGGTAACTGTCAACACAACAGTCTCCGCTCCTTCAGTTCGGATAGGTCTTACACCTTGAATAGAAGCTCCTACGCGCGGGACAGCATGATGATCGAGGAACTTCTCGTGCCATCCAAAGAGCAGGTATGTGCTCTTGCCGCCCTTCGCTCGCTCAGCCTCTGTTTGATGTTTGCATATATATGTGCGTATATTTTTTATTTCATATCTGTAAATCTGGGGGTCCTAGACAGTTAACGAAAAAGCAGCAGCTATACCATAATCAGAAATGTCTCTTCCTTTTGCAAGCAATCCGCCCCCCCTCCATTAGCCCATGGAGGAAAACTTGGGGCATCCTATACCTTGCTTGTCCCTAAGTCAGATGAGTTTTCTGTTCGGTTTGCTGGCATTATTCACGTGAATGTTTGCTAAGGGAAGTGTGTGTGGCCATTGGAAGCTGTGAGACTTGCGTATAGCAAGCAGTCATAGGCTAGACCAGTCGTGCTTTTGATCTGTTTACTTCTGAGTTTCCCAAGGCCTGGTGGTATTTTCTGTTTTCCCAGAATCTCTGCTGGACTCATTCAATGTGTAGTTTCTTCTTTCTGGTGCCTATGGTAGTGTGTGCTGTACGAAGGCCCAGGATCACAGTCCTGCTGCGCATGGATTGAGACTGGCTCTGTAGATACAGACAGTGTCTGGTTTTGAGTGTTCACAGTAGGGAACCAGTGACTGATGGACCTGCATGGACCATAAGCCCAAATGAAGGTAGCATGTGATATTTGACCACTGTAAATCACTGGTGAAATTATGGCACACCTACCTCGTGCACAAGGTAATGAATGACGGTCACACACACCCAAGCTAGACTTCAGCACTAGGTGGTCAGCCCTTTGGAACTCCCACGTGTCTGGACATGCTGATGTCAGACCCACAGCTGTGTGTCATACACTGCACATTACATTACGCTGGCTAGAACATTCTTAATAAGCAGGCTTGACCGAGGGAAATACAGAGGCTGTTCAGGGTCAGACATTAAAGAAAAATAACCTTTGTAAAATGATTATGGGTGTGGCATATGTCATGGGTTTTAGGTGGGTGTAAATCCAAGACAGTCCTTGGTAATAATAAACTAGTAATAAACTAGGCTCTTGGGTACCTGGTGTTGGCAGATGTTGGCAGAGATATTTCTGCTCATCCAGTTGTTTTAGCATTCCCAATCAGATGAGATGTAAGACGATGTATTGATGTTATTCTCTGTGCCTTAAGGGAACCCCACAATATGTACCCTATTACAAATGACAGGAAACGCCATGGAGGGATCAGACCCCTCCACACTCACACAAGCCACATCGTGGATTCTTCATTAAATAGAACTAAGCCTTATATTTCTCTCTAGTTGTTTGTTTCAGAGCAAGGATCTGAAATTGAGGTGTTTTCCACCATCAGCACCAGCGCCGCTGTTAGCACTGACCACGTCAGAATCAAAGTGTGTAAGCCAAATATAAAACGTCCTTGGTGTTCCTTGCTTCTGAGGGTTGGTGGGTAGCTGTTACCAAGCTGTGCCCAGATAGGATGGAAGGACAGCATGTACTCAGAACTACAGAGCTGCGAAAAGAAAGGAAAGGCCAAAAGCTTCGAGAGGAAGCTGAGTCTCTCTTTTTTTTTTTTTGAGACAGGGTTTCTCTGTGTAGCCTTGGCTGTCCTGGACTCACTTTGTAGACCAGGCTGGCCTCGAACTCACAGCGATCCACCTGCCTCTGCCTCCCAAGTGCTGGGATTAAAGGCATGCGCCACCACGCCCGGCGGAAGCTGAGTCTCTTGAAGTCAGTTAGCAGTGCAGGTCTGAGAAACGCCTGTGTCAGTGGTTCTCAACCTTTCTAATGCCACACCCCCTCGTGTTTTAGTGACCCTCCCCTCCAGTCATAAAAATTATTTTCATTGCTACTTCTTAACTCTAATTTTGCTGCTATTATGAATTGTGATATAAATACCTGTTTTCCGATCGATGGTCTTAGGCGACCACTGTCAAAGGGTAGTTTGAGCCCGCCTCCAAAGGGGTCGCGACCCACAGGCTGAAAACCACTGACCTACGCACCTACCTCTACCTTTCTACAATCAGCTGAAAAGACCACAGCAGAGCAGGAGCCTTTGGGGGAAAGAAAAGCAAACAAACTCCCAAGAACTATAGAAGCCGGAAGCTGTTGACTTTACTGATTAGCTTGTTCAGTGAAGACCACTCAAGTCCTTGAGTGATATGAAGGGAAATGTGAATGATAAAAGTGTTATAGGAGCTGGGTGGTGGTGGCGCACACCTTTAATCCCAGCACTCGAGAGGCAGAGGCAGGTGGATCTCTGTAAATTCAAGGCCAGCTTGGTCTATAAAGCAAGTTCCAGGAGAGCCAGGGATATATAGACACACCTTATCTAGAAAACCAGGGTTTTTATAAAGGTATTGGGTAGAGGTGTGCAAAAAGGGATTGGTTTGCTCAGCTGTGGTCCCAGCTCCAAGGTCACGCAACAGAGGCTGTGTTCTAGGGGAACCTGTCACCAAGCTTTCAGGAATGAATTAAGCCAGCTACTGCTACTCAAGGATTCATCTCTAGAGCAGATTAAAAAAAAAAAAATGACTCTGTGTGTGTGTGTCAATTTTTGTGTGTGGGGGGGTATGGATACAAATGTGTGTCTGTTACTGTTCTACCACCATGACCAAAGCAACTTATAAAGAAAAAAAAAGTGTTTAATTGGGCACTTGCTTACAGTTTCAGAGGGTTAGTTCATAACTATCATTGTGGGGAGCATGGTGGCAGGCAGGCAGGCAGGCATGGTGCTAGAGCGGCAGGCAGGCAGGCAGGCATGGTGCTAGAGCGGCAGGCAGGCAGGCATGGTGCTAGAGCAGCAGGCAGGCAGGCATGGT
>OU015751.1:13517702-13530910 GCA_907169655.1 Acomys percivali | reverse complement strand
ACACACACACACACACACACACACACACACACACACACACACACACAGGGGTCTGTGGCCATCTCCATCTCTAGGTTCTGCAGTTTCATGTTGATGAACACTAGTTGGGGCAGTGGTGTCCTTGTCACTCAGTGGTTCTTGATCCTCTGAGAACATGGGCTTTGGATCCGGGAAAGGGCCTTGAGTTGGTTTCCTTGTTTTCTTCTATTTCACTCTTTTTTGCTTTCTAGAAGTGTTTGTTGGTTGGGTTGTGGAGAAGAATTTGAACCTCTTGTGTCGATCTTTGGTTTCTTTTATTTTTTTCGCCTTTTCATTTTAATATTATTTTGGTGTGTGTGTGTGTGTGTGTGTGTGTGTACATGTGCACGTGCATACATCTCCTGCCTCTTTGTAGGAATGCTAGGATTACAGATGTCTTTACTACATCTCGCTTTTTATATGGGTCCCAGAGGTTGACCTCGGGTCAGCAGGCATCCGTAGAAGTTCTATACTGCTGAGCCATCTTTTCTGCCCTAAATGGCCATTATAACTCAATCACGTTTCTGTTGCAATGAGGCAGGTACATTGGGGCCTCCTGAATCCTTATTTGCAGTCCTGGCCTTATCTTTGGGTCCATTTTTTCCCATTATGAGTTCTACAGCTTCATCCACTTTCTGGTGAAACTGCTGACAAGCTCTCACATGCTCAGTGGGGATGTCCGGGTAGGTTTTTCAGTTTGCCCTCTGCGCAGCTCCACAGTCCAGCCTGTGTCCTCAGAAGACTTGCAGCATGCTTAAGGCTTGCTGACTAACCCATCAGAACCCAGTGGGCTTTCTCTTCCTCAGCAGCCATCTCTGTAGACACAAGCACCTGTCCGTTCTACGTTTACAATGGACAAACATCCCCAAGTTAAAGTGACAGAAAGCCAAGCTCAAGCTTCCCGATCTTTCACTCTCTGGAAATTCGCTCTCAGTTCCTGTTGCCCTCTGCTACTTCAGAGTTTTTGTATTTTCATCAGGCTTTCTCGCTGAGCACTGGACTATTGTCATCCACAGTGACCCTGGGGTATCAGAGTCATCAGGACGGACTGCATTTTGAGAGTTGGGGGGGGGAATTTTTTCAAGGTGTAGGGTTAATTTGGACCAGACATGAACTGACAAAAAGCATGCAAGTTGCCTTCTAAGGTTTCCTTTACCCTGCAGATGATGCCAGGGTGCTTTCGCAGAATTTCCACATGAAATATTTGATCAGTACACTTTATCTATTTTTCAAATGGTCTATGCAGATGCTAATGTAGACACCCCACCCCACCCCACCCCCACCCCCACTACCCCACCCCCTCACCAGCCCCCATCCCACCCACCCCCACCCCACCACCACCACCACCACCACCCCCCTGAGCAGGATTTATAAATTTGTTATATCAAATGTTACATTGTTATAAAGAAGTACAGATATACTTTGTATGTATAGAGAAAGCTGGTGTCTCATGTGGATGGTTGATATCATGCACCGTTTTTATTTTTCAGCATCTAACATTCACGAGGGAGTTTGATTCAGATTCCCTCAGACACTACAGCTGGGCAGCAGACACGTTAGATAATGTGAACCTGGTCTCAAGCCCGGTGCATTCTGGGTAAGTGCCCACACGTCATTTCTCTTTATTCCATTACACTCACGTTGCATTTATTATTTAGAGTTATCCATGCATTTTGAAAACTTCCATATCTATGAATATATTCACCTACGAAATATACGCTCATTTGTGAGAGTGTGTGGTTTGCATTTGTAAATCATTTAATAAGTATTTTGGGGACAAGTCTGCTTTTATTTCTAAAAATGAATTATCAGAAAATAGTTGATTAATGATACAGTAACATTTCCTTGACTGTTGTGATCTTTTTTAAATCTTTAAAATTCCTTTTCAATGAAAAAGATATAACAGTTATTTTTCTTAATTTTTTTCTCAAATGATATTTTTTTCATATGTATCTAAGTTTTCTTCACTATAAAGTTACTAAATGGAGAGCTGGGGAGATGACTCATAAGTACAAGGACCTGGGTTTGATTCCCCAAAACTCACATTTTAAAAATGTGGGCGTGATGGCTCACACCTGTAATCCCAGAGCTCGAGAGGCAGTGCAGACAGACAGATCACTGAGATCTGCAGGCCAGCTACCCTAGCCTAATGGCTGAGTCTAAAGTCAATGAGAGACTCTGTCTCAAAAAGCAAGCTAAACATGACCTGAGGAACAGCACCCGAAGATGATCTCTAGCTTCCACATGCACATGTGCACAAAAGCACGCTCAGCCATATGCACCTACACACAAGAGCATGCTCAGCCACGTGCACACACACACACACAGAAACACACTCAGCCACATGCACATACACACAGGAGCATGTTCAAGCACCTATAACCACATGCGCGCACATATCACACACATGTACGCACGCACGCACACATGCACACGTGCGCACACACACATCAAATGTATTACTGACTCACCTCACTGACTGATGCGGTGTCCCCATGAGCAGTGCACCTTGATGTTTTCAGTTTCTAGTTGTCACATATCAGCCCATTTTTAAGAAATGATTTGTTTCGTTCAATGCCGTTTAAAAACAAAAACCGTAAACTTGAAAGCTTCCATTGACTTTGGTCTCCTTTGCATTCCTGAAGTAAAGTCACAACAATGTTGTGTTACATTCTAATTAGAGAAAAAGAACTAACTCTTAAAAGAAAGTAAATCTACTTTTAAAATGTCACATACCAGTCTATGTACCCAGATGTGCTGAAAGAAGCACATCAAAGGGCTCCGCATCCCTGTCTCACAGCAGAAGACTGAAGACTGTGACAAGCAGTCAATGTACTTTTAGGTGCTGGAGTCTTTTGTAGGTAATTCGCTTGTGAGATAATTGATAACCATATGAGTAGGAAAAAAGCAATGCTAAAATAATAAATACTGGACTAGTGAGATGGCTGGGTGAATAAAGTGCTTGGGCAAATATGAAGACACATAACTCATGTACAGCTCAAGCCGCGGCAGCACCTGTAACCCCAGCATTCCTAAAGAGAGATGGGAGACAGAGACAGAAAACTTCTGGAAGCTAGCTAGCCAGCTGGCCTGTTGTTTGCAGCAGTGAAGAACAGACCCTACTTCAAACAAGGTGGAAACTGATCCTCAGTTTCCCCCTTCCACAGAAATCATATATGTACATATATGTCCACATACATATAAAGAATATATATGCATATACATATATAACCATATATATGTTGCACACAAACACACATGAAACAAATAAATGTCTCAGGGTATATTCTTTAACCTCTCTTAGAGAAATAATGATAGCCAGAGAAGTCCCTCTTGGAACTGAGAACGCTGACGCCAGGTCTCAGGATCCTGTTCTGCAGCATCTAAGGCAAATGTTTGTTACAGGCTGTCCCACAAATGCTAAGTGCCGTGGTTCCATTTTCCGAGTTTTTCCTTTGGTTGTCATTGACATTGTCTGTTGCTTGCTTCTAATGACCGTACATTAATTTCTCCCATTTGCTTTCTAAATTATTTTGCAGCTACTCGTCTCCGCTGCCTCAGTATGACTCAAGGTGATAACCGTGTCCTTTGTGTATCTTCCATTTATGTGGCTTTCCCCCCCCCCCACAGTTTATACGGCGTCAGTGTCTGTAATATTGTCCGCACTCGTCACCCTGCTGTTTGCAAAACTATATGCCTCCTCCACGGAGCAGCCGTAGAGTCATCTGTGGCACTCGTGATGTAATCTCAACAGCAACAGGACAAAGAGATTTTTTGAAGCACCACCTTTGTGTGTTTTCTCCGAGTTTCTGCAACGCGTGTTGCATGTTGTTTGGTCAGCTCTTGCACAGAATGAGTTTGGAAAACAAATCACTGCTCTTCACGGCGTCTTTGAACACTCGCGCCCTGTTTAATCTACTCCCACCTTTCCTCCATCTGTCAGTTCTAGGAGATTAAAGATTTTAGAACGATAAAATGGTTACAAGCACCAACCGTGCACTGTATACTCCCGAGGAGCGCCCAGTAGGAGGCTCTTCTGGCTTCTCACTCAGATCTTCTTAGGCATTCACTCCATTTATTCTGATTCCCTTTATGGATCTTATAGTGGCCAGAATAACCTTCTTATGCTACCTTGAGACCACTCCACTAAATGTCACCCTGTATTTCCATGTGCCCGCCCACTTATTGGCCTTAGTAGCCAAGTCTCCCCTGTGCCGTTTCTAAGCCCATGAAGCCAACTTTTGCCCATAGATTGATGGAGCTTACATTGGTCCTGGGTTGGCTGTGTGCTAGGACTCTGCTAGGCCCTGCAGGTCAGGTGGAGAATATCCTGGGCCCAGTCTGAAGGGCTGTCTCTATTGCTGAGACTCAGCTATTGGCTCAGCTGTTGTCAGTGCACAGTCCCTAATCCAGGCAAACACTCCCTTGGGCATCTCAACTAGCGTAGCCATAGTTTCAAGCCTGGAATTTGTGCTGAATCCTTCATAAGCCTAGCGATAGCTCATCTTCACCACTAATTACGGAGAGAACTGAGACTTTTGTCCCAGGCTTTATTACAGTACCTTTGTTATTGACTGAAAGCAGCTGATGCTCCCATGTGCACGCACATGCACAGTATATAATGTGTGTGTCTTTATCTAAGAAAACGAAGCACTTCCGGACAATTTCAAATGAGCTGCAGGCCATTTTGCACTGGGGAAAAAAAATAATTTCTGTGGAAGGCTGGATGACGAATGGAAGCTGATAGTCATTTTCTTTGAGTAGATTGGGGAAGAGTGTTTTAACTGTCTCCTTATTTCTGAGATAGCCTTCCCCTCTCCTGACTTAAATATTCTAGAGACAAATATCTCTCAAGATAGCTAGAGTAACAGCAAGTGCACGAAGTAGCAGAGAGAAAAATAGTTAACCCAAAAACTGAGCAAAAGGTGAGTCCACTTCTCTGAGGAGCAGTTGGTTTTGGAAACATACTCACTCAGCCAAAGGGCTCTCTCCATCCTGTTGGCTATCTCTGTGGGGATGGCAAGCCAGTTTGCCTGAAGACGCCTCCCCTGCCCGAAAATGTGCAGCTACCCAGGGGCTTCAGACCTGCTGGTGGGATGTTAACGCTATGCTTAGATAGATACATAGAAAAGACTTTTGATGGATAGGATTTTTTTCCCCTTAAAATAATACTATAGGGAACCATAGCTCTTTCTGAAGATTGCTCTGTGGTGCTACTTGAATCATGTATGTGTTTTCAGCTGTAAAGCAGCATGTAAGGATGTGTTTGTGTTGCCATCTGTTTTTTGGTTTGTGTTTACCAAAGTGCTTATCATTGGCAGAGAAACTTTCCGCTGACATTGCTACATACAGAAGGACGCTTTCCTTATTAGCTTTGGCATAATGGCTGGTGACAAACACAGACGCTCTCAGAAGTAACGCCTAAGTCCCGCTCTGTTACCACATGGCACATTCACATAAAGGCGATTTTAATAGCTCTTTAGCCTCTATTATTTTTTTAACGGTCATTGAAAAGATTTAATCCCTTTCCATCAAAATCTTAGCAAACCTAGTTACCCACTTTCATTTTTATAGTTTCCTCTTAATACAAGTTAAGAGTGTTGGTTTGAGTGAATGCCCTTTTGTTTTACAAGTCATATGTTTTATGCTACACTGTGGAGTTTCATGCTATGCGTACTGGAGTGAGATCCCATAAATAAGGTTAAAGGAGAAACAAATTAGAGTGAAAATGACCCTTGACTGTCCCCTGAGCCATCCTCAAAGGCTACAGAGCGTGGTGGGCTTTTTTTTTTTTTTCATTCGTATCCTTTTCATAGATACTTTTAATTCTAACTTGGAAGAATATTGCTGTTCTTTCTCTACCTCTGCTCACTTCCTTGCCTCCTGGGAAGGAGCTTCTTTCCATGGAAACCCATCTTGCCCTGTGTACGAGTTCGGTGCATGCACGATGTGACTCCACAGTGGTAATTTCCGACTGTTGTTTTGGAGAACAGGCAGCTGCCTCTTCCCGTACTTTGACATTGAATTTCAAACTCTGTGCTAGGTCTACTTTCTGTCCATGATGCCTTCCAATCTTCCTCCCCACCACCACAGGTTTCTGGTCAGCTTTATGGTGGACGCCAGAGGGGGTTCCATGCGAGGAAGCCGCCACCACGGAATGCGGATCATCATCCCTCCGCGCAAGTGTACGGCCCCCACCCGCATCACTTGCCGCCTGGTAAAGAGGCATAAACTGGCCAACCCACCCCCCATGGTGGAAGGAGAGGGATTAGCCAGTAGGCTGGTAGAAATGGGCCCTGCGGGGGCACAATTTTTAGGGTAAGTTTCCTCAGTTTTTACTTTGGCCCTCTCACCATATCTTTGATTTTTTTTTTTCTTCCTCTTCTTTAGTTCTTGCTACTCAAGACATTAACTCTGAAAACAGCTTGCTGGACCTCACTTGGGGACTCGGGTGTGATGCCATAGGTCACCAAGCTGTGTAATAGGCTGCGGGGGCGGTTTCTTAACTCAGTCACTGGCCAATGCACTTACTAACCCAGAAGCATGCTTTCTGCCCCACGGGTGTGTGGATCCCTGCGGTCTCCCGTGGAAGTCAAGGCACCATCCTTAGGAAACATTACAGGCGCAATGCTGCTACCTCGCCATACAAATGGCTACCTTGGGGACATTGTCTCTTTAACAATGACTCTTAGAGGCACATAATCTGCTGTGGTAGGGTATTTTTACAAGAAGGAGAACTAGGTTTGCTTCTTCGTTGTCTGAGGTGGCCCTTGGCAAAGCAGGCAGGCTCTGTCGTGATGGACAGCGTGTTCATTGTCTCCCCTTCTCGTTTCTCTTCCTGCTGCATGGATGTTACTCAGTAAACTGCATCTTCCCACCCATCCTCCCCCTGTAAATGAGGGCGAGAGCTTGGTTAGCCGAATCCTGCAGCTTGGGCCTCAAGGAACAAAATTTATTGGGTAGGCTCTTCATAGACAAGATCAGAATGTCTACAATCTTTCTTTCCATTTTCAATTTTTTTTTCCCTGTCACACCCATGGTCTTACCTCTTGTCTTAAGTTTGGGTTGGGTTTTTTGTTTTTTTGTTTTTTTTACGCTTTCAGTCGATGTGTGTCACTGAAAGAAAACACCCATAATGGCTTGACTTACTGTGCCATTGCCGCTATCCTGTGTTTTTGAAGCATGCGGGACCCACTGCAAGCATTCCTACTGGCTTTGTGCATCTGTCTTCCCTCCTTTAATTGAAATGTTTCTTTTCTGTGTACTTATCAAAACTAGACCGACCGTCTCATTTTAACCAACATAAGAGAAGGTATTTGCAGACTTTGAATCAGTGTTTGCCACAAATGCTCTGTGTGCGTGCGCGTGCGTGCGTGCGTGCGTACGTGCGTGCGTGCGTGCGTGCGTGCGTGCGTGCGTGTCAATTTGGGAAGCACTTATGGTAATCTTCTTATGGGCCTTAAGAAGAAAAAGAAGTCAACCAATGAGTAAGATAATTTTGAATATGTCAAGAACGCAAGATATTTAAAGAACTGTGACTGGGGGCAGCAGGGTGTGTTCTGTTAAGTTGTTGACTGTCTTTCATCTTGTTTAAGCTGAAATGTGTCATTGTTTGTTTGTTTGCTTGTTTGACTGTGTTTTGCCTTGGCAGTCTGCATGAAAAGCCTGTTATGAATTGTCCTGCTTGGCTGTCCCCTTGGTCAAAGGCCCTGTTCATACCTTCTCTGCAGCATTGTTGAGTGTCCTACACAAAGCCACAGAGACAGTGTCGGACACCTTAACCTGCAAAGATTGTATCTTGTTCTCAAAAAGTAAAATGATGCCTAATGTCTAACTATTATAAAGTATGTTTTTAAATTAGGGGAAATGTCACAATAACGTTGATAACACTGCTAGGGCATAGTTGGTGATGCTTTTGCCTGTTAAAGAATAAAGGCATTATAAAAATACTTTTAAATTTGAATAATTTATAATAATTTCACCAAAAGTAAAAATTATGCCATTTATCAGTCTCATTTTAAACAAATTCCTTTTATAAGTAACCAGATATTCGTGTTTATTTGTGGTATTGATCTTTGCAACAATCTCTCCTCATGCTCTGCCCACCCAAGCCTATATTTGTTGCTCCCATGTGTGGATAAGCAGCTAGGTTAAGACAGGGTACACACGGCCTCTACAGAGAGCAGTGATACTGTCTATAAAGCATCATTCGATAAAGCTGCACAATCCAACTACATAACCTGTGTGTGACTGTGGTCTGCTCACCCCCATCCATCTTTCCTAGTATTACCCCGCAGCTCCATCACACTGAACAAAATGATTTCCCGTGACTTGATTGGCGATCTTGAATTTGAAGCCATGCTCTCTCATTCATTTGAGAAAGGACGGTGTCAAGAGTTAACTTCTTTCTATGAGAATTTCAAACGTACATACGCTCTCCCAGAATGCCCCAGTATCCCCGTATAGGTGATAGTCAGGTCAGGCAATGACTCTACCCTTCCACCTATTCACGAACGGTTTTAGCTGCAAACCCATGCAAACTGTTGGAGGAACTAGATTAAGGCAATGTCTGTTTTATTGCCAAGAGAGAGAAAAAAAATAAGAGAATGATCTTCCAAATTAGGGTAAATTTTTTTTTTTAAAGAAATGACTGTGTCCTTTTAGCTCTTTAGCATTTCATATAATATAATGACCTATGGTTTTTTGTTGTTGTTTTTTTTTTTAATGGACCAGCTTTCTTTCTTTCTTTATGGCCTATTTTAGTCACGTTTAAATTCTTTCCTATTTATGCGTTAAATTTTCCCCCGTTCAGTTTGACGCCCAACACACAGTAGGCCTTCAAGAACTGTTTGTGGATGAATGACGGCATGTTATTGAGCTTGTAATATTATTTAATTAGCAATGATTCTGCAGCTTTGAGACCATTCCCAACCCAAACGGCACCTCTGATTTCAAATCAATACTGTTAATGAGATACATATTTTTTTTTAAGTATTCTACTACAGATATATTTAACTTGATACCAAAAAAATAGCATGTGGCATTTTTGTTTTTTAGACCTGTCATAGTGGAAATCCCTCATTTTGGGTCCATGAGAGGAAAGGAGAGGGAACTCATTGTTCTCCGGAGTGAAAATGGTGAGACCTGGAAGGAGCATCAGTTTGACAGCAAAAACGAAGACCTCACGGAGCTGCTGAACGGCATGGATGAAGGTAATGATGGACGGGCAGAGAGCAAGGCAGTGTGTCTAGTGACTGGAGTACTGCCTGCCCATCGCATGATACAGGATCCAGGGTTTCAGCATCTGGTGTTCTTTTCTATACCTAAGGCATGACTGTACGCTGACTCCGTTACACTCTAAGCACCACTACATTTCACGGACAAATACCCTCATGGTTCTTTAATTTAAAAAAAAATATTTATTTATTTATTTATTTATTATGTGTATGGGTATTTGGTCTGCATGCACAGTTATGTGTACCACATGCGTGCCTGGTGCCATGGAGCCCCTGGAACTGGAGTTAGGGACAGTTGTTAGCTGCCGTGTACATGCCGGGAATTGAACCCAGGTCCTCTAGAGGAGCAGCCAGTGCTCTTAACTGCTGGGCCATCTTACCCAGTTCTTTAAACTTTTAATCCAATTGATCAGTCTTTCCAAGACCTAAGAAGGCTTTTTTAGTTAAAAGAGTAACATGAGGGTAAAAATAAACAAACAAACAACCCGACGGATGTATACAACACGTACCTACAACATAAGCGTTTATGTTTTTGGAATTTTCACTCTATTTTCTCTTAACTTACTTCACCATCTTTCATTCTTTCATACATTTTTTTTTTTACCATCTCTTGAGCCATAATGGTTTTTATAAGTTTCAAAGCTTCTTGGAGTCTATGTATCTTTTTTTTTTTTTTTTTTTTTTGAGTCTATGTGTCTTGATGTCTTCTTTGAGTTAGCAAGACTGGTGTATGGCTACAGGTCTCTTTAACATACATTCCTTCTTTATGGGAGCTTCTGGAGGCATTATGGAAGGGTTGCTTATGGATGGCCTTGAACACCTGACCCTCCTGCCTTCACCTCCTCAGTGCTGAGGTTACAAGTGTGTGCCACCCATGCCTGGCTCACACCTTCTTGAAGTTTTGTGATGCTTGGACCCTATCAGTGTTTCTTAGTAAAGGATGCTGTAGAAAGAAGTTGCAGCTAATTGGTGCAGGTTCCATCGCTGTTTTGCATAATAGTGGAGATCTGTTCCATAGAATCACAGTCGGTTCTCATCATTTCATTCCATAAAATCAAAATAATCTCTTTTATCATTTTATTCTCTGTGTTTGGGATTCATCCACTGGGGCCACTTGTGACTTCAGACTGTGGGCCGTGGAGGAAGACAGATGACTGAGCAAATGTCTGGACCCATGTGAGCCTAGAAATGGAAATTGTTCTCTTTATTTTTATAGAGTTACCATTAAGATGAATAAATAATTATGTGAAGCCCTTAGGAAATATAATGCTTAAACTTTTAATAAATATCAGTTATTGTCACCACTGCTTTCATCTATAGAAAATAAAAGTGCTGTACCAAAAATTCAGTATAGGAGAGAGTCCCCGTCAACTATGCCATTTAAAGATACCTATGCCTTGAGGTAGGAAAAAACTGTTGAGTGTACACTGAAAAAATGCCTTTCCACATGGAAGTTTCTAGAGAAAGCATAGCTCACAAGCTCAGCAATTGTGTTCTTATTCTTATTCTTATTCTTATTCTTAGTAGTAGTAGTAGTAGTAGTAGACGTATGTGAGTGTTTTGCTTGCTGTGCATGTGTACACCATATACATGCTTGGTGCCCGAGGAAGTGGTGAGCCTTCCTGTGGGTAATGGGAATTGAATCCAGGTCTTTCACAACAACAACAAGTACCCTTAACCACTGAGCCAACTCTCCAACCCCATCTTATTCCTCTTACTTAACAGACCACAAAACAGACATTCATAGACACCAAGTGACATTCCCAGCTTGCCTTGCTGAGCAAAGGGATAATAGGGCTGAAATCCAGAATTACAGCTGAATCCCACATGTTTTCAAAATGCACGTCCTATGAGAAGGAAGATAATCCATTGGTGGAAAGTTCTAGAAACCTCTAGATTTGGTCCAGATGAGATTTGGTCAAGACAAAGTTCCTGTAAGTCAGTCATCTAGTCAATGAGTGTGCATTATCTAGGACTTGTACACATGGCTGCTAGGCAGGTAGGGTTTCTTAACTCCATTTTTAAAGACCAGGTGAAACTTTGGTTCCATTTTTTTCACAATGAAAAAATTTAAAAAGAAATATAAATACTTCCACATTTAAAAAGCCAAGCACTAGAGCCCATTAGAGCAAGATGTTTTAAATTTTGGTCATGTATTCAATGATTAATAAGAATGGGAAAAGCACAAACCAATCTACTCTTACTGTCCTCAACCTGATAGTTTCTCTATCAGGTGTTATATATTGTTTATTGCAAGTGACCCCACCCCACTCCCACCCCCTAACACGTGCTTATTTTAAATGACTTTTTTGTTTGTTTGTTTGTCTTTTGTTTTGGGAGACAAGGTTTCTCTGTGGAGCCCTGGCTGTCCTGGAACTCACTGTGTAGACCAGGCTGTCCTAGAACTCAGATCCCACTCGCCTCTGCCTCCCGAGTGCTGGGATTAAAAGGCGTGAGCCACCACCGCCCAGTTTACATGTCTCCTTTTAGTGATTCCCTTCTCCATAAGTGCATCTCATTTATTATTTTACAGTCTAAATTCTAATAAGCCAGTCTTTCTCCATGCATTTGTCTAAAAAAATACTAATACCCGATATATTTAGTACCATCTTAGCCACTATTCGGGTCTCTGGTTTTTTACTAAGCAAGGCAGCTGTGGGGCTTGGGGAGAGATGCCCAGTGGATAAAGCACTTGCCGTGCCACCATGAGGGCTAGTGTTTGGATCTGAGAAGCCCTGAAAACCTGCCCAGGCCTGCCTGCCAGCTGCCTGCCATCCGAGCACTCAAGAGGCAAAGATAGGCAGTCCCAGAGGCCAACCGGCCGCTAGGCTAGCCGAAGTTGGCTAGCTCCAGATTTAGCAAGAAACCCTGTTTCAAGAATGTAGAGTAACTAGGGAAGTTGGCTGACCTCAACTCCAGGCCTCCTCTACATGCACACACACATGCAAACACATACACGTGCCAAAAGGGGCGGGGGGCGGGGGGGAGGAAGGAGTTGTAAAGGTCAGGTGGCCTTTATTGTCTTAACACATGCAGAGTTTTCCATACACACAAATTTCATGGCTAGAATAACTTGAGGGATCCACAGGTCCCAGTAGGGGGATAATTTGCCCAGTGTGATGTTGATGTTGGCATGATGATACCCTGGTCCGTGGAAGTCATTGAGACCAGAAGTCCCTACCCAGGTTTGCCACTCACTGTTATGTGGCTGGAACCAATCTCTTTACCCTTCATATAAGGGCACCTTGGAAGGACGCCTTGCAGGTAGCTGATGGGCAGTGGATGTGCTGGTACATGTAGAGTTCTTACAGAAGTGCCCGCTGCATAGACCCACTCACACACACCATGCTACCTCATAAGCTGTACACAGAGTACTGGAGTCTGACACTGGCCTGAAGACAAAGGGGCATATTGTCAAGCTATCTGCCTGAGACAGTTGTATCTTCCAAGTGAGCACCATTTCCCAGGGGCACAGACAGGTCAGGCACTTACCACTACCTAATTAAGAACAGTAAATAGATGTGGATCTCCAAACCCCAGGCACCTCCATACCCAATTGCCTTTCTGGGCTGTACATTTGCCGCTGCATACTCTCAAGTGCCGCATTCTCAGAGTGAAAGCTACTGTTAATTCTTGTCTTGACAACACTCAGGCATGCCTGGGAGGTAGTGTCTGATTACCTTTGGGCTTGCCTGTGAGAGTCCCCTTACCCACACCCAGCCATTAGGATAACTGAGGTGCCCTTTGAAGTAAGTGGCGCTGCTCCCTGGGTTCGATTCTTGGATTGTACCAAAGGAGAAACTGAGCACAAATATTCACTGTTCCCTGCTTCCTGGCTGGTACAGGGGCTTTAAGCTCTCGTCATGATAAACTTTACCCTTAAACTATAAGCCCTTACTTCTAGTTCGTGTGTGTGTGTGTGTGTGTGTGTGTGTGTGTGTGTGTGTGTGTGTG
>OU015751.1:13487236-13510461 GCA_907169655.1 Acomys percivali | reverse complement strand
GTCACTGAGCTCACATCAAAGATGAACAAAGTAAAGGTTTCATCTTATTCTTTGGGTCCAACTCTTCCATCTGTCCTGGAAAAGTGCTATTTTTCTTGATAATTTCCCACCCCACTTGAAACAAAGAAAGAAAGAAAGAGAGGGGGAGAGAGGCAGGGGAAGATAGATCTATTTGAGACACTTGGGAGATGGCTCAGTGGGTGTAGTGCCTGATGTGTGAGCATGATCCACAGCACGCACTTGTCTGTAACTGTAGCACTAGGGGGTTGGAGAGAAAGTCTGAGCTCACTGGACCAGCCTACTTGAATCAGTGAGCCCCAGGTCTAGTGATAGATCTAGTTTCAAAAATATAAGGCGGACGATGAAGGAAGACAATCAATGTCTACCTGTGGCGTGCAAATACATGTGGACATTCATGCATCTATACCCATATACAAGCATGCAAGCGCACACACACACACACACACACACACACACACACACACAAACACACCTGAAGCTACTAAGTCCCCACAGTAACAAATTGCAACAATGACAGGCTTAATAAGTTATCCCAAATTTAAACCATCCCTGGTAATCCAGACAAAAAGAAAATAATACACACATTTGTGAATTCCAATGAATTCACCAGTTAGCAGGTGAAAGTATGAACGAGAGCAGAGGCAGTCTCCTTTGCCGCAGTGCGGAACCAGAAGCAGTGTGTATGTAGCTGGCCAGTTAGCGGCTGCCAGAAGAACAGCCTAGTGATGGGCAGTTAGGCTGCTGGATACGATAAAGTCACCCTGTCTCTGCTGTCCGCAGGGGGTACCTCGCCAGCTCAGTGGGAAGACATCACAGGAACAACCCCTCTGACGTTCATAAAGGATTGTGTGTCTTTCACAACCAATGTTTCAGCCAGGTATGGAAGGTGAAAATTCCAGAAGCACCATGGAATTCATTTTCGCACCTTGTGGAAAGTAAAATAAACTTGCTGCTAATAGTGTGTGTGTGTGTGTGTGTGTATGTGTGTGTGTGTGTGTGTGTGTGTGTGCATGTGTACATATGTATATATTTATCATACATTATATGTGTGTATATTTATAAATATATTAATGTTTAGTAAATAAAAATGAATAATATATATATTTATAAGTTAAATATATTTATAAGCTAAAATATATACATGTATATTATTGACAGCAACATTTTGTTATATTTTATTATTGGCATCAATATATTTTTGCATAGATAAATATATATTAAGTTTATGGGAGTGGATAAAAGATTCTTGATGTTTGCTTAGAAAAATTATTATTGAGGTATAAAGTGCCATTTGCTTGATAGAAAGCTAAATATCTTTGTCATTTAAATACACAAGTTTATAATGCTTGATTTAGGCTCCATTAGACTCTGGTCTTTTTCATCTTATTTCATAATTTGATTATTTTTTTGATGTTGGGTATAAACATGCTAAAAAAAAAATTTACTCTACCAGGGACTCACACCCTCACCCCCAGCCTCTAATTTTCATCACTGTAAGTTCTTTTGGGTTTATTTTTGGGCTTTTGTTATTACTGGGTTTTGTTTCTTCATTCCTGCACTTTTGTTTTTCTCAGATTCTGGCTTGCAGACTGCCATCAGGTTTTGGAAACCGTAGGGCTAGCCTCACAGCTGTACAGAGAGTTGATATGTGTCCCCTACATGGCCAAGTTTGTTGTTTTTGCCAAAACGAACGACCCGGTGGAGTCCTCCCTGCGGTGTTTCTGTATGACGGACGACAGGGTGGACAAAACCCTGGAGCAGCAGGAGAACTTTGAGGAGGTCGCCAGAAGCAAGGACATTGAGGTACCGGCTTACAAGAACGTGCGTCGGTTACCACGTTCCCCAGACATGGGCTCATCTGCGGGCTGTCGTGGCTCACATTGCACAGAAATAGTATGGACAGTCACACTCTGTTTTAAAACTTTGAAATGGGTTCATCCTCAAATTATTTAAGTGCTTTGGGTTCACCTCAGCTGGTTAGGGTGGAATGCTAATGAATCTGAACTACTCTCCCGTTGTCCTTTGCTGTCTGAACGGGTTTTTTTTGTTTGCTTTTGTTTTTTTTTTTTTTTTTTTGGTTTGGTTTGGTTTGTCATCATTTTCCACACACAGGACCACAATTTTTTTTTTTTCAAACCCAGAGATCCCATGACTATCAGAGCAAAGAGAATGAGTTCAAGGCCAGCGTGGTCTCAAAAAGAGAGAGAAAGAGAACAATCTCAGTCTACATAAGGAAATTATGTCAGGCATTTTCTCTTTCATGTTTAAAACTGTTGAAAGAGAAATGTAATTTGGTTGTATATGTTTGTATCTGTAAATAATAGGCACAAATTGCGGCTGTAAGATTGTAAGCACCAGATGTGGGGTTTTTTTGTTTGTTTGTTTTGTTTTTTGTTGTTTTTTTTTGTTTTGTTTTGTTTTTGGTTTTTCGAGACAGGGTTTCTCTGTGTAGCCTTGGCTGTCCTAGACTCGCTTTGTAGACCAGGCTGGCCTCAAACTCACAGTGATCCGCCAGCCTCTGCCTCCTGAGTGCTGGGATTAAAGGCGTGCACCACCAGATGTGTTTTCAAAGCTAATAACCCTGTATGAGTAATTTTTCTCATAATGATATAAATGTCAGTCTTTCAATGCTATTTGACTTAAAACTCTCAAAAGTTTTCCAGATCAAGTTGACTTTAAATTGTGTTTCTTTTACCCTGGAAGGTTCTGGAAGGAAAACCCATCTACGTTGACTGCTATGGAAACCTGGCCCCTCTTACCAAAGGAGGACAACAGCTTGTTTTTAACTTTTATTCTTTCAAAGAAAATAGACTGCCGTTTTCCATCAAGGTAAATATCTTAAATATAGATCCTATTCATTTGTTTTTTAAAAGTTCCAAGAGAATTTTAAAAAATTATCCCACCAAATATGACTTAAAGAACAAGATTTTGTTCTAGTTCCATCAGGGTGAATTTTCAAGCTAGTAAAACTTTATCTTTGGTAAAAAGAACATTCAAATATACACACACACACATGTGTGTGTGTGTGTGTGTGTGTGTGTGTGTATCTATATATCTATATATTTAAATTTAGGAAATGGAACCCAGTATAGTGGTGCATACCTTTTATCCCAACACTTGAGGAGAAAGAAGCAGGTAGATCTTTGTGAGTTTGATGCCAGCCTGCTCTTCATAGTGCGCTCCAGGACAAGCCAAGTCTATATAGTGAGACACGGTCTCAAAAATGTACCAAATTATAAAAATTATTT
Source organism: Acomys percivali (assembly GCA_907169655.1). Lineage (NCBI taxonomy): Eukaryota > Metazoa > Chordata > Mammalia > Rodentia > Muridae > Acomys > Acomys percivali. The sequence goes on along the minus strand of OU015751.1, from coordinate 13,507,192 downwards.
TAGAAGTGTTTATAAAATGAAACAACCTCGGCCAGAATGGGCCACATTCGGTTTCTGTTTCCATGGGAGTTCAGGCGCGGTCAGGAGGTCCTCTTCCTCACCATTTGCTCTCCTGTGTTTCAAGCACCGACACTTCGAGAAATTTAGTAGGAAGACAGAAAATGCACATAGCTCAGGGTAGCTTGTCATAGGAGACAGGCGGGTGGCCATCCTATTGGTTAAGCCAGGAGCTGAGCCTCTGCACCTTGCCAGGTACATCCTGGCTAGTACCCTTTTCCTCCTATGACTGCTTGGTAAAACAAACCATGCCTCACCTTTAAACGGACCAGAACCTGTCTCTTTGTGTAATCATCAGTTACCCAAATTCTTTTAGGTTAGAGACACCAGCCAAGAGCCCTGTGGCCGTCTGTCTTTCCTGAAGGAGCCAAAGACAACAAAGGGATTGCCCCAAACGGCTGTCTGCAACTTAAATATTACTCTCCCTGCCCATAAAAAGGTATCTTTTAAAACTGGTTTATTTCCACCCTCACCCCCACCCCACCCCCACCCCCCAGTCTTGAGGCATTGGGCCCTTGGTATGTAATTAAGGAATGCTTTGTGACACTTGGAAAGCCCCTGAAACCCGAGTCGTGTTGGTCTCTGTGTGTGTGGTGTCCTGTACTTTTGAGTCTGTATGATGGAGTCCTCTGTTGACTGCTTCCGCTGGTAGCTCGTAGATCTTTATGCTTCCGAGATGATTGCCACACGTTAACTTGCCGTGGATGTATGGTCCGTGATACTGTTTTTACTGGCTTCTTTTGATTTGATTTGCTTTCTAAACCAGCTTGCATTGTATGCTCCCTACCCAGCCCTTTTCATATCCTGACACTCTTTTCCCTGCTGTCCATTATAATATTCCTTGTCTCTGCAATGCATCTTGGGACCAAAAGGAGACAGAGTCAGATCAAGATGATGAGGTAATATGAACACTTCTGCTCTTATTCTATCCAAGGTAGAATAGATACTCGATATGTATGGAAAAGCTTGCAGCAGGCTCCGGTGTGGGAACAATCTAAGTGCTACTGTGCATCTTAGCCTATTGGCTTGCTCTTTCTCCCAGTGCTCTGTAAAACCATAAACTAGCTCATGACAACCTGGAGCCACTTGAGCAGTTGGAAACGTGACAGGTTGCTGTGCATAAACTTAATAGTATAAGTTTCACAGGAGTATTTTCCTATATACTGCCCTCTGGCTGGCTAACTGCTATGTTGTCACTTCTAACCCAAGACCCTGGTTATTATATGGAGTTGTGTTGTACAAATCAGCTGTGTTTTATGTAACGTAAAATATTTTCTCACCAACTGCTGATAGAAGTTTGCCATTCCAGCTGAAGAATTTTTCTTGGCCATTAAAAAAAAAATGTTTTTCCTTTTTAAAGTATGTGTATATGTGTTTGTGTGTGGGTGTGTACACATGAGTGCAGAGCCCATGGAGGCCAGGAGAGGATATGAGACATGCCCCCCCAGCCCCCTCCCCCAGAGATTGTGAGCTGCTTAATGTGCGTTCTAGGACCTAAATCTCTTGCCCCATGTATCCAAGCCCTATCTTGGCCATTTTTTAAAAAGAATGCCATTGTTCAATTTTGCAAGAGTTTTTCCTAAGTTGTCGCCACCTGGTTCTGTAAGCTTTGCAATAATTGGATTTAAAAAACACACACACACATGCCAATTATAAAGGCAGCTCAAGTCGCACAGTTGCTTTTAAGGCCTCCTACCTGTTTTTAATCTCCTCCTCTCTGCCATGTGCCCGTCAACAGTACCCACAACGGACACTGGAATGATGCTTTCCGTACCCGTTCTCCTTGAGTGTACTCACGTAGTGAGCGTACTTCGTGATATGTGTACTTGGTTGGGGTGGAAGGGACTCACCGCTCAACCTTTGTAGTCCCCTGTAGTCCGCTGTGTTGGGTGTGCCTTGACCTGCTAAGTCACGGTTATGTGGTTGAGAGTTGAGGGTGGCAGTGGTAGACTCCCAAGGGGAAATGGAAAGCCTAAGGCTGGACAAGACATGACCATCCCATTCAGTGAGACGTTTCGAAGTGGAATGGTGTCACAGGAAAGGTGGAAACGGTGTCTTCTCTTCTTTTTCAGGTGGAGAAAGCAGACAGACGTCAGAGTTTTGCATCCCTAGCTTTACGTAAGCGCTACAGCTACCTGACCGAGCCTGGCATGAGTGAGTTTCCTAACACGTTCACTAATCTATGTCAATTTCTAGGAGAAGAGACATTTTTTTCTATACACCCTAAATTTTGGTGTCATTTGGAAAACAGATACCCTAAACCAATTACCTACAGAGAAATTTCATAAGCCTATTATGAAATTTAATGTTCCATTATATCATTGAAGACGTAGGTACAGATCCCCCAGGTCATAGCTGCAAATGATTTCTGTCCTTAAAGTTAGTAGACATTTGAGGGTTTTTTTCCTTTTTAAGCCTTGATTTTATCTTGGTAATTGTTAATATGCTCAGAGATAAATACCAGTGTTCCTTTAAGTGTGCTTAAAAAGGAAGGTGTGTATTTACTTCTGTATGTGTACAGTGGCCCAGGTGACTACTAGGTCACTTTGTCCTCTCTAGACCATGGTATTCTACTTCCAGCTGTTTTGCCTTTGTAAGGCTGGTAGCCTATTTTCTGGGGTACTACTAGTGTACGGACTTAGCTCCCATCTCTTCTGCCTTCTGATGAAATCTCATTTCTAAGCTGTTCTTGGACTAGTCTGGGAAAGCTCTTTGGTCCTATTGGTTGTTTGAGTTTACTCCTCACTGGCTTTACGGGTTGACTTGGTCATATTCTGTTCTCCTGTCTCCGCTGACTACCTTTTCTTCCCTCGTGGTTTCAGTGTTCCTATCCCATGGTCACCGTAGCCCTCGAGTTATCCTAGCCCCGCCCTCCAGGGGACCATGAGTACAGAGTGCAATGTCCTGTTTGATCAACAGCAGGGTCCTGCCATCCGAGCCAACAGAGAGCTGTAGCTTAAAGAAAATTGAGATGAAAATATTTTGTCATTGATCACTGATTGCTAGCTATTCACAGAAGTTCCCAGAAGCTTGGGGATGTCACAGTGAGAGTCGCAGTCTTGGTTTCCGTCACATCTCTTCTGAGTTCTGTGGTCCAGCATGCATATGACATGCATATGGGAAATGGCTGCACTACACATGGCACAGTGCACTGGACTTTTGACTGCCTCAGGGAAATTTCCGTATTCAGATTCAAAATGTGGAATATAAGAGAAACATAGATAAAAAGCCTACCGTGTTCATGAGCATTCCCACAGACCTGAGTTTTGTCCTCTGGCATGCACAACCCTATTCCTCCAGAAGCTGAGAGGCCTGAAACTTAACTCTTGTTGTGGTAGAGACCGGATTAGCGGGACATGCCCGCAGCTAGTTGGTTTTTCGGTCAAGTTCAATGACTGTAACTCTGGGGTGTGGATTTTTCCTTTGATACCCTCCCTGGGTAGTTGTTGGGATCCCTAAGGTAGCACCCTTAGGCTTTGGACAGGCTTGTTGAATCAATGACTTTAGGTGAGAGACAGGCCGATTTTCCTTAACTCTGTCCCCAAAGTGTCATTTGTTTGGAACACCTGAAATGTAAGCCCCAGTGTTTGCTGGGTGAGTTTTCCTTGCACGCACACACACACACACACACACAGTGTTGCTCTTTGGCTGGTGTCAGCTAAACCTGTTCAGCCTGTCTGTGACCTTTGACCAAAGGAAAGGGTTCTGGTTTGGTGTTGCTGTTTGTCTGTTTCGGGATAGGGCACATGGGGACATCAAGCAGGAGGATAAGAAAGGACTGCGAACATAAGGGAAACATCCCAGCCCCTGAAGGTGTTAAATTCTAAATGACTTATCCTTTCCTATATCACTCTGGCCCAGGTGTTAACTGCCGGACATCCAGAATTGGCCATGCTCACAAGGGCTGTCATGAAGTGGGTGTCACTAAGACATAAAACGTACAGCCAAATGGCAGTTTGGTGGTTCCTCTCAAAGTTAGAAACCCATAGATGTACTTCAGAAGACTCTCTGTGATGGCCTGGAGAAATGGCTCAGTGATTCCGAGTGCTTTACCACTCTCGCGGAGGACCCGAGTTTAGTTCCCAGTACTCATGTCAGGAAGCTCACCAAAGTCCAAAAACTCCAGGAAGGATCTAGCATCCTCTTCTGGCCTCCACAGTACCTGCACTCACATCACTGAATCAAAGGACTCGCCAAGCCATATAGACACTATGTGTCTTCAGTATGGCCTTTCCCACTAGGGTATTGGTACTGATGGCTAGACTGAGTCATGCCTGGGTGAGGGTCCCTTTAGCAAGGACGAAGCAGGTTCTCATGTCCTCTTCACACCCCACTGTTAATGACAAATGGTTGTCCTTTTAGACCAACACTGTGCTCATCTCTGGCATGGGACATTAGTTACCCCGTTGGCTGGTATTCCAAAGCTATGATCAGTTGGCTTTGTTTAAGGAGTCATGGGAATAGAGATGGCTAAGTTTGCGTTTGCTGTCCCCAGTGTGTGCCCACCTCATGTGTGGGTTTCTTGCCCATTGTGAGAAGAATGTTGGTACATGTTGGTATTATTGGGCCCATCTTTCCTCATGGCTGATGCAGTGGTTAGAGTACCCATGGGTGTTGGGAATATTTTAGGGAGGCATAAGATCTGCTACCATTACATTTCGTAAACATAATACACTTGTACCATATGCCGCTGTAGGTACTTGATTTATGGGGTCTTCAAAATATATGTATGCTCTTTAGATTTCCCCCATGATACCTTTTGAGTTTGACCAGATTATGGGGGTAAAAAATAATCTAAATTATGTTCTTCTTATAATGAAACAAGCTCCAGATATGGAGTTCTTTTGTAGATATATTTAATAATGTATCGCAAAGTTTCCTAAAATCTCAAAAGGTACCAAGACTGTCCATCTCGTGGAAAAAGTGTACTCTTCTTTCCAAATGTTCTTGAGAAAGTATTTTCAAGTATTATATATACTGTGCATAATACTGCCTTAAACTGTATTACCTCATTGGCTTGTTTGCCATGATAAATCGCGCATGATCGGATGTTTTCAGTTGCTTTGCTTGCTTTGGTAACCATGAACCGTATTTTGTTTTGTTTTGTTTTTTGTTTTCCTTTGTATGTGCATATGTACACATGCATTTTAAATATCATTTCATATCACATTTTTCTTTTTCCCCCTTCATCAAAAGGAATAGACTGCATGGAAAAAGGACCGATGCAAACATTCCTTGTCATTGTTTTAAGTTTTTTGGTTGACAGCTCTGACTCAGACAATCTCTTGCTCTTATTGGCTTTTTATGAGTGTGAAACATAATGAATCGTGCATGGAAGAAACAAATTTTTAAAAATCCAGTGGCTTCACAGTTTGCACACCAGTTGCCTGTCTCTTACTAGTCATTTTGGACTCTGCATGATAAAGCTTGAGTGGTTCTTTTCGAAAAGGAAAAAAAAAAGTCTCAAATATTTAATGTGTGGATTCACATATTGAAATGGTTCTAACTAGGTGCAATTTATGGTGGACAAGCTGTAGCAGAGGGAACATTCGAGAGTCTTAAAACACTTTCTGTGGTTGCACAAAGCAGACATATGTACGTATACAGGCAAACAGAGTGGCTGCTGCTATTTCTAACCCAGCACACGAGAAAGTCAATAGGAAGTAAGGAGGCCGTTTCCCACCGTGCTCATTTTGCCATTGTCAATACTTTGCCTGTGTTTCTACTTTACATTGTTGGCCTATTTGGCTGTGGTGTGCTTTCCTTGTGTTTCATTTCACTTCCGCTCTGGTTCTCATTTTTACCTCATTCGTTTCTTTTCTTTTTTTTTTTTTTTTTTTTACTTTGGATTCTTCATGTTCGTTCATGTTTATTTTTCCTCCTTTGCTTAAAATCATTCTTTCCTTTCTTTTTTTTCTTTGCCTCTCCCATCCCAAATCATGCAAACGATTGTACTTGCTTCTGCAATATTTCAAAGTTTTACTGACCAATTTTTTTTCCCTCTGGTCTCTCTGTTTCTCAACCATTTTTGTTGATTTTTTTTTTTGTGTTTGATTTTCATTTTAAAAATTTAAGAAACAGTTGAACGGAGTTCAGGAACAGCAAGATCCCTCCCCACCACTTACTCATACAAGCCACTCTTTTCTACAAGACCATACCAGTCCTGGACCACAGCTCCAACCACATTGCCTGGGCCGGCCAAGTCAGGCTTTGCCTCTTTATCCAGCTCTTCCTCTAACACGCCATCCGCTTCTCCGTTAAAATCCATATGGTCTGTTTCGACTCCTTCTCCAATCAAATCCACATTAGGTGCATCAACCACATCTTCAGTCAAATCCATTAGTGACGTGGCATCTCCTATTAGATCTTTTCGGACAATTTCTTCGCCAATAAAAGCAGTGGTGTCACCGTCTCCATACAATATCCAAGCTGTCTCTGGTACCCTGGGGAGAGCTCCCACAGTCACAGAGGCGGCTGCACCTTTAAAGGGGCTGGCACCCAACTCAACTTTTTCCTCTCGAACTTCTCCTGTGACGACCGCAGGGTCTCTTTTGGAGAGGTCATCCATCACTATGACACCCCCTGCATCCCCCAAATCCAACATGACCATGTATTCCTCAAGCTTGCCATTTAAGTCGGTTATCACATCAGCAGCACCACTGGTCTCTTCACCTTTAAAGTCAGTGGCGGCACCAGCTAAGTCGGCCGCTGACGTCATCGCAACAGCTAAAGCTACGATGTCATCATCCCTCTCCTCCCCCTTAAAGCAGATGTCTGGACATGCAGAGGTAGCTCTAGTCAATGGGTCTGTTTCTCCTCTGAAGTACCCTTCGTCTTCAGCTTTAATTAACGGATGCAAAGCCACTGCCACGTTACAGGACAAAATTTCTACAGCCACAAACGCTGTGAGCTCCATGGTGGGCGCAGCCACTGACACGGTGGAGAAAGCGCTCTCCACAACAACAGCCATGCCCTTTTCCCCACTCAGGTCGTATGTTTCTGCAGCACCCTCGGCTTTTCAGTCTCTTAGAACTCCCTCCGCAAGTGCACTCTACACCTCCCTCGGGTCTTCAATATCTGCTACTACCTCATCGGTGACTTCATCAATAATCACAGTGCCAGTATACTCCGTAGTCAATGTTTTGCCAGAACCAGCATTGAAGAAACTTCCAGACTCTAATTCGCTCACAAAATCGGCAGCAGCTTTGCTGTCACCCATTAAAACATTGACTACAGAGACACGCCCTCAGCCCCATTTCAATGCAACTTCATCTCCAGTTAAGTCATCTCTGTTCCTTGCACCCTCTGCCCTTAAGCCGTCGGTCCCATCTTCTTTATCTTCCAGTCAGGAGATCTTAAAGGATGTGGCTGAAATGAAGGAGGACCTCATGAGAATGACTGCCATCCTGCAGACGGACGTGCCTGAGGAGAAGCCATTCCAACCCGACCTCCCCAGAGGAGGGAGGATAGACGATGAAGAGCCTTTCAAAATCGTTGAGAAAGTCAAGGAAGACTTAGTGAAAGTCAGTGAGATCCTCAAAAAGGATGTGTGTGTAGATGGCAAAGGGCCACCCAAGTCCCCCAAAAGTGACAAAGGACATTCTCCAGAGGATGACTGGACAGAATTTAGTTCTGAGGAAATACGAGAAGCCAGGCAGGCTGCTGCCAGTCACGCCTCATCTCTGCCTGAGAGAGTACATGGGAAGGCCAACCTGACTAGAGTCATTGACTACCTGACCAATGACATCGGGAGCAGCTCGTTGACCAACTTAAAGTACAAGTTTGAAGATGCAAAGAAGGATGGAGAAGAAAGGCAGAAAAGGATTTTAAAGCCAGCCATGGCCTTGCAGGAGCATAAACTCAAAATGCCACCGGCCTCCATGAGGCCTTCCACCTCTGAGAAGGAATTATGCAAGATGTCTGACTCTTTTTTTGGGACAGATGCCATCTTAGAGTCTCCCGATGACTTTTCCCAACATGACCAAGATAAAAGTCCCTTGTCCGACAGTGGCTTTGAAACCAGGAGTGAGAAAACACCTTCAGCACCACAAAGCGCGGAAAGCACCGGCCCGAAGCCACTATTTCACGAAGTCCCCATCCCTCCTGTCATCACAGAGACAAGAACTGAAGTGGTTCATGTGATCAGGAGCTATGAACCCTCTACTGGGGAGATCCCTCAGTCCCAGCCAGAAGACCCTGTGTCTCCCAAGCCTTCACCTACATTTATGGAGTTGGAGCCAACACCCACCACCTCTAGCATAAAGGAAAAAGTAAAGGCATTCCAAATGAAAGCCAGTAGCGAGGAAGAGGACCATAGTAGGGTTTTAAGCAAAGGAATGCGCGTCAAAGAAGAGACTCATATTACCACAACCACCAGGATGGTGTATCACTCCCCTCCCGGCAGTGAGTGTGCCTCAGAAAGAATTGAGGAGACCATGTCAGTTCATGACATTATGAAGGCCTTTCAGTCCGGGCGAGACCCTTCCAAAGAGCTGGCGGGGCTCTTTGAACACAAGTCGGCCATGTCTCCAGACGTTGCCAAGTCTGTGGCTGAGACCTCAGCCCAGCACGCAGAGAAGGACAGCCAAATGAAACCCAAACTGGAGCGTATAATAGAAGTTCACATCGAAAAAGGTAACCAAGCTGAGCCTACTGAAGTCATTATTAGAGAGACCAAAAAGCATCCAGAGAAGGAAGTGTCTGTGTATCAGAGAGACTTATCCCGGGGGAATATTAACCTAAAAGATTTTCTGCCAGAGAAACACGATGCTTTTCCTTGCCCCGAGGAGCAGGGTCAGCAAGAAGAAGAGGAGCTCGCAGCAGAAGAGTCCTTGCCTTCTTATCTGGAATCTTCCAGAGTAAACACTCCAGGGTCCCAAGAAGAAGATAGTCGCCCTAGTTCCGCACAGCTCCTATCCGATGACTCTTACAAAACGCTGAAGCTTTTGAGCCAGCACTCCATAGAATACCGTGATGATGAGTTGTCAGACCTAAGAGGGGAGTCTTACAGGTTTGCCGAGAAAATGCTTCTATCAGAGAAGCTAGATGTTTCTCACTCTGATACCGAGGAATCGGTGACAGACCCCGCAGGACCCCCTAGTTCAGAGTTACAGGGGTCTGATAAGCGATCCAGAGAGAAAATAGCCACTGCCCCCCCAAAAGAAATCCTCTCCAGAGTCTATAAAGATGTGTCTGAAAATGGTGTAGGGAGAGTGTCTAAGGATGAGCACTTTGATAAAGTGACGGTGTTGCACTATGCGGGTAGTGTCAGTGGTCCAAAACATGCCATGTGGATGCACTTGGCCGAGGACAGACTAGACAGAGGTAGAGAGAAGTTGATATACGAAGATAGGGTGGACAGGACCGTGAAGGAGGCTGAAGAGAAGCTGACTGAAGTGTCACAGTTTTTTCGTGACAAAACCGAGAAGCTGAATGACGAATTGCAGTCCCCGGAGAAGAAGGCACGCCCCAAAAATGGCAAAGACTACTCTTCGCAGAGTTCTACCAGTAGTAGCCCCGAGAAAGTGTTAACAGAACTGTTGGCATCCAATGATGAATGGGTTAAGGGCAGGCAGCGTGGCCCAGATGGACAAGGTGTCCCTCAGGCTGAGGACAGGAAGGCACCCAGTGGGTCCAGCAGCCCAGAGAAGAGGGTCCCTTCCCAACAGAGTGAGGATGGCCAGCCTACAGAGGAAGCCAAAAGAACTGCCCTTGCTCAGAGCAGGGCACCCGAAGGACCTCCGTCTGGATTTCAGCTCAAACAATCTAAACTCAGTTCCATCAGGTTAAAATTTGAACAAGGCTCACGTGCAAAAAGTAAGGACCCATGTCAAGAAGAGAAAAATCTGGATGGGCCATCCCGAATCCCAATTAAGAAAACGCAAGAAAGCAAGCTGCCCACACACCAAGGTTCTGCTAGAGAAAACCAGCAGAAGGCTGGAGACCTCTCAGAGGGGAGGGTGCCTGTGCAAAATGATGTTATGATTCTCAAAGCTGAGCATGCCAAAAGCAATGAGATGGTTGCGAGTGAATCTGGCTCCGATGATGCCAAAAGACACAGAACTGAGGTGTTAAGTAAAGCGATGCCTGAGTTCTTTCCTGAGCAGCAGGCTGACGACTCAGCCTGTCCCATAACTTCAGATCTAGCAACCAAGGGACTGTGGGACAGAAAGGTCTATAGAACATGGGAAAGTTCTGGGGCCAATAACAACAAGGCTCAGACAGAGAAACTTTGCCATGTGCTTGTTCATGATATAAGAGAGAATCTCATTGGTCGCCCTGGCGAGAGCGAGAATGCTGACCCAAAGAATGAATTTATGTGTGTGACTGAGAGAGAACACAAATTGTTAACGAATGGCTCTCTCTCAGAAATGAAAGAAATGAGTGTAAAATCTCCCTCCAAGAAAGTGTTATACAGGGAGTACACTGTTAAAGAAGGGGACCGTCCCAGCGGCGCTCACGACCATCCTCCCAGGAGAAGCGAGAGCTCAATGGCATCTCACATTCCCATCAGGGTCACAGATGAGAGGAGGACGCCAGCTTCTAGCATTCCTGATGGGTTTTGTGAGCAGACAACATTTCCAAAACCTGAACTCTCCCAAAAAGTGCCCCAGTCAAGTATGAGCAGCAAAGAGCTAGTTGAGAGCCAGCACTTTAATTCCATAGACAATGAGAAAGTTACTTATTCCGAGATCAGCAAAGTTTCCAAACATCAGAGTTACGTAGGCCTGTGTCCAGCTCTTGATGACACAGAGACCTCTCCCACCAAATCTCCTGATTCATTAGAGTTTAGCCCAGGAAAGGTCTCTCCTTCTAGCGATGTGTTCGACCACGGTTCCGTGGATGGGTTGGAGAAGGCAGAGGAAGGGAAAGAGATCAAAACGTTACCTGTTTATGTCAGCTTTGTACAAGTGGGGAAACAGTACGAAAAGGAGCTACAACAGGGAGGTGTAAAAAAAATCGTAAGTCAGGAGTGTAAGACGGTGCAGGAAGCCAGGGGGACCTTCTATACAGCTAGACCGCAGAAGCAGCCTCCTTCTCCCCAGGGCAGTCCAGAAGATGACACACTGGAGCAAGTGTCCTTTCTAGACAGCTCTGGGAAGAGCCCTTTGACCCCGGAAACTCCCAGTTCAGAGGAAGTGAGTTATGAATTTACATCTAAGACGCCAGACTCGCTCATAGCTTTTATACCAGGACAACCCAGCCCGATCCCAGAGGTTTCTGAGGAGTCGGAGGAGGAGGAGGAGGAGCCCAGATCGGCCCCAATAAAGCAGGTGACCACGGAGCGGGCAACAGACCATGATGTGAGCAAAGACTCTATCCAAAGGCCCAAATGTAACCGGGTTGCCTACATTGAGTTTCCCCCTCCTCCGCCTCTGGATGCCGACCAGATGGAATCGGAGAAGAAACACCAGTATCTCCCTGAAAAGGAGGTTGACATGACTGAGGTCAGCCTTCAGGATGAGTCTGACAAGTACCAGTTGGCTGAGCCTGTCATCCGAGTGCAGCCCCCGTCACCAGTCCCTCCCGGGGCCGAGGCCAGTGACTCCAGCGATGACGAGTCCCTGTATCAACCAGTCCCAGTTAAAAAATACACCTTCAAGTTAAAGGAAGTCGACGAAGGACAGAAAGACATGGCAAAGTCCAAAACCGCCGCCGCGAAGGCTTCTAACCAGAAAGAGGTGGAGAGTAACGGGAGAGAGAGCGAATCTGGCCTTGACTCGCCTCAGAACGAAACGGCTCAGAACGGGAACAACGACCAGTCTGTCACTGAGTGTTCCATTGCAACCACAGCTGAGTTTTCTCATGACACGGACGCCACCGAGATAGACTCTCTGGATGGCTACGACCTGCAAGACGAAGATGATGGCCTAACAGAGAGTGACTCTAAACTCCCCAGTCAAACTGTAGACACCAAGAAGGATGTCTGGACGGAGGGCATCCTCAAGCCGGCCGACCGCTCTTTCAGTCAGAGCAAACTAGAAGTTATTGAGGAGGAGGAGGGGAAGGTGGGACCGGATGAGGAGAAGCCATTGTCTTCTAAAAGTTCTTCATCTGACAGAACCCCAGAGAAGGCCGATCCCAAGTCAGGGGCCCAGTTCTTCACCCTGGAAGGCAGACATCCGGACAGATCGGTATTCCCCGACACGTACTTCAGTTACAAAGTTGACGAAGAGTTCGCCACTCCTTTTAAAACAGTAGCGACCAAAGGCCTAGATTTTGACCCTTGGCCCAATAACCGAGGGGACAATGAAGTTTTTGATGGGAAATCTCGGGAAGATGACACTAAGCCATTTGGTCTGGCGGTGGACGATCGCTCTCCAGCAACCACCCCTGACACAACGCCAGCCAGAACACCAACTGACGAGAGTACCCCGACTAGTGAGCCTAACCCCTTCCCATTTCATGAAGGGAAAATGTTTGAGATGACCCGCAGTGGTGCAATTGACATGAGCAAGAGAGATTTTGTGGAAGAAAGGCTCCAATTTTTTCAGATTGGTGAGCATACTCCTGAAGGGAAGTCAGGGGCCCAGGGGGAAGGGGATAACAGTATGGTCACTGATACCCCACAGCCACAGTCAGGGGACACCTCAGTAGACACCAATCTAGAGAGAGATGTAGAGGCACCTGCAGTCGAACCCAGCCCCAGCATCCCGACCAACGGAGAGTGTCAGGAAGGCAGCACAGCCGGTAGTGGCTCTCTGGAGAAGTCAGCAGCCGCCACTAACACCTCAAAAGTTGACCCCAAGTCACGCACACCTATCAAAATGGGAATTTCTGCATCTACCATGACCATGAAGAAAGAAGGCCCTGGAGAAGTGACAGATAAGATAGAGGCTGTGGTGACCAACTGTCAGGGACTAGAAAATGTGACAATGAAAGAGATTTCAAGCGCACCCGATAGCCAGGTGGGCACTAGGCCCCAAGAGAAACACGATTTTCAAAAAGATAACTTTAATAACAACAATAACCTGGATTCTTCCGCTATGCAGACAGATAACACCACAAGTCACATAGTTCTGACAGGACGCACTGCACCCACTTGTACCACAGACAGAGCTAATCCAATCAGAGGCTCAGGAAGGAGTCCAGGGATGCAAGGACACTGCAGCCGAGAGTCTCGGAAGGAACCCATAGGGGTTAGGCGGAAATCCAAGCTTCCCATAAAGGCCACCGCACCAAAAGATGTCTTCCCGCCAAACCATAAGCCAGACAGTAAAGCAGGTAAACTGAGGCAGGTTGGTCAATCCGAGAAAAACAAAACCCTTCCTACTTCTTCATGTGTAGATGGCAAGTCCCGAATTCCAGTCAAAAACACACACAGGGAGAACCTAGTTTCAGTCAGAAAAGCATGCGCCACACAAAAGCGAGGGCAGCCAGAGAGAGGCAAGGCCAAACAGCCTCCATCCAAGTTGCCAGTAAAGGTAAGATCCACCTGTGTCACCGTCACCTCCACCACCAACACCACCACCACCACCACCACTACCACCACCACCACCACCACCAACACCACCACTGCCACCGTTAAAGTTAGAGAAAGTCAGCTTAAGGAGGTATGTAAACATCCAATTGAATATTTTAAGGGAATTAGTGGTGAGACCCTAAAACTTGTGGACCGCCTCACGGAAGAAGACAAAAAGATGCAGTCGGAGTTGTCTGATGAGGAAGAAAGTACCTCAAGGAACACGTCGTTGTCCGAGACTTCCCGGGGTGGCCAGCCTTCAGTTACCACGAAGTCTGCTAGAAATAAGAAAACAGAGGCAACACCTTTAAAATCAAAGAGTGGAAAGGCCGGCAGTAGGAGGACTGGTGAGAATGAAGGCAGTCAGGTTTCTTGAGCGCTCTTTGCTCACAACCTGGAGAACCAGCATAGTCCGTAAACACTTTCCAACTCGTAGACCCTAGTGCATGACCTGTCGTGACTTGCTTGTGAAGTGGTTTAACCGTAGCTTCTCATTCTGTCATTGTCATCTCTGTGTGCTGTCCTAGATGCTCTTCTGTCCTCTTTTCTTCCCCCCCCCCCCCCAGCTACACTGTAGAGAGCTAGGGAAGCATGCTACACTGGTGTCATTCAAGATGTGAACAGTTTTCTTTTCTAATGTGCTCATGGATATGACTCTGTCAGAGCCAAAGGCACGGATTTTCAGATTTCCGTCATGGTTGTTGTTGCCACCGACGCGATTCTGTGACCCATTGTGAAGTGGCAAGCTCGCCAGCATGTTCAATCTCATTACATTCCGAACATCCATGTGATCTGGCATTTGGCCTGATGCGGGTGACAGACAACAAGTATTTGTGTAGGTGACTGAGACACACCTAAGTACACAGTGCTAGTGTCAGTCTCTGTAAAAAAAAAAAAAAAAAAAAAATCTGAGTACTGAGAAAAGCAATTTTCCAGTGTCGTGTCTTACTTGGCGATTGTTTTAATTGAGAAATTGTAAATCGTAGGTCCACAGAGTCCTTGTGAGCGGACCGATATCAGGATGGCAATAGTAGCCGATCACCTGGGACTTAGTTGGACAGGTAAGTACAAATGCTTCTAAATGAAGCAGGTCCCCTTCCCCAGTGTCCTTGTCTTTGTCGTGTGCAAAAATCACTGTGTACATCCTTAAACACACAGACAAGTGAACTGTAAAGCTTTATCCATAATCCTACCTACCCTGAAAATTACTCACAGTGGCTATACACCCTTAGGTTTTTTTTGGTTTTGTTATTGTTTTTGTTTTTGTTTTCCTGTACTTACGCGATAAAAGAATAACAAGTTAGGGCTGGAGAGATGACTCAGAGGTTAAGAGCACTGGCTGCTCTTCCAGAGGTCCTGAGTTCAATTCCCAGCACCTACATGGTGGCTCACAACCGTCTATAATGAGATCTGGTGCCCTCTTCTGTTGTGCAAGCATATATGAAGGCAGAACACTGTATACATAATAAATAAATATTTTCTTTTAAAAATTAGATCTTATTTTACTTTAAACTCTTTCTCCAGAGGGTCATTTCCATAAAAGAGTAGTCTTGTATAAGGGAACATGCCTTAGGAGCAAAACAGAAAACCCAACTGAGACCTAGGAGTACATAATTAAGATGTTCTGTTGTTAAAACTGCACTCTTGGACACTGAATCGATTACCCCATGCCCTGGTATAGCCAGTTATAGACACATGTTACTTAGCTTCCCTAGAACATGATAATATCCAATTAGTATGTAATTATTGGAGTGGTGTTTTTAAGTGAACTTGGGATTTGTTTAAGAGGAAACCCTTGTCTTACTTTGACAATGGAGAACAAAAGTTATTTTTGATAACTTTTATGAAGAAGAAAACAAAGAGATAAAAGCTTTGATCATCAGTTAATTTTTGGAAAAAAACAAAAGGATATTAGGTAAGTAAAATAGATGCAGTTCACAAAGGTACTTGAGTTCCCTGAAACCAT
This sequence comes from Acomys percivali, assembly GCA_907169655.1. NCBI lineage: Eukaryota > Metazoa > Chordata > Mammalia > Rodentia > Muridae > Acomys > Acomys percivali. The sequence goes on along the minus strand of OU015751.1, from coordinate 13,491,707 downwards.
TTACAGTCGGGATGGTGGAAAGGAAATACCCAGCCTTGTTTCACATCAGTAAAGTCAAATGTCGGGCTGTGTCATCCAAGCCATTTAGCTTTGTCACGTTGATCCTAACAAGGCTCCCAGGTCCTGACTCATGCGAGTCTAAGAAATTTGATGTTTCCTAGGTTGAATATACTTTTAAATGCACAAAGACTTTGAACATTCCTCTAGAAATATCCTGGAACAAATGCTTGATTTATTTTTTTTATGACTACAAGCCATACATAACTAAGCTAGTAAAAAATACATTGTCTTTCTAAAATCATATATATACACACACATACATACACACACACACACATACACACACACACACACACACACACACACACACATATAAAATCAGCTACTGCATCCGTTCTCATGCCATACTATTATCTGCTGTTAAAGAGAGATGGTAAAACTAGACCATAGGAAACAGAAGTTTTCCTTTGCGTGCCAAAGACCTCCCTCCCCGTCCTGCCAAATCTTCAAGGCTTCCTTTGTCCCTGCCTGAGATGAACTGCTAATGGCCAAGGGCTTCCCAGAACTCTGGTGTGTCAGGTGTCTGCGTGATCCCCTGAAGGTTGACAGTTCTTAGTGGTTTACATGTGCTAACATTTCCCAACAAGGTAGTAACAACAATTCTCATTTAACATGGGTCACTCACCTGAAAATCCACGAATGTACGTTGGTTTTTGCAACATCCCTGAATAAGAGCCAGCTTTTCCTTCACCTACCAGTCCAGCCTTTAATTTACCAGAGTAAATTTTTTAGAGATGTGGCACAAGAGCACTCAGATGAGCTGGGGACAGAGCTCAGTGGCCTGGCATGTTGAAGGCATCACTTCATCCCTAAGAAGGAAACAGAAGAAATAAAATCTAGTCCTCCCAGGGCTGAAGAGATGGCTCAGTGGTTAAGAGCACTAGCTGTTCTTCCAGAGGACCTGGGTTCAATTCCCAGTAACCCCGTGACAGCTCACAACTGTCTGCAACTCCAGTTCCAAGGGATCCGATACCTTCATACCAATGCACATAAAAATAAAATTAAACAAATTTTCTTTAAAAAATCAAGTCTTCCTTCTCTGAATTTCTCAGGGTCAATGTGCCTTTCTTCAGTCTGACAAGCAATTAATATTTGCTCTTAAGGATTTTTTGCGCAGTAGGACTTGTCTCACCTAAAATGTAAATGGATGGAGGAATTAAAACTAGAAATAACTTCCTTAATTAGAACTACTGTATAATCAATGGAGACTATTAGAAAGTTTGCAATATTTAAGCAAACAAAATGTAAATGTGTCTCTTTGAAACCATCATTAACAAGCTCTGCTTTTTAAAATAAGCTTCAGATTTATTTACAGCTAAATATAGAGTTTATAGGGTTTTTTTTACAAGGTTAATATTTTCTGATTTTGATTCTGATAGATACATAGCATATCAAACTTATACGTGCAGTGCTTTGTCCTAACCACTCTGCTTAAGAGGCACCACATAAACTTAAGCTCTTGTTATTGTTAAATAGAAAAGAAAGTATCGGTGCACACACACATTAAGGCTAACTTTTGTGCTGAGGAGAGCTGGCTCCACTTCTAGAAACACCTTTTTATATGACATATTTCTAACTGTCCACCATGATCACGAGGAGTTTAAAAACTCAATCTTGCTGGGCATGGTGGCGCACGCCTTTAATCCCAGCACTTTGGAGGCAGAGGCAGGTGGATCCCTGTGAGTTTGAGGCCAGCCTGGTCTACAAAGGGAGTCCAGGACAGCCAACGCTACACAGAGAAACCCTGTCTCGAAAAAACAAAAAAACAAAAAACAAAAAAACAAAACCTCAGTCCCACATTAGTGAACTTCCTCCTTTTGCTCAACAAGGGGACAATTGTCAAGTTTCCAGTAGTTCAACTCCACAGTGATTGCTCATACATTACAAATCATTTACTTAGTTATTTGCTTATTGTTGACTGTTGGAAATGTTTGACAAGAATAGATTTTTGACCAATTGCTTTCCATGGAAGCAATTCCTCGTGTTTCTTACTTTATAGTAATTGAGGTAATACATACTTATACCTATTTTTTTTAAAGAGATAAAGGCTGAACAGCTATCTCCTTTTCTCAAAGTCTCCATTCAGACTGAGTTCATTTGATTCTCTCTTTCTGCCATAAGGATCTTAGGGTTGAGCTCAGATTGTAGCCCATCTTGAGGGCCTATGTTGAGCTCTCCTTAATCTTGGCTTATAAGATTGAATATGTACTTGGACACAAAGCACCCCTGCCTTTTATTGTTTTCTGCACAAATGGCTGCATATCATATGTGTGATTTTCCTTGGAGTCATCACTTCCCCTGGGGTAGAGAATATGAAACTGGAAGGCTTAGCCACTGTCACAGCAAATGAGTAAGAGGTGCACTTAGTTGGACTGCTCAGAGCAACCAACCTGCTGTCTGTATTTGCCCAGGAGTGGTGTGCCCCCTGTCACGTGTGCAGTAGAGAATTTGGCTGAATCAAAAGAAACCGGGAACATCCCCTCTGTAATCCTAAGTATCTTTAAAAATGATTTCCAATGGGAATTTGATTGTAAGTAATTATCTAAGAAGAGTCTGGTCACAGCCTGCCTGCAATCCCTACTACCAGAAGGGCAGTGCCCAACAAGATACATTGAGGGCTTTTCTTTACAATTCTGCTTTTCTTTTCCATTTTGTTGTGTGTGTGTTTGTTTGTCTGTCTGTTTGTTTGACAGCGATGTTAGGAGTTGAATGCGAATTTGATGAAGTATGTGCAAAGTAAAACATGCCCTTTCTAACTCTCTTTCTTTTTACAGAGCTGGCAAGGGAACTGAATTTTTCAGTGGATGAAATCAATCAAATACGTGTGGAAAATCCCAATTCTTTAATTTCTCAAAGCTTCATGTTATTAAAAAAGTGGGTCACCAGAGACGGAAAGAATGCTACAAGTATGCTTAAAATTATTTATTTTAATTTTCAAAGCCACACAGGGTCAATATCTTAGAGAAATCTGCTGTCGGTTTCACTCTCGGATTTTCAGTGTTCTGTAATTTTATGTAGCGATGGGGGGGGTGGCGGGGGGGTGGCAGAGGGAATAGCAAGAACCTAATGCAGTGGTTCTCAGTCTGTGGGTCACAACCCCTTTGCGGGGGCGGGGTGTGTCAAACAACCCTTTTGCAGGGGTCACCTAAGACCATCAGAAAACACAGATATTTTGCATCCATATCAGAAGGAAAATTACAGTTCAGCTATAACAACAAAAATAATTTTATGATTGGGGTCACCATGAACTGTATTAAAGGGGTCACAGCATTAGGAAGGATGAAAACCACTGGCCTAGAGTGGCACTTGATTAGCAAGTGCAGGCATCCTGGAGTCCCGTGCTTAAGCAGCTTTCTGAAAAGCAAGTGGCAGGAAAACAGTGTGCGTTTTGTGTCATTTTGTATGGCCCTCTTCCCCTATTTACTAAAAATGGGGTGGGAGTAAGAACTCTTCTGTCATGGCATGGTCATCAGAAATGGTTTGAAATTACTGCTATACCCAGGGGCAGGTATGGAAGTACAGAGGAGCATGGGATACGATTAGGGGAGCCAGCCAGTTGTATCCAGCTTGGTCTGGGGCAGTGGGGAAATCCTCTGCTATCACTGGATTTGGATAGGTGGTCTTGGTGAGTTTAAGGCGCCCAGTTCTCACCCACCCCACTGTGGGGTGAGTTATTGTGGGTCGCCTGCTCAGCCTGACCTTGAAGGTTAACTAAAATGTTAAGCATTGAATAGGAGGGTGTGGCATTGACATTCTGAGAGTTAAAGGAACATGGTGCTGTATTAGGCCCCCTAAGGGAGTCCAGATGTTTGAAGACCATCCACCCTGTCACAGTGGGATGAATGGTGTGACCTCCACAGAGCAGCCTTCTGGGTTCTCTAGACATGCATCAGGCAGAGCTGTCGTGGGGAGCTGAAATGCTGGCAGAGCTGCAGAAGCAATGACTTTGTTGGGTGTTGTGTTAACTTGAAGGGAATCATGCCTCTGGCTTCTCATCCTTTTTTTTTTTTTTCCTCCTTTTCAGCTGATGCCTTAACTTCGGTCTTGACAAAAATTAATCGAATAGACATAGTGACTCTGCTAGAAGGACCGATATTTGATTATGGGAATATTTCAGGCACCAGAAGCTTTGCAGATGAAAACAATGTTTTCCATGACCCAGTTGATGGTAATTGCATTTAGTGTTCATATTATTTAATCGTTCAATAACATCTGAAAGTGCCGTCAGACAGGGCAACCACTCAGCACCAAGTGCTCCGTGATTTGCCTGACTTACCTCATTTTCTCAGCATTTTTGTTCTGACAGAGTCTGCAGATGAGTGCTCTCATATCAGAGAAAGCTCAGTAAATGTGTGTGTGTATGTGAGAGAGAGAGAGAGAGAGAGAGAGAGAGAGAGAGAGAGAGAGAGAG
>OU015751.1:13441378-13487226 GCA_907169655.1 Acomys percivali | reverse complement strand
AGGATGAAATATGACAGCACATTATCTAAAAGAGCTGTTGTTTCTAGTGTTCTGTGCGCCCAAATGGTAGAAAACTTAATCCTTACAAAGTACAACGCTTTGGCGTTTAAATTTTTTTTTTTTCTTTTAACCTAAAAGCCAGTGTGTTGGCTCTGTTTCTTAACAATTAAACTTTATTATACAACCCAACTAGCTTACACAAGAAGGAAAAAAGGTTAAAGGGACAAAAGAGTGAACCTTCCGGTATCCGTTCCATGGGATGAGTCCTTAGGTGCGCCAAAACCCCGGGCTGAATCTGTTGTTTTTCTCTTCCCCACCTGCCCGAGTCACAAGGGAAGGGCGGTCTCCTCCCGTTGAGGGTCCATTAGAAAAACAGTAGCCCAGTTGGGGTTCCCAGGTCTGTTTCCTGAATTCCAGGCCCAGGATAGCTCCACTCAGTCTGTCACAAGGTATTCATGGGGTGCCCCAAGGGTAAAGCCCGCCAAGACTGCTTCCACCTGTGACAAAGCTTAATCTTTCCCACACCAGTGATTTCTTTTCATCTATAAGTGAAATCAAACTGTGAGGCCAGGTTTAACCATGATGCACTGAGCCGCACCTAACAGTGGGTGGATGGGGTAAATAGTGAGTCCCTGTTGCAGGACCAAGCACCCAGGCGTGCGCTGGAGAAGTCCACCATCATCCCAGATGGTTAGTTACCTAACATCACATATATTAAGCTATATTCTGCCAGTAATTCCTGGGATAAAGGATAATATTTGATGTATTGTTCATAAAAGACAGCATTTTTTTTCTAATTCAGTGAGCACAAAAAAATCACTGGCGACCTTTTGACTTAGTTTAGTTTAACAGTCCCCTCCCCCATCTCCTAAAGAGTGTCAGGAAAGACGTAAGGGAAGACAGCCGTGCTTTTGAAGCTATCCTGTCTTTCTTGACAAGTGTTGAGTCCATCACCACAGTAAGTGGTGAGTGGAAAATAATGGCATGGCACAGACCAGAGTAGCCAGGGATATTTTTCTGTTAATTCAAAGGTCAAGAAATATGGTAACTTTCTTTTTCTATTTTTAAATGGTAAATTTAGATTAGCAAAAACCAGGAACTTTTTAAATTCTAAATGTGCCACATCAGAAAATAGTCCAGAATCCTAGGAAGTGCCCACTTACTAAAGGGTTTAGGGTATCTGCCGTCCACAGAGCGTCGGTTCCTTGGAAAACACATGCTCCTGTGCACCTTGTGCACCGTAACTCAAGTGTGGGAGGCTGTTTGTTGATAAATGCCTTAGATAAATAGGGCAAAGTAAGAATTACTGGCAAGTTTCAGTTATAGCTGCCTCTACTCTTTATAGGGAAAAGAAATCGCAAGGGTTGTTATCTTGGTTCACTTTGCTTTAACACTGTGAAGTTTGAATATCATTAAAATAAGCTCACGAGGCTTTTTGTTATTGTATCTCAATATTGTGTAGTTCTTTTTATTAAAATTTCTGAGGGAAATTTAGGCATAAAATAAACTTCACTTATACGCAAATTATAAATCTTAAGCCAGACTTTTAACAAGAGGCTGTAACCAACAACCTCCAACCATCTGAACTTAGAACAATAGCTATTTGCCTTGAACGAATGGGGAAAACTAGTCCGGTTTTCCCGAACAATGAATTGAGAAAATGCATTGCTGCTTTTTTTTTTTTTTTTTTTTTTAATGTCTCTCCTCTTCGTTAAGCTTTTGGGAAACTTCCTTTCCTCACCATGACCAGACCATTATTTGCTTTCTCACTGCTAGGACAAGGAAGTGTTTTTATAGTCCATGGAGAGTGCTTAGCGTCAGGGGTTGGCTCCCTCCTTCCCTTCTGAGCAGGCTGGTGGTGTCCTGCATCCTTCAGTTCCCTAACTTTCTGCCTGCCTCCATTCTGTATCATTGTTTTCCATTCTGTATCATTGTTTTTCTTTATTTGCTTCATGGTTCTTAAGTAGATTTCCATCACCAGCCTCCCCAAAACCTCCGCGTACACCATAAGTCTCTCATCTCTGTGCCAACTAAGGCATCTGAAACGCGTGGAGTTGCTTATCTTTCTTTAGCCAGTTCTACCCTCGCTCTAAAAATCCATTCACCATTTCTTTCCAGAGTATGAATTCATTCCTTCCCCTCCCCCCTCCATAACTTCATGTAAACAAGCAAGAGTTAGAGTTGGATTGCATTACTCGTGTATAGAGGTTTTTAACCTAAGCAGTAATTAATTAATTACAGAAGTGGCTTCTTATGGCTAGCTGTATTGAGTCTACCCCAGTGTACATTTTGCATGCAACAATGAGAAAATGCACTAGCCTTAAGCCACGTGTCTGATAGGACAACTAACTGTATACAGAATTAATCTCATCTGCATTGTTACATTATTAAAGTTGATAGGATGCTGTTATTTTTATTTCATCAAACTACACGTAACTGAACTTAACTGTGAAACCGTGAGCATTCCTCTGTAATCCGTCATGCATTGTCATACTTGGTATATAATTTGAGCCATTCCATGTGTTCGTGTTCGCTGTGTTCCAACTCATTGCAGTCAGTCCAAATGTACTGTCTTCCATAGGTCACCCTTCCCTTCACGTGGAGCTGGAAACCCCCATGGGGTTGTACTGCACACCACCCACCCCTTTCCAGCAAGATGACAATTTTAGTGATCTCTCTAGCATAGAGTCTCCCTTTAGAACCTCCAGTAGACTGAGTGACGGGCAAGTGCCTTCCCAGGGCAGTCTAGACCGTTCAGCAGGTGGGCCTCCAGTGGTCACTGCAGAAGACACTTCTATAGAAGACAGTAAACTGGATGATTCAGTAACTGTAACAGACATGGCCGACCCACCGGATGTAGATGAGAGCCACTTGAAGGACACATGTCTGAGTGAGTGTCCTCAGTACCATGGAAGTGTGGCCGGGGTCCCAAGCGATGGTACGCCGGCAGAGCCACTGAGACCGCAGACTAGAAAAGTAGGCGTAAGCTTTGAACAGCAGGAGGAAGGAAAACCTGGTCCTGATGAGGAGATGACAGAAGAAAAACTCAGATCTCTATTTGAGGACATTGAACTGGAAGAAGGAATAGAGTCTGAGGAGATGACAGAAGAAAAAGTGCAGGCTATCCTTAACCGTGTTCAGCGAGCAGAACTGGCAATGTCTTCACTTGCAGGTTGGCAGAATGAGACGTCAAGTGGAAGCCTAGAGTCCCCAGCGCAAGCTCGAAGAATAACCGGTGGGTTACTAGACCGTCTGGATGACAGGTACGGCCGCGTCTCGGGAAATACTCGTGAAATACACGTGTGTCCTGTCCGCAGTTGGTTTTAAGTGGTTGCTTTTTTTTTAGCAGTGACTCCTTTTCTAAATGATTAAACCTGTTAGGGCGTACAGCCTCTCTTAAAAGATTAGTTCACTAATGTTATAATCCCTAGAGAAAGGCGAATTTAAATTCAACTATACTTCTCAAAAGCAATGAAGAAAAACAAAGCACGATTATCTGCATGCCACAGATCTAGCTGTTGGCTTAGTTAAGTGACTCTTCGCTGGTTTCTTATGTGAGTCTTTCTTCAAAGTCAGCACTGTTCGTAAATGACAGTCCATATCTTTTATGAATATTCCCATTCGCCTTGTTTCATAACTACAGACATAAATGTGACAAATGCAAGATTGAAAACTTGACAAATCCTATACTCTAGCAATGATTACCAGGAAAATTCTGAAATATGGAGGTATCCTTTAGAAGCAGCATATTTGCAATGCAAGGCAAATGTGCATGGCTCTGCATTTAATCTCCAGTACCAAAAAAAAAAAAAAAAAAAAAAAAGAAAAGAAAAAGAAAAAGAAAAAAGCATATGAGGCAGGTGTATATTTTCCATCTTCATGAAGGAAATTCAGAGAAACAAAGAAAATGAACCTACTAAACTAAGAAAAACACATTAGCCTTCCATTTTCTTTTTGTTTTGTTTTCTGGAGACAGAGTCTCTTTTTGTTGTCCTGGCTGTTCTAGAACTCACTCTGAAGACCAGGCTGACCTTGAACTCACAGAGATCCACCTGCCTTGGCCTCCTGAGTTTTGGGATTAAAAGCGTGTGTCACCACACCTGACCCTATTCTTCCATCCATCTTTCTATCTTCCTTCCTTCCTTCTTTCCTTTTGTTTGTTTTTTAAGACAAGGTTTCTCTGTGTAGCCCTGGCTGTCCTGGACTCACTTTGTAGACCAGGTTGGCCTTAAACTCACAGAGATCCACCTGCCTCTGCCTCCAGAGTGCTGGGATGAAAGGCATGCACCACACACCCAGCTCCCAGTCCATTTTTTTAATATAAAGGCTTTTACAAAGAAATATGATAGCCATTGATGTATGAGCACAGTAATTGTCGCTATGCGTTCTGCTCTTTGTGTGCTAGCTGTGCTCTAGAAAGTAAGTCTAAGCCGGGCGTGGTGGCGCACGGGTGGCGCACGCCTTTAATCCCAGCACTCGGGAGGCAGAGGCAGGAGGATCGCTGTGAGTTCGAGGCCAGCCTGAACTACAAAGTGAGTCCAGGACAGTCAAGGCTACACAGAGAAACCCTGTCTCGAAAAACCAAAAAAAAAAAAAAAAAAAAAGAAAGTAAGTCTAGAGCCCCTGGGCAGGGGACACGCCCCAGCAATGTAAGAGAGGCACTCTGGGACCTAGGATTAATTTCTAAGTTCTAAGAAGGTTATTTTCATCATCTTTACAATACTCCTTCCCTCAAGCAGGTTTGTAGACCGAACAAGAAATAGCATGTTCTCTACCAGATGCCTGAGATAGACGATAGCCTCTAGCAACAGGAGACTTTAGTTTACTTCCTTGCACATCAAACTAAAATATACCTTCACTCCAAAGGGCATCTGGGGATGAACCTCCGCTCGATGCAAGACACGGAATATTATTTCCTAAGCACATTATTTCCATTTTGCTGGTCAACTTTTTGCTCCAATTACAACTCCAAAATAGAGACTTGGCAGAGATGATGAAATCTTTTTTTTTTGGGGGGGGGGGGGGGGGGGGGGGGTGAAATGAAGGCATCAATAGCCTGTCTCTGTAAGCTACCAAAAGTGGCTCCTGCAGAGGGGACAGAGCACATTAGCATCGATCTCCATGTCCCGAGAGATGACAGAGTTTATAGCTGCTCGTCAGGAAACAAATATCAGTCTAGGAAATCTGCTCATCACCATTAAACTGCAAACCTCTCATTTAATGTAGGCCCTGCCCTTGAATATACAGAAAATGCATCGAGTCTTCCTGGTCCTGGTTTAAAAAAATAAGAGTGACCTCCAGGGATCTTATACGGTGATGCTCCTGGTCTGAGCATCAGGAGGAAGCGAAGTGAGATCAGCAGTAGGGAGTAGGATTTACATGCTGCGTTGTACGGTCTTCACAATAGTAGATTAGCCTTCTACACATAGAGTAAGCGTACATTCATGTCCGCAGTGCCACTTTAACACAAAAGATGGCGGGTTAATTGATGCCCATTTCCTGTCAATACACACGATACTAAAGATGATGTGCAAGACAAGTGGTTCATGTTGAAACTAGTAATAAATAAATAAATAAATAAATAAGTCATTCGAAAAGACAAGACTTAACCATACTTAAGGAATGGAGTCCCCACAGTGAATGGAAGTCACGCTGGTCAGTAAGGGTTGGTGGAGGGAGCAGAAAAAGGAAGTTCACTAAAAGTATCCTGGTTGAGGAAACATGGCAAGCTTCTGCACATATGAAAACCTACAAAGAATCCAAGTTCGGGATTCATTGGTGACACAATAATGTTTCATCCTAGCCTTCCCTTTTTTAAATTAGCGAGGTTGGAACTGGGTGTCCATCAACATTTTTGTAAAGGTGTAAAATTTAGCTGTGAACAAACTATTTTTTAAGGTTTATTTTATATGAGTGCTCTGCCTTTATGTATGCTTGCACACCAGCAGAGGGCATCAAACCCATTAGGGATGTTTGGAAGCCATCATATGGTTGCTGGGACTTGAACTCAGAACCTCTAGAAAAGAACAGCCCCAACATTTTTTTTTTCTTAAAGTGACAGACTACAAAGCCATTTTGGAGGCTGGGGTGTTGGGGATGCCTAGAGCCTGGGTACACCTAACTGGCCCTCACCTTTAAATCTACTCGCTAATTTTTTTTTTCATGCCTGTTTTACATGGGCACTGAAAAACCACCTTCTGAAGCCATCTGCAGCCACACCTTGCCATTATACATTTGCATACTGTTGGCTGGGCGTGGTGACACACGCCTTTAATCCCAGCACTTGGGAGGCAGAGGCAGGTGAGGTGGACTGCTGTGAGTTCGAGGCCAGCCTGGTCTATAAAAAGAGTCCAGGACAGCCAGGGCTACACAGAGAAACCCTGTCTCGAAAAACCAATTTAAAAAAAAAAAAAAAATTTGCATACTGTCTCTCTTACAGCTCTGACCAAGCTCGAGATCCCATTACCTCATATCTCAAAGGAGAACCTGGGAAATTTGAAGCAAATGGAAGCCACGCAGACGTCGCCCCAGAAGCAAAGGCAACGTCCTACTTCCCGGAATCCCAGAATGATATAGGAAAACAGAGCTTTAAGGAGAATCTGAAACCAAAAATACACGGATCTGGCCGCACCGAGGAACCAGCGTCGCCCCTCGCAGCCTATCAGAAATCTCTGGAAGAAACCAACAAGCTTGTCCTAGAAGACGCACCTAAACCCTGTGTGCCTGCCAGCATGAAAAAGATGGCAAGGACTTCTGCTGATGGCAAAGCCAGGCTCAACCTTCACGAAGAAGAGGGGTCCAGCGGGTCGGAGCCTAAGGTACGTACGTACGTCATTTACGCAGCCAGCATGCTCTCGTTATCGCGAACATCCATGCTCTGCTACTTTTCATTAGTCCTGTAGCGTTGGGTGCGAGGTTCCTCGTGATTTCTAAATGCTAAGCGGCCGCTAACGAAAGCCCTGGGGAGGATGTGCACCATGGGTTAGCACCTGCAGTCCTCAAGGGCATAAGATATCTCCCACCATTGACAAGGACGAAGCGAAGCAAAGAGGCGTTAAGTAACTAGTTTTTCTTGGCCCAGTACTAATTCCGCCTGTGACTCAGGTTCCCTGACTGCAAACCCAGCCTTTGTTCTCTCAGCGGAGAAGGAAGGTAACTTTTGCACTTTCTGGAGCTTCCATGGAATTTGAAGCCTGCAGTGTTCAACCCACCTACGCGTACTATTTTGTATGGTCTAACTTCTCAAAGCATTTGAAATTTTGAAAGAAAAAAAAAAAATACAACTTCCAGGATAAAGAGACTCGACGGCAGGCAGAAGTTTGTACTGAGAAACATGCTTTTTAATATCTCAGTAGATGATGGTGATGGAACCATCGGTTTGCTGTTTATACTGATACATTCTTCTAATAGTTACTACCTAATAGATTTTTTTCTTTTGTTTTATGGTTTTTTAGATGGTAAAATATTTTTCAGATGAAATTATCTCCCAGCGATGAAAGAAAATTAAAACGAGTTGTATCTGCTTTTTAACATAGGGGCTCACCATATAGACCAGGCTGGCCTCAAACTCAGAGATCTGCCCGTCTATTTGGTGCTGGGGTTAAAGTGTGCACCGCCACACCCAACTTTCCTACTTTTTTTTTTTTTTTAAGTGTTGTCCTCATCTCTATGCACCTTCCTCTCAACTATGCAGTGCACACTGTCTTTGACGTGCAAGCTCTTGCGGCCTACCCTGAGACATATCTACTTCACTTAAGGCCAGCATTTGGAGAAGAAACAGTGGTTTATAAAACAGTGCTTCGAGTTCACAAAAAAACACCCAGGCACTTAGAAACTGAGCACTCTCAATCAATAAATCTTATATCTGTCCTTCCCTATTTATACCCTTTTGGTCATTTTTCTGGAGTGTTAGGGAAAGTGAAAGGAAATGTGATTTCAATTGATCATCACTCACACAAATGATTATTGTCAATAAGTAAGTATTGAAATTATTCTTTCTGGGTTTTTTTTTTTCTTTGAAGCTCGAGGATTCATTTCCCCCTTGGTTTTTTTTGGGGGGGGGTTGTCTTGTTTTTTTGTTGTTTTGTTTTGTTTTCACTTCTTTCTCAGCAAGTGTGGCTTTCAATATTGACTTTTGCCTTTGACTTGTCTCTCAGTATATTTCAACAGGTTGAGTTTGGGTGGAATCTTGTCCTTTAAAATGCCAAATAGCTAAGAATGTTCCCATTAAGACAAATCTACCAAAAAAAAAAAAAAAAAAAAAGATAAGCAGTAACACAGTGACATTTTTACCTAAGGAAAGTTTATCCTGGGAAAGGAAAAAAAAAACTATTTGAAACCAATATAGACACACTTTGGTTTTGTGTAGATGGGTATGTAGCTGTGGGTCACTGGAGAGCCACTTGGATATGGATGTGTGAAAGAAATGGTGACAAGCCCGAGCAGAACTCAGCAAGGTTCACCAGCAGTGGAAACCACTTCTCACTGAGCCATCTAATGCATAAAAAACTCCCTGTCCATGAAAGTCCAAGTGCGGTCAAAGCCTCTAGGGGATGCGAGTCTGACCTCACAGGAAATCCCAAGATGCCCCTTGCCATGTCTTCAATGGCCCAGCCTAAGTATAGTAGCAACCAACAAGGCCACCTGATGTCTGCTTCAGACAACAGACCCCTTTTTGTCCCCTGAAAAAGCAGGTCAAAAGTCCGGGTGCAGCGTTTACGCGGATGACCGCCTGCTGTTACAAGGTAAAGCCCTGTTCTTTCCCCCTCCTCCTGAAGCGAGAATGCTGCGGGAAAGAAATTCCACACCATTCTCCCAAAGTTTGGCCCTTTACCAGTTTCTGGAGAAGTCTCTTAAAGGAAGCCTGTGGTTCTATACTGCTCTCTCCCTTCTCCTACGGCAAAGCAGATGGAGTCTGGGGAGAGAGGGGACACTGAAATCTGACCCCACCAGCCACTTCTGTGTGTGAGGGCTTCTCTGGGCATCTTGCAAGGGTTCACCTGTCTGACTGGCACGTGGGTCCTTTTGTTAGTACTTGCTTTAACCGTGTCTTGCTTCTGTCAGTTTACTATCCGTGTATGAATAATTCAGGTTTCCCCTTCCGCCTCCCGTAGTTGGTTAGTCCTGGAATCACTCTGGGTAAAGTCTGTGACTATGAATGCAAAGTTTTCGTGAATATGAATTCCTCTTAACCTTTGCCTACCTTTCTAATATGTTCTTTAAATCGTTTTTCCTTGTCCTTTTGTGGAATTTGAAGCACACAACCGGGAACATGCTTTTTAAGTTCTGTTCCTTGCGCAGACGACAGCTGCTATTGACGTGGGGCGGGCGGCCATGGTCCCCAACGGAACTTCATATAAACCTGGGATTAACATCACTCTTAACACTTGAACTCCTTGCCAGTGGGCTGTGGATGAACACATGTCCTAGTGTGTTACCTACTGAGCTACCATTTCACACTCATTTTACCTAATGCCTACTCCCATAGAGATGTTTCTAGTCATTCCCCTCTGCCCCCTCACACACACGTTCAATTTTTACAGTGCAGCCATACCTTTTTCTAATGGTGTTAACTTCATAGTTCCTAGCTCCCTGACTAGTTCATTTGGATCATTGTAATTAAATATCGTGGTGAAGAATATTTGCTGAATAACAGTATTTTCTTGTTTGAATGATAACCTATTTGGTACTCAGACTCCTGAATTAATTGCAGAATTACTGTGTCTCTCTGTCTCTGTCTGTCTCCAGTCCTGAGGAGTAAACTATTATGTCTTATACATGCAAGCTCTCTACCGCTGACTGAGATGTGTCTCAAATACACACACAAGATCTTGATCTCAATCTCTCTCTCTCCCTCTCGCTCCCCTTCCCTCCCCTCCCTCCTTAAATTTTGAGACAGGATCTCATTAAGTTGCCCAGGCTAGCCTTGAACTTACGATCCTATGGTCCCAGCAATACTCTGTCTTATACTGTCACTTTATTCTAAGTCTTTACAAAAGTCCTCGAGTACTCACAGGTCTTCATCCCCCTCCCTCACTCATTGGCATAAGCTCTTACTGAACACTGTGTTTTGATGATAATCCTCTGAAACACAAGTGCCAGGGTCAATCTCAAAAGTAGCTTTTGATAAAGCTAACAAAGTGAACCAAACTTTCATAAAAATCACACATACCTCTTTCTGTAGAGAGCAAGTGTAACGCTGCGTAAACTTCAAGAGCATACATTCAAGTCACACAAAGGCAGGTTTAAAGCTAGTTTAAACAGGACTTCAAAAACCTTATCAACCCACTAATATTTAGTTTTTAAAGCCAAGAAGGTTCTATTATTAACAGAGTATACTTACTTTATTCTTTTTTTTTTTTCTTTCTGAGACAGGGTTTCTCTGTGTAGTTTTGGCTGTCTTAAAACTTGTTCTATAGACGACGCTGGTCCCAAACTCTCAGAGATCTGCTTCCTCCAGAGTGCTGGGATTAAGGCATATGCCACCAGCACCTGGCTAATTACCTTATTCTTTAACTGTGCACACAGTCACCACATACATGCACATGCATGTACAGATATACACAAGCACACAGAGGCATACCTACACACCTACCTAGTCCATGACATACCTAGTCATACCTACACACACATACATTCATGAACATTCAGAGACATATCCACTCACATACACACAGAGAGATACAAAAGCAGTCTGAATCTTGCTCAAACATTTTCTTTTACTCAATTTTCATGATGCTATTCCTTAGGGGAAAAAAAATAAGTAAATATAATTCTTTCTTTATTTCCCTTCTCAGAATGTCTTTTGTTTTCAATGTGATGGTAAAATTATACTAAACAATGCATTTATCAGGACTTGAGAAACAGTGAGAGTGGTTCAAGCTCAGAGGAGGAGCGGAGGGTCACTACCCGAGTCATTCGACGGCGTGTGATTATAAAGGTACTGGCAGGGAGACGTTGATGGCGTGCTGCTGTGTCTAGAATCCTTCAGTGTGCTTTGCAAGGTGCAGCATGTTTGATAACTAGCTGGTGCTCTCTCTTTGCACATTTGAAAGTTTGTAAAATAACTATCCAAAAGAAAGCCATGTTGTGTGTTAGTGTGTGATCTGCACAGGCCTGTTGGACACACAATGGCTGAGTCTGTCTGAGAACGCGGCATTTGCATCCTGCCTCTCTCAGAAAGCAAGGATTTGGTCTTGGTGACAAGGTTGTTTATAGTGTACACAGGGCTCAGTCAATACCCCAGAATCTAATGAAAACAGGGAAATACCAGAGGCTCCCACTGCCTTGACTTGAAAATGAAAGCCATTTCCTCACTATCAAGCAGTGACTGAGTACCTTAAGTCCACAGTCTGGCATGGATATGTCTGTGACATAGTGCGAGTCAAAAAACAAAACAAAACAAAACAAAACTTCAGAAGCAAGTTCTAATTATACTTAACACATGCCCCAAATGGAACTGAATTGTTTTACGAGTCGGAATCAGTTTTTGCTGGAAATGAAAGTTGCACCTTCACACAGCACAGCTGAAAACACTGTGGGACCTCCCTCATGAGGAGCCATTCTCAACTCACAGCAGAGCGAGTGTGAGCCACATGCCGCCTGAGACTTCTGGTAGGCATCTCTGGAGAGAGAGGAAGGAGAAATGCACATCGAACCCTGCTTATCAGACTCACACAATTACAGTGCCGGAAGAGGCAGCACAGAGCTGCACAGCTCCTAGGTCCCCTACATGTCTTAACACTGTTTCTTTGTATTTGTCACAAAGACTAGATGAAAGAAGGGAGGGAACATAAAAAGCCTGTCACGTCTGCTCAAATACTAAAAAAAAAAAAAAAAAAATCCAAGATTAAGTGATTTCTACATTTTGAACTAGTCCCCATCTCAACAAGCAGTGAGCACCTCAGGTGCTGTCCAAACCGTGAGTCACTGCCCTGGAGATCCTAACTGGCAAGCTGACTTAGTACATATAGTCTCCTTGCTCACTCCCAGGAATGATAGATAATTAAAGGGAAGAAACATCTAGAGAAGAGGCACTGAGTGCACCACTGGGCAACCTGCTTTCCATGTTTGACGTGTGGCAGCCTTCTGTTGCTTCACCCCAATATTTTACGACAGCTGCCCCTCTTCTAAGGGGTGGCTGAGCTCTACTAAAAACACAGTTACGCAGCCACCACAAAGCCAGAGGGAGGGAATTAAAGAGGTCCCACAAAGAAACAGCCACACCGATGAGCCAATGAAGAGCCTTCCTTTTGGTCCCTTAATCTTCTACATGTGCATCAGCAAGTCCACCTCTAAAGTAGCTTTCTTAGAGTGGGCGATGTGTGTGTTGGATCACAGCATACAGATAATGGCATACAACACATGCATGTATTTTAAGAGCCTGTGCTGAAAACCGTAAAACAAACCAGAAGGCCATAGGCTTTGTGAGACATGAATCTATATTCTACCCAAATGCCACCTCCTTGAAGTTGGGCTCATGTTAGAGAGAGGGAAACAGTAGAGCTTCACTCTCTTGTCTTGTAGCTAGGGAGAGCATCATCCTAAGAGATGCTTTGGGAAACTCCCTTTGCCATGATGAAGCAAAAGCTAAATAGCCCTAATTGTTACAGGACGTTATAGCACAACACAGTCGACAAACGTAGGATGTATTCTGGTTATTATTTTTCCGTTGGGACTGGAGAGGCAGATGAGAAGACTCCCACTTCTGTTGCTTTTCTCTTTAGCCATGTGTGGGTGTCCAGCAGAGTCCAGGGACAGCGGTAGTATGTGGTAGACATAGCATGAGAATCGTCACTGTCAAAACCATTAAGGGACAGTGCTCTGACCTGACACAGAAACCATTGCACTACCCAGATGTCTGGAGGGATGCTCGGAGACGAACTGACTTATTTTAAAATCACGCAGCTAGACAGCACCAGCTCTGGGAACAGAACTTAGTCCTTGGCTCAGCAGTGAAGGGCATTTCCCTCAGAAGACGTACAGGAGGCCCTTTTGCTACACTAAGTCGGACATTTGACCAGTCAGACTTTCCCTGTGACATAGAAGAGGGCAGCATTATGCTGCAGGGCTGGGAATCTGACCTGCTTCCCAGGGACCGAGCAAGGCAGGACCACATTGGCCTATTACACTGCCGGGACACAGGAAGCTCCCAGGCCCTCATGTCAGCACTGCAAGCCATTTGCCTGGTAGCTTTGGCTGGTAAGTGCCTCCACAAAAAAGTGCTGCATTCAGGAACCTGTGCCACAGTATAAGCAGCTCCACTTGCGTAGTCAGTCATTTGACGGTATGATTTAATGATGAGTCTCTTCATGTCCATGTGTGGACCCTTTCCTTTTTAAATGAAGTTTGATCTGTGTGTTCATTTGGGCTACAGGGGCTTAAATTGCTGGTTTCTATGAGTATATTTGCTTAGCGCAAATGCAGTGACTATAAAGGCTAAAAAAAATCTCTAACCAATACACAGCCAAACTACTAAGATTAGTTAATATATAAACTATACAATGCAAATGTATTGTTTTAATTTTCAACACTTTTACTGGATTGTGAAGAACTTGTGCATATGTTTCCCCACAAGCAAGGAAATTACGTCTATCACTTTGCTTCACCAATTTTAGATGTGCCTATATATATGTCGTATATACCGTAATTTTCAGACTATAAGACACACCTGACCATAAGATGCACCCAGTTTTTAGAGCAGTAAAACAAGAAAAACAGCAATCAGACCATGAGGTGCACCATAATTCCACCACCACCACCCACACACACACACACTTTTGAGGGGGAAAGTGCGTCTTATGGTCCAAAAAATACGGTACACACATGCACACACATCTATGCATAACAGGTCTCTCGGAGCAGATGTGTTCAGATGCCTGTTGCTGTGATGAAACACTGTTACCAAAAGTGACTTGGGAAGGAAAGGGTTCATTTGTGTTACACTTCCAGGTCACAGTCCATAACTGAAGGAAGTCGAGCCAGAAACCTGTTGTCAGGAGCCGATGCAGAGGTCATGGAGGAGTGCTTCGTACTGGCTTGCTTAGCCTGCTTTCCTATAGAAGCCAGCACCACCAGCCCAGAGTGGCACCATCCACACTACACTGGGCCCTCCCACACCAAGCAGTAATTAAGAAAATGCTCCACAGCCTGACCTCATGGGAGCAAATTCCCAATTGAGGTTCCCTCCTCTCAGATGACTATAGTTTGTGCCCGGATGACATAAAACTAAGCAGCACAACATACATACAATACACAGCAGATAGATTACTGCTTTTTTGCAAAAAAATATATAACATCCATTATGATTTGGGAAGTTCACATTTTATCAGTTCCATCAAAGCAAACCAACACACCTTATATTATCATTCCTTCCTCATATTCAGAGACATCTAGGAAAGAAAAGAAACAGTGTGGTGCAAAAGAAAGTCCTGTCAGGACATCCTTAAAGTGACTGCTAGAGATGAAATCCCCCCAAATACATGTGCCATGATGTCTCTTTGAAGTGGGGGAAGGTGCCAGAAATACTCCTGTCAGCAAGACTTAGTTGAGAGGGGATTTTGTTTATGTAAAAAAAGTACAGTAGTCTTCATGAACTTTCGAAGCTAATTAGCAGTTGTTCTTGCTCTCATTAAAGGGGGTCCCAGAGAGACCTGTCCTTGAGAGCATTTAAACTCTAACATAATTGACAGAGTGATAAAGAAGCATAGATTTTTTTTTTTAAAGACCTATTCCATCCATCTTTATTGGCCTTCCAGGAGCATCTACACAGATAGTGCAGTGAGGCGCTACATAATTAGGCAGTTTGTTTTGGTCTTAAGGAGAAGCCATCTGCATCTTTGTCTTGCCTTTTGTATGTTTTCAGTAATGAGACAGAGAAAGTGCTCGCCTTCCGGAACAGTGCAAGAAGCACTATGGCTTGTTACTGATAAGTAGGGCTTTAATTCTTCTGAAGGTGTTAGTCTAAGTCAATAATACACGTGTACGTATCCTTTGCACTTACACGCACACCTACTTGTATTTCCCCTGCTCCTTTCCAAGGTTCTTTAAACCATTTAGACATGTGCATCTTCCCACAGAAGGGATTACTCAGAGCACGGTAAATGGATTTCTGCCTTGCTGGAATCTCTGAAGGCCTTCCCTTGGGTACCACTCAGAGAGCTAGGTACTCAGAAAACTTGTCCCGGAAATTCTTCATTCATTCATGCTTTAACCACAGGGGGGTGGAGTTGGGGGGGCTTCCATGACCTTTTACTGGTACTTTTACTGTCTCTACACCTTTATCTTGTAAATAAAATGGCACCCCTGCCAAATATGTGAAATGAACCATAGGAAATAGGAATAGCACCCCAGTTAACACTTGCTGCAGATTTCAAAGTGTTGGAATGTATGCCTTTTCCATTCTGCCAGTGTCCTTTCCTCTCTCCACTGGGTCAAGTGAAACTACACAGAGGTGGGGCTAAGAATGAGCTCAGAAGCGCACCAGGCACCTTTAATCCCAGCACTCAGGAGGCAAAGGCAGGCGGATCTCTGTGAGTTTGAGGCCAGCCTGGTCTACACAACAAATCCAGGACAGCTAAGGCTACGCAGAGAAACCTTGTCTCAAAAAAAAGAATGAGCTGAGAAGACCTTTGGCAGTCCCCACTGTAACTTAGAAAGAAGTTACTAATGGAAGAATCTATATCAAAAACTGCAAGATGATCATCTATCTTTCTACCTCATTGGCCTATGGTAGTGTGGATGGGAGGAAACCACATCAGTTATTCTCACATGTGATCTATGAAAATCTCAGTCTCCCCATCTCCTGACACCCCCGCAAATGAGACTTTCTCTACCCTGAACTCTTTTCATAATTTTAAGTGCATTGTCCTTAGTGCATGATTTATTTCTTTCTTCCTTCCTTCCTTTCTTTCTTTTCTCTCTTTAACTTATTAACCTTTATTGTATGTGCGATTGGTGTTTAGGCTGCATGTACATGTATTTGAGAGTGTCAGATTTGAGTGCATGATTTTTTTTTAAGTGTCTCTTCCTAACTCATCAACTATCTTTAATCAAATTAGATAGATACGGTGCGACTAGTGACGAAGTGCTCCGTTTGAATGAGTTTGTCTAGTCTTACCACTAATCATTGGCTAGTATTTGTCTCAACAAATGAAGCCTCTTGATGTAGCCATGGGTAACTGCATCTTAAAATTATATGTTTTCTTGGAATCTGTTGCCAACCATCATACATGCCCTAATACATGCTTGAAGGATAAGACTAAAAAAGCTTATCAACCAGCCAAGAAGTCTTCTCTTTTCCTGGAGAAGGAAGCAGTTTTTTGAGTTCTTTGCAGCGTTGGAGCATGTGTGGTATGCTGTGTGGTGTGCTGTGTCCCTGGATCCATACCCACCCATGCCCTCCTCTCTCATGTCACTCATCTCTATCCCACATCCTTTAGGGGGAGGAAGCCAAAACCATCCCTGGTGAATCTGTCACAGAAGAACAATTTACTGATGAAGAAGGCACCCTCATCACCAGAAAAGTAATCACCATTGAGACTTCATCCTTCTCCCAGAGCTTAAATGCCCTGCATGAGAAACACCATTATGTGCTGTAGGTTATAGCTTG
Source organism: Acomys percivali (assembly GCA_907169655.1). Lineage (NCBI taxonomy): Eukaryota > Metazoa > Chordata > Mammalia > Rodentia > Muridae > Acomys > Acomys percivali. The sequence goes on along the minus strand of OU015751.1, from coordinate 13,470,617 downwards.
CCCCACCCACCCCCAACACAGAACAGTCCCCACCTCTCTCTGTTGCTTCCAACAGATCACTCGGAAAGTAATAAGGCGGATTGGTCCACGAGAGAGAAAGCAGGATGAAGTGGTAATGTAGAGTGGTTGCCAAGGAGAAAGCAGAGGGTAGACTTTCTTGTGATCCACCTTGGGAAGCCCTGCTAACAGAGCGGCTGCTGCAGCGTGGATGCTTCGAGTGTTGTCTTGGCTGCTTCTGCCATAGGCATTGTATGGGGTCCAACTGCTTGCTGCATACCATACCTGAGTGTTACGTAATTACTATTGCCAGAACGCCCACAGAGATAAAAGTTCATTTATTAGGGATGAAGTGTGCCAACTGGAAGGAGAAGGATGAGGAAGAACCCTTGACTATGAACAGCCTCCTTGTGAGGGTCCACAATGGGCCTTCAGCTGGGCACCAGTCTAGGTCCCTGAGGGTGGACAATATTAGGGTGGCGGAGAGTTTGGGTCATAATCTTCACATCTGGTCTATGTGGTTGCCCTGCCCATTGCGTTTCATAGGGAAATCTAAACTCTATGGTCACGCCGTGCTTTGTGCTGCCCCATGTCCAACACGCTACTACAGAACCCAACTCGCAACTCTGAATGTTATTTGCCAAATGAACCCTTTTCTGCCAAAGAAGACATCTCCCATTATTCTTTGCCGTTTTCCAAATCCCCTTAACTATTAAGTATCACATTCGTATATGAAAAAAACAAGCTGAAAACTTCTGATGGCCAGGGGAGAAAGGAAGCAAGGCCTCCCTGTAGGACTCGGTGCTGTCTTTGACCAGGACGGAGAGGAGACAGTGTCCATAAACTAAGTAAAGAGAAGCAGTCTGGCCATCCATGCCATTTACTCCTGCCTCAGTGCTTATTTGGGAAGTCCCCGTCATCCTACAACAGACTAGTTACGGTTCTGCTGCCTTACAAAAACCACCCATTATGATTAACTGGTATCTTTAACCAGCTGGCATCCGGGTGCCTTGTGAGTGTGGGCAACGATTGGGAGACAGGACGGCTGCTGTGTGAGATCGTTAACCCTCCGTGTTGTGACGTCTCACTGCTGCTAGTTACCTTGAAAGTGCTGTCGCATGCCGTGGCCTTGGAGAGCTGGTGTGTGCGGCAGCTCATGTGTTGGCCCGGTGCTCTCGCCAACTTCTTTCTAACCCAGCCTCCAGGCACCAGTGTGGGAAACTGCTTTCAAACTCTTCTACTGCAAACACATAATGTGTGCTCTCCCTTAGCAGGGAGAAGGCTACAAAGTGAAGATGAAGAAAGAAATTCGGACCGTGGAGAAGAAGACCCACTAGTGACAGTGACGTCAGTCCAGGTGGGAAGTGTGCACATGTCAGCGCAAGTCTTGAGAATTTTCCAGATTCCCTGAATAAGTCAATTCTATAGTCCCTTCCTCTTCTTTACTGAATCTTCATTGGGAAAAATGTGATATGAAATCATTCTCCTTTTTTCCTTTATATGAATGCAGATGTATATATGTGTGTGTGTATATATATATATATATATATATATATATATATATATATATATATACACAACTGTGATCTACACATGTATATGTATCTATACACACACACATTTACATGTTAAACTTGAACTTAAGTTGGGCCTATAAACATTCTCCATATGTATGGCATCTGCAGAAAGCATATGTAACCATGATTTGAGTCTACGACTCTGTTACCATGAGGCTCTCTGTGACAGGCAGCAGCCATATACAGTCATTGTGGGAAGATTAGGCTCTCTTACACACACAAACACACACACACACACACACACACACACAGAGGGAAAGGCGCTCTGAAAACAGGATTTACTACATGTCCCAAAGTGTTTCTTTGTGGCTAATTCTCACAGCCTCTTCTCTTGGATTGATGCCATTAACATCCCTGGCTACCATAAAGAACAGGCCCTAAAAGGTTAAGAAAATTGCCTACAGTCACATAAAAGTGGCCAAACTAGGAAATAAACCCTAACAAACTACCTCCAAGAATGCTCATCTTTGCGGCTCACTGTAAACCTGACCTGGCAGTGATGGAAGGGTCCCCCAAAAACCCGTGGGGACTCCAGTCTTTGCCCTAAAGCCAATAGGAAATGCTCTGATGTGCTAAACAGCAGCTCCACCACTGAGCTGATGTGTAAGGCCTTGGGGGAGGGGGTGGTAATAAATTTTTACCATATTTTTTGGACTATAAGACGCACCTGACCATAAGACTCAGTTTTTAGATCAGTAAAACACCAAAAACAGTAAAAATAGCAATCAGGCCATAAAGCACACCCTAATTTCCCCCCCACACTTTGGAGGAGGGGAATGTGTCTTATGGTCTAAAAAATACAGTACTTTGTAGTCCAGGCTAACCTAAACCTTGCAGTAAGTAGCCTAAACCACTAAGTCCTAAGGTTACTGGCTCAGTGGTAGAGTACTTACCCAGCATGCATAAGGCTCTGGCCTGGGTTCGATCCTCAGCCGCAAGCCCACTTACTCACATGCCCTTCCCCGAGTGCTAAGAAGTGCACACGGGTAAACCCTACCCTTTCAGCAGCTGAGGCAGGACTATGGAGAAGTTTAGTGGACTCTGTAGCTAACAGTGATTTCTAATGGCAGTTGTTCTGGGCTGGGAGATCTCAGTGTAGCCATTGGTGACAAAGGGGATAGAGTGGATAGGGGGGTGCCAAGCAGCTTACCAACTACATGGGTTTGGCCAAGTTACCTAACTTGTGTTTTGTCTGTTGTTTCCTCACTGGGAATAGGGAAGGGGCTTGGAGTAAGCCTGGATGGACGGCAGTAATCCTCTGTGGAAAGATAATAGTAACATGTCCCAGGGTTGTTTTAGAATTCGGTCAGTTCACGAGTGTAAATTGCTTAATAACAGTGGCTGCCAAGCCCCTAGAAACCCTCAATTAGGAGACGCTATTATAAAAGTATTAGAAGCAAGAAGGAAATAAGAATAGCAGCTTGCCAAGCCTGTGCACAGCGGTGGCATCTGGGAGAAGTCACAGCATCCCAGACATGCAGCTCCTGCCCCCCTTAGGTGAAGGCGAGAGCTCTGTTTGCTCTCAGTGGTTCTCACAATAAACTAGGACAGTCAATTGTGGGGTTTTTTTGTTGTTGTTGTTTTGGGGAGGGTTCATGGTATTTTTGGTTTGGTTTGGTTTGGTTGTTTTTTTGAGACAGGGTTTTCCTGTGTAGCCTTGGCTGTCCTGGATTCGCTTTATAGACCAGGCTAGCCTCAAACTCACAGCAATCTACCTGCTGTGTGTGCCACCATGCCTGGCAGGACAGTCAGTTTTTTAACCAAGAAATGAAGCAGAGATGCAGACAAAGCCAGAGGTGGTGGTGACCGCCCCTCTCCCCTTTACAGCCTGTAGTAGTTCATCCCACTAAGTTCATCCCTGTCTCAGGGATATTTTTCCCAGAATGCATCTAAGATACAGACAGTTTTATATCTGTTCTCCTGATGCATGATGCAGACAGAATTGAAGCCAGGTAGTTGGGCTCTGGCCTTTTTAATTATCTGTGCAGTAGGGAACATAATACTGCCCTGTTATTAGAATTGAGGTAATTCTCTTCACAACAGTGCCAGATATATAATAAATACCTAATAAAAATGAAATAAATGTGTTTTCTTTCCCTTTAAAAATATGCACCATCTGTTTCCAGTATGGTTTTTCCCCCCCTTGTTGGCTCTGAAGCTTCAGATGTTTTTAAATCAAGTCACTGGGAAAGAACAAATTGCAAAGGCCTCATTTATTGGTATTAGTTGAAGAAGAAATCTGTTCTGAGTTGCATGGTATTTTAAGCTTTCAGCCAAGTGTGCTAGTGCACATCTATAATCCTAGCACTTGGGAGATTGAGGCAGGAAGAGCAAGAGTTCAAAACTAGAATGAGTCCAAAAAAAAAAAAAAGAAAAGCAAGGAAGGAAGGAAGGAAGGAAGGGAAAAAAATCTAAAACGAAAAGAAAAGCAAACTTCCATTTTAGATTACAGTTTCATATTGTAACGAAAATTATTGCCTTTTAAAAAGAAATATGGGCCAGCACGATGGCCCCACAGGTGAGGGGGCTTGCCACCAAGCCTGATGTGCTGGTTTGAATGAGAATGGCCCCCACAGGCTCACATTTGAATGCTTGGTTCCCAGCTGGGAGAACTGTTTGGGAAGGATTGGGGGGTGTGGCCTTGTTGGAGGAAGCGTGTCACTGGGGTGGGCTTTGAAGTATCAAAAGCCTACACACTATTCCCAGTTAGCTCTCTCTCTCTTCCCCCCCTTCTCTCCCCACTCCCTCTCTCTCCCCTCCTCCCTCTCCCCACTCCCTCTCTCCCTCCTCTCTCCGCCCCCTCTCTCCGCCCCTCTCTCTCCGCCCCTCTCTCTCCGCCCCTCTCGCCACCTCCCTCCTCTCTCACTCTCTCTGGCTCATGGATTGAGATGTAAGCTCTTCATCTGCCAGAGAGCCTACCAGTGGTCATGCTCCCTGCCAAGATGGTCGTGGGCTCAGCCTCTGAAGCTGTAAGCCCCACTCCCAATAAACTCTTTGTTCTATACATTGGCCATGGTGGCTCAGCACAGCAATTTAAAAGTACCTATGATATCTGACGACCGGAGTCTAAACCCCAGGGACCCACCATGGTTGCAGGACAAAACCAACTCCCACAAGTTGTCCTCTGACCTCCACACATATAGTGCTGTGCACATGTACGTGTGCAGACATGCTAAGTAAAAACAACACAAAACTGAAACGCTTAAGAGGAAACATTCTTAAGCCTATGATAAAGAGGAGGGAAGGAAGGGAAGAGGATGGGAGATGGGTAGGGGTGAACGGGAGATGGGTAGGGGTGAACAGGAGATGGATGGGGGTGAACAGGAGATGGATGGGGGTGAACAGGAGATGGATAGGGGTGAACGGGCAGACAGCAGAGGTCTCTGTGTGCACAGCAGACCCTGTGGAGTCTGTCGGGGCAGAGAGGTAACCTACAAAAGTAGACTTGCCTCTTTAGAGCGCAGGGTCTGCACTTTCAAGGAGATGGGTTTTAAAAGAAGCTCAAGGGGTTGAGGATTTAGCTCAGTGGTAGAGCGGTAGAGCGCTAAAGCCCTGGGTTCGGTCCTCAGCTCCCACCCTTGCATAAGAAAGGATATCCCCAAGCCCATGAGAACGTCCCCCCTTTGAATGTGTCTTAAGTCTTTAATCCATTATCTACACTCACAGAAGGGTTCCAGATTCCATTTCTGAAGAGTTATTGCTGTGGCCTCACAAACTTCCCATCCATCAGGGGGCGCTCTCATCACATCATCACAGCTCTTTTTCTAGCAGTTGCTTAGCCGAGATTGATTGATTGATTGATTGATTTTGGTTTTGGTTTTGATTTTGGTTTTTCGAGACAGGGTCTCTCTGTGTTAGCCTTGGCTGTCCTGGACTAGCTTTGTAGACCAAGCCAGCCTCGAACTCACAGCGATCCGCCTGCTTCTGCCTCTTGAGTGCTGGGATTAAAGGCGTGCGCCACCACCGCCCAGCCCAGCCGAGGTTCTCGTACCATTTGTGTGACACTGTACTTAGGTATAAAATGTTTTGTCTACCCACTAGCGTTGCTTTACCCATGGGGGTTGGAGCCTACGTTCTGGTCCCGGGACAGAGAACAAGAAAGATTTGAGGGATAACCACTGCTTAAGTAAATAAATAAATAAATAAATAAATAAATAAATAAATAAATAAATAGCCACATATAGAAGGCATAATTAACCAAATCTAAAAAGGCGTAAAGGCATACGCCACCCTATCTAGAAAGACAGTGCCAGCTTATATTGAAACGGGAACAACTTTCTTTTGTTTTGGTATACAAAATTAACATGGGGTTAGATTGGGTTTTGGGTTTTTTGTTTTTTGTTTTTTGTTTTTTGTTTTTTGGTTTTTTTTTTTTGGAAGATGGAAAGTAGGTGAGAGTTGGCCCGTTTTCTAGTATCTCGTGTTTATAGACACCTACTAGACATTAGTAAACTCTATGTCATAGAAGGGGTATAGTGGGCTAAAGATTCGCTTCCCAGTGAAGCTGGGAAACTGAAGGGAAAGTCTAGAGAACACTGCTGCCCTGTACGAAGAGGGTGACGTCACCACAGAGCCACATAAGCAGCCTGGTGCCCTGAAGATTAGGATTTAATGACAGGAACCAAGGTGTGAAAATCCTGATGCCTCTTTGCCCATCTGCTGTAACTGGATCTACTGAAGTGAGCCACTTCCCTTCCCCGGAGGAGGACATGTGTTGAAATCTCAGAGGAGTGGGTACTTTGGTGTTCTTGGCTCTGATCCTTGGTGGCCTGTGCCAGGGAGGTCAATAGTAAAGGGGGGGGGGGAGGGAGGAGGAGGAAGAAGGAGGAGGAGAGGAGAGAAGGGGGCGGGGGAAGAGCACGCGAGGTGACCAGAGGAAGAGCTAGCTGTTCCAGGGTGTTTCCACAGGGCAGGATGTCCTGGGTGATCCATCCAAAAAGAAAGAAACCTGTCTGAGTAAACAACCTCAAGGTCACTAGGACACTTCTGTCCCTGGCAGAAACTGGGTCCTAAAGCTTCTCCGTGAGTTGCAGAAGAGAGTTGGCTGTTTGTGAGTGAACAGCATTTGTTTGTTGCTTTGTTTCCTCATAATCCTTCCTGCCTCACGCTAGAAGTCCAGTCTTTAAGCTTCTTACCTTGAAGGAGAAGGCAGGAAAGACTCTTCTATGTAAGGGGCGGGGAGGTACGGGGAACTTGTCTTTTTGGGGTACAGGCCAAAGAGCTACAAATGGCTCTTCAGCAGCCGAGGAATCCGGAATGATCCTAGTGTCAGAGACAGGATGTTCCTGAGTCAACTTCCAACGCCACAAACTCAGGAAGGTTGTGTGAAAGATGCTCTCCCGAGGACACCTAGCTAACAGCACTAACTTCTGAGAGGTTCCTGGGATACTCTAGGGCCTGGTCCCCTGAGGTATTTTACAAAGCAGCCTAAACTCCCTATTAACAATTAGAGGGCCCTCAGTCTCGGGACCCTTTATAATGAACCACAAGGAAGGCATAGGTGAATTCTCCTTTATATATAAAAATAAAGTGAGGGGTGTGTGTGAGTTGTTGAAGTTCTTGCCTAGCCCGCAGGAAGCCCAGGTTTGCGTGCCCAGCACCACATAGCCCTATGCACTGTGGTGGAAGCAGGGTGGTTAAGAGTTCAAGGTCATTCTAGCTTATACAACAAGTTCAAGGCCAACCTAGGCTGCATGAGACCCCATCTCCACCAAAAATAAAATAAAATAAAAGAGTAACAAACAATGAAAAGGGAACTCACAGCCCACGGTTTCTCTTTCCACAGGACCTCTCTCTCCACAGGACCATGTGTTCGTAACTGCCAGTATTGAGAAATTCACCAGAGATCAGCGGGAAGGAAAAATCTTTACCAAGAAAGAAGTGTGGGTCTGCTGCTTCCACACATCAAAGACATGATTTTGTTCTTAAATGCAAAAGGGAAAAAAATCACTCACATTTTTCTTTTTAATTTAGCATGAGCCAACTTACAGAGCATGGGGACTCACTTTCATTCCTGGGATTGACAATGTGCACACTGAGCAATGCAGTGTACGATACAAGAAGCCATGTTGTTCAGACTCGATCTCAAGTAACTTGGTGTCATTCTCAAAGAAAACAAACAAACAAAGCCTGTGCCACCAGGAGGGACAGCCGAATATGGAATGATCAAACCAAGAAGAAGAAAAAAAAAAAAAAACACTAATATTACTAAATCCACAACAGCTCGCCTTATTTTTCTTGGACCCAAACTGTCAGGGTATAAACACTATTTGTTTCTTTTTTTTTTAAAGAAAAAAAAATTTAAAAAAATCAATAGTTTTGCTGTAAATAATAACACTGTAAATTCTAACAGAGGACAATAGAATACATGTGGATAAGGCACCTGCCTCATAGAACATGAAGTCATCACAAATGCATCTAACAGTAGGAGTCCCAAGTGACTTCACCCTGGACACGGAAGGAATTCCAGTGTGTGCAGGGACTCTACAGTGACTCTTGTATATTAGCAATTATAATGTTTGTACACGCAAAACTGCTAGCTTGGTTTTAAAAAGAAAATGCAAATCTTTAAAAAAAAAAAATCTGCTGCAAATTGAAATAATTCCCCAAATGAGGAATTCTGTAGTTCTGTGAAAAAAAAAATTTTTTTCTTCAGAATACTAATATTTTGATGCATGCATACCACCTTATTTTGATTAAACCTTTTCCAATTTTGCAAACACTACAGTCTCCTGCAACACGGGAGATTTTATCTGTAAACACAAAGCCCTTCATCTAATATTTGTTGCTATTGCCAATTTTTTCAATGAAATGACCAAAAATGGAAAAAAAAACTATACAGTAGTTGCTTGGGGGGTGGGGGGAGGGGTGCTTTTAGTGCTTACAGGGGTGGGGGGATGCTTGCCACTGTAGAGGTGGGTGGTGCTCACAAGAGGCCCCAGTTGTGGGTATTTTAAAAAATGGACTGACCAGAAACCCGTATCTAGCAGGATGGCAGCACACTGTAAAAAGAAAAAAAAAAAAATCACTGTATTGTGTACTGGCTCTGAGATATAGGTCCTTCTCAGTAAGCCACTTAACTTGTAACCACCCTAGCAGTGTCATATTAGGTTAGTAGGGCTGCTGCATTTTCTAGGGCATTTCTCCTTGGGTTTTGGTACGGTACCTTCGTTCACTATCTTCACTTGAAATCGGCCTCCATGGACACCTAGCTCTAAATGATGTGTATGAGAAAAGCAGACGCTGGATAACCTAGTCGATTATTTAAGCATAAAATAAATTGTGTTCAATTCTTCACCTACTCAGCCTCTCCGGTGTCCTTGTGTCCTCTGGCTAAAGGTAGCTGTCAAATCCCTAGCCACGGGGGTCCTTGTCTGCCCCTCTGCTCACTAAAGCAATAGTCTAGAGCATTCCTTTTTCTCCCTGGAAACACCCACCTTACATAAAACTGTGCATTTTGCAGGGGAACCAGGAATTTAAGGAGGACATCATCTTTGCTCACATCTATTCAGGCCGCCCCCAGCTTCTTTCGTGGGGCGGGACTTATGTGGCCAATGTGTCGAGAATTTATTGATTGCTGCTCCCAAGAAGCATCTGTCTGAGGTTGCTTTTAACACATAAAGCATTTTAGTTTCTGTGTCATTAGTTTTAGAGTTTTCCAGGGTTTGAGTTGTTGTTGTTATTATTATTGTTGTTGTTGTGACAGGCTCTCAAACGTTTGTTTAGTTTCTTAATTCACACTCATTGTCAGAACTTACAAATTGAGAGATTTTACTAGTAACTCAAAAGATTTTTATTTTTTTATTTCATTTTATTTTTTGACATATTGGCCGTTGGACCCTAAGGCCTCATGTGTGCTTGCTAAACAAGTGAACTACCACTGTGTAGTAATACTCTGCTTTCTTTTGATAATGTTGAGACAGGGTCTTGTCCAAGACAACTTGTCCAAGCTGACCTTGTGACTTTGTGAGCCTTTTTGCCCTGTCTACTTATAGGCGCGTGCCAGTAGGCTGGGCAGGACCTCTCCTGAGAAGCGACATTTGGCAACAGCAGACCTCTGTTCCAAAAGACGCTGAAGCCGTGCTCCCCGACTCTCTCTAGCCAGATATGTCGTCTCCACTGTCCCAGCCCCATTTCTTACCTTAGCCTGCTAGGCACTTGGGGGCCCATTAACTCCCTGACTCAAAGCTCAAAGGCGAAGGTGCCACGGTGTTTCAACTTTTACCCCAGCCCACAGCCCAGCATGGTACCATAGGGGTGGTATCTGTCACCATCCCTAAACTTCAACTACAGCTGTGTAACTTCTTTCTTCTAAATACACCCCACTCGTCTGTCTCAGTCCTTAGAAGCACTGTGTGAGGTAGAGAACTCTCTTTGCTTGTAACCAGCCCCATAGAGAATGAAATGAGTGCTTAATGCCATTCAAGGCTGTCCTTGTCTGTCCATTGAAGACTCCTGCCAAGTGGGTGAATACTCTCCACAAGGAATGCAATACCAGGCAGAAGACAGCTACAGAGAGAACCTGTTTGCTCCAGAGAAGCTACTCTAAGTAAACAAGGAAGCATTGAGTATATTTGCATGCCATTTGCATGATGTCCGCCCCTCCCCCTCCCATCAGAATCATCTAAAGGACAGGCTGCCACTCCTGAAAGTTTTTTGGTTGTTTTGTTTGTTTGTTTGTTTGTTTGTTTGTTTGTTTAATGCCTCCAAAGGTTTTGTAAAACTAACAATCGAATGTAAGAATCTTAACATTTAAGACCTATAAACTCTTGACCCTCCAACCTTGCTAGAGATTATTCGGATCTAGAATCTTCTTACTAGGGAAGACTGGGTTATGTTACAAGCTTGGAAATGTGACTGCAGAAACAGGTTGAGGGTTTCAGATGACACCAAAGCCATGAATTTACTCAGAAGTCTCTCAACTATGGTAGAATTTATTTACATCTCTAACTTATGTATATACGACACATTGAATTGGGGCATATGTTTGTATTTCCAGTATAGTCTGACCTGCCAGCTCATGCAAATGTATTTAAGCTTTTCTTTGACATTCCTGTAAAAAAGAAAAAAAAAAAAATGAACTGTGACTGATAAAACTCCTGAGATTTACCACTTTCCTTTTTATATTTTTACTGAATTCCTAAGTTTGTTAACCAGAAGGTATTATATTAGAGTGCGTTACCAAGTGATGGGTTGCTTTTAGAAGGGACTGTCCTCACCGGCCACTGAAGCAGCAGAGCCGTCTCTCTCACGTTGGCATTCCAGCATTCCATCTGGTTCTTTTTAGCATCATCTTGGGGCTCCATACAATGGAAGTTTCTCTCCATGGTAAATAAACAGCAAAGGAAAAAGTGGTTTGCTTGACTTTATTCAAAGCACCTGCTCACATTTGACTGGGAGAAACCCAGTTGGGAGAAGCCCTAGGGATAGCCACTGCTACCTGCCTCTGGCAGAGCTCACCATGAGGAACCTCAAGCCCCATCCAGGAGAATCTTGGTATTCTTTGTTGGCCTGGCACTGGCATATTAAAAGGTGTACCACTTCCTAACCACGTGGCACTGCTTCTCTGGCATGAACAGATGGCTGAATCATTGAGGAGTCAACATTTCCAAGGTTGGTATCTGAGGCACATTTTTTTTTAAAGTTCTTTTAATGAGAGGCAAAAGGCACAGTGCCTTTATCTTCATGGGTTTCCTGTTTCCTAAAACAAAAATTCCCAGAGTGGGATACTGACAAGCATCCCTGGTAATAGGCCAAATAGCTTTTTCTTCATTCATTCACTCATTTATTCATCCATTCAAAGACAGAATCTCACATACCCCAGGCTGCCCTTGAACTTGTGTGTAGCCAAAGGAGGCTTTGGACTTCTGATCCTATTGCCTCTGCTTCCTGAGTGCTGGTCTCACAGGCATATATATACCCCTGCACCCAGTTTAGGCAGTGTTAGTGGGTAGAACTTGGGCCTTTATACACATTAAGCAAGCATTCTACTGGCCAAGCTATCCCCACCCCCAGCACACTTTTGCTTAATAGCATCCAATGCTCTGGGGGGTTCAAGAGATAAAATGACATTCAGCATTCCTTACAGCTGTGTGACATCAGGTGAGCACTGGACCTCCCCGTCCCCTGTGCTTCCTGGGTCAGCACTGCATTCCACACTCTGCAGGACACTCTGAGAGACCTCGCCAGTTCTATGACCGAGCTGGGGGTGACCGTGTTCATTGGACTCCCTAACGGGTAATGAGAGGCAGCGACCACATGAGGGACAAGAGCAGCTGGAACCTCTGCTCTGGGCCCACCAGAGAATTTCCTAAAGAAAGAGCAAAATCAAAAACCACTTCCCATTTCATTGGCCCCCAATACCATCCATCATGGGACCACTTTGCTGTTCTCTTAGCCAAGCGGCAGCACAAGAACTGGATGGAATAATGAGCACTTCTCAGTCTTCTCACAAGACTTTTGTGTGACGTTGGCCACAGGTCCTCAGAGGACACCGTGTGGTCCTTGGAGGGAGGACACTCATGGTTCAGTGCCTACCCACACCTGGACCCCAGCTACGCTCTAATGTCCCTAAAGTGGGTGTCCTTTCGCACATCACTCACCAGGGACAAGAAAAGACAGGCTGTGAAATGCAGCACTGTACCCTGAACCCTGCCACAGCTTGGGTGCCTCCAATTTGACATTGCTACAGGCTTGCTCGGTTGCTAAGCACCAGAGGGTCCAGAAATTACATCCGGGACTTCTTTGGGCCACTTCCAGCCTGAAGGGCTGACTGAAGGGCAGCATGTGGGAAGGGAAAAAAAAATCAAGTGATTTTACATTTAAAAAAATCTAGTGTGAATTATCTTTAAAATCTGAAGATGTGACTGTGGGGTTTCTAGAATTCTCTACGGCAGCCATCACCAGCTGCAGGGAACGAGCCAGCGCTTGACTTAGCCATCCCAACACCTCTACCTCCTTCTTTTCCCCTGTTTCTGCTAAAACCCAACCTATTGATTTCAATTCCCAGTCTCCATGTACTGTTCATAGGAACCTCAAGGAAAGGAAGGGTAAATTGATGCCGGCCTACTTATAGTCTTTAAAATCCTCCTTTTGAGCAAGCTCAGCATCTACTTCGCTATTATCTGACGATGGAAGAAGGAAGTGAGTAAATAGGAGAAGAAAGGCCTACTATTTGGGTCTCCTAGTTCATCTAGTCCCGTGTTCAGTGACCACCATTATTCAACTGCCTTACCTGAGCCTGAGATGCTTCTCTTCCCACAACCTTCAAGGTGGAGAGGACAGAAAATGCCATGAAATATAAACCCTAGAAACACGAAAACCCACCATCAGCAGCGCAGTCTGCCTGGCGCATGCTCGGGGGGGGGGGGGGGGGGGGGGGGGGGCGGGGGGGGGGATGTGAGGTGGAGCTTGGCCCTGTAACCCTTGAGCACAGGCACTGTGCTTTTGAGCCACATTCGCTAGCCAAAATGAAGTGAGATTGGAAAGACCCATAAAAAGCCTTTCACTATAAACTTAGGAACATTGAAAACTAATTTAACTCACTCCAAGAATACCAGCCCATCTGGGTCTAGGTATAAACAGTTAAATCCACCACAATGTTTTTCTCCCAGCCCTCAAGTCCCACATGACTTTAACCTCGCTCTCAAGGCTCTGCTGCCGATGCTAACCCACACTGGAAACCCGAGTATACCAAGTAAACGCCACGTCTCAGTCCTCAGACTACCTCCCTAGATAGTTTTCTGGTGATTTCCTTGTTCATGAACAAGGAGGGCACCGAAAAGATGACTCAGTGATTAAGAGCTCTGGCTGTTCTTCTAGAGGACCTGAGTTCGGTTCCTAGCATCTACATGGCAGGTAGCAATCATCTATTACTTTTTTGTTTTGTTTTTTATTTTTATTTTTTGTTGTGTTGTTTTTTAAGGCAGGGTTTCTCTATGTACCCTTGGCTGTCCTGGAACTCTCTCTCTCTCTCTCTCTCTCTCTCTCTCTCTCTCTCTCTCTCTCTCTATCTGTAGACCAGGCTGGCCTCAAACTCAGGAATCCACCTGCCTCTGCCTCTTGAGTGCTGGGATTAAAGGCATTCGCTGCCACCACCCAGCTCCCATCTGTAACTTCTATACAAGAGGATCCTTTTCTGACCTCCACTGGTACTGCATGCACATGGTGCACAGACACACCTGAAGGCAAAACGCCCATACATGTAATGTATAAATAAGGAAGGGGGTACTTCTTTAAAAAAAAAAAAAAAAAAAAAACAAGGAGGACCATGCCACCCACAGCACAGTGCACATCTGGGCGCACAGAGTGTCTACAGTAAGTGTTCCATTTCACACACCCAGGAGTTGCTCAGTTTCCATGGTAGAGCCTCACAGACTACCTTGGGGCTATGGTGCAGGCATGTCTGACAGCTCAGCCTTGTGCACAGATCACCATAGGATGTCAGAGCTTAGGTCAGTGACGTTAAGAGCCACAGACCCCCCAGGCCAACTTGATAACTACCGTCTTGTGATGTCTTCCCCAGACAGAGCCTGAAGAAAGAAGTGAAGGGGATTGACAGGAAAAGGCTATGAGGAAATGACTCAGTGGGTGAAGTGCTTGCTGAACAAATGTGAAGCCTTGAAATTCATGAATTGAAGCAGTCAGGCATTGCCACACATATGCTACTCTAGTGCTGAGGGCTGTGGGTGAGACCCTACCAAACAGCTAGCCTAGCAAAAGCAATGAACTGCAGGCTAAGGAGGGACTCTGCCGCAAGGAAATAAGGCACAAGAGTGACAGAGAATGACACCTGACATCGTTTTTCGGACACTATTTGGATGCACACCCACAGTCTGCCAGAACATGCACACGTCATTCAAAAAGAGCCCTTGGAACCTCATCTCATTCTAAGATATAAGGTTCTCAAAAAGAAAACAAAAAGAGACCAGAAGCCCCCGTAGGTGTCGCGGTGACATGTTTTATCTGTAATAAGATTGGATCTCCTAGCTCCAGACACCTGGGCAGTTACATTCCCAACTGTCTGTGGGAACCAGGTCATGGGGAGGAGTGTTGAGTTTCTCTCAGATTTGCAGAAGGCAAACACTTGTGAGTCGTGCTATGCAAATGTTTGTGTGTAGAGATGTTCATGTGTATGCACAGGGATGTTGCAATAGTCTGTGCCTTGTGCACAGTGGCTGCCTCCTTTTGAGGATCGGTCCATCCCAGGCCCACTGCTTCTACGTTGACTTTGAGCTAGCTTCGGACAATGGAATAGGAGCACAAGCTTTCACATGTGTCTCTACTGGTGCTTCTCTTCCCAGATGCTTCAGAGCAGCTAATACAATTACATTCCGAAATCAGTTAGAGAGACTTCCTGTCACCCCACCCCCACATAATCTAGAGTTCTCTGAGTCAGTCAGAGAAGGTGCCCCTGTCTCTACCCCAGCCCATTATGTTATCCCCTCTAGGAATCCACACCGTGGAACCCTCTTGAAGGATCGCTTTACTTTTGCTCACATTTTACTCTGTCACTGTGAAAACTGGTTACCGCTCATTTATTGTCTGTGACTCCTGAGAACCTCTATGGCTACACCACACACCATCCCACCACACCTTAGACCAGTGATCAGGTAAACAGGCCACTGACTAGTCTCTGTGTGACATGCCTGCACTGCCTGTGTGCTTTCAAATGACCGAATGCCAGTCAACAGTCTTTCTAAGCACATTGTTTGGTTCGTTTGGTCCTTTGAGTCTCAATCATAAGGCTTTCCAGAAAAGAACTGCATGTGCTTTACGATCTGGTTCAGTCCTTATTCTGTTACGGAAGAGTTTGTCTGCAACACAACCCTAGCTGCAGGAGCTCCTCTTTTGTTACTAAAAGACAAGTTCATTCACTTCACCTCGTCCCATTTCAAGTCACTGTCCCCTCACCAGGAGAGTGTTCGTTCAAGCCTCCAGATGTCAGCGCCTTAGGGCTACCCTCGCCATTTGCATCCCTCAGGGCCTGGCACTTATGGGGACGACAGGTTCCTTGACTAGATGAGGGATGGAGCAGGGTGGCACAAGCGGGCATGGCTCAGGACACACATCTTTTCCAGCGCCTGCCCCATCTTCAGTGACTCACTCAGAAATACTAAAACGACCTCAGTTCGACTTTGAGGGATGGTACATCTTGGCACGCACTGCCAAGAAAGACGGTCTGAGAACACCTTTGCCAGCTGGCAGGCACCAGCACAGTGTTTTTCCATCTTGTGCCAAGGACGTGATGAGACAACCTTAATGTCATCTGATGTGCATCACAGCGCCCTCTATTCAAATGAGAGTTCTCTTTGAGTCACCCAAGAATGGCACAGCTCTTGAACACTCACGCAAAGGGAAAGCCATCCTTCTGGCCAAGTGTAAACCTTGCTGATAAAGCAAAGATGGAAGACAGAGCCAATTGTGCAGTGGCTGCAGGACCTCATTGCCCAGCATGCAGCTTCTGCAGTAATCCAAGCCTTCTGGCCCTACAAAAGTCAAAAAGTATATACTAGGGCTAAAGAGAGAGGACTCAATGGCTAAGAGTGCTTGTTACTCTTGCTGAGTACCTGGGTTCAGTTCCCAGCACCCACATTCAGTGGCTTACAACCACCTGCGACTCCAGACGACCAGATATCCTTTTCTGGCTTCTACAGGTCCCCACACATACATGTACATGTGCATGCACACATGAGTATACACACACACACACACACACACACACACACACACTTAAAAAATAAAAACTTTTTCTAAAAAAATTACAAACTGGTACCATTAAAGAGTGATCAAGACAGTGGACACTTGGGAGCAAAAGGTCCAGCCAAAACCACCGAGTTTTGTTAATGCTAACAAAATACTGTGATGGAGAAATTTTGGCCCAGAACTGTTAGCTCTTAGGGTATTACAAAGGTGCTGGAAACGTCTACGGGGTAGGGGAATGGGTTCTAGATAAATGAAAGTACTGGCAGCCAGCAAATACAACTCAAGGGCTATTTAGCTTAGAGTGTGTCAAAGCACTGTCATCCATATCCATCTATGTCCCGTCTACCTGTCAAAACAAGAAACAAGAGCTGGGATGTGTAAACTCTTAAAAGCCTCAATATAGTCAGAAAACCAAGATATATTATAAAGTATAACATGAGGAAAACATGGATTGGGCTGTGAATTAATTGTGTACATGAAGATAAAGCAGAGGCAGGCCTGTAAATAGCCAGCACTCCATGGGTTGGCTACCCCTGTGATTAATGCAGCTTTGGTGTCCTTGTGGTTGCTGAGACAGAGCCTTGCTATGCAGCCTAGGGTGGCCTGACACTCACTACACAGTCCGGAACGGCCTCTAACTCATTGTATAGCCCAGACTGGCTGCAAACATGCCTCAGCCTCTGGGGCACAAGACTGTTGTGATTCTCAATAATATTCGGATGATGATGCTTTTCACCTTAAATAGACATGATCAAGTGACAAAAACCGGGCAGAGAGCCTCAACATACAAAAGCCACTCCACCGTCCTCCGGATAGATGAACGAGCACGCGGTGGAAGGACAGCCCCTGAGTTTGGGACCTGAGACCTTGAAGCTGGAGAGGAAAGAGGCCTTGGCAGAGGGAATTGATGAGCTCTTTCTTTTGAAAGAGGCAGCTTCAGAAGCGTCACCACAGCCAGACTGGGTCGGGAACAAAAAGAGAAGAGGCTAGGAGGAAAGCATGCAGAATCAAGTGCTGCCACCAAGAGCCTCAAATGCTGTGCAGACACGTAGGCCCTCTTTTAGCAACCAGCCTCGTCAATCATGCATCCTGTATATTTGTTTCTCTAGCATCTTTACTAACAGTAGATGCTCACTGGACTCAAGGTTATTGCATAATCAGACTGAATCACACTGTGGGAGTCTAAGGCTGAGAAACCAAAGACCACTGCACCCTCAAAAAGGGGGGGGGGCATTCCTGAATAACCTGAGACCATCACTGCACATGAATGTGGACTGTCTTTTTTTTTTTAATGTATGTATCTTTATTTTATGTATATGAGTGTTTTCCCTGCATATGTAATGGTGCCACCTACAGAGGTCAGAAGAAAGCATCTGAACCCCCGGAAGTACAGTCACAGGTGGTTTTGAGCTGCCATGTGGGTGCTGTGAACCTAATCCAGGTCCTCTGCCAGAGCAGGAGGTGCTCTTGAATGCTTAACCATCTCTCCAGCGACGAAGACCTCTCTTTCTGACCGAGTACCACAGGAACTGATCTGCAAGTGATATTAACAAAGCAACGTCTCGATTCTCTTCTGAGCAGAAACAGTGTGGTTTCAAATAAAAGCGTCTTGGAACGCCTGCCACAAAGACAGAAAAGACAGTCCTCTACCACGCCATTTCAAAGCTAATCAAGAGCAACTTCTACCCTCTCTCACCCCCACCCCAGAGACAGGGTTTCTCTGTGTAGCCTTAGCTGCCCTGGACTTGATTTAGACCAAGCTAGCATTGAACTCACAGAGATCCACCTGCCCCTGCCCCCTTGAGTGCTGGGATTATGGGCATGCACCACCATACCCAGCTTTCAAGAGCAACTTCTAATGGAGAAACAACTGCCTATGGGATCACAACTGTTGACTAGGATGGGACACTGCAGTGAAGTGAAATGGCCAGCTTGAGGTGGAGCTCACATCTAACAGCACAACTTTCTGTCTCCCAGTTGGTTTCTGCCAGGAAGAGGTTGTTCAAAAAGCTCCTCAGCACCCAGGAGTACCTCAAAGACTCCAGGCTCCCAGTATTCTCACAAGACACTTGTTGGGTCTTGTCGTTTGACTAGCCCCAAAACATGTGACCCTTTGCTCATTCCATCACTTGCTGGTCTTCCCCACCACCACCACCAGAATCTTGTGAAGTTCCCCTTTATCCCTGGCTGTTTCTGCATCACGGTCCCCACTGGTCTACTTATCAATCCTTTTACTATTGGCTTAGGACCAAACTCCTTGAGAGACCTCATCTGTGCCCCCGAATGCCAGTAAATACTCAAATATGGCGACACTGCACGACTTTACCTCCTAGTTCTCCACCATGATCTAGGACTCACAGTGACAGCTGTCAACCCTCTTCCTGCAGGCACTCCACAGGTGCCCTGAAGTCCTACACACATGAACACATGCCCGGGCCCTCATGAGGAAATCCCCTCCCATGCCCATCGGGGAAGAGCATCACTGTTTCTTCATAGCCTCGGTGAGGTGTGAGAGGGTCATCCTTCCTCAGCCCTCCCTCCCAAGCCATTTTACACACAGACCTTTCTCATCCCCAGCATGTCACGTCCGGGTGTCTCCACTCACACGGCCACTGGCCTAGGTCCCCCTTACTCAGCGGAAAAAGTGCAGCAACTTCTGAACTAGTTCTTGCCACTTCTCATCTTTGAAGCCAGCTGGACAGCCCCTTAAAGTCCTCGGGCTATGCTCTCTCCCCATGTAAGCCCTTGCCTATAGAATGAAAATTAATCCCCCTCTGAATGTCACCCAAGAATTAACTGTGAGACACCGCAAAAAGTGATATACTTCTTGGAGCCTCACTTTTGTCTTTGTAACAGGGTCAATAGCATCTACCACACCAAAGTGAGATTAAATTAGATACAGATGGGATGTTTGGCAGAGTTCCTGCCACAAAGTCAATGTTCAGTAGAGGGCAGCTGTGTTTTTATGAGCCTCGGGCCCTCAATCATGCCCTGTCTTAATTCATACGAGTCCTTTAAAATACTTCTTGATAAGCTTTTTTTTTTTTTTTTTTTTTTTTTTTTGCAGGAAATGTGGCCCTTGAATGACCTCAGGAATTGTCACGATGAGCCCAGCTTAAGCAGCCCACCTTCAACAGGTTCCTCAGCAACGCTAGATTCTCTGCTGACAATGTGCCATTTCTTTCTTTTTCCTTGACCACTCTCCCATCAGTTGTGAGCTCAGGATAAATGAAGCCTTGCATGTTTCCTGTCCCAGGAGTCACTTTAAAGAGACAAGATCCTGGGTGGTGGTGGCACACACCTTTAATTCCAGCACTTGGGAGTCAGAGCTAGGCAGATCTCTGTGAGTTCAAGGCCAGCCTGGTCTTCGGAGTGAGTTCCAGGATGGCTAGGGCCTGGAGAAACCCTGTCTTTACACAGGGAAACCCTGTCTTTAGAACTGGAAAGAAAAAAAAATTGAAAAAGAGAAGACCTACACAGTCCAGCAATGAGTCATTCTCAGAGATGTCTGGTGACCTTGTTCTGTGCACAGTCAATTCTTTGAACATAAATCCTTAGTCATAAAATCCATTCTCTTTAATTGGTTCAGTTTAATCCATTGATTCTCCTTTTAGGTTATGAAGCAAATATGTATCATTTATTTGATTTGCTTCTTCTATCTACAGAGGAATGTAGGGCTGCAGGTAAATCAGGATCAGGAGTGAGAGAGGCATCAAGTGGACGGCTGGACAGATCCAGGCCTAAAGAACAGAGCCATCCACGCCTACCTGGATCTATAGTCACCACCCCAGGGTTTTCTCTGAGATGTGGATCTCCCCATACATTCAAAGGCTTCAGGAAGCAAGGGCTGGCCTACCCTCCTACTAACTCTAAATGGCCTTTCTATTTTGTATTTATTTTGCCCATCACTTCCAACAAGGCTTGTGCTGTGGAATGGGTTTACGTAGATGGACCAGTAAAGTTTCAATGGACCACAAATGATTCTGAAACTACCTATCTGGAGACCATTTTGAGAAAAGTTGAGAAAGTGCGTGAAAAGAATGGTTGGAACATCAGTTGTGGCTAAAATACCAGCATGTGAGGGCTTTTTCCTCCTTAGAAACCAGCTAGCGTATTGGTGTCTACAGCCCAATCAGTGTTTTTGTGCAGAAAGAAAAAGCTGAAGACATCAAGTCAACTATGTTGGGTAGGTTATTGGAGGAGGGGGGTGTTTTTGTTCTTGTTTTGTTTGTTTGCTTGTTTGTTTGTTTGTTTGTTTTTGTCAATTTGACACTGGCTAGGGTTATTTGGGAAGAGGGAACTTTAACTGAGAAAATGCTTTTATCAGATTGGCCTGTTGGCAAATCTGTGCAATGTTTTCTTGATTAGTGATTACCGTGGGAGGGCCCAGCCCACCATGGGTGGTGTCATCCGGAGGCAGGCGGGCCTGGGTTGTATAAGGAAGCAGGCTGAGCAAGACGGTAAGCAGCGCTCCTCCATGCCTCTGTTTCAGTGTCTGCCTCCAGTTCCCTGCCGTGAGTTCCTGCCCAGGCTTCCTTCATGAGTAGGACATGACACTGAAATAAACCCACTCTTCCCCCAAGTTGTTTTTGGTCATGGTGTTTTATCACAACAACAGAAACCTAAGACATCAACTTTTTTTTACAAAAAGGTTTTAATTGTGTGTTTGTATATGTGGGGTGGCAGGGAGCAAGGGGACATACATGCAAGTAGACAGAGAGTCCAGAAGAGGGTGTCAGATCATGTGGAGCTGATGTTACAGGCATTGTGAGCTGCCAAGTGGGTTCTGGGAACTGAGCTCCCATCCTCTGCAAGAGCAGTAAGCATTATTAATGCTGAGCCATCTCTATGGCCCCCATCAAGCCAACTTTAATAAGTCAGTAGTCTCAAAGTAAGATGGTTGAATTTCTCGAATGAAATAATTTTTAAGTCAAAACAGCCTAAAAGAAAGTGACACCAAATATAAATAGCTTAAAAAAAAAAAAAAAAAAAAAAAAAGGTTAACATCAAGTGATGTTTTCCTATGTCCATAGATCATTATGATACTCCTTAAAAATGTAATTTTAGAATTGGAAAGATGAGCCAGTGGTTAAGAGTGCTTGCTACTATTTCAGAGGACCTGAGTTCGATTCCCAGCACCCACATTGGCTCACAACCACCTGTTAACTCCTGCTCCAGGAGCTCTGAAGCCCTGTCCTGCACACACAAACACAATCATAAAATAACTTTTTAAAAAAATGTAATTTAAGTCTGATACTAAACCTTCAGGGTTGAAATTTCCAGGTGAGGGAAGGTTCCTGCTGGATCGCTCATTTAAAGCACGTGAAGGGTGGAACCTGTTCCTGCCAGCTGGGCCGAGTCAGTCCGTTTTCCATACCCGTGAAGAGTGTTTATAACACAGGGAAGGGCCAGGAATTAGGTGGACCTGACCACTCCTCCCTCTCCTTCACGCTAGAGACTTCTGGTCTCTACATAGGAAGCATCGTAATATCATTTCAATAAAAGCAGTGAGGCTCTGTCTGGGTGGCTGTTTTCACATTTAATAGGGCTTAGACGGGTAGGTGATTGCTCTCACCCAAGTCCATAACTGCTATGTACATAAAGCATATCTAGAATCATTAGCAAGATTAGAGAAATCCTAGGGCAGACGAGGTTTGAGAAGAACTTTGAAAGCCAGTTAGTAGGAATCAAATATCTATACAGTGACTGTATGTCACTGTTACTATGGCTGTGAGGAAACACCATGACCACACCCAAGTTTTGGGAAGAAAGGGTTTATTCAGCTCACACTCCCATATTGTAGTCCATCATTGAAGGTAGCCAGGACAGGAACTGAAACAGTTCCAGGACCTGGAGGCAGGAGCTGATGCAGAGGCCATAGAGGGGTGCTGTTCACTGACTTGTTCCTGGTAGCTTGCTCAGCTTGCTTTCTGGTAGAACCCAGGACCACCAGCCCAGAATTGACCCCACCCACAATGGGCTGGGCCCTCCCACATCAATCACTAATTAAGAAAATGCCCTACAAGCTTGCCTCCAGCCTGCTTCTATGGCGGCATGTTCTCGATTGGGGTTCCCTCCTCTCAGATGACTTTAGCCTGTGCCAAGCTCACATAAGACTAACTAGTACACGATTACTTAGTCATTTAATGGAGAACAAATATAACTATATATGACAGGAGAATATTTTTACGGAGAGGCACCTGTAACCTATCACTATAATGCTTTTCTTCTTTTGTAATCTTTTGTCATTGATGTGACAGTATAGATGGGAGGCTTTTCAGCTCTTCTTGTCCTGAGCCATTCTAAACTAGAAAAAGGAACATTTGCAATGACTCTAAGCAAAGAGGGATGCAAACATCCTTTCACTATTATATTAGAAATCACTTTCAGTGGTATAAAGTCTTATAAGATTACACAGCATAAAAGATTTTCTGTTAAATTGTGTGTGTGTGTGTGTGTGTGTGTGTGTGTGTGTGTGCACATGCACACACACACCACAGCAGGCCCCTGGAGGTCAGAAGACAGCCTGCAGAAGTTGGTTCTCTCTTTCTACCACATGGGTCATGGGGATCCAAATTCATTTGTCAGGTTTGGAAACTGAGGCAGCTCACAAAAGACGTTTATCCATGCTGGCCCTTAAGAAAAGAGAGTGGTCCACCTGATGTTTGACTATGAGTCTTTAGAGCTCAGGAAATCCTGCAGAAGAAGGTGAGGAAGGATTGTAGGAGCCAGAGAGGTCAAAGGCAGCAAAAGAAAACCCACAGCAGGGCTGGAGAGGTGGCTCAGTGGGCAGAGCACTGACTGCTCTTCCAGAGGTCCCAGGTTCAATTCCCAGCACCCACATGGCAGCTCACAACTGTCTGTAACTCCTATTCCAGGGGATCCAACACCCTCACACAGACATATATGCGGGCAAAATACCAGTGTACATAAAATAAAAATAAATTATTTTTTAAAAAAGAAAATGCACAGACTTAATCAACCTGGCCTCATAGGGGCTTAGAGACTGAAGTGCCAGCCAGGGAGCCTGCATGAGACAGACTTAGAACCTCTGCACATATATAAAAGTCCCCCTCCCTTCTCTTTTCCCAGCCTCTCCCCATGCCGTCCCTCTGCCTCCCACGCACTTCTCCTTTGTTTCTCTTCAGGAACAAGAATGCTGAAAGAAGGCCAACAGAGTCAACTAACCTAGACCCATAGGAGTTTACAGAGCCAGAAGTGCCAAGCAAAGACCACGGAGTGGACCCAGGCCCCCTACACATACATAACTGATGGGCAGCTTGGTCTTCATGTGGGTCCCCTAGTAAGCTGAGCGGTTGCTGTCTATGACATGGACTCAGCTGCCTGCTTTCAATCACTTCACCCTAATGGGGCTGCCTTGGCTGGCCTCAGTGGATGAGAATGAGCTCAGTCCTGACGCAACTTGATGTGCTGGGATGGGTTGTGGGGGGGTGTCTCCCCTTTTCTGAGGACAAATGGAGGGAGGATAGGAGGAAGGGGTAGGAGAGAGGGACTGGGAGGAGAGGAGGGAGGGGGCTACAATTGGGATGCAAAATAAATATATAAATTAAAAATAAGTTTTTAAAAAGATCACACACACACATACACAATGAGAGTGGGGGAGAAAAGGGAGTGGACCCAGTAACAGGCATGGAACCATCTGGAAGGAAAGTGATGAAGAGAGCATCCATGGAGAACAGAGGCTTCTGGGCAGATAAACATATGGTTCCAAGACATGGTTCCTGAGACCGAGAGGGAAAACCTACAGTATATGAGAGACCAAGCCAAGGGGGCTAGAGAGCAGAGAAGGCATCCCTAAACCCTGATCCCCTGCGTGGGAGAAGTGATGACTCCACAGAGTTCACAGTACACCCTTGAACCCAGTGCAGTACCCACTCTCGTGACCTTTTAAAGTCTGACTTCGGGAGCTCTGCCGAAGGTTGCTTTCCCAAGCAGGCTGACATTTTAGATCCTAAGCTCTGAGATAGAGTTCAGTGTCCACACACGCCTTTCCCTGGCTCACATAGCCTTGTACTGGCTATTGTGACCCAGGGCAATTTACTTAACCTTTGTGTTCTCTCATCTGGCAAACAGGTGTTATCTTCCCAACCACAAATGGAGGAAGTGAGATCATCCCTACAAAGCTCTTCAAAGAGGATTTGGCACGGAGCAGAGTGAGGCTAGTGCTCTGCAAACGCTACCAGCTTTTCATTGCTGCTGGTGGTGGATTGCACTTAAACAAAACAGCAGAGTGCCTGGCTTTTGTCTCTCTGGCTTTATGTAGGATGGCACGAGTGGAAAGCTAGTGACACAAACATTCACACTCTCTGCTGCAGAGGACACCTGCCCTGGGGCTCGGCTTAAACTGGCCCCTAATTCTCTGCCTGTTCTCCCAGCTTCTCCTCCCTCAGTGACCCTTGGCCCCTGGGCAGATGGGCTGAATTCACAGAAGAGCAGTGAACACCCTCCAACGAAAACCACACCACACCCTGTCCCATAGGCAGCGAACCCATCGCTGAGGATCTTCACCAGCTTCTCTGAGGTCAAACGGCCCCTCTCCAACCCCCCACCGCCACCTCAGCACCATCATCTCTGGCTTCATTTCTGCTCCTCCACTTCCTCTACTGTAAGGAGAAAAAAAAATGTCCTTTGGTGGTCTGAGACATCAAATATGTCTACTTAAAGTGGGACACTGTTCTGCCTGCACGTGTGCCTGCCTGCCAGAAGAGGGCACCAGGTCTCAGTATAGATGATTTTGAGCCACCATGTGGTTGCTGAAACTTGAACTCAGGATCTTTGGAAGAGCAGCCAGTGCTCTTAACCTCTGAGCCATCTCTCCAGCCGCCACTGCCGCTGCCACCCCCGGAAGTTCTAAACATGGTTAGTTTTGGTTTTGTTTTGTGTTTTTAATGAGACAAAGTCTCGTAGTCCAGGCTGACTTTGAACCTGCTATGTACCTAAAGATGACCTTGAACTCATGGTCCTACTGTCTGCACAGTCTGAACACCAGGATTACTGGGTGCCACCACACTTGGCTTTATGTGGTGCTAAGGACTAAACCCATGGTGTCATGTATGCCAGACAAGCGAGCACTCTACCAATAAACTACATTTCACCCTTAGCCTCACCTCTACAGCTAGATTTATGAGTTAACCTACAATTATGCTAACAATTTTAAGCGAAATTCTTTTGAATCTTAGATAACTTTTCACATCATACAAAGTGCGTCAATGAAAGTATGAAATCCAGAAGCCATGAGGAAAGGCCAGAAAGACCCTAAGAGACAGAAGAGACAGGATCCTTACAAGCAAAACTATTCTTTCCCATTATTTCTCTTCATCGTCTTCATCTTCTTCATCTTCTCCTTTTTCTTCTTTTTCTTCTTCGTCTTCTTCCTTTCCCTGTGTTCTTCTCACTGTGTTCCAACCCAGTTTCAACCTCCCTCCCTCCCTCTTCTCTCTTCCCCCTCTGGAAATACCAGAAGAGGAGGAGCCTCAGAGCCAGGCCAGCATGGAGAAAAGTGAAACAGATGCAAAGAAGAGGGCAGAGGAGGGGGCGAGGATAAAGAGACAAGGTTCCAGTGATGTCATTGCAGAACCTGCAGGCAGTTACAGTCAAAAGCTTTTCAGTAACTCTAGTAAGGCCTCTTGGTTTTCATAGCCTTCATAGAATTGGGTTTTCCCATCTCCTAGCAGAAAGAGTCCTACTAGAACCTGCTGTTTAAGTGTTAGTAGCAAAGCAGTTCCAACCCAGCCTTGCGCTGGCCAGCCCTGATCCTGTATCGCTAAGTCTGTGGGTAAAAAACGTGTTTTCATTTGGGTTTTATTGTCAAGAGACACCATGACCGTGGCAATTCATATAAAACGAAAATATTTAGTTGGGGATGGTGTTGCAGGTTAATTGATCCCATTCTGAACCCTGAGATTGTGAACTGTAAAACCCTGTTTCTTGTTTGGTGTGGTTGAGCACTAATACCTTTAATCCAAGAATTTTCTATTTATTGTAAACAGGTGATTATAGTGTGGTTCAGACAGCCCTAGCACATACCTTTAATCCAAGAACTTTCTATAGACAAGATTTAATAAAGTTAATCCTAGGTCAAGAGACAGAGCAAGAAACCAGGTGACAGGGATCAAAGAGTATGAGGGACTTTGAGTTGAAGGATATTTAAGACCGTGGATAAGAAGGGGCTTTGAGCTTTGAGCTAGCAGGCTCTTTGGCTTTTAGTTTGTTTTTTTTTGTTTTTGTTTTTGTTGTTGTGTTTTTTGGTTTTGTTGTTGTTGTTTTTTGGCTTTTCCTTCTGGGTTGTCAGCTGAGCTGGCAATCTTTGGGCTTTGGGCTTTTTAGGTTTTCCTTTGTGATGTGAGCCAAGTAGGAAGGTCAACTAGGTTCTTTCTCTGTCTCTCTGGCAAAATAGAATGGTTGAGATTTTCATTATTTATAACAACAAGCTGGCTTACAGTTCAGAGGTATAGTTCATTATCATCATGGCAGGAAGCATGGCACCGTGCAGGCAGACATGGTGCTAGAGGAGGAGCTGAGAGGTCTACTTCTTGATCCTCAGGCAGCAGAAGGAGACTGCCTGCCACACTGGGTATAGCTTGAGCATAGGAGATCTCAAAGCCCTCCCCAACAGTGACACACTTCCTCCCAACAAGGCCACACCTCTTAATAGTGTCACATCTTATTGGCCAAGTATTCAAACACAGGAGTCTGTGGGAGCCATTCCTATTCAAACCACCACAGTATCCTAACCCTCAAGTCAGTGATTCCCTTGAAGAGATGCCATAAACAACACTGCAAGATCTGGGCAGCTTGTCTCTGACCAAGTCTCTACTGTCTCTCATGGTTCAAGTTTTCCAAGAATCAAGTATAGAAAGCAGAGATTTCATATGTAAGAAATAAGAGCCCAAACCCATGGAACTTACTCTACATCTATAGGACATATTGAGACTTTGAGGTGTAATTGTGATCAACCCTGCTAGCACCAAACACTCTGTGAATAGCACTGTTCATAATTGGCCGTGTCCAGCTTACGTTACTGTATACAATGAACAAGGAGGATACTAGTGAAAGGGTGGGGTCCATGGTCCCCAGAGTACAGAAAGATTTTGCATCTGTGTCAGGTAAGAGAAGAGAAAAGAAGCCATTTTCACTATCTCAAACAACACAAGCCCTCTGTATTTCAGAGCTCACTAGTCTGGGTAAACCAGCCAGTCTTCCATGCTAAGTGTGGGCAAGGGTTCAAGCCCAAGACTAATATCACTTTAACAGGGCTTCCAGGTCTGAGCTCCTGACATCTCTTTCTCCAGAGAAAGCATTAAGGGGGGGTGGCACTATAAAATGCTGTGTTCTGCATATGACATGGCATAGCTATGAGTGCAAACTCATGGCAACTGTGGTTATCTGCATAGACCTGCACAAGAATTTAGTCTTAATAAGCCCTCAAATTGGGCATGGTGGGGCTCGCCTTTAGTTAATCTCAGCACTCAGGAGGCAGAGGCAGGTGGATGATCTCTGAGTCCAAGGCTAGTACAGACTACATAAGCACATTCCAGGTCAGCCAGAGTTACAAAAGCAAGCAAACAGGCAAGAAGAGAGAGACTCAGGATTCCACGGTGTTCTTTGGTCTTATGTGACACAGAACAAATGGCTTCAAACAGCCTGCTTATATGAAGCTTTAAATAAGAACCAACTCCCAAACAATGTGGCATGGATGGTAGATTATAAGCAAACAGCAGTTTCTAGATTCCCCATGACTCAGAATCAAGATGGCTTCTCAACGAGATGAGTGACTAAAACAACACGATGACATTCACTGTGGGACAGGCAAAGGCTTGCAGAGACAAGAAGACTCACAGGACCAGGAAGAGCACGGCAGCCTTGACCTCTCAGCAGCACAGCAGAGGGGACTGCTAACACAGGGAAACAGACATAATGGGCAAACACTGGCACAGAGAAAGAGAAAAGGAAGCCAGTCCCAACTTGGCTGATGTGGAAGGAAGATGCATGCCAGGTGAGCCTGGGAAGTTCTCAGCATTTCTCAACATAGAAGTATGGTGCCCCCTGTCTCAAAAGACCAAAAAAAAAAAAAAAAAGAAGTATGGTGCTGTCACCAGGAGCCATCTTGACAGAGTCACACCTAAGCTTGTTGCATTGGGAAACATTTTCCTCCCCCATGGAAGACAGAGGAAATATTTCCATGAGCTCTCTCAGCCAGTGTCTACCCTGTAGTACAGTGTAGCCCCTGGGAAAAGCCACTGAAGCAAGCCCACCAAAAAGTGTGCAATGGGATCTGGATCAGAGACAATGGAGTAACCTTTGCTTCTCCTCTAAGACTGATGGCTTATGAAGCTGTTGGCATCACTAGGCGGTTAAGAGTGCTTTGCAGAGGCTCTAGCTCAGGTTTCTAGAACCCACATGGATGCTTACACCTGTTCACATATCCAGTTGCAGAGAATTCAATACCCTCTTCTGTCCTCCATTGATACCAGGCACACATGTAGTACATATGCATACTTTCAGGCAAAACGCACATTAAAAAAAGAAAAAATTGGGGACTCAAGTGACCATCTAAGGAAGGTCGGGACACTGAACAGACATAAACATCTGCAAGCAAGGACTGAACCTCTGTCTCAGTTACTGTGAAGAAACATCATGATCAAGTCAAGATATAAAAGAAAGCATTTAATTGGGGGATTGCTAATTTCATTTACATTCTATGACCATCATGGCAGGGACCATGGCAGCAGTAAGGCAGGCATGGTGCTGGAGTAGTAGCTGAGAGCTCACATCTTGATCTGAAGGTACAAGGCAGAGAAAGGGGAGGGGGGGAGAAGAAGAAGAAGAAGAAGAAGAAGAAGAAGAAGAAGAAGAAGAAGAAGAAGAAGAAGAAGAAGAAGAAGAAGAAGAAGAGGAGGAGGAGGAGGAGGAGGAGGAGGAGGAGGAGGAGGAGGAGGAGG
>OU015751.1:13413635-13441278 GCA_907169655.1 Acomys percivali | reverse complement strand
AGGAGGAGGAAGAGGAGGAGGAGGGAGGGGGAAGGAGGGAGGGGGAGGGAGGGAGAGGGAGAGAAAAGGAGGGGGAGAGAGAAAGAGACCTGGTATGC
Organism: Acomys percivali; assembly: GCA_907169655.1. NCBI lineage: Eukaryota > Metazoa > Chordata > Mammalia > Rodentia > Muridae > Acomys > Acomys percivali. The sequence continues at coordinate 13,441,180 of OU015751.1, read as the reverse complement.
ACTTTTGAAACCCCAAAGCTCACCCCAAGTGACACAACTCCTCTAATAAAGCCACACCTCCTAATCTTTCTCAAACAGTCCCACTACCTATGGCCCAAGCCTTAAAATAAATGAGCCTAGAGGGCCAGTCTCATTCCAACCACCATCACCTCTAAAATATAATAGCTGTGGGTGTGGGAACACATTGGATGGACCTTCTGCATACCTCCACTTAGTTCAATGTGTTGCCCATTGTCTCCAGGGCTATGGGACATCTGAAATCCAGACAAGCAGTCAGGCCAGCCCTGTGGGTTCATCAACCCAATCTGTTCAGAGTAAACTGGAGCCAATGAAACCGGATCTGTGATGCCTGGTACTAGCAAGCCAGGAAACTGAAAGCTACAGTTCCAAACCACTCCTGCTCACCAACTGGTGAGCACCACACCAAAAGGGGCGGGCCAGGGCTAGAGAACTGGCTTAGCAGTTAAGAGCATATACTGTTCTTACAGGGAGCCCAAGTTTGGTTCCTAGGACCCCTTTCGGGTGGCTCACAACTGCCTGTAACTTTTGCTCTAAAGGGATCTGAGATCTCTGGCCTCTCTAGACAGTTGTTTTCATGTACGCGCCCCGCCACACACACACACACACACACACACAACTAAAAATAAAAAACAAGGGATGAGCATCTTCCAGCCTTTGCTCTTCCCAAGTGGCACATTGACCAAACAGACACACATCTTAGCTAACTTGCTATTGCTGTGATAAAACACTACAACCAAAAGCAACTCGGAGAAGGAAGGATTTGTTTCACTTCCATTTCTATATTATGGTCCTTCATCAAAGGACTCAGACTCAAGTCAGGAACCTGGGGGCAGGAGCTGATGCAGAAGTCATGGGGGACTGCTACTTACTGGTTTGCTGCTTGTGGCTTGCTCAGCCTGCTTCTATGTAGTAGCCACAGCCACCTGCCCACAGTGAGCTGGACCCTCCCACATGAATCATTAAGAGAATGTACCACAGACTTGCCCACAGGCCAATCCGGTGGGAGTATTTTCTCAAATGAAGTTCCTTCCTCTTAAGAGTGACTCTAGCTGACTTTCTCAAGTACTCTGGTGCCTCACATTTGACTATGTCCCCTGGCGGGGGAGACCTAGTGGCACTCAGAGGAAGGACAGCAGGTCACTGAGAAGAGACTTGATACCCTATGAGCATATACAGAGGGAGGTAATCCCTCTGAGGAACAGTCATAGGGGAGGTGAATAAGGGGAAAATGGGAGGGAGGGGAGAATGGGAGGATACAAGGGATAGGATAACCATAGAGATGTAACAAGAATAAATTAATTAAAAATAAATAAATAAATAAATAAAAATTTAAAAAAATTTTAAAAAAGAGTGACTCTAGCTTGTATCAAGTTATATAAAAACCAGCCGGGATAAAAGAGGCAGTGGGTTCAAACCCTTTTCTGCATGACCACTCTGAGTGGAGAGAATTGTAAGCTGTTTTATTAAGACTGGTTTTGTTAAAAAAAAAAAAAAAAAAGACTGGTTTTGTTTTGTTTTTTTTTTTTTTAATTTACAATTGATTTTCATATGAGTTTTTTTCCCTTATCCTTTTTCACTTTTCTCTCCTGTAATAGTCAGATTTGTGCACGTTTCTCATTTTCATTTAATATTCTAACTTTTATGGTGGTTTTCTACTGTTTTCTCTCTATTAATTTTTTTACTTTCTTATCCTTCCCAGCTTTTAGTTTATGACGTTTCTGCCTTAACCGTACCTGTTGTGTGGTTAGAGCTGTGGTGGGTGCACTGTTCTCACTTTACTTCTCTGTCAGGGTGACTGCTGCTTGTTCCTGCCTTTCCCATAAGGTGCTATACAGTGTATGCAGTCCCATATCCTATACAGTGCTGGAGGTATGGACATGCTCGGCTGTTGTCTTCTCTCCTGGGTTACTGAGGGTCAAGGATATATACACAAGGGTATATACACAACCCATGCCAACTTGAACTTCAGTGAGTACTTGAACTCAGAGACTAAGACCCTCAGCCAGTGACCAGGTAGGCAGATTTTCTAAGCTGAAACACTGGAATCTTAGACCATGAACTTAATAAATCAGTTCAACAAACCTTTGCAGTCATCTCAAGCTCACAGAAGACTATGAGAGGGTATTAACCTGGCAACATGAGAAACCACAATTTCTATAGTAACTAGTTTGGAGACTCCAGGTGTGCCTCCCCCAAAAGAAAAACCCCAACAACATAGTGATCATTGATTTGTGATGATTGAGAATAAGTCGTGTCTCTGGTCATTAGGTAACCCTGTGAGTTAGGGCCACAGAGATTCACAACTACCTTGACATCTTTTGAATCTTAGTATAGAAATCTAGTTGGTGAGAAAGGACATTGATAATTTCAGGGGGTTGTTGTTGTTGTTGTTGTTGTTGTTGCTGAGGCTGTTTTTCATTTCATTTTGGGGGGAAGGAATGGGTACGTCGTCCTTCGATGTGCATGTAAAGGTCAGAGGACAACCTGAATAAACCAGTTCTCGCTTTCCTCTATGTGGGTCCCAGGGGATCGAATTCAGGTTATCAAGCCTGGCAGTCAGCAAACTTCTCCTCATCTGCTGAGCCATCTCACCGGCCCGGTTTTTCAGATTCTCAAAAGGGTAAGCCACACAAACGTAAGTTCACTCTAGAAGGCACACTCCATCTCAGCAATTATTGCAAACTGTGGCTAGTTTGGAGTCCCAGGCCGGAAAATTAACTGGAATACAAAAACAGAATCTGAACCCACAGCGCTTCATACTTGGTAAGGACTTCTCTATAGACAATTAATGCCCCTATCAGGCTTTCCTCCCTCCCTCCCACCCTTCCTCCCTCCCTCCCTTCCTCAAGAACCCAGCCTTTGCAAGAAAGGGGTTTGATGAGTTTTAAGAATGTCAGAGACTTAGAAGCTCCCAGCAGTTGGCACAAATCCAGGCATCCTGCTGGATGGTTATGGGCTGTGTATTTCATTTTTACAATCCAAATGGCTTCTCAATAATTTATCATCTGTGTGATGGAGAAGGGAACAATAAAACATGAGTACCAGTCTCCACTTTCCGGGATGGAGAAAGGGACTCTGGAAGGTTTGAGAGGGAAAGAAAATCCTGTGGCTTCTTCACAAATCAAATACTGGGCCTGATTCTTGGGCCCAGTGGCCTCCAATGTGTTGAAATGAAACAGGTATGGGAAAAGGGGTTCACAGAGCTGAGTGTCCCTGGCCAGCCTATCAAGGGACATCTTCCAGGGACAGCTTTGGGGAACAGGCTCCTGTGATGTATTTTATCTGTCACTGTTTCCTGCTAACTAGACCTGGATTGTTAGGATTCTGCCTACCTGTGACGTCATTGCTTACCTTCCATGGGGGTGTGGCCCTGCCCGGGGATAATATAAAAGGACAAATCCTCCTGTGGTCTCACTCTACTCCCTGTCTCTGCCCTCTCTCTTTACTCCCTTACCCCCTTTCTCTCTTCCTCTGTCTGTCTGTCTGTCTGTCTGTCTGTCTCTCTCTCTGTCTCTCTCTCTCTCTCTCTGGTGTACCCCTCTCTCCCTTTCCTTCTCTCCCCATGCTCATTTAATAAACCTCATATAATATAATATCTGTTGCCTGACATCTTATTATCTTATTTTCTTATCTTTTAAATCATAATATTGGTGCACATGACTCAGATGTGAAATCCAGGGGACCATCCTGCCGTCTTCACAGTGGAATCCTATCTCCCTTTATCGTCCATAACAAATTGCTCTAAGAACTCTCCTCCTCTCCTACTTCCTGCTGTCTCAAACTAACCTTGCTGAGCCCGCCCCCAGGCCACCTGTGGAGAAGCCTTCCCAACTAGCCTTTCAAGACTACCACTGAGGAGAAAAATGGATGCTCTCTTTGTCTCGGTTCCCCAGCCCTTTTGAAACCTTGGCCTCTAGAGCACGCAGGCACTGGGCTTCCCGTCTCTACTGCCTGCGCACAAGAATGGTCTGGGAGCTGTGCCTAGCCAGGTAAAAACTGATGCTGCTGCACTGCTCCATTACACGGTTCATTAGAGGCAGGTAGGAACAGGATTACACCCCATGGGGTGTGCTTCAGCGGCCTGCTACCACCTCCACTCCTTGCTTCATGGCCAGCTTGTGCATCCTCGCTGTTCCAAAGTGACCCAGACCATTTCTGGGGTTCTCTCCCATTTAAAAAAATTCTTCCCCGCCCTCCCTTATACATGGCCTGGCCATGTGACTGCTAGCTTCCTGCCACTGCCCTGGCCCCTCCCCCTTCCCAGCCCTGGTATGCTGGAGATTCGAGATTTACTGACGATTCTCATGCATGGCCCCTACTCCCCGAGCCCCGCCTGCTGAAAGGCGGCCCAGGGAAGTCCAGGGGCAGAGTTAACCTTCTCCACGTGGTAACCAGCGACTGGCAGCAGTGCTAACTCAATAAATTGTGGGCTCATATATAAAACTTAACTTCTTTTTATTTTCTTTTAGATTAAAAAAAAACAAAACATGTTATTGTACCCTGGTTCTAAATGTTTATCTCAAAGTTATAAAAGTCTATTCAAATTAACAAGATAAATGCTGTTTCTCCCATGGGGCTCCTGCAAGCTTCCTGGTCAACTGATCTTGTATAATGTTCTACTGTATTAACATTCAGTTGTTTACATTGTTAAAATTTAAATCACCGCCTTAAAATATGTTTAGCCTAAAATTCTAAATGTGATGTGATTGATCATACACAACTCTTCTGCTCTTTTTGGACTGTACTTAAGGGTTTTAACGCTTCAACTTAACAGGGATAAAACCTAAACTTCTAGCTTTAATTGTTAAGGTATTATAAATGAGCAAGTCTTTTAACATATTCAAAAATGTATTTTTAGTCATACTAAGAACCAATGTGATTGATTATATTTTCAAGGTCAAGCATAAAATGAGATCATAACATTCTACTTTACGTTTACAAACTATAGTTTAAAACATACTAGATACAAAGATCACTTAAATATGCTAACCCTCAAACTTATCAGAAATCTGCTGAATACAGCATTTAACATGTGTATATTTAATTATTAAAAAACAGAGATTCGCAGATCATAACAATAGTTCCCCCACGGTCTGAGAAGACTTGGACACAGTGGCAGGTGACTGCAAGCCTGGATTGTGGTTTTTGGGCACTTTTGTTCTCTGCTATGGCTCAGCCTGTGGACAAACTGAATACCTAGAGAGTCATTGTGTCATGTTGCAGAATACAAGGTGAGGTCATGTTCACCTTCCACAAAAAAACAGCCTCTCATCCTCTGTGCCTGATGCAAGACTGTCTCTGCCCATCGTGCCATGCTGCCACAGGAGACAACTGGAGCACTGTCTATTTACTGGGATATGACTATTTCATCTCTGTCATTTTTATTAATACATAGATTCCTTTAGGTTATAATTTATCCTTCTCGGGTCTCTGATCACAGCAATGGCTAAGCTGATGTTAGCTTGATAGCTAGAAAACAGACAATTAGCTCCTTAGCCCAAAGTAATCTACCATGCGAGTCCACTGGTCAACTCATTAACTAGTTAAAACTACTAGATACTAGATCTCTTATTTAAAAGGACAAACAGATTTGCCTTACTGACAGACCTCAGGTTAAAGCTTCAGATACCTTCCCAGTCCTCTTCATATACAGGAGACCAAGCTTTAAACCTCACTCCTAGAGCTACTGTCAAGTCTAGATACAGTCTGCCTTGTTACCATTCTTTTAGCTAAAGGACAGTGACTACTTACAACCATTTCACCTATGTCATAAAGCTTCCAAGATGATGTTTTATGAATGTTGGAAGGTCCAAAACAGTGCTTTAAGGTTGTATGTGCAAGTTGTAAATGTTAAAGGATCTAAGAAGGTGTTTTAAGATTGGTACATGCAAGTTATGAATGTTAGAAGGTCTAAGAAAGTATTTTAAGTTGGTAAATACAAGCGATGAAAGTCAAAATGTCTAAAAAAATCTTTATTGTTGTCTTAACTATTCGGACTGTTGACACTGATCAATGGCTCTCTAGTTTATTAATCAAACTATGGTAAGACATTTCACCATACGATCCTATCATAATTCCAAGATTTTAAATTTCCTTTGGTTTTTGTCCTTTTCTTAAAATGTCTCTCATTGTGCTTAAATTACCAGTCTTATTCTTTTTTTTTTTTAAGATTTATTTATTTATTTATTTATTTATTTATTTATTTATTTATTTATTATGTATACAGAGCTCTGCTTGCATGTACACCTGCAGGCCAGAGGAGGGTATCAGATCACATTATAGATGGTTGTGAGCCTCCATGTGGTTGCTGGGAATTGAACTCATGACCTCCGGAAGGACAGCAGTGCTCTTAACAGATGAGCCATCTCTCCAGCCCCCTATCCAGTCTTCTGAACAGAGGGAAGAAGACTCTCTTTCATGATGTGTATTGATGCTAAAGTGAGCTTTTGCCTCCACAGGAGATTTCTGTCCTTCCATGTTACCATTCCATGGGTGTCAGAAAAGTCTCATAAGGCTTCTGCCTTCCCTAAATTCACCTCAGAGTATTTGTGCTTTCAACACAAAGTTTTTTCCCCAAAGCCTCTACTATACTGTATATCTACTGCCTTTTCCTACAAGGTGTACATGTCTAACGTGTATTTCCTACAGATTTCAAACAAGTATGATGCTAACATGTCTAAAATTTTATCTCCCTTTATGAACTTAGAAGGATTCTTGTAAGCTACAGAAAATCCATCTCTCGGATCAAATGGAATCCAGATAAGTACTGTCAATCAACAGCATAAGTTTCTCACCTATCTCCTATCTCTGAGGGTGGGATTCCTCCCCCTTTCTCTGGTTTTGGGACTCCCCTAACTATCCTGTTGTTACATTCTTACACCCAACACCTACTCATTGCTGAGTCTTCCTTCCCTTCAAGTTGATGTAATTGCTTCTTGTCAGTCTTAACCAAACTACATGCAAACCCTTCTTCATCCAGGAGATGATCTCCCTCTACCAGCACAGATCATTTCCCCCTCCTTGTTCGAAACCCTAGTGCTAGGTAACCATGTCTGTTCTTGGGCCATGCCCTTGGTCTCTGAGCAGCACTGATGAGCTGCTGGAACAGTTGTACCAATCTCATCAAGTTAAACTTGCTCAGGGGATGCCCTGACAAGTCACTGACTTCTCTTCTCCCCATGAAGAACAGACCCTTTGCTGCTTCTCCAGGCTCCTCTGGGATGCCTTCTGAGAATTTCAAATCCCTACGCCCACATTAAGGGCTTCTAAACTTACATGCCTCTGCAACCAATCTTGGGCAGATCCAAAACTAAACCATTTTAATTATTGCCAGTATTTGGGTAAAATAGAAGAAAGCTCCCTATATTCCAAACCTTTTCTTTGCACTCCCAAAAATTTCAAGCATTGTCTCTTTCCTTGTTTCAAGTCTTTTCTCTTTGTTCTCCCAAGAGTTTCAAATGTATACCTAAAGGGAATTTTCTCCCCGACCTACTTTGTCTTCTGCCCACATATATGTTCCAGTATCCTGCCAGACTTCCTACATCTGGGACAGACATCGTCAAAGCAGCTACCCCAAGTGCTCTAGTCCAACCTCATAGATCATGCCAGCTGGACCTGCATTGCCCCTCCTAGCTGCAGATGTTCTCAGACCCTGGACAGCAAATGCAACAGCCTGTTCTTCCGGAACCTGGCCAACACTTCAGCCTTCTAAACCCCCTAGCACCACCCTACTGTCAGCAGGAAGTAGTTAAGACAATCACTTTGTCCCTTATCCATTTGCAAAAGGCTGAAATGGTGTGATCCAGACCTGGGACAGACAGCTCCAGGTTCCCCCAGCACTCCTCTGTCCCTATCTGCTGCAGGACATGGCTGACATAGCCTGCACTCTACCCTGAACTTTCAGGGCAGAACTTTTCCTTCCCCTTCACTATATAATCTAGACATTTTGTTGCTGTTGCTTTTTTCTCTCTCTCTTTTCCCCTTACATGGCAGGCAAAAGCTGCTTCCAATGAACCTACATCTATATACTTTAACTTACCTTATATAAAAACAATCCAACGTTCCTCATTTTTTAATTATAGGAAAAGGTAGGAATGCTAGTATTCTGCTCCAGTCTGCCTACCTGTGATGTCATTGCTTACCTGCCATGGGGCGTGGCCCTGCCTAGGGCAATATAAAAGGACAAACCCTCCTGTGGTCTCTCTCTACTTCCCCTCTCTGCCCTCTCTCTCTTAGCCCGTTACCCCCTTTCTCTCTTCCTCTGTCTCTGTCTCTCTGGGGTACCCCTCCCTCCCTCTCCTTCTTTCCCCATGCTCACTTAATAAACCTCATATAATATAATATCTGTTGCCTGGCATCTTATCACCTTATTTTCTTATTTTTAAATCATAATATAGATCACTTTAATGCTGTGTTTGAGCCGTCCTCCCAGGAATAAAGAAAATGAAGCCATGCATTCCAGGAGGAGAATGGGCCCTGAGTGAGAGAGGGATTAGGAAACAGCACTCAAATGCTGGTAATAATGCAAATGCTGCAGAGAGACTTTCAGCTTGCTCTGGAAAGGGCCTCACCAGGATCAGGGTCTGCTATTGTCTCTATGTGCCCCAGAGAATATTTGCATTCCAAAGAGGTTTGTTTTTCCTTTTTTAGTGGTTCTACACAGTGCTTCTCAGCCTTCCTAATGCTGTAGTTTCTCATGATGTGGTGACCCCCCCAACCAAAAATTATTTTTATTGCTTCCTCATAACTGTAATTTTGCTACTGTTATGAATTGTAATGTAAATATGTGGTTTTTTGATGCTCTTAGGTGACACCTTATAAAGGATTGTTCAACCCCCAAAGGGGTTGTGAGCCAAAGGATGAGGAAAACTGAAGTCTCTCAGCTGCATCTCCTACAGTAGCTTTGACCTTCGGGGAAGCCAAAACAATTCCAGCTGCTGGATTAAGGCTCAGTACATAAAGTGCTTACAGTGGAAGCCTGAAGGCCCAAGTTCAAGCCCCAGAACCCACAAAACAGACTGAGTACAGGCTAAGCACACTGTGGCAGAGCGATTGCAAGGCCAGGGCTGGGGAGGCAGAAACAGGGGGACTCTGGAGCCTGCTGGCCAACCACCTGGGTCTAGTTGGAGACTAGACTCCCAGGTCCCATCCTAGACCCCTAGGGGACTGTGTTTTAATTCTCCTATCAAAAGTCAGTGAGGGTATGAAAACAAATTTTCCAATTTGGACACAAGAGTATGAGCTATAAAGGCATCAAATATAATTAGTAAGTTGCAACTGGTATCAAAACCCAGCTGATCAGGGCTCTCTCCCCAGCCAGCTCTATAGCCAACAACACAGGTCAGTGGCATTTCTTTTTGCCTTTTGTTTTGTTTTGAGATAGAGTCTGGTTATTCATCCTTGGCCAACCTTAAACTCAATCTGTAGACCACACTGTCCTCAAATTCATAAAGACTCAATATCCTCTGCTTCAGGAGTATTAGGATTAAAGTTATATTCTACCATACCTGGCCTCAATAGCATTTCTTCTATCTATCTATCTGTCATCATTTATCTACCTATCCATCTATATTTTAGACAGGGTCTCAAAGCCTAGACTAGCCTTGAACTCACTATGTAGCTGAGGATGCCCTTGAGCTTCTGAGCCTCCTACTAGAGCTGCAGGTGTTCATTACCACATCTAGGACATGTGAAGCTAGGTATCAAACTGGGGGCATTGTGTTTGCTACATTCCCAGGCTTTCATTTAAATCCTCCAAGGAAGTTCTTACTTGGAGTCTTTTAACTTAGACAAAACAAAGACTATTCACTCAGAGACAAGATAAGGGACAAAGAAACAGACAAAAAAAAAAAAAAAAAAAAAAAAAAAACACCTAGGAAATACAAGAAATTTCAAGGTTTTTGTTCTAGTATATGTTGAAGATGACTGCAGAGGCCTGAGGTGTTCTGTTCCTTTTATTCTGCATATTTCCCTAACCACGATGGTAAAGAATAGAAAGGAAAAGAGAAGACCTTGCCAGAGCTGATATAAACACAGTTGGTTTGAACAAGGAATGTCCCCCACAGCTCCTGTATTTGAACCACTTGGCTCCCAGCAGGTGGCGCTGTTTGGGGATGTCATGGAATATTCAGTGCGTTCCATAACATTCCTGCAAAAAGCAAGCCACAGAGGGTGGGCTCTGAGAGTTCTTAGCCTCACCCCACTCCAGTTCACTCTTTCTGTTTCCTCCAAGTCATCTCTCAGCTTCTTGCCCTGGCTGCCTGCTTCCACGCTTCGCCTGCTATTATGAACGCTCAACCATAAGCCAAAATAAACCTTTTCTTCCATAGGCTGCTTTTGGTCATGATGTTTTATCACAACAGTAGAAAAGTAAACCAAAACTTCAGTGTCATTCTCTGTACAAGAAAACACCTCCTTCCCTGTTAAATAGTGCATACAGCCAGCATACATCATTAGTTTTCCAGCACTGATATCATCAAAACAAAAACAGAATCTTCTCACTTACCACATCAAATATGAGCTTAGCAAGGTGCAGCACACCCTTAACACCAGCACTCAGGAGGCAGAGGCAGGTGGATCTCCAAGTTTAAGACCAACTTGGTCTACAGAGTGAGTTCCTTGACTGCCAGAGCTATACAGAGAAACCCTATCTTGAAAAACTAAAAGTAAAAATAAAAGATAAAATATCAATTTTTTTTTTGTCCTTTCCCTCCTATCCAAGTACTCAGCAAGCCCAAAACATCTTTATTAACCATTCTTTTTCATTCTCACTGCTCCTACAAGTTGGGCCTCACTTAGCGCAGATGTATTCAGATACTTTTTTTTTTTTAACATTTGCATACACACAATAAGGTATCTTATTGATAACACATGTCTAAATATAAAATTTGTTTCTGACACATCTTATACACATGGACTGAAGGTATGTTTTTATGTTTTTAGTGTCTTCTAAAATTGGACTGTCAACTCCAATTCTCAGTCTGGAGAGGAAATGACAAGATGAGCTGATAACACTTTGCCATGTAAGGTCTTAAGGCACTGGTTCTCAAGCTATTACCTCATGTTGTCCTGACCCCCAACCATAAAATTATTTCACTGTTACTTCACAACTGTAATTTTGCTACTGCTATGAATCGTAACATAAGTATCTGATATGAAGAACATCTGACAATGTGACCCCTGTGAAAGGGCCACTCAACCCCCAAAGGGGTCATGACCCACAGGCTGAGACTACTGTCTCAGCATCGAAGCTCCAGAAGCCACAACATTAAAAAAGAGACAATTTATGATGGGCGGATCTGGGCCCAGGGGTCCTGCTCAAATTATAGCACCAGCCAAGGACTATACGTTCAGTAAACTTTGAACCCCTACCCAGATCTACCCAATGGACAGGACATTCTCCATAGTTGAGTGGAGAGTGGGGACTGACTTTCAAACGAACACTGGTGCCCCATATTTGACCACGTCCACTGGATGGGGAGACCTGGTGGCACGCAGAGGAAGGATAGCAGGCTACCAAGAAGAGACTTGATACCCTATGAGCATATACAGGGGGAGGAGGAGGTCCCCGTCAGTCACAGTCATAGGGGAAGACAGTAAGGGGAAAATGGGAGGGAGGGAAGAATGGGAGGATACAATGGATGGGATAACAATTGAGATGTAATATGAATAAATTAGTAAAAGAAAATTTTAAAGGAGACAATTTAACCACTGGCTGGTACAAGTTCTGTGGACTGAAAACTAGTCCACATATTTAAATAGGTGGGTATTTAACCATGATAAAAAGAACAACAGAAAAACATAGGAGTTCTTTGGGAATGAACACATTATTTTGAACATGTATAAGGAAAGCAAGCATTTCCCTTGCCTTTTTTTTTTTTTTTTTTTTTAAAGATTGATTTATTATTATGTGTACAGTGTTGTGCCTGCATGTACACCTTCAGGCCAGAAGAGGGCATCAGATCTCATTATAGATGGGTGTGAGCCACCATGTGGTTGCTGGGAATTGAACTCAGGACCTCTGGAAGAGCAGTCAGTGCTCTTAACCACTAAGCCACCTCTCCAGCCCTCCCTTGCCTTTCTTAAGGATAATGGTAGGCAGCCAGACATCAAGCAAAGAGAGATCTGTGTTAATATATGTTTTTAGCTGTAAATTATCCTACTTAGCATTCCTGTTGCTGTGATAAAATACTGACCAATGCAGAGGGAAGGGTGTACTGGCCTCCTGCTCCCATGTCACAGTCTATCACACAGGAGGAAGGTCCTCAAGACTCAAACAGGAACCTGGAGGGACGGAACCAGAGACCACAGAGGAACAGAGAAGAATGCCGTTTACTGGCTCACACTCTGCCTGTTTTCATTACCATCTGAGACCATCTGCCCAGAGGCGGTACCATCCATGTGGGTTGGGCCCTCCCACATAAGACACTAATCGAAACAACTCTCCACAAAACTTGCCTAGAAGCCAATCTGATGGAAGCATTTTCTCAAGTGAGGGTCTATCTTTGCAGATGACCCTAGCTTGTGTCAAGTTGATAAAACACTACCTAGCACACCAGTAAACAAGATTAAACACCAACATGTGTACACTCACAATATACAAGAAAACACACTATGATGCAGCCTCTGTAAGAGAGATGCTCTGGTGTTGCATGTGAGAATAGGCAGTGTATTTTAAAAAAGAGACCACCAATAATTATGTCTCTTAGCTCATGCTTTTCCATTGTCACAATGTTAACTGGAATATGACCAAACTTCTGCAATGCAAGTAACAAGTGTAAAGAAAATATAGAGAAAACAAAAGAGAACAATATATGATTCTTTAGGGATACAATCAACAAAATCTAGCTTCTGAGGAACGTCAGAGGATGAATATTCCACTTTAAAAAAAAATAAATTGCACTAGGCATGACACCTTTAATCTCAGCACTCAGGAGGCAGAGGCAGGCAGACCTCTGTGAGTTCGAGGCTAACCTGGTCTATAAAGCAAGTCCAGGACAGCCAGGGCTCTGTTACACAAAGAAACCCTGTCTCCAAAAATCTAAGTAAATAAATAAATAAATAAATAACAGTGCCAAGTACAATCTCACACACCTGTAATGCCAGCGTCTGAAAGGCCAAGGGAGGAGGATTACAAGTTGAATCAAGTCTGGGTTACATCACAAGAGGAACAAAACAACAAATAAAATGTAAGGTAGCAGTGGGAACTGCCTCCCACTATCTGACTGCATTGGGATTCTAAGGACAGGTTTCACATAGAGCTTGACTGCCACGGGTTCTGAGTCTGCTACTGTCTTGCACTGGGGAAATAACATCGACCTCTTTAACTTTACGTATAAAATGATAACCTGAGTAGAATGTGTCATGAGTGGTTCAATTCTTAAGGACTGAAACTGCAAGAAAACAGTCGTTGGGGGCTGGAGAGATGGCTCAGAGGTTAAGAGCACTGACTGCTCTTCCAAAGGTCCTGAGTTCAATTCCCAGCAACCGCATGGTGGCTCACAACCATCTGTAATGAGATCTGGTCCTCTCTTCTGGCATGCAGGCAGACTCCTGTGTATATAATAAATAAATAAATCTTTAAGAAAAAAGAAAACAGTCATTGCCTACTTGCAAAGGACTCAATTTTTTTTAACCTTATTACTGTATGTAGGCTAAATGAACACCAAGTTACTAATCTAGTGACGGTGTTAACTGTAACCTGTTCTTGGTCTGCTAACATTGTCCAGACTGTCACCTCAGTACATGCCGAGTCCAAGAAATGATGCAGAAGGTCCAAAAGCCAATGAAGCCGGGACTCCCACCTTTGGACTCTGCGGGTCAACGACAGACATCATGTCTATGTATTAACACCCCAGAAAATATGTCAAGGGCACTGACTGTCTTCCAGGACATAAAGATAGCCATCCCATGCATCTCTTTTCCTATGCACCCTGAGCTGGGCTAGCTTCCTCAGCAGTCCTGGATCCCTTCAGAATCACAAACCTTCACAGACCCTGGTCACTCTTCCATGGCTCTCTTCCACTTCGGCTACTCCCTCTAACTCCTCATTTTGCCATCTGCAAGGTTTCTTTCCTCTCCATACCCCACCTGAGGACCAAGAGCCTACAGAACATCATTCTGCAAGATGAGATTGTGAAAGGCACATGCCGCAGGTGGGTGAGACCTAATATTCAGAGAAGAAGCACAGCACACGTGAACGTGGGCTGTTCTCATGACTGTCTTTCTGTCACCAGAATTCCATAGTTATAGAAAGCGAAATTCCAGCTGCCGATTATTTTGTTTGAACTGCAAGAGAAGAGCAGCCCCTGGACTTGACACTGCAGCTCCAAGTGTCAACAGGACACTTGAGCTGTGTTGGAAGTTGCTGTCAGTAAAAACTAGTTCGTGGTCAGTAAGATGGCTCAGTGTTACGAACTCTGGTGCCCCATATTTGACCATGTCCCCTGGATGAGGAGGCCTGGTGGCATTCAGAGGAAGGATAAGCAGGCCACCAAGAAGAGACTTGATACCCTATGAGCATATACAGGGGGTGGAGGTCCCCCTCAGTCACAGTCATAGGGGAGGGGAGTAGGGAGAAAGTGGGAGGGAGGGAGAAATGGGAGGATACAAGGGATGGGATAACAATTGAGATGTAATATGAATACATTAATAAAATATTTTTAAAAAGAAATGCAAAAAAAAATTAAATTACATAAGTGATTTTTAAAAAAGATGGCTCAGTGTTAAAAGTACATTCCAGACAAGCCTGGTGGTCCAAGTTCAATCCCCAGAACCCATGTAAAGGCAATGAAAGGAAATAAGCTGGACAAGCTTGTCCTCTGACGTCAACACATATACCATGGTATGCGAATATCCACAAACACAATCATAATAAACACTTTTATAATGAAGATAGAAAACAGTGCAGGGTGGGGTATACAAGAAGACAACAGTTTAAATTTATTATTATTATTGTTGTTGTTGCTATTGTTATTATTGTTATTTTTGCTATTGTTTTGAGGAGGGCACCTCCGCTATCAATCCCGCTATGACTTGCCTGAGGGGGGCCTGTCCCTTCCTGTCCATGAAAATTGAGTGTCTACCACTCAAAGTCCAGTCACCATTATGACTAGAGTTGTCAGCAAAGCTGCTGAGCCTAACAAAGTCCCAAGCCAGAGATGAATGCCATCTCAGCGTCCCTGCAGCCTAAGCCACTGAGACACCCATTCCCAGATGTGGCTGAGGTACTGACAATAACATAAGAGGCATTTTGAGTCTGAAACAACCCTACAAAATTAGTCGGAGGCACACACCCACCTGCCCACAAACAGCAGCATAGGGACACAAAGGAGCACAGAAAGTCAAGGTCACATGACCCAAGGATGTCAAGGAAGTTGTCAAAGATATTGCACATGCTGGGAGTGACATGACTCAAACCAAGAAACCTAGGCAGAGTGCTCCTTTGGTCTTTGTCCTGTGGGCATGGTAGATAATGACAAGTGGGGGGCGGGGCAGGGGAGACGGTTACTTCATATATAGCCTGACCTCCTGAAGGAAGCTGGTTAAGATCAAAGAGAGGCCAAGGCAGAGAAGAAAAAAGAGAGTTCATGAGCATTCTAGTTAGAGAATTTAGAAATGTTGTGCTTCCTAGACACATAAGGTGATACTTAATATCTCCATTTTTTTTTAGTGGGGCAGTTCTTGATAAACAAGTGTTTCGCTAGTAGAACTCCTGTCTTGGGCCAACTGGTTTGTTTCCTGGTTTGCCCCTTCCTGGTAAGCACCCCTCCCCTGTTGCACACAGCATGGTCTCCACAGGGTAGCTCCAACTGTAATACCAGCAGCATTGCCCAGATTACTTCTCATCTGGTGCAAAAAAGGGGCCACTGTTATTCTTCTGGAGGTTACCCTTCCAGATGGGGTTCTGGCTTCACAGTACGATAACAAAGACACAGAGTTGACATTTTATCCTCTTTCAGGAGGATGTGCTTGATAGAAATCAAAATCATAAACAAATGTGAACTGAAAAATTGTTGGAAAAAAAAAAAGCCATACCTGTGTTAAAGATTCTACAAGGCCAAATGACTGATGTTGAGATTATGATATGTTAAAATGCTACACACTAAAGCTAAATGGTCTAAGCTGGGAGTGGTGGTAGCAGAGGCAAACAGATGTCTGTGAGTTCAAGGCTAGCTGGGTCTACAAAGTGAGTTCCAGGACAGCCAGGGCTGTTACATAGAGAAACCCTGGCTTGAAAAACAAACAAACAAAAAACCAAATGATCTTGGGCTTTGTTTGTTTGTTTTTCCGAGGCAGGGTTTCTCTGTGTAGCCTTGGCTGTGCTGTAACTCACTCTGTAGACCAGGCTGGCCTCAGACTCAGAGATCCACCTGTCTCTGCCTCTCAAATGCTGGGATTAAATGTGTGTGTGTCACCACAGCCTAGCTATCTTGGGCTATTTTTAACACTTTGAAAGCCATACATCGCACATCTTGTATCTGACCTAACATCTTTATAACTTTCAACACCTTTAAAATGAATTCTTTGCAAACCATTGGTTTTCCTTCACCTAAGAGCTAAGGGAGGGTATTGCCAGATAGCCCTGAAGCTTATAACAGTGTTTCCCCACTTGGCTATAAGTGGCCCATTTGTGGTTCCCACCCAAAGCATGTGCTAAATGCCCTGTCTTATGAGTTCTTTTGTTGTATAACTAATACAATTTCACATAACCCATTGGACTGTGGAGCATGGTGCATGGGGACACTGAACCTGTGGGCCAGGGCCATAGTCTCTGACATTTGGCTCCAGTAAACATTATCCCTACACCCTTTGAGATGGCAACTGTTTCTGTGTGTCAACACGGAAAACAAAAGGGCAAACCACAGCAACTTCCACTTGGGGGTTTTACAGAGGTAAGGAATTAACAGTTATGATTAATATCATCCCCCAAATGACCCCATTTCGATGTTTGAGTATTTGGAAATATTGTACTTCCAAGAAGATGAGGTGAAGGTTGGTATGGTCCAGATTTGGGGGTTTGGTTCTCTGTAAGGAAGGAGTACAGCAAAGGAAATTTCCTTCGCTCTAAGACACTGAGCATCCTTTAAAAACCACTCATCCAAGCTGTAAAGCTGTATTTAGGCAGTAACAGGATGAGGTGAGCTGCAAGAGCCCCTGGATGAGGATTCTAGAACAATCTTTCACTTTGGGAGTCTAGCAAGAGTAAGGAGAGGCCCTGAGCTAGACTTTGGACAATGATGACTGACACTTTAAGCAGTTGTGGTCAGGTTGTGGAGACAGATGGCCCCGAAACAGATTGGATCCAGACCTGAGAGACTGTTTTTAACTCCTTGTTCATGTATAAAATATATATATGAGCTGGGCGTGGTGGCGCACACCTTTAATGCCAGCACTTGGGAGGTAGAGGCAGGTGGATCACAGGATGGTGGTACACACTATTCCTAAATTCTTAGCGTTAGACTCTCCAGCTAGAAAATTTGGTCTCTAAATATAGTTACATTAGTAATAACACCGCACCTTGGACTTATTTCTGGTCCAAATCACTCAACAATTTAGGTTACCACTAGTGGTTCGATGAACTGCTTGGGTAATTCCTCCCTCAACAAACTGAGCACCCTGAGGTAGCTGATATTAGGAGGCAAACGTAGCCAAGTCCAGTGGTTGGCCGCTGGGAAGACAAAAATCCAGAAGTGGACTAAGAAAATGACTAGGAGAAAGAAGCTGGGCAGTCGTGGTGTACGCCTTTAACCCCAACCCTTGAGAGGCAGAGACAGGTGGATCTCTGTGAATTGGAGGTCAGCCTGGTCTACAGAGCAAGTTCCAGAACAGCCAGGGTTACATAGAGAAGCCCTGTCTGGAGAAACAAACAAACAAAAGACTAGTGAATAAATTACTTATAGCTAACCAATTAAACAAATAATTGGGATAGAAAATGGAATTAAGTCCTGCCTGGAGGAAACACTGAAGGCCTGAAGATGGAGAATGGTAAAGCAGAGGGAGTTGGGAAAACACCCCCCCCCCACTCTTCAGACATCTGTCACCTACAGCAGTGTCTACCTCCCTCTGTCCTCTCCTGCTATGTCCTCCATCCTCTTCCCCTGTGTCCTCCAGCCACTACTGATCTAAAGCAACTACAGTGACCTTATTGTGCACACACGCCAGGTGCAATCTCTCAACACTTCAAATTACAAGATTAGGAACCCTTCGGCTAGGCTCAGAGGTGCACGCCTGTGATCCCAGCACTTGGGAGGCAGAGGCAGGTGGATCATGGTGAGTTCAAGGCCAGCCTGGTCTACAAAGTGAGTCCAGGACAGTCAAGGCTACACAGAGAAACCCTGTCTCAAATACAAAACAAAAGGAACCCTTTACATGAAAAACCACTTTCCCTTAGCACTCAACAGAGAGACTTGGGGATGGGATCAAAGCTTATTTCCCCTGAGTCCCCTACCAGTCTCTAGTTCCATTGCAAGCAAATTGCTGACCTAGCAGCTGTTGAAAGAATGGATAGCTAACTATAAAAGCACAGAGACAACCTTGAAGAAAGGATCTGCAAAAACTGTTTCCCAGGAACTTCTTTTTGCCACGTGCTTGTGTCTCAAGATGGTGTGCTCTCAGCTACCACTCCATCACCAAGCCCACCTGCCCCTCTGCCCGCCTGCCCCTCTGCCCGCCTGCCCCCCTGCCCCCCTGCCACCATGGTCCCTGTCACGGTGCCCATGGACTCAAACTGTCTGAAACTGTAATCCCCAAACAAACTCCCCTACAAGTTGCCTTGGCCATGGTGTCTTCTGACAACAATAGAAGTAATTAAAACAGACATCTTAATTTTTCACTTTGCCAAAGCTTCAAGTGGAATCAACTGCAGGAGAAAAGGTCCAAAATATCAGAGAACCATATTGGCTCTGAGGAAGCAGCCAGGATGTCCCGTGAGGCAATTCCATCTGAATGGGGAGCAAATGAGAAACAGGTTTTGCTTTTTTTTTTTTTTTTTAAGATTTATTTATTTATTGCCTGCATGTACACCTTCATGCCAGAGGAGGGCGTTAGATCACATTATAGATGGTTGTGAGCCACCATGTGGTTGGCTGGGAATTGAACTCAAGACCTCTAGAAGAGCAGACCATGCTCTTAACCTCTGAGCCATCTCTCCAGGCCCCCCAGGTTTTGCTTTTAAAGGACTATCCAGTCAGCAACAAGGAACTGCAATTAATGTGCATGGCTTTAGTCACCTAGAATTCTTTCAACCCTGCTTCATCCAGACTGCTTCAATTCTAATTATGGGGACTACAAGACCTGCTTGCTGCTGACTCGGGACTTTTTTGTTGGCTTTTATCTGTTAATGTTTTGTTCCCCCTTAACTAAATTTGTTCTTAGACATTTCTACATGTGCACATGCCTGCTGACCACTCACCCCCACCTCTAAGCTACCTCTGTCCATGCTCCCTGCTCTTCACAAATCTATCATGCTCATGTCTAGTCATTTATTTTGTGACCCCTTGACATTACCCAAGCTGGGTATAAACTCTCTGGATGACCACAGGTTTAGAGCTATCCAGTAAACCTGATAGGCTCATCCGGGGGCTTTACAACTAGACAATGATTCCCTTCTCCCAGAATCTATCAAAAACAAGCAAACAATAATAGTTCAAAGGTAAAGGACTAATGAGTCCCACCCCCTATATGACTGATAGCTGACAGGACCAGTCCTGTTGCACCAACTCTGCCCACCTCCCCACCCCTCACCGAGGCAGGGTTCTCTGTGTAGCCTTGGCTGTCCTGGACTCACTTTGTAGACCAGGCTGGTCTCGAACTCAGAGAGATCTGCCTGCCTCTGCCTCCCAGGGTGCTGGGATTAAAGGCGTGCACCACCACGCCCGGCTTGTTGTACCAACTTTTGAAACCGATTTCCCAGTGCTAACGTGCAAAGTCAAGGGCCCTCGAGAACAAAACGGTTGCATCTATATTTCTTTGTGTATATCCAAATTTACCAAAAATATCTGGGATAACATACCAACATATCGATCGTTAATTTGCCTTACGTTTCCCGAGTGTACTTTATGTCTTTAACGCGCGTGCGATATTCTAATGAGTACACAGCCAAGTCTAATGCGTACACAGCACTTTCCTTGGCATCAGCTCCGCATTAGTTTTGAAACAGCTCAGCTCCACACCAGCTGGCACGATGCCTACCGTCTCTGTTCCTTTGCAGTGTATCTGCCAACAGGGAACCGGTTCCACTCTGTTCCAGTTTACATGGCTGCACCTGTCCAGGGAGCAGGACAGAACCGGGCCCAGCCAGCTGAGCCAGCGCACTCTGCACTGCTGGGAGAAACCAGGTGTGTTCCTCGTGGCTGTGCCTTGCCTTTACTTGCTAAGTGCTCAGAACTGGGAGGCAATTTTGCGTGTGTGTTTTTGGCCACGGGAAGCAGCACAAGGCTGAATACAGAACAGTAACATCCGCAGCTGTGGGCTTGATGCAAATTAGGACAATGTTTCATTTTATTTTATTTTATTTTATTTTATTTTATTTTATTTTATCTGCGCTGGAGATGGAGCTCACAGCTTCCTCGTGCCAGGCAGGTGCTACACAACTGAAGCAAGTTAGCTCAGGGACCTTTGCATACACACCTGTTAATGCTTATTTCCGTTCCATAGGATTGCATGTGGCTTTAAAAAAAAAAAAATTTTTTTTTTCCTACATTTCTTTCTTCCTAAATGTGTCAGGGCAAGATAGCAGTTTTAGTCCTAAAGCATATTTAACCCTTAAACATTTAGGAACACACAATTACCCACTAATCCTCAAAGAGGACACAGCTGGCAAATATACTTTGGAAATAAAGCAGAACTCAGCAATGGGTATAAGAAGGGACTTTTTCCCCAAGTTCATTGGAGGCACCTGCGTCGTCCCGAGCTCTCTTCGGGCATGACTGAATGACCATCACGTGCACACCCTGATCCCTCCCAGAGCTTCAACTTTCAGGCAAAACGGCCAGCTCAGTTAGTGTCTCCACTTGGAAGTGGCAAAGCTCTATCAAAGCTAACACACCCCAAGCTGAAATCTCTGGAAGCTTCACCCACCTGTGTCAACGCCGCTCCCACAGCTCCCTCTTCCCTTCCCAGGCAGGCATCTCTCAGTGACCCAATTTGCTCAGCCAGTCACTTGAGAAGCAACCCTCTCTAGTCCATGTTCACGCTGCCAACTGGTCCACTTTTGTCTGCCTTAAGATAATTTGAGTATTCCAGTCAGCGCTTAAACACACGAGTCGGGACCTCTACTCACTCACCTCATTCTGTTTTGAGCAACCAGAGCACAACAGAGATGGGATACCTTATAAATAGTAGGAACTTCTCTCACAACTGTGGGTGTGGGGGGAGCCCAAGATCAGGGCACTGGCGTTTAGTGTCCTTATGCTGTACTTAAAGGACGGCAGAAACAAAATGAGAAAACCACCCTCCATCAAGCCTTCTCACAAGGGCACCTGCTCCTATTCACATAACAAACCGCCTCACAGGCCAAGCCACCAAAACGACTATCAGCCGGCCCTGGGTTCTAGAGAAATGAACTTAAACTATAGTAACAGCCTTATAAAATCAAACACAGCATTTGTAGTGAAATCACATCTCACATGGACCATGCCTTCAGCCATGACAGTGAGTGAGGGTGTAACCCCAAACCGAGCTCCTGTGGCCTCGACAAAGCCTTGAGGGCCAACAGGGAAAGATGCGACTCTACGCGGCATAGTGATATGAAGATCGGCGAGACCACTCAGAACGCAGACACATGCAAGGGGGTCACTCGGGATGCAGACGTGCGGCACCCTCAGAAAGAGGCACTGATTGGGAGAGATTAAATGCTGAAGATGTTCTGACTGGGCTATGGGAAAAGGACCCAACACAGAGGTCAGAGGTGACAGTCTTAGAGAGCCACTGCTGGGGGGGGTAGGGGTGGGAGGTGGGGGGAGTGGCATGGAGGGACGCGAGACTCTCAGACGTGTTCCATGGACGGGTAAGGGGGGAGAACATTAAAGATACTAAGAAAAAGACAAGCGACTCAAGGCATCAAATATTCATTTTCCTCCATATTACCACAAGACTATCCAGTAGACAACTGTGTTTTATGAATTAGTGTGACGTAAGCTTTCTTGAACTCAGAGCCTGCATTAGTGGGGGTTCTCTAGAGTAAAATAATTTATAGAATGAATCTCTCTATGTATATTAGAAAGGGGGTTTATTAGCATGACTTACAGGCCGTGGCTCAGCTATTCCAACAACGGCTGTCTGCCAACGGAAGATCCAAGAATCCGATGTCTCAGCTGGTCTTCGCTGTATGCCGACATCCTGAAGAAGTAGGCTTTAACAACGCAGGTGGCGGAACAGACTTGCCAGCAAAGAGTACACAAGCAAAGAGCAAAGCTTCCTTCTTTTCTTTGGTTGTGTTTGTTTGTTCTCTGCATCCCTGGCTGTCTGAAACTTGCTTTGTAGATCAGGCTGGCCTTGAATTTGGAGATCCCTCTGCCTAGGGAGCGCTGGGACTAAGGGAGTGCGCAACCCAGGAGAACTTCTTTCTTTCAATACAGCTTTCTAGCAAAAGGTGTGGCCCAGGTTAGACTTGGAGCCTCCCACTTTAAAAAAAAACAAACAAAAAACTCAAAGATCTTGATTGGAAGTCAATCTTCCCACTTCAAATTAGGCCGAAGTCCCTCACAGGTGTGCCCCATTTGGGGTTTTGGTCAATTCCAGATGTAGTCACTTTGACAACCAGGAATTGCCATCCCAGAGCCCTAGCAGTGAACTTGGAGGATGTAAGCAGCAGGCTTTTGTACAGAAGCCCTCAGAGGCCATAAAGGAACTGAGAACCAAATGTTTCAGCCAACGCGAACTAAGGTCGTCCTGAAGAGAAGTCAAACCGTAACAGAGTGTCGCAAAACTACGAGATGTTCTTCAACAAATATTCAGAAACATGAAAATTCACTAGAATTCTCAAAGTGAGGGCTGGCCAGATAACTCAGAGGGTGAAAGTATTTGCTGCCAAGCCTGAATTCCGTCACCAGGACCCCCAGTGGAAGGAGAAAACTGAGTCAGGCTCTCTCTCTCTCTCTCTCTCTCTCTTTCTGTATTTCTCTCACTTTCTTTCTCTCTGTCTCTGTCTCTCTGTCTCTGTCTGTCTCTCTCTTTCTCTCACTCTTTGTCTCTCTCTGTCTCTGTCTGTCTGTCTGTCTGTCTTTCTCTCTCTCTCTCTCTCTCTCTCTCTCTCACACACACACACACACACACACACACTTTTTAAAAAGATTTATTTATTTTAGCCAGGTGGAGGTGTCACACACCTTGAACTCAGGAGGCAGAGGCAGATAGAACTCTGTGAGTTTGAGGGCAGCCTGGTCTTCAGAATAAGTTCCAGGACCGCCAGGGCTACAGAAAGAAACCTTGTCTCGAAACAAAACAAAAACAAACAAGCAAACAATAAGATGTATTTATTTTACATACGCATGAGCGTTTTGCCTGTATGCATGTAAGGGCACAGTATGTGTGTTGCCTGCCCTTGCAGGCCAGAAGAGGGCATTAGCTGAATGTGGTGGTGCACGCCTTTAATCCTAGTACTCAGGAGTCTGAGGCAAGCAGATCTCCATGAGTTCGAGGCCAGCCTGGTCTACAAAACGAGTCCAGCATAGTCAAGGCTACACAGAGAAACCCTGTCTCCAAAAAAAAAAAAAAAAAGAAAAGAAAGAAAGAAAGAAAGAAAAGAAAAACAAACAAAACAAAAAACAAAATAAAACAAAACAAAAAAAGAGGGCATCAATTTCTCTGGAACTGGAGTTACAGATGCTTGTGAGCTGCCATGCGGGAGCTAGGAACAGAACCAGACTTCTGCAAGCATTCTTAACTACTGAGGCATCTCGCCAGCCCCAGATTACTTATAGAGAATGCTATTGAGGCGACTGATGAAAATAGAATCCACACGAAAGATTAGATAAAAATACAGTATCTCTTTTAGATTTCCTGAGTTTCTCAGTGTTCTGTTGGCACCATGAGAATTGGTCTTATTCTTAGTAAACACACACTAAAGAATACCAAGATGGCCCAGAGGGAAGAGCACCTGTCTCCAGGCATGAGAATCTGAGTTCAAATCCCCAGCATCCATTTAAAACACTGAGCATGGCTATGTGTACCAGTAACCCCAACACTGGGGTTACACAGATGGGCACTAGAGGATTCTGATAGTTCCCTGGAATCCAGCCTAGCCAAAATGGAAAGTTCTAGTTCAATGACAGACCCTGCCTCTTGCCAATAAGGCAAAGTGTTTATTATAGAGAAAACCCCCTGACTGTTTAGCTTTGGCTTCCTCATGCATACACACAGGCATGTGCACACTCATACTCCAGGAGTATGCACCATACATGGCAGCACACACAGGCATATAAACACACACACACACACACACACACACACACACACACACACCACACACACCTAAATTGTATCCTGCGTGACTTTGGATTTGACCTTACTGGGCTGAGAAGGGAATAAAGGACAGACATACAAACACAGGACACAAGTACAGAACATCTGAGATTGTATGAGCCCTGCCTGTTCACTTTGATGGAGCAGCACCAACTATACAAAACCCTCAGCACACTTACTATGTACAGCACAGGCAGGAGAGGTTAGCTTGTCTTGGTAAGGGTCTCTGTAGGGGAACGATCTCAGGCAATAGTCAACCGGGAGGAAGGAGCTACAATCTATGCTTTTCTGTACACTGCCATATGGACCAGAAAAAGGCTTGGACAATTCCCTGAGCCTGACCCTAGGAAGACTTTGCCAATTCCGATGAGTGTGAGTCACCGGTCCTTATCACTAATACTCACTTATCACTCAGGGGCTTCCTTCACTCCCTTCAAAAAAAAACAGGGGCAAAAAGGCATGATCTATGCCAGCTTATCATCAAATAGTTCACAGAAACTTATATAAATACAGGCATGACATGTACACTAGATGCTGATGAAAGAGTACATAAAAACTACAGGCCTAGATATACAACATATACAAAAACAGACATTTATATGGATCCACAAAACCGTGTCTTTTCATCCACACACACATGAAGAAGAGAAAGGAGGGACTGGTGGAGAGGCACATGGGAGAGCTCAGACACCTCATGACAAGACTTTGAAAGTGAATTACACTAAAGAAAGCACATAGTCAAATTCCCTTAACTAATTTTGCTCAGAAAGACTAAGGTTGTTTCCAAATAAAAGCTAAATAAAACACAGTTCTACTACCAGCATGATCCTCCTTCAAGCTGCAGTTTCCTATGCTGAGATGACAGCTGGCGTTTCCTCACTGCTCAGGTCATTTTCCTATAGGAGTTACTGTACTTTTCAGACTATAAGGCACACCTGACCATAAGACGCACCCAGTTTTTAGAGCAGTAAAACAAAACAAAAAAGCAGTAAAAACAGACATTGGACCATAAAACGCACCCTAATTCCCCACCCCCACCCCACTTTTGGGGGGCGGGGAAGTGCGTTTTCTGGTCTGAAAAATACAATATGCTCCTCTTCAAAATCACAAACCAACTGTTAGTCACAAAGCACTCCTTGGTTTCCTGTTACATTTAAAACCCAGCCCTACCAGCAGCGCCTGCTCCATCTGACCCTGACTACATTTCTAACCTCACCTGCATTTCTCTATGTATATTTGCCCTGGCCTTGTCACACTGGCCAGACAGCTCCTCAGGATCTCCAGGCTAGTCCAGCTGTTGGGTCTTCATCCCCACCCCTTCCTCTGTCTGGTTGCTCCTGCCCTGCCCTTCCTCCATTCCAGACTCTGGTGAGTGGCCTTCCACAACCTTGCACTACTTAAACAGCAGGGCTGCCATTCGCTCTAAATAAGCCCTCCTAGTACCTCAATTTTCTCTTTTTAGACATGCCTTTTCATGTGGATCTATCTATCTATCTATCTATCTATCTATCTATCTATCTATCTATCTATCTCCTTACCTCTCCAGAGCTCAAGTATCCTAGACGGGCCTCTAACTTATTATGTACCCAAGGGTGATCGTGAACTCCTGATACTCCTGCCTCTACCCCTGGAATGCCAGGATTACTAGTGGTTATGTGTATGTATGTATGTAGGTAGGTATGTATGTATGTAGGTATGTATATATATACATACACACACACACATATATATATACACATATGCAAGAAAATATATATATGGCAACAAAAATCAGTCACAACTGTAATCTACACATGAGATTTATTTCAGAATAGTTGTTCGGCTCACCTTGTCATAAGACCCACTGTCTTTGCTCTGAATAGTTTGTATATAGTCAGACATGCTCAGGTTTTAGGATGTCAATTGTCATGTGAGCAGTACTGAGAAAATAAGACTTCCTGTTCTGGCGAACCCGGCATTCGTATGACGGACTCATACAATAACCCAACCAACCAAATAAATACATAGTATGCCAGAGATGCAATAGGCAGACATGGGGCATGGGACATAGGGGGTGGGGGCTAGAAGGTAGGAATCTATTTTAAACACAAGAGGGTGGCATTCAAAACTGAGAACAGACCAAAGTGGGGAGCGTGGCATGGAGCTACCCAGAGTTCCAGGCAGTCAGCTGCGGTCTTTGAGGTGAGAACATGTCCGGAATGTTCAAGGTAGAACAAACAAGCCAGGATACCTCGAGAGGAATAAACAGAGGAGGAGGGGTCACTGATGACATCAGAGAGGAAGGAGCAAGGTACATGGACCACGTCAGAGAGGCCAGTAATCACAGGACTTCCAGGTCACTGGGAGAATGCTGTCCTTGACGTGGCTTTACTCTAAAAGACTTCTTATTGTTGGACCTAGGTTTGAGTACTGAAGGGACTATCATCCCACAGCAATTCTGAGCACGGACCGCAGAGAAGTTAGCGAAGAGGTGAGATGAGGCAGGAGTTTAGGAGGGAAATCACAAAGGTGTGAGACGTGTCGGAACCTGCACAGATAATGGATGGTTGATGGACGGAGTGGATCCCTGATGCCTGAGAAAATGAAGCTCCCATAGGGAGATCTTGGGCTCCTGACTTGAGCAGCTAGCAACAGCAAGCAGCCAGGAGCCGAGCCAGGAGCAAAGCTGGCACACCTTCATAGTGGGAGCTCTGGTGTAGTAGGTGTTTTCAGAAAAAATGACCTGATTATTTTAAGGTGAGTTTGCCAGTTAATTAACCAAATGAATATAGATGCTCTGAAATGCTGGCCCTTTTGACCTTAAGGGTGGACTGGACCCTGTGGATGGCGCTCTCTACAAAGCATACCTCCTACTATCCCAGCAAATCACATGAGCCATTAGTTTTACCTGTGTCTGATGGCAAAAGCAGTAAGTACTGAAATAGAACCGACAGGTCTAGAAATAACCTGTGCAGAGGGCTTGAAAAGGAGCTGTGTGTGTATGTGTGTGTGTGTGTGTGTGTGTTGTTGTTGTTGTTGTGTGTTGTGTGTATGGGTGTGTTGTATGTTGTGTATATGCTGTG
>OU015751.1:13392646-13403635 GCA_907169655.1 Acomys percivali | reverse complement strand
CCCTGGAACTCAACAGCTCTCTGAGACACAAAGACAAATATAATGTGGCCTACAGTTTTTGTCCTGAGACAATTCCTTAGTACCTTCTTGGGAACGACTCCATTTTTTAAAAGTCTGTACTGGGGATTAGAACTCAGATTCTCCCTTTGTATGCAAGGGCTCTTACAGGTAGAGCCATCCCTTGCACTGAGCCTGGCATTTCACATAAAACAATTGGAACATTTGCTATCTAAAAGCTGAGCCTTCAAACTCAAGTTGAATATCAAACGGAGGAGGGAGGATTGGAAGTTTGAGACCATCCTCGGCTGCATAGCAAAGTTGAAGCCAGCCTGGTCTACATGAGACGTGGTGTCTCCAATTGTCCGACAACCCCTGACCCCCACCCACCCACCCCCACACACAAAATGAGTATTGAAAACAGACCTACTGCAACACTTAAATTTTTCTGTGACCCAAAGGACTCTTTCAATGAGATCACTGGTTCTCTATATTAACAAAGATGGCCTATTTGGAGCTGTACAATGGTATCATCAATATCTGGAAAAGCTTCGTTAGCCAGGAAAGTGGCACGTTCTAAGCCATCAATGCACAGGGCTATGGAACCACAGGGTGGTAAAATGTTGCATCCAGGATGGAGAACTGCTCAGTTCTATTTAAATGATTATTCTGCATGTGCTCACAAATGTGTTTGTGTGTGTACATCTGTGTGTGTTCATCAGTGTCTGTATTTGTATGTATGTGCATGTGGGTTGTTTTTTAAATATTTATTTATTTATTACTTAGACAGTATTCTGCCTTCATGAATTCCTGCAGGCCAGAAGAGGGCACCAGATCTCATTATAGATGGTTATAAGCCACCATGTGGTTGTTGGGACTTGAACTCAGGACCTTTGAAAGAACAGCCAGTGCTCTTAACCTCTGACCCATGTCTCCAACCCATGTATGTGTTTGTGTGTATCTACATTTGTGTGTGTTTGTCTGCATGGGTGTGTATGCATTTTTGCATAACCGTGTGTTTTTATGTGTGTGTACATTTGTGCTAGTCTGTGCATGTGTGTATGTATGTATGTATGTATGTATGTTTGTTTGTTTGTGTGTGTGCCTGTGTGTGTATATGTTTGTACGTGTGCGCAAGCTTGTGTGTGTGTGTGTGCTCTAGTATCCCTGTGGAGGTCAGAGGTCAACTTTCAGGAGTTGGTTGTTTCTCCTCTTTGTTCAGGGAGGACTCTTAGGTTGTTTGTGATATTCTTTCGTGCTTCCGGCTAGCTGGCCCATGAGCTTAATCCTCCTGTTTCTCATCTCCCTTTAAAAGTGCTAGGATTATGGATTATGTTCTCTGACATCCAGCATAGGCTACTGTATTTAGCTTTTACACGAATGGATTCTGGGAATCAAACTCAGGTCACCAGGCTTGTGTAACAAGCACTTTTACTTGCTGAGCTGGCACTAGCCCAGGTCAACACTTTCTTAAGATTGATTGATTGATTGATTGATTGATTGATTGATTTTTCAAGACAGGGTCTCTTTGTGTAGCCTTGGCAGTCCTGGAGTAGCTTTGTAGACCAGGCTGGCCTTGAACTCAAAGCAATCTTCTGCCTCTGCCTCCCGAGTGCTGGGATTAAAGGAATGTGCCACCACGCCCGGCTAAGATTTATTTTCTAAATTCTCATTTTGAGTAAATGTGTGCATTTGTGTATGTGCATACCGAGTGCAGGTGCTGGTAGGGGACCAGGGGCCTCTCTGATCCACGGCAACTGGAACTACAGAAGGGCTGTGTGTCTCTTCATATGCGTGGGCGCCAGGAACAGAACCCTAGTCTGCTGGAAGAGCAGCAAGTTCTCTTGACTGCTGAGCCATCTCTCCAAACCTTCGGGGCAACTGTTTTTGTTTGTTTGCTTGCTTTGTTTTGTTTTTGTTGTTGTTGTGGATGTTTTGAAACAGGGTTTCTCTGTGTAGCCCTGGATGTCCTGGAACTCACTCTGTAGATCAGGCTGGCCTTGAACTCAGTGATCTGCCTGCTTCTGCCTCCCCAGTACTAGGATTAAGGCTTGCGCCACCATCGCCCAGCCCAGGGCAACAGTTTTTAATCACAGTGGGAACAGTTGTTATATGTGGTGGGAGAACAAGGAAAGCTGGCAGGTGTTGTTCCAGTGTCAACAAAGGAGTCCTTCAAATACTCTCCCCTCCCCAGCTGAACACTCATGGAAGGCCAAATTTGTTTCCTCTACTTTAACAAGAGCAAAATCTCAGGAGAGACTGGATGTCAGAGAACACGCATGATGTCACGGTCCTTAGTGGAAAACATACCACGCTCCTCCTTAAATTTCATTTTCTTTCAAAAAATTATTTTCCATAAACAGATATATTTCAGGAATTTGTGTATTTTAAGGGATAAACTTCTTTAAAATACAATTTTCTCGTTTTATTTTCTAGGAGAATAAATATCAAAAACTAGATCAGGCACTGAAAAAAATCACTGAGTGATTTTTAATATCACAATGTTCTAAGACAAAAACAAGCAAACAACCCCCAAAAAACCAAAAACATTTAAACATCTCTTGTATTAGTTACTTGTCTCCTAGATGTGACCAAATAACTGACAAGAAACAGAGATACCTCTATTCAAAGCAGGAGCCCAGGCTCAGGGTAAGCGTGGGAACATGTTCATGGGATGAGCCCCAGCCACACCCTAAGAAAAACATCCAGATAACACATCTGTCCAGATCCCTGGACACCCGTGACCCAGCCAGTGTGACACATTAAAGACAGGAAGAGTTCAAGGTCATCTTCAGCTACAAAGCAAGTTTAAGGCCATTCTGAGCTACATGAGACTTTGTCTCAAAAAAAAAAAAGAGAGAGAGAGAGAGAGAGAGAGAGAGAGAGAGAGAGAGAAGGTGTGGGCGTGGGGCGGGGCCGGCATCCTTTCTCTTAGGTTCGCATATATAGAAAACCCAGTAGGGTTCAGTACTGTCCAGGCTTCCAATGCAGATGGGAGATTATGGTACCTGCAATTCAAATTGCACTTCGTTCAAGGGTCAAATCCTGAGGAGCGAAGGCTAGGCAGGCTTCCGATGGCAGCCATGAGGGCTGGGAGCAGCAGCAGCTTTGCAGAAGCAGCAGCATGGAGGCAGGAGGCTCCCCCAGCAGAGGGGCTGTGGCTAAAGCTGCACCCCAAGGCTGGCGCTCAGATAACAGAGTGCACAGCCTGGAGGCAAGCCAAGACACCTTCCACGGCTGCAATATCTACTGCTGTTATCCTCAAGGATCAGTCATAGATCTGAATTTGTTGCCATGGAGACCATCTAAGTCTTATGTTTTCCCTTAGTGATGTTGAAGAAAACCTACACACATACCTATTAAGAAAATGGTCTAACATGTGGGCTCACATCAAAATAAATGACTAGGTCCTTTGTTAAAAAAACAAAAAACAAAAAAAACAAAAAAGCAGCAGTATCTTGGGAAGAACATGGCAGCCAGTCTGCTCCCAAAATGGGAAAGTGGTTAGTAGTGAGAACCACCATGTCTACATGGCATTCCGATTTTCAGATTTGAAATAAAACCTGTTTATATTACAAAATATGGACAATGCATAAAACTCAAAAGACAAACCTTAAAGTTACCCATACTAATTTTTCTTTTTATGGTAAGAAAATAAACAAAAATACAAGCCTGTTCCTCCTCCTACTCCTGGGACAACCACCTTTATCAATTTGGTCCAAATCAGTCCTGCTAATTTCTCTCATTTTTATATGTCTACCTATCCATCTATCTTCTATACACTCACATGTCTACTTATCCTTTTTCTTTTTTTTTTTTTTTTCTTTTTTTTTAATGTTGAGACTGGGTCTTGTTATATTACCCAAACCGGCTTTGAACATTTGTACTCCAAGAAGAGATACTTAGATATAGGTACATTCCACTGAGCTTAGCACATTTATTCATTTACTGATTTATCCAATACTTATTAAGCCATTACCTTGGTCCAAACACTGTCCTAGACATGTGCCTGTCATTAATAAATGACCGTATCTGTTACTTCCCTTTGACCGTAATAAAATATCATGATCAGAAACAACTTACAGAAGGAAGAGACCATTTGGGCTTGCAGTTCCAGAGAGCTAATAGTCCACCACGGGAGGGGAGCAGCTCACAACAGTTTACAACAGACATGGAGGCAAGAACAGGACGCTACGACACATCCTGAGCAACACTCGTGAAGCAGAGAAAAAGCCAACCGGAGGTGGGGAGAGTCTATACACACTCGAAACCCGCCCCCCAGTGACGTACTTCCTCCAGCAAGGCTTTACCCACTGGAGGTTCTACATCCTCCCTAAACAGTGCCAACCACTGGGGACCAAGTGTTCTAATACCCAAGCCAATGAGGGAAATTCTCATTCAAACCACCACAGCTAAAAAACAAAAACAAAAACAAACCTCCTTTCCCATGGATGCTATACTCTAGCGAGAGAAGACAGAAAATTAACTAGTTGCTATTCAACAAACAGAAATCTACTGACTAGCAACAAATGTTCTACAGAAAAGGAGGGTGTATCATCCTTAGAGGACCTATTGGAGAGAAAAATCGGCCTAGTGAAGACTTGGAAGCTATGCCTGGGACCTGGGACAAGAGAGAAAGAAGGGACTCTAACGATAACACAGGAAGAAGCTTGGCGGGTCTAGCCTGGGACTCACAGACTAGGTGTATCTCGGGATAGACATAACGTGGCCTAGTGCTTTTGTAGATGTCGGCATCTCATCACTAAGGGCTGAGTGTAGAGCCTGGCGGGAATGAAGAGAAAGGCACGGAGAGGCGAGCCATCAACAAGCCACGGAGGATTTGGGAGAAGGAAGTGTCATAAAAACGAAAACAACATTTAAGACACTGGAAGGGTTTTAGCAGGGAATGGGGAATTGGCTCTGTTTGCTCTTTTAGAGTTTTTACTTTGGGGAAGAGATTTAGGGAAAAGGTAGGCAGAACTCAGCAAGGTCGGTACATAAATGGGTAAAGGAGTGAGTGGCCCAGGCTCTTAGAGGAGGATAGCCCTGGGAGACGGCTCAGTGGGTAAATTAGGCACTTGCTGATAACCCTGATGCTGGATGCCTGAGTCACACATGGGGGAAAGAGAGAACTGACTCTTGCAAGTCATCTGACCTCCACTGTATGCACAAACACACACACACACACACACACACACACACACACACACGAATGATAAAAGAAGAGGGTATCTCAACGCCTTACAAACACCTTAGAGTTAAACTCACAATTCCTCTCCACAAAACTCAAAGTAACTGTGGTTTCAAGAGAGTAATCATAGCATGCTTCCCAAGAAATGTCAGTGAAGCTGTTTCTATTTTTTTCCCCTTAAGGTCATGTTTAGGGGCTGGAGAGACAGCTCGGTGGTTAAGAGCACTTGCTGCTCTTCCAGAGGACCCCCAATCAATTCCCAGCACCCACGTGGCAGCTCAGAACTGTCTGCAACTCCAGTTCCAGGTGACCGGATACCCTCACACAAACATACATGCAAGCCAAACACCCTAATGCACATAAAATAAAAATAAGTCATGGTCAATCTTAAAAACAAACAAACAAAAGATTATGTTTAAATGTAAATCCTATCAAAAACCTACAAATTTAAATAGCTTCATACAAAACGAACGAAAACAAAAGCTTAGTCTTATGGAAGGGTCATCAAGTTCAGAGTGACATTGGGGTCAGGGTGGAATAGTCCCCATAGCGAAACCTGGCATTACTGCATCCTATCCTAATTACCTCAGTGTTTGGCTGTAGGTGCCAACTGCCAGAGGAAAGTAAAAACGAAGAACTGAAAATGCTAATCCCTGTGCTCCACACAGACTCGCTGTTTCTTTACTACTCTTTTTCCATTTGTTTGGGTTTTGTTGTTGTTGTCTAAAGTATGTATGTATGTGAGTGTGCGTGTGAGTATATGAGTGTGTGTGCGCATGTGAGTATATGAGCATGTGTGCATATGTGTGTGCATGTTAGTGTGCATGTGAGTATATGAATGTGGGTGCATATGCATTAGCATCTGTGTGTATGTCAGTGTGCATGTGAGCATATGTGTGTTAGCATGTGTGTGTGCATGTATGTGAATGCATGAGTGACTATGTGTGTGTGTGCACACGCGCGTGCACACGTGTATGTGCACATGGCACAGAGCCTGTGTGGAGGTTAGAGGACAACTTTCCCAGAGCTGATTATCTTCCACTTTAAGTATGTCTCTCATTTCTGCAGCTAGGCTGTGTATCTGAGGCCAGTGGGCCTGGAACCTACACACGGATATTCTCCTGTCTCTGCCTCCCATCTCCCAATGGAAGTGTTGAGTTTGCAGATGGGAGTCACAGGATGTAGATTTTTATGTGGATTCTGGGATATGGGACTCACACGCTTTCACCCATGGTACCAATATCCTGGCAACTAAGAGTACTGCTGCCTGCCGAGTGGTTGTGGTGGTGGTATGTGCCTTTAATCCCAGCACTCAGGAGACAAAGCCAAGTGGATCCCAGAGTTCGAGGCCAGCCTGGTCTACAGGGTAGTTCCAGGATAGCCAAGGCTACACAGAGAAACCCCGTCTTAAAAACCAAAACCAAGAGTTACTGATGTCTGTTACCATGGTCAGCCAGTTTAGAAAACACCACAGCTATAAGTGAAGAAATTCAAGGTCCCACGGAGCGTGCTCAACCAAGCCCATGCAGAGCTCTCGGTGGCATCTGATTTAAAGGACAATAGGCATCTCCACTGGCAATTTATTAGAAGGGTGACCAGCATAATAATATAGTAATATACTGAAGAATTTATATTCAGTGAAGCTGCTGAGATTACTGGCACCGAGAAAGGAAGTGACTTCATTTGTCTTCCATTCAACCCTTCACGATGTAAAATTATTTCTTCTCACACTGCCAGAACAAACGCCCTCCACTTAGTGTGATCCAGAAGCACATAATTTATAGATGACACAGTGTGCCCCCCCCATAGAAATGATTAATACATATGCACTCAGAGTACTTTCAGGGACGTGAGGTGAGTGTGTGTGTGTGTATATGTCTCTGTGTGTACTGTCAATGTGCACATGTATGTAAGCTTTTTAATAAAAAGGAAGAGCCTTTTTATTTCCAGCAGGACCACAGCATATGAGAGAATCAGGGTGGTTGACAGCAGCATCCAGACTCAGGCTTTAAGCCCTGTCGTATTTGTTTTTCAAGTCCCTGGCGTAAGCAGCTTAAGAAGGCCCAGAGCTTCAAGGATTCCCCACGGTCACTTGCTCTGTGTTTCCCCGTACTGAGGCACAGCATCCCTGTGTCTCTGGAAGAGAGTAAGTGTGGATGGGTGAGTGGGGGGAGACGGAGACCCAGGACCAGGTGTAAACCCTCAATATCAAATGACGCTGGGGATGAGCTCCTTCTAACAAGCGGCATTTCTACCATCTCCCAAAACAGTTGCGCCGCTATGTAGAGACAGAGCCTGAGCCAGGGAGGGTTGCTCCAAACTCAAACCGTTCACCGCTATCTCGACGCTGTCGGCGCCATCCCTGACTTCGGCTCCGAATCTCAGATTCTCATATACAGCTGTTGCCTCGCCATCTACACTTACTTAACTTTAACAAGCGTGGGAAGCGCGGCTAAACTTTTGAACTTCCTGCGTTCCTCACTCTTTTTTTTTTTTTTCATCTCCCTCCGTGAATGGCGATTCCTTTCTTGCAGTTGCTCAGTCATCCTAGATTCTGAATTCTCTCCCACCCCGCATACAAACTCATCAACCACTTCTCTCTCCTTCCTAAAATAGATCCAAAAGGCTCCATGGCGTCACCGTCACCATCCTACACCAACCACCTCTGCTTCTCCTTTGAATATTGGAGGAAACTTCTAATGAGGCAGGGTTTCTCTGTGTAGCTTTGGCTGTCCTGGACTCGCTTTGTAGACCAGGCTGGCCTCGAACTCACAGCGATCCGTCTGCCTCTGCCTCCCTGAGTGCTGGGATTACAGGCGTGAACCACCATGCCGGGCTACATGACTATTTTTGTTTGACTACCATGCCCCCTCTCCCAGCTCCAGTGACTGCCTGTCTTCTTGCTCAAGTTTAACACAAAATCCTTGGCTAGCATACAGAACTTCTTCCTCTCACCTTGCTCTGCCTCCTACAACTGCAGCCCTCGGGGTGTTTCTCAACAGCCTTTGGATGCTCTTGTCTCAAGTCCTGGCAATTCTTCCCTGGATGCTAGCATGCACCAGGTGTGAGCCTTCTGTGCCCCCTATAAGCCAGGGATCTCATTTGCAGGCCAGGATAGAGATTTTGGATTTTATTCTTGGTTTAAATTGGAAAAGTTATTTGAAGAGCTGGTCCTCCCGTTGGTGGTCCTGGGAGGTATTTCAGCCTTGCTAGAGGAAGTTTGTCTTTGGGGGTGGGCTTTAAGACTTTATAGCCTTGTTCAACTTCCGTTTTCCTCTCTTTGCTTCATGCTTGCCATTAAAGGAGTGCTCTCTCAGCTGCCTGCTCCGGCCATCATTTCCTGCCTCTTGCTGCCTTGCCACCCTCAACCATTACAGCCTCTCTCTCTGTAACCATAAGCCAAAAACTAAACCCTTTCTTCCATAAGTTGCCATTGGTCTTGGTGTTTTATCACAGCTATAGAAAAGCCACTAATACTGTGTAATGTCATAAAGTCAACAACTGGTTCCTACTGTGAATGAATAAATGAATGAATGAATTTTTATTTTTGAGCAGGGTTTCCCCGTGTAGCCCAGGCTGTCCTGGAACTCTAGCTGTAGACCAGACTGGCCTCCAAATCAGAGATTCGCCTGTCTCTGTCTTTCAAGTGCGGGGATTAAAGGCATGTGTCACCACTGCCTGGCCAGGTCTCTACGATTTAATGTTATTTTAGCAAATTAGAAAAGGTATATACACGTATTTAATGATATTGAGGTGTGTGCTTTGAAATCAAATGCTATGCTTTTTGTCATGCAAATGAATCGTGATGAAGCATAAATAAAATTGGTGCTTTTCAGGGAGAGTGTGACACAACATCTCACACTTCCCCTCCACCATGCTTGGAGGCTTCCGTTGCTCCCAGGACTCACTGAAGACTCAGAGGTCCCGGCATAAATAAACACTGGCTACCAGAGGCCAGCCGCATCTGGCTGCACACTGCCTCCTGCAGTAGCCAGAATTTTGGTGTAAACTCTGAGTTTACTCACTTGTACACTCATTCATCTATGGAGTCATCTTTGTCCCTGGCCAATATTCAGGAAAAGGCAAGCACCCTGGGCTATGAGGAGCCAGGGCTGCAGAAGGAGCCATGTGCCCTTTTCCCAGAATTCTCTAGGGGCTCAGCACTTTCTGGGAGTTAATATTATGCTACATCATGCTATGCCTGGGCTACGGATTAGGGAATGTATGTACCCATAACTCTTTTTTTTTTTTAATACTTATTTATTACTTAAATAGTATTCTGTGTGCATGTACACTTGTATGCCAGAAGAAGGCACCAGATCTCATTATAGATGGTTATGAGACACTATGTGGTTACTGGGACTTGAACTCAGGACCTTTGGAAGAACAACCAGTGCTCTTAACCTCTGAGCCATCTCTCCAGTCCCCATACACTTAGCTCTTTAAGTTAGCATAACTACAGAATATTAACAGGGCAGCTGGTTGATACCATTTTCTATAGGCTAGTCACTGGATTTTTTTTTTTTCCCTAAGTATTAAAGATTGAACCAGAGTTGGCTCTGCCACTTCCTTTGTCTTCCTTTAAAAAAAAAAAAAAAACCTGCCCATCTTACACATTTATTTACTTATTCATGTGTGGGTGTGGGTGTATGGAAGTCAAAGGATAACTTGTTGCTCTTCTCTATCCACCCTGAGTCCTGTGGATTGGAGAGGCAGGCAGCTGGCCCCTTTTCCTGCTGAGCCACCTCACTGGTCTGAGCCCTTTTCTTTTCAGATGAGGTCTCACTGTGTAGCTGTAACCCTCTTGAACTTGCTATGTCACCCAGGCTAATCTCAACCCTTGTGATCTTCCTGCCTCCAGCTCCAGTATGCTGGGGCTCTAAGTGTCTCGCTACCCTTTATCGTGTTAACTATATGGTTATAACTCGATTTAACAGCTGGAGAGGACACTATTCATCCAATAAAATTCCCATAGCCACCATTGAGATGTAACAAGAATAAATTAATAAAATAAAATTTAAAATAAATAAGTAATAAAATAAAAAAATTAAAAATAAAGTAATATTTTAACCACTAAAAAAAAAAAAATTTCCTATAGCCACACAGTAGGTTGTCAATGGAGATGCCATGTGAACTTCAGCCGATTCTAGCTGTGGCCCCTGCTCAGTGGCTACCCACACTATCCTGGCAGTGGCCTGATGAAGGGCTCTGGCGGTCGGCACTCCCATTTGATTAATCGTTTGGGTGAAGATTACATGGCATGGTGGTCAAGTTCACATATAACCTAAAGCATAAGAAGAACCGGTATTCACAGAGGTAGGATTATTTCACAAGGTGGGTTGGCTGAGAGAACAGACCATAACAAATGTGCACCTGAGCACAGGCTTCTCCGCCTCAGCGCTGTTGACACTTGGGAATAAGACAAGTTTTCCTTTTGTGAGGAGCTGTCTAGATCACAGTAAGATGTTTGGCAGCTCCCCTAACTTCTGATCGCTGGATTCTACTAACAACCCCCCAGTTATGACAACCGCAAACATTCCAAACCTTGCCAAATGTCACCCAAGAGATAGAACAGCTTCCCCGTTGGGAGCAAGCGACGTCATTTTGTATCTTGCACTGCTTTGTTTCATAGTTGTGGCAAGAGGTAGGTGGAGTTGAGACGGAAATCAAAGCTACCTGACTCCGGGCGGCGGAGTTCAATGACGGAAAATCCCTGTAGTTTGAGCCAAACTCGAATAAAACAGAGTACAACCCAGAGAGAGAGAGAGAGAGAGAGAGAGAGAGAGAGAGAGAGAGAGAGA
>OU015751.1:13352532-13388367 GCA_907169655.1 Acomys percivali | reverse complement strand
AAAGAAAGAAAGAAAGAAAGAAAGAAAGAAAGAAAGAAAGAAAGAAATGCACAGCCTGGCATGCATGTACACACTTTCGATCTAGCCCTTGGAAGGCAGAGGCAGATGGATCTCCGTGAATTCAAGGACATCCTAGTCTACACAGTGTATTCCAGGACAACCAGGTCTACATAGACAGACCCTAGCTCAAAAATTCAAAAAGAAAAAAAATTGTGTTTTCCTTTTGGGGAAACATATATCCAGAATTCTTTTTCCCTTTCATTAGTAATTAGATTGGATCATTTCCTTTTTATTGATGAGTAATAGGTTCTTTGTATATTCAAGATACAACCATTATACCTGATAATGGTTTATGCTCTAAAAATATTTTCGAGCCAGGCATGGTAGCGCATGCCTTTAATCCCAGCACTCAGGAGGCAGAGGCAGGCTCATCCTATGAGTTTGAGGCCAGCCTGGTCTACAAAGAAAGTCTAGGACAGCCAAGGCTAACGCAGAGAGACCCCCATCTTGAAAAACAAAAACAAAAACAATTTTTCTTTCATTATTGCAGTTCTCTTATGCAAAAAATTATGAAGTCCAGCTTTTATGTTCTTTGATATGTCACTTTTAATTTTTTAAATTCTATTTTGTCTAAAAAAAAAACTAGATGAAATTCATAAACATTTTTTCCTAAGAATATAGTCTTACATTGTTTATATTTATCTATCACTTATTTGAGTTAATTTTTTCATGCCCCTCAATAGATGGGACCAACTCCACTCCTTCACACCTTGCCGCTGAGCTACACCCCAAGCTCTGGGACGAGAATTTGTTACACCCATGAGGTACATTGCTCAAACTCATGTACATGTGGCCAATCATAGGGAACATTGCTATACCCCCATCTGGGAAAGGGGTGTTGATACCCAGTTGCCCAGTTGCCTAGACACAAATGCAGTTGGCATTTGGTCACTTTTTTTTTTCTTTTTGAGATAGGATTTCTCTGTGTAGCCCAGGCTGGTCTCAAACTCACAGAGATCCTCCTGCCTCTGCCTCCCAAGTGCTGTGATTAAAAGGTGTGCGCCACCACCCGCTCTGCCATCTTTTTGTCTTAACAGGAAGGTTGAGCCGATGCTGTACACTTCGTAATAGAGCTGCATAACTCACTATAAATGTATGTGCGATTTCTAGTTGTTCTGACTTCTCTGCTCATCTTCCCTTTTGATCTGTAAAACACCTTTTCATTACACTGAGCAAGTATTAGCTCTCTCTGCTTTATTCTGCATGACTGGTTTGGGAGGCATTTCCCTTCTGTCTCATTAGTGGCTTACTTTAAGGTTTTAATTATAAACTATTCAACAAAATAATGAATAATACTGGATAGTGTCCACTACTTTACTCTTTTTTGTTTGTTTGTTTTTAAAGACAGGGTTTCTCTATGTGGCTTTGGCTATCCTGGATTCACTTTGTAGACCAAGTTGGCCTTGAACTCACAGCAATCCACCTGCCTCTGCCTCCTGAATGTTGGGATTAAAGGTGTGTGCCACCACGCCCGGCTTGTTACACTACTTCATTCTTTTCGTAACTTTTTTTTAAAACTATTTTATTTAGTTTTAATCTGTGTGCATTGGTGTGAAAGTATCAGATCTTGGAGTTACAGACAGGTGTGAGCTGCCAAGTGGGTGCTGGGAATTTAACCCGGGTCCTTTGGAAGAGCAGGCAGTGCCCTTAACCACTGAGCCATCTGTCCAGCTCCCTTTTCATGACTTCTTTTGCAAGGCTTTGACAGTGATTTGCTAGGGATGGTGAGGAGTGAAGGAATGGCAGACACATGGACAGCAACGCTGGGCTCAGGTGGGCCTTGGGCTTGGATGGAGACAAGGCAGAGGCAGCTA
Organism: Acomys percivali; assembly: GCA_907169655.1. Classification (NCBI taxonomy): domain Eukaryota; kingdom Metazoa; phylum Chordata; class Mammalia; order Rodentia; family Muridae; genus Acomys; species Acomys percivali. The sequence continues at coordinate 13,386,493 of OU015751.1, read as the reverse complement.
GATAGCTAGTGTATTATATCTCCAGCTGAAGGAGAAAGCAGATTATCCGACCTCAGGCTGGGACCCCTGTAAGGAATCAGTGTCAGGCTGTACTCATCAGGAGAAGCAGGTGTGAAGGATGCTTTCTGCGTCTTCAGCACCTGTACCTGGGCCAGGGCAAGGCATTGGCATCTCCATCAGTCTGAGGCACTGAGGTCCTCGAAATGGCCATGCTCACGTCAACAGTACATGTCTGCTCGGGACTTCATCTGCTTGCCAAGCTTTAGAATCTGAAACTCATCTTTTCTTCTATCCTTTTGTTATTTCACAGTAGTTTTTTGTTTTCCAGGACAGGGTTTCTCTGTGTAGGCTTGGCTGCCCTGGACTCGCTTTGTAGACCAGGCCAGCCTCAAACTCACAGCAATCCTCCTGCATCTGCCTCCCGAATGCTGGGATTAAAGGTGTGTGCCACCATGCCCGGCTATTTCACAGTATTTTAAACCTCCCTGAAACAGGCCGCTATTATTATTGCTGAGATTTATTTATTTATTATTAATTTGAGACAGGGTTTCTCTGTGTAACAGCTCTGGCTGTCCTGAAACTCACTCTCTAGACCAGGCTGGCTTTGAACTCAGAAAAATCTGCCTGCCTCTGCCTCCCTAGTGCTGGGATCAAAGCCATCGCCACCACCACCCTACTTATTGTTGAGATTTAAATTGCCCTTATCTATCATCACTAGTTTATATTTCTGTTGCCAGTATTTTGTCTTTTCTTTCTGGTGCCATATAATATTGTTTTTATTTATTTGTAGTTACTCTTTACATTTTGTGCTGGGTCATGACTAAAAGTCTCTGGGAATCATTCTGTTCCATCACATCTTCACCGTACCTCCTGAATATGAACATTGTTATCTTCTATTTTTAGAATTCTGGAAAGTTCTCAGCCATCCCCACTTTTTTTTTTTTTAAAGATTTATTTATTATTATATATACAGTGTTCTGCCTGCATGTACACCTGCAGGCAGAGGGCGCCAGATCTCATTACAGATGGTTGTGAGCCACCATGTGGTTGCTGGGAATTGAACTCAGGACCTTTGGAAGAGCAGACAGCGCTCTTAACCACTGAGCCATCTCTCCAGCCCTTGCCATCCCCACTTTAAATGCTGCCCCTCTGTACTCCCTCTTTGTTCCCCAGTTGGCTAGGTGATTAACAGTGATCTGATCCCTTAAACATATCTCATCTATTACTTTAAAAAAAAATTTTTTTTTTCTAGACTTCTCTGTGCAGCAGGTTAACATCTTCACTCTTTTTTTCCCCCTCTTTGTCAATTCTCTCCTCGGTTGTGTTTACTCGGATACTTTATTCATTCTCCTGAGAGCTTTAAATTTTAGTCACTTTAAAAACTGGATGAGGGCTGTAGAGAAGGCTCAGCGCTTAAGAGCAATGGCTCTTCTTCCACAAGACCTAGATTCAATTCCCAGCATGCATATGGCGGTTCACAATCATAGGCAACCCCAGTTCCAGGGGACCTGATGCCTTCTTCTGGCCTTGAAAGCCTTGGCACATACAGGGGATGCAGACTTAATGGGCAGACTAAACACCCATACACATTAAAAACAAACAAATGAAACTGTATGAGTGTTCAGGTGTCCACTGTGGCTGGGCCAATATGCTCCCATCCGGAACAGGACAACCAGCCCGTGCAGAATAAAAGCTGACCAGATAAATCCACTCCATGTTGGCGGTTGGAATGAGGCACTAGGACAATGACCAGTCACACAAGACAGAACAACTAACTCCTCTTGACAAACGTGACTGATGTGTCCATTCCTTTGTCGACTGTTGCCAGACTATACCTTGGATGTATCTGCTTCTTAGAACTTTTCAGCATATTCAATTATCAAACCTCCTCCCGTTCTTGGTAGGACTGGACCTGTATCTAACCCTTGATGTTTGCTCTTATCTCTTGTTCAAGAGAAGACTGGACAAGCATCATGTTCCACAGATCTTCCCTTGTGTATGGCCTTGGCTACAGAAAACTAAGTAAACCCAACTCTCTCTTGTGTGTGTGTGTGTGTGTGTGTGCATGTTTTTCTTTTTTCTTTTTGGTTTTTCGAGATAGGGTTTCTCTGTGTATCCTTGGCTGTCCTGGACTCACTTTGTAGACCAGGCTGGCCTCGAACTCAGAGATCTGCCTGCTTCTACCTCCCAAGTGCTGGGATTAAAGTTGTGTGCCACCATCCCCAGCTGTATGTATGTTTTTCAAGACAGAGTTTCTCTCTGTGTAGCCTTGGCTGTCCTAGACTTGCTTTGTAGACCAGGGCTGGCCTTGAACTCACAGAGATCCACCTGCCTCTGCCTCCGAGTGTTGGGATTACAGATGCGTGCCACTCCGCCTGGCTAATTTGTTTGTTTGTTTGTTTGTTTTTTAATTTTATAAAACTATAGGTGCATTCCTGGCTTTTGTGCAATGGCTTAAAAATTGATTGATTAATTGATCAAGTTGCAGATTCTCACTGTGAAGTCCAAGAACTTGTAACCAAGTTTAGGATGTTTTGTTTTGTTTTTCTATGCTAATTGTCTCATCTGCAATTCTGCCTGTTTTTATATTTAACAGCCTTCCTTTTTTTTTTTTTTTCTAAAGATTTATATATTATTATATATACAGTGCTCTGCTTACATGTACACGTGCAGGCCAGAAGAGGGCATCAGATCACATTATAGATGGTTGTGAGCCACCACGTGGTTGCTAGGAATTGAATTCAGGACCTTTGGAAGAGCAGTCAATGTTCTTAACCTCTGAGCCGTCTTTCCAGGCCCCAACAACCTTCCTTTCTGTGCTTTCTATTTCATTGTTCATAGCTGTGATTATTTCAAACAGTGTTGTTCAACTCAGCTCTTTGCGGTATTCTTACTGACGGAAGGCCTCCTGCTCCTCTTTGCTGGGGGATGTCTGCTCAGAATGGATTACATGTCTGTGTATGGTGTAGTTTTCCTTTGTTACGATATCTTCACTGTAAAGCAGGGTCCTTCCAGAGTGTAGCCTGTACCTGTGTTTACCTGAGGATATCAGCAAGCCAGTGCGAATAAATTTTTTTTAATTAGTTGACTTTTTTTATTGTCGTTCTATACAGACTGTGAATCACTCTTTTAAAACGTGTTTGGCTGGGCAGTGATGGAGCATGCCTTTAATCCCAGTACTTGGGAGGCAGAGTCAGGCGGATTGCTGTGAGTTCAAGGCCAGCCTGGTCTACAAAGCGAGTCCAGGACAGCCAAGGCTAAAACAGAGAAACTCTGTCTCGAAAAACGGGGGGGAAAAGTGTGTTTGATGAGGTCTGATACCTGTGGCATCCACCATCTGAAGATGTCTCTAGACTACCTCTAGGGCAGCAGGCTGTCTTGGAGACCGTAGTGTGGACTCTCATGATTCACAAATCTTGGTCCACAGAAAGATTTCTCCAAAAATATTAAAACAACAACCAACTCTATGTCTCATAGGTCCCACACCGCTGCTGCCTCAGGTCTAAGCTCCAGGCCTCGTCTCTCTCCCATGTTTGTCTTCATGTATTTTACTGAAATATAACATTTATACAGGAACATATGCCGTCCTAAGTACACGTCTAGACACCACTTTGTGAGCAGCCACACACGGCCACCCAGATAAAGAAGAGGAATTCTGCCAGGCCTGTCCAGTCGCTCCCCACTCTCAGACAAAATCACGAGTGTGACTTCCGACAGCACGGATGCACTTTCATGTTCTTCTGCCCACTGAAAAGGATTGAGAGAGAACTTTCTGGATACCAGTTCTAGCCAGTCCCCTGAAGGAAGTTCCTAGGAGCAGAGACTGCCAAATCTCCACACCTAATCATGGGTTGGATATATTTAACTGTATGTAAGTGCTATTATGCAGTACACTCTGAGTCTGGCTTCTCTTGTTTCCTATTTATTTATTTTGTTCTTTTCAAGATAGGCTGTCACTACATAGCGCTGGCTGTCCTAGAACTCACTGTGTAGACCAGGCTACATTTCTAATTCACAGAGCCCAGCCTACCCCTGCCCCTGCCTCTGCCTCCTGAACGCCCAGCTTCCTTCCTTCCTTTGAGCTCTGCTGTGTGGCAAATAGAATTTAAAGGCTATTTTCTGGTAGCAATTCTGGATGGCCAATCTCGGGACAATTTTCACATGGATATGCAGCCGCATCTCCAGACATACTTCCCATTTCAATGGTTTTTGCAGATCTGCCTGTCAGTTCCCTTTCATTTACTTTAATCTATCATGGACTGCTTCAGATTGCTCTCCCTTAAGATGATTTGATCCTTGTAAACCAATACTTCATGAAGTAAGTGGTATCTTTGATGAGCGTACTGTATGTTTGGTGTGTCTCGGTGAATCACACAAACACAAAAGAGGGGTGGGGCGAGAGATGCATCCTTCTGTTTTCTAGTGATCATCTCCTGCCCAGGTGGGATGCTGCTGGTCCAAGATGTTAACTTCCCAGAGGCAGAGCTAGTGAAAGGGTGTGCTGAAGAAAGCTAGTGATGGTTGACTGCCTGGAGATAGAGGCAGGAAGGAGTGGCTATGTTTGCTTAGGGGCAGGCTCTCAGGGGAGTTGACATTTGCTGCAAAATATGGAGGGAACAGCCCTGGTGGCTCGGGGGTATGCCATTAATGTGCTGCCGGTGTAAATGCATCCCGGCCTAGTTAACTTGCTCTACTCCTGGTCTCAGCTCAATATTAATATGCCCTCCCCGTGAGCACTCATGCTGCATTCTTAAGATACCGGTAGAACAAGAGCTCTTCATCAGCTAATGTCCAAAGAGGAGAGAACTGTTGAGTAGAAGACTTCACTGACTTACATGCGCTTCAGGCATATGCACGCCATAGGCACTGTCATCCTTAAATCCCGCTGAGGTTCCAGCTCCAGGTTACACTTTGAAGAACTTAAACCAACAGAGGACAGTGCGTCTGGCTGGCCACTGGGGCAGATGGGAGATTTACAAAGCAAAGGTATTGCCAGCATCATTTCTTCAGTACACTACCGTTGCTTTCCCCCCAACAGTTGTTACAGGATGGGGATGGGGTAGGGTGGGGGATGGGACATGGGGGTGTCATCTTGCCCACTTGGCAGAATTATGCTCTTCCTGATAAGACCATAGGGGACTTAATGGCAGACCGAGCTTAAAGATGGCTGTGACCCTGTGCTGACCCCTCGAGCGGACCCTTTAGAGGTATGTACTTTGCTATGGGGATGGGTCTAATGGCTAGCAAGTCAGGCTTGGCTCCTTTTGTCGCAGGACTGGAGACTAAGTGGAGGTCAATCCTGGTGAACAAACATTTACATCCTAGCCTGCTAAGTTTCCCTTATCTCTAACAGGCCAGGTCACCATCCCACTTATCCCACGGGTATTTTGGAGTCAATATGCTCCCTTTAGCTGAACACTGCTTGTGTGAACTTAATGTCTCCTAAGTAAATCCAGCGGTAAGTCCTTTATGGCATCAATTCTATTGTTTTGGAATTCCTTCTATATCAGTAGTAGAGCAGCTGTTTTTGTGGTGGGGGTGGTGGGGCGGGCAGGGGTGGGAGGTGGGGGTGGGGGTTGGGGGAGGAGGCAATCCCAGCAATGTCTGGAGACGTTTTTAGTTGGCTGCATGAGAGGTCTGCTGATAAGCAAAACAAATATCTTGAAATGTGCACTATTGTTTACTCCAACACCAACAACAACAAAAAAAACTATCTATCCCCAAATGTTGCAGTAGCCAATGTTCAGATTCCCCCTTCAAGGCCCAGGGGGCTAGACACTGGTTCTAAATAGTGTACATTACCTTGCATTAACAGATTGTCCCACAGGAGCGCATTCCACCTCTAACTAGGCCAAATTGGGTTCCGTCAAGTCTGTTGAAAACACTAACAGAGGGTTCCGCGAATCCACCAAATCTCTGAGAGTCTGAGTGAAGTCACACAGATCTGAGATTGGCAGAACTAGTTATGCATGGTGGTGATGTATACATGGTTATTACAACTGACAAAATTTTCCTATGACTAATGCTACTATTTTTATGTCAGCATGGAGAATATTGAAGTTTTAAGGGTACCCGGCAAATTGAAATGCAAAAATGGCATTTGAGAAACAAAGGTTTAGGTGTCAGCCTCTCAAACGGCAACTGCTAGGCACCTTCTCCCCTTCGTCCACATGTTTTGTGATTTAGGCTCAGCGTGAAGCTGATTTCATTATTTTGCAATGGAGGTGCTAATCTTAATTTGCCTTTTTCTTCCTCCAGGGAACTCAGCCTACCATCTACCCTCGGATTCATTTCCCCTGGAAAGCTGAGGAGTTTTATAATGATCCGATCTATTTTGTAGCTGGTGTTCCCATTGCAATGCTATTACAGAACGGGCGTCGTGACAAATCGTCTGTTTATGAGGGGAATCACTTCTACAAGGAGTAGAAAATTAGACACGCTTCTGTTTTGCAGTAACAATAAAAACCAGGACGGGAGGTGGGGGGGATCCTCCAATTTACTCCCGTCTGTATCAGCAGGGAAGCTTTAGAAGATGAATTTTCTTCTAACATATCCCAAAGCCGGTTATTAACTACGAATACCATGTAAAAGTGCAATACCCCCAAATCCTAACGAAGACCTAGACATTTCTCAAGCTTAGCCTGACGCGGGCCCTTTAAGAAAACCAGGCACTTCTAACTCCACCCCTCTGCCGACTGGAAGCCCACAGGTCGCCTTCCTAAGGCAGTTAGTTTTAGTGATAAACTGTAGAAAGCTAATTTGCAACCCCCCCACTCTGCCTAGAAGGAATGTTCCCCGAGGCTAAAAGCCCCCTAAAAGTAGCAGTCTGGAGGTGGGGTGGGAAAGGAACAATAGAAACTTGTGAAGTATGGAAGCCACGCCCACCCCAGACTGCCCAGCACTGAATAAAGCGGAAAGAATGTAGTTAAATCCGAGTCCCTACCGTGCTCCCTTTACACCATCGGTTTTTCCAGAAGCTTCCGGTAACCGAAGGAGCTGAGTGTCTCCTGTCCCAGTCCTTGGTAAACCAAGGAGCCAAGTAAACTTAAGCGACAAACTTGCTCCCTCAGCAAAGGATTATTTACATTGGCGATTTACTTCTGTAGAGCAAAGCCAAAGCGCCCCACCCCCACCCCCGGTTTTTAAGTTTTATTGTTAAATTTTGCTACACCGACTGTGTTTAGAAGTCTCCTAACACTAAACTTAATACCTAGAAGTTTGGGAGAGGGGGTGGGCGCACTGCAGTTGGCATTTCTGAGTTGTTGACTAAAAGTAGCCATCTTGCTAAAGATGAGTTCAAGGTCTCAGTCTTGGAAGGCTACGAGTTTATTGCAAGGTGAAAGCCAGTGTCTTTTCAGCCTTGGGATGAGAAGTACTAGATGAAAAGTAGGTTTAAAGACAAAGGGAATGGGACTAGGAACCAGGAAAGCGATTTAAATCACACTAAGTGCTTTACAAAGCGCTTGGGCCAATTGACAGCTAGAAAACACCTTTTAACGAACCCATCCCCCCTCCCCCGCATTTTGTTTCCATGAGTTTATTCTTCCGTTGACAAAACTTGGATAGTAAACCCGTCTGGTCAGTTTCACTGTCTTTTTTTTTTTTTTTTTTTTAAACCAAGAAGTGAAAGCTGTTTTGGGTCAGCTGGGTGAAGTGTTTAGACCCTTCTCACCAGCTAGGCGAGTTTCCTCCTAGGAGGGAGGGGCCTAACAGTATTTGAGTTTGAATTTCTGATTCTTTGAAGTGGCTCTCTACACTAGTAATTACGGTTTTATTTCTTACCTCCTGGAGTTTTGTAGGAGTTGGTGAGCCGTAATAATGATTACACAGTTCCCTCGCCTAATCGTGGCTATTTGTTTAGCCCTGTGCCTGCAGTTACTTTGGAAAACTGGCACTTGAAATGTGTTTCAACCCTTCTGGAAAATGCTCCCGTTTCTCGACATCTTGGTTTCTTAATCAAATTTCGTGACCTGTGCAGAGTGTTTGCAAGAGGCAAAGAGAGAGAAAAAAAACGGGGGGGGGGGTGGAAGGGGTTGCGTCTGGTTTAAACAACTGGATGCAAAAAGGCCTTGTCTTCTCTGCAAAATTCTTTCTCAAGCAAGGCTAACCTGTGGCTGCCGGCATGCTACCACACCCACACCCTCGGCCCACTGCAGGGGAACTTTCGGTCGCTAGCTCCAAACAAGCGTCTGCATAGAGGGATCCACGCGCCCGGGAGCGGACCGAAGGTGCCAGGCTACAGCTTGCCCTGGGGTGGGAGGGTGGGATGGCCTAAGGAGCCCGGCTGCCCCTCCCACGTGTCCCGGCACCTGCGGGGCTGGCGCGGCGTGGAGTCCGCCTCTCTCCGGAAGAGGCGGTGCGGCCGTGGGCTGGGGCTTGGGACGCAGGGGGCCCCCGGGGCGGGAGCACGTGCGCGGGGAGGCGGCGCAGGCCCGAGCGTCCGTGTGCAGCTGCTAGCCGAGCGCGGGGCTGGGGCTTGCGGGGACGGCCCCGCTGAGCGCGCCAAGCCCGGGCGCTGCAGTACTGCCCGAGTCCGGGCGGGGTCTCTGTTCCCTGGCGGAGCAGCTCTCGCGGCCGCGGGAAGCGCCCTCTCTTTCTCCGCCGCCGCCGCCCCGCGTCTGCGCCCTGCCGCCCGCGCCGCGCTCTGAGCTCCCCGCTCCCCGCCGCGCGCCCGGCCCCGCGCCCACTCGCCGCGCGCCCACTCGCCCGCGCGCCCGGCCCTCCGCGCCCCGCTCCCCGCGCCCGGCTCCCTGAGCCCACTCGCCCCGCCATGGCGGACAGCGCGAGCGAGAGCGACACCGACGCGGCGGGCGGCGGCCCGGCAGCCATGCAGTCCTCCTGCTCCGCGACCTCGGGCGGCAGCGGCGGGGGCGGCGGCGGGAAGTCGGGGGGCATTGTCATCTCGCCGTTCCGCCTGGAGGAGCTCACCAACCGCCTGGCCTCGCTGCAGCAGGAGAACAAGGTGCTGAAGATCGAGCTGGAGACCTACAAACTCAAGTGCAAGGCGCTGCAGGAGGAGAACCGCGACCTGCGCAAAGCCAGCGTGACCATCGTGAGTGCACCCCGCGGACCAGGGGACCCCGAGTGCGCGCCCCCGTGCGGGGGCTGCGGGCCTGCGGGCACAGAGAGCCGGCCTTGGGGTCCATGAGAGCCCTCCCTCCCTTGGGGTGTTGGAGGTGCCTGGGGAGACTCCCCACGTCCCCTCGTCTGCCCGGGTGGAGGCCCCTCCGAGGCAGACGGCGTGGCTTGGGGGGGCGGGGTGGGACTTTCTCAGCCCTAGGCTGCCTGAAGGCTCCGAATCGGGGAAACCCCCCACCCGAGTCCCCGTGAGTGGACGAAGCTGAGGTCTGTTTGGGGGTTAGTGAGAGAGGCGGGGTGTGCCACTGGGCTGGGCACCCAGTTGGCAGGAGGATGGCGCTTTGCTGGATCGCCGGCGCAGGGGGAGGGAGAGAGTGGCTCGGAATCCGGGAAGTGGAGTTTTCTGGCCAGGATGAGAGGGAAGGGCGGGCACTGAGGCTATACCAGCACTTCATTCGGAATCCCTCTGTCCCTTTGGGCCAGGAGGGTGGGCGGGTACAGAGTAGGGGGGGAGTGTAGCGTCTGGCACAGGCTGGGACCGGGCCGGAACTGAACCGAGGATGGAGGGTGGCCGCCGGAGACTGCCTGGCTGAGCAAGGATGTACGTGCGTCTCCTTCATTGGTGGTGGAGTCTTAGGAGTACTTGCTTGTGAGCCTAGGTACTTGACGGGAACACAGGCCATCTGTTCTCTTTCTACCTGGCCCCTCGAGGCTCCCCTGGAAATAGGTTAAGATTAGTCTGAGATCAGCCTCCTGATGTAGCAGAGTGGAAAGGCCCCCGTAGCGGTGATGAGGCGAAACGTAACTAGAAAAAGTACGCGCTGTGCTCTCACCTTCCATCTCTGCCAACTCCACATCATTAACATGCAGAATCCCCCACAGACAACCCTATTCAGATCAAAACAGTTTCCCAGCCAGCAGCACTGAAGAAAATGTCAAGAAATCAAGGAGGATAAATTGCCAGAGCCGCTTGCATTGCAGCTGATTAGACAAACCCTTCCAATGGAGAAAAGAAATTCGGTGATGGGTCAAGGATCACATCCTGGAGACGAAAATGGGACAAATTTAAGCTGCCCTTGTGCCAAGAAAAAGTGTAAAGTGTGTGTTCGTTCTCGACCCCAGGTTTCTACATGGCCCTCCTTGGTTTATGTAGATAGCTGGTTTCCACCAGGGAGGCGGTGTGATTTGCAACCTAAATAGCAGTTGGTTTTTTTTGTTGAAAGGCATCTTGCACGCTCTTATCCGGTCCCGTTCAGTGGAACTGGACCTACATGCCTACAGCTTCAGGCAGCAAATTGCTGGACTGGCTTTTTGAAAGGGCAGCGATTTGTGGAGGTGGCCACCAACAAGCCTTTGCGGCCCCCCCCCCCCCCCCCCCCCCCCCCCCCCCCCCCCCGCGCGCGCTAAAAGAGGACTCCTATGTGTAGGTTGTTTGTTTCAAATAGGATATAAATGCAAACTATTTAAAAATGTGTTGTAAATGACAACATTGGTCTCTTGCAGACCGGAAGTGGGGGGAGGAGGGAACAAAACCTGTCCCTAGTCTCTCCTTCGGTTTGCGAGCAGCAGATCATTCTCCTGTTCCTGTGGAGGCAGGAGACACTGTGAGGGTCATCTGTTTGACCTGCTGACTTATAAATAGGTCTGTTCCTTGTACACAGACACATTGGCCTTGCAGGGACAAACATGTTCGTTTCTAGCACGCAAGACCAGAAGCCTCCTGAATACTTACTTTGTGGGGGCAGTGTGTAAAGTGGTGCAAGCTTTGGGTTCTTAGCACTCAATCTCAGCTACAGTTCATGCCCAAGTCAGGGCCCTGTGTGAGTAAGTGTTTTGTAGACCTACCCACTAAGGTTGTTAAAAACTATTCCAGCTGGCAGTTTGCAGGTATGGGGCAGAGCTCAAGTTGTTTGTTTGTTTGTTTGTTTGTTTTCATCCCTAATGTATTCAGGGAGATAAAAGTGCACGTGGTCCACTTGGGTACCTCATTCTTGGCAGTGTGTAGTGAGCTAATTGTCAAGTGCAAGAGAAAGACGGGTGAAGCTTTTCACCTGGGATGAAGACTTAAGGGCTGAAGGGGTCCCGCCTCCGAATTGGTTTATGGACGCCGAACAGAGCAAACACCTGTAGAGTTTATGCGATGTCAAGCTGTTGGCTTCCTGATAACCCTCCTGAAAGGGCTATGACCAGCCTATGGCTAAGATGGTTTTAGTTTAGTTTTGCTTTTGATTTATTTTATATATATGAGTGCTTTATCTATCTGCATGTACACCTACCTGTAGGCCAGAAGAGGGCATCACATCCCAGTATAGATGGTTGTGAGCCATCATGTGGTTGCCGGGAATTGAACTCAGGACCTCTGGAAGAGGAGACAGTGCTCTTAACCACCCTCCCCCCCCACACCCCCAGCCATCTCCCCCGCCCAGCAAGGCTAAGATTAGTTAATCCAGGCCTCTGCTGTTTTCCACAGGTCTAGTTAATTTGGCAGTAGGAAGATGAGTAACATCCTATTTCTTGCTTTCTTGGCTCTTACTGGGTCTTCTAATTGTGACATTAACTTTCATGTTGAAGATCACTAAAGGTGATGAAGGCTGTAGTTGGACACTTTCCGGAAGGAAGGCATTTTGACTTTCAGATGCACCCTAGGGGCGAGAGACCCACTTAAAATATAGGCTTTATTGCTTTACAGGAGGTTTAGATTTGCGGTAAGAATCAGCGTAGTTTCTCATCTCTGCTTCCTACAGCCTCGGTAGGCAAAGCTTCCTCTACCACCAGTGTCCTATGCACCAGCGTCGAGGGATTTGTCATACACCCATAGCCTGTATTTTACATAGGGTCCACTCTTGCATATTCTATACACTTGGACCAAGGTGTAAAGACATCAGTCACTGTAAGGACGTGACGAGGAAGAAGTCGGCCGCCACTGAAATCCTCTGCCCTCTTTTTTTTTCTTCCACCAGTAAGGCCTGGGAACTGTGGGGCCCTTTCTCAGGATGTCAAATGTTGGGTGTGGAATTAGGGTGCAGAGTGAACTGAGGGATCCTCCATGCTCTTTGTTTTGCGTGTGTGTGTGTGCGTGCGTGCGTGCAACTATGGAGGCCTGACATTGTCTTCCTTGATTGTCTACCTTATGCGTCGAGGCAGGGTCTCCTTCACCTAAGCCCACAGCCTGCAGAGTAGGTTAGGAGTCAAGCTAGGCAGCTTGCTCAGGGGCCCCTCTGTCTCCACCTCCTGAGAACTGTGATTACAGACTGGTTGCTAGGCCCATCCAATTTTGATGGCTTTAACTTGGGATCTGGGAATCAGAACCCAGCCCTGAGGCTCCTGCAGCGGGTGCCTTATCCACTGACCCTCTACAATATTTATCTTTGTGGCTTTGTATTCTTCTTAGTGCAACCGTTTATCTCTAGCCGTTGAAGGACATCTCAGTTGCTTGTGAGTTCTGGCTGTTGTGAATATGTCTGCCTTAAAACACTCACATCCATTTGTCTAGACAAAAGATTTTTAGCCCATTTGGGTAAATACCCAGCATTAGAGTTGCTCGGTTATGTGGTAATTGCGTGTTTACTTTTGTAAGAAATTGCCAGACCGTGTACCAGAGTGCCCTGGAAAAGTTTTCCTTCCTAGCAGTAACAAGTGAAGTTTGGGATGCTCTCCACATCGAATGCAGTCCTGCTGCTTCTTTGATTCTGGTCTTTGCCACAGGTGTGTAGCAGTACCACATAGTGGGACTTCTAACCCCCACCCCCACCCCCCACAGTCAGGGTCAAGGCAGATAGAAGCTCCAGCCAGTGAGCTTTCCTCTCTTCTGGTGTTAAATGGCTCATGCCTACTGCGATTCCCATTTTAAGAAGGGCGGATCCTCTGCTCTGTTTCCTCAGCATCTGTGTAGCACAAGGTAGCCCTCGCCCGTGGGGAGAATGACCTGTGACAGGCCTCTTGTCTAGGACGGTACATCATGTGGGTGGAGGAGTCAGAGCTAGTCTTCAGTGTAATTTATCTGGGGCTTAGAGTGGAACTAGAGTGAGTGTTCTGAGCGATTATCCAATTTTACCCATTTTAAATCAGCAGTGGACCCAGCTACTGATTATTGATGACTTTCTTTCTTTCTTTCTTTCTTTCTTTCTTTCTTTCTTTCTTTCTTTCTTTCTTTCGTTCTTTCTAGTGGGAAAATAAACATAAACCAAGTGCTTAGTCACTCCTTGGAATAGTGTTTAGGTGTCAGTCTGGCAAATCCTGGGAGAGTGTGGTTTCCCGCCGTTTGACACAGGGCCTTAGGGTGGTCCAGGGATGGATGGTCCCTGTGCAGGTGTGGGAGTACGATCATGGGCAGTCCCTATGGGATTGCAGAGTTCTCAGCCAGCTGCTGGTGTTACGTGTGTGAGCAGTGTTGAGCTGCCTCCTCCGGGCGTCTGTTTTCTAGACAGGCTCAGACAATTTCAGTATGCTTGTTTGGAAATAAAGGCCTGTAATCAGTCACTAGGACTCAAGTATCTTTTCTGATTATAAAACAGTTCCCTTCTTTATAAAAGCTTAGGTCAGGACAGACGTAAAAAGTTTCTTTTTTTTTTTTCCCTTTGTTTTTTAAGATTTATTTGTATTTGATGTGTTTGCCTATATGTATAGATGTACACCACATGCGTGCTGTACCCTGAGATGCCAGAAGAGGGTGCTCTATCCCTTGAGAGATGGATAGGAATGGCCATAGGGACGGTGAGCACTGAACTAAAGTCCTTTGGAAGAGCAGCCAGTGCTCTGGACCTCGGATTTAAGTCCAGTACAAAGGCGTTTTTGAAGTTGTAGCTGAAAACAGTGGCACAAGGGGCATGTTTAGAAACCCTGGCGGTGTGCTGCCCGTCAACAGTGGTATCCCTGCCCAGTGACGGACATTCATATACATAGTTTGTTGTATGTATTTGGGATTCTTCATTGTACAGCCTTAGAGATAATCTTCCATTTTTAAGACTTAAGTTTAGCAGGCCAATCTGCGTGGCCCCTGCAAAAGGGTGGAGTGAGTCTGTCTCTCTCTCTCTGTGTGTGTGTAGAAAAAAAAACATTTTTTTTAAAGGTTCTTAGGGAAGCACACACCTTAAGACAGTTCTGAGGGAAATGGGAACACAGCATTAGCTCCATCTTGCACACTGCTCTTAAAGAGGCTGCCCTTGGGTATTCTGCATTGCATGTTTGTTTTTTTGCATCTGTGAGTGCCTTCTGGGTGTCTCCTACAAAGCACCCCGACTCTGAAGGAGGTCACCATAGTATTTTGGAGTCCTCTTGTTATCTATTTGCTAGAAATGGGGGTAGGGTGGGGGGAGTGATGGGGCGAGGTCTACAGGCTTAGGTTGATGGGGACTGCTGCTCAGGACTAGAGAAACCAGTCGTTTTTGTTTTTTCGAGACAGGGTTTCTCTGTGTATCCTTGGCTGACCTAAACTCACTTTGTAGACCAGGCTGCCCTTGAACTCACAGTGATCCGCCCGCCTCTGCCTCCCAAGGGCTGGGATTACAGGTGTGCGCCACGGCATGCCTGACACTTTTCTAAAAAAAGATTTATTTATTATTATATATACAGTACTCTGCCTGCATGTACACCTGCAGGCCAGAAGAAGTCATCAGATGGTTGTGAGCCACCATGTGGTTGCTGGGAATTGAACTCAGGACCTTTGGCGGAGCAGTCAGTACCCTTAACCTCTCTAGCCCGAGAAACCAGTCTTAAGCAAACACCGGAGCTTCTTAAACTTCATTTGTTTTCTCTCTCTAGCCAAGTCAGCCTCCCTTTGTCATCCCCGGCTGCGTGACTGACCCTGCTTGCTGCTCAGCGGTGCTCTTTTCCTGATCTACTGGCCTATGTGCATTTTCTGAGCCCACATGGGCCAGAACTGAGTTCCCTGGGTCCCCTCTGGCTGGGCTGTACCCCTGCCCTGGCTTGCGTCTTCCCTACTCCACCCTCCCTTTTCCAGGGTGAATTCTAGTAGCCCGAGCTATCTTTGCCAGCCCGTGTGTCCTGGCAGTGATGCTTTGTGAGCTGTAATTGGGTAGTCTCAGAACCCATCTGCCACCACCGTCATCTTCTTCAGGAGCTGGGGGGTCAGACTCTTCTTGGCCCATGTTTGCCAATGTCTGGCATCCGGGAGGCACATGAGGGTTGGTGACTTGGCTCAGGGGGTTGCTCTGTTTATGTTGGTCACCTGCAGTTTGCAAAAGTTCATAGGCCACTCCTGCCATCACAGCAAACCCGGGTCCTGGTAGAAGAACAGGTAGACGTGGGTGGATACACTGTATATTATGGGGACTCGCTTCTAGGTGCACCCTAAGCTCTGGCCTCCACCTGCTAGGTTACCTTGTAGCGCCGACCTGCATGTTGCTGCTACATTGCATTCCCAAGGGGGACAAAGTGTCTCAAGAAGGGGCTAGGACAGAAGCGTTTGTTGCCCATCTTATTTGCTGCCTTGGGGGTGTTGGCGGTGGCAGATCATTCCAGATGGTTCCTGTGCCTTCTTTTATATTAAAGTTTCCGATACTGCCTCTGGAAAACACCGATAAAGTCATCATAGGGCGATGGGATCGGGCAGATATAGGGGTCCTGGGTCTTTGATTGAGGATGGGTGTGAGGACAGGGTCAGGAGGCTTGAGACCAGGGGCTGTCCACAGCCAGAGATGTGCTGGGTGGAGGTGGGGGCGTCTCTGCAGTCTGTGGGTCTGTTCCTCGCGCTCTGCTCCCCCTGAAGTCATGCCTTGCGCACGTAGCCACGCTTGCACCAGGCAGTCCTAATGCTTGTGTTTAAAATGCAGCGAGGCTGAGTGAGGGAGGAGGACTAAGCCATCTTTCTTGTCCTTTGGCGTAATTTTTTTTCCCCCCTCAGTAGGGAGGCATTGCATTTTCTCGTCAATCACAGCGCCAGTTGCTTTTAGGTGTATTGAGTTATTGTCAAATCAGCAGAGTAAATGCTCACAGGTTCTGTGTGTTCCTGACAGGGAAGGGATGCTCTAGAAAACTCTTGGAATAGAAGCTTGCAGACTCTTCTTGCCTTCCATAGATTGTGTGTGTATGTGTGTGTGTTATGGTTGTCAGATTGCAGTGTGAACTTTATCCCCTCACCCATGTCAGTGAATAGCAAAGACCACTTTATTTCTCTCAGGGATAAGAATACCGAAAAATCAGGACACAGGTTCCACAGTGTGACACCTAACGGTTATTCGGAATCATTGTTCCCTTCATGTCTCTAGGTCTAGGGTGGAGTGCATTTTATTCCATATCAAGTTAGTTTAATCAGCATATGTTCAGTGTACACATGGGTGGATTTCATAAGGACATCTCCATTCGGGTATGTTGTGTGCTTGGGCCACACCCTCTTCCGCGCGACCTGACCCCCTGTGTGGGTGTGTTTCAGTGCTTGACAGTCATGGTGCTTTCCTTCTTTGATGGCTGGAAATGAATCCCTCTACCCTGTATCTCTCAGTTCCTCAGAAAGACACAAGATGTACCAGGTAGTAAATATAGCGTTAAGGAGGCAGGAGTCAGTCTCCAGTTCCTGCACCCGACCTCCTGTGTACCCAGGTACTGAGAAATATCTGGAGGGAATTTGGGGGCTCTGCCGATGCCCAGTGAAGACCACATCTGACTTCATCCACTTGTCCCTGGGTGGGCATTGGAGGCAGTTGAATGCAGACAGAATTGGGGGTTCATTTTCACCTCTGTCCCAGAGAGCCTGCCTGATCTCCAGTACACACACACACACACACACACACACACACACACACACACACACTGTGCAAGAGAGAAAAGAAGCCATTGTGTATTGCTTCAGAGTTTCTGGACCAGGGCACATCTCCCTTTGGCCTTCTAAGCTGAAGTTTTATCTATCTTCATAAGGACAGCATGGTGTCACAAGCCTGTCACAGCTTCATTAGCTTGTAGTGTATCTTGTGGTAAGGTCAGACCTCACGTCTGTGCTGAGGCGACGTCTCAGAGCCCTTTTGTTTGTTTTTAATTTTCATTTTTGTTTGGTGATAGGTGAAATGTCACGGATGTTTAAGCTCTGCGGATTTATGTCTGTCAGCACAGCAGGCAGTACCTAGTCGGTTCTCTCTGATCCTGTTGAACCCACAGGCCCACCCGCCTTCTGCCATTCCTTTTGTGGAATGCTGTTGGAAGGACCAGACTTCCAAAAGTGTTTTTAACCCAGAACTGTGGGAAAACAGAAGACAACTTAAGGTGTAGTTAGTTGTAGGGGTAGTGGTGGTGGGGGTGGTGGAGGAGGTGAGGGGTACGATTTTTTTTCTGGGCAGGTTTAAATCCCAGCTGGTTAAGAGCCCAATGGGTGGTGGGTGGGGCTAATCTTTCACACAGATCAGTCCAGCCCCTCCCCGACCCCCCCAGGAGGCCAGGTGTGCCTGTAACATGCTCTGCTTAGTATCCACCAGGGCATCTCAGGGCACCAGGGAATCCAAGGATGCCATGCTCAGTGGGGGGCGGGGGAGTGGAGGTGGGGTGTCCTCACTGACCTACAGACAGGTCACCACTCAAAAGGGCTTTCCAAAGAAGGAAAGAGGAAATGAAAGCACGAAGGCAGTGGCTTATGGGCACGCTCTTCAGCTTAGAAACCTACTTGCCTGAGTGGAATATCCCACGTGTAGTTTGCATATGGGGAACAGTTTGGATCTTTTGCGGCATAGGCCTTGAAAAGGTTAAATGAGAAGGGGGCCTGAGTGCTGGGTGTTCAGTGTAGAAGTAGTTCCTTGTCCCGAAAAACCAAACAAACAAAAAACCAAAAATCTTGTGTTCCTATGGAGATTTTTGTGAGGAAGATGGTTCCTCATTTGCCAAGCCTACATCCATCGACAGCCCCACACACCGCCCGTCTTCCTGGCTCCAGAGGGGCTAGGGTGATGAGTCGGCCAGATGCTTTGTAAGTGTCTTTATTAGCAGGGGGCATAAAGCAGATCCCGGGGACCATGGTGAAGGCTCGTGTCTCCTGGAAAGAACACGAACTCTCACATACCTCTTTGAACCTCGAAGGCAAGGAGCTAAGTCACAGAAGCCGTGTCAGATCCCAGACTGGCCAGTGCCCTTTTCTTAGTACTAAATCCTCAGCGTGCGCTCTGCTGCCTTGACCAGGTGGCAATGTAACACTCGGGGCCTCAGGTGCATTCGGAGTGCTGTGTAGTGTCCCCAGCGTTCACAACCAGAACGCTATGCTCTGTGGTGTCGTCGTCCCCCCCCCCCCCCCGCTTGCCTTCCCTTGTGATCTCTTATCAGTTGTCACTTTTAATAATCATTACATTATTTATTCATGTTATTTATCTGTGGAGTGCTGGGTGGAAACCATGGGTTTCAGTGTATGAGGCAAGGACTCTGCCATTTGGTGACAAACTCAGCTCCATGTTTACTGATTGACTGGTGTGTGTGTGTGTGTTCATGTTCCTGTGTGGGAATTTGCGTACATGCCTGTATGTGGGGGCAGAGGTGAATGTTGGGGGCAGGGGAGTCTTTCTAGGTTGCTCTCCACTTGACTCTTTTGAGACCTGGAGCTCACCAGTTGGGAAACTGATGCCATCCCCCAGGGCTCCTCTTCTTCGTACCCAGCCAGCGCTGGGGTAACATGCAAGTGCTCTCGCCTGTGGTTTACATGGTGGTGGCTGTGCTGCTGAGCTTTATGTCAGCTTGACACAGGTGAGAGTCAGGAACTTCGGTTGAGACAGATTGGCCTATGAAGTGGGCAAGCCTGGGGTGTATTTTCTTGATCATTGTGGGAGGGCACAGCTCACTATGAGCAGTGCCACTGCTGGGCGGGTGGTCCTGGGAGCTACAGGAAAGTGGGTGGGGTAAGCCTTGGGGATGAGGAGCACCCCAGAAGCAGCACTTCTCCATGGTCCTTGCAGCAGCTCCTACCTCTGGGTGCCTGTCTTAAGTTCTTTCCTGACTTCTTGGGATGATGATGATGGATTACACACTGCAAGGAAGTAAGCCCTTCCCTTTTCACACTGCTCATGGTGTCTTATCCCAGCAATTGAAACAACCCTAACTGCAGACACTGCAGCTCTAAACTTAGGCCCTTAAACCAACTAAGGCACGTGCTTTGCCAACTGATGATCTCTGTTTAGGTTTTCTTTTTCTTTTCTTTCTTGATTTCTTTTTCTTTAAAGACAGACTCTGATCTGCTTAAGCAGTTAGATGTTTTGTTAATGTCTTGGAAGTGAAGTTAGGATTGAGACTTACAGTGTGGATGATCTCTTGCTCTTTTGTTTTGTTTTGTTTTTTGGTTTTGTTTTTTGGTTTTTAAGACAGGGTTTCTCTGTGTGTATCCCTGGCTGTCCTGGACTCACAGGGATTCACCTGCCTCTGCCTCCTAAGTGCTGGGATTAAAGGCATGCACCACCATGTGCGGCTCTAACATAAATAAGTTTGTATTGCCTGCCTTTTGCCCTGCATCTGTTTTTCCTTGACTGTGTAGCAACCGTACCCAGTGCCCTGGCCCTGTGCTCGGCGCCGATTCCCTAACTGGAATGGGCACCTAGGGAGAGAAGGAACTCTGGTAGTTTGCCTTTTCTTTTTTTCTTTTTGAAATGTGGATTCGTTAATATTAAAATGATTTTCTGAGCCGCAGTTTTGAGTGAACTCTCACTTGAAGGGTGACAATGAAAACTATAGAATTCTTGCCAACATTTTTCCACCTTAACGTCTTTTTATTTTTATTTTTAATGTTTGTGAGTTTAAATGTATGTATACCGTGTGTGTGTGTGTGTGTGTGTGTGTGTGTGTGTGTGTGTGTGTGTGTTTGTTTCATGATGGGCAAGTATAGGTTAGAGGACAACTTTAGGGAGTCTGTACTTTTCTTCCACCGTGTGCACCATGCGGGGGGAACCAGGTATAAAACTTAGGTCAGCAGGCTTGGCAGTAAGCACCTTTTACCCATGAACCATCTCTCTGGTACCACATCTACACGTACCCCTCATATCCTTTGTTATTAACCTAGAAACAGGTGAACTGAGGTCTCATTATTTGGGGGGTGGAGACAGGGACATCTCATGATTTTCAGATGAGGCCAGGACTTGAACTTGGGTCTCGCTTCAAACCTAAAGCACGAAGTAGGAGCCGGCGAGAGGGTGGTGCATTAGTTGAGGGGTGGGTTTGCCTTCGTCTGGTTGTAGGTGTTTGCTCTTGGTTTGCACACAGATCTGTTAATTCACTCAGGTCGTCAGGGCTGCCTCATCCACAGCGAATTCCCCAGGATGCTGGGCCTAGGGAAGCATTGTCAGGGCAGCAGACTCTGTCTGGGGAAAACAGTCACAGCAGAGAGGGTGTCTGCAGTGGCTGGGGCTTGTCCTGCTGTCTTTCTGCCGCACCCACCATCCAGTACCGCACCCGGGTACACACCATGGTTACTCCACTCCCTCAACATGTCATCTGTTCCCATCCCAGGCTGGAGTCACTGTCTAATTCTTTGCTTATGTTACAGCCTCTGTTTAAAAATAGCCTGAGGAGCACAGGACAAGCGCCCCCCCATCCCTCCCTCCCAAAGCCAAGTGCCTGCTGCATGTCAAAAGAACTGTGCCTTCATGTATCACTCAGGAGAGACTGTTAGGGAAGTGTGGGTGGTTGGCCTAGTGTAACATGCGAGTGAGGTCTGCAGTCAGAGAGAGGGCTTGACCCAGAGTGGGGGTTCACAGCTTTCCCAGTGCTGCGAGCCTTTAATACAGTTCCTCATGTTGTGGTGACCCTACTCCCCACCATAAAATTATTTCGTTGCTACTTCTACTTCATAATAGTAATCTTGCTACTGTTAGAAACGATCATGTAGAGTTAATCTGATACATAACCCTCTCTAAGGGGTCGAGACCCACAGGTTGAGAACTATTGGTCAAGGAGAAGGGCAAGTTTTCCGCCAAGAAGTGAAGGAGAAGCTGAATTTAACAAGAAGAAGAGGGGTGGGAGGCTGGTTGGTGCATCTGGGTGAGCTCTGCCCTGGCCTCCTGCGAAGTGGTGAGGGGAGAGAAGGCAGGTAAAACAGTCAGGGCATCCTGCCTTTTAGATACTTGGCATGACTGCCTGTGACACTCATTATTTTTTATTTATTTATTTTTATTTTTGGTTTTTCGAGACAGGGTTTCTCTGTGTAGCCTTGGCTGTCCTGGAGTTGCTTTGTAGACCAGGCTGGCCTCAAACTCCCAGTGATCTGCCTGCCTCTGCCTCCCGAGTGCTGGAATTAAAGGTGTGCGCCACCACCGCCCAGCGACACTCAATTTATTTGTTTTCTGTGTGAGGACAGGTTTTTGTTTTTGTTTTTGTTTTTTTCCATCACAGTAAAATGATCTGTCTCCTTCCTCATTATGACACCAGGCGTATATTGTCATATTGCTTATGCAGGATCACTTCTCACCATACAAGTAAAAAGTCTCCTAGTCACCTCAAAGACTGCAGTGCGTGCTGGGACAGGACCTGGCACGGTGACCTGTTCGTGAAGACCGAGCTCTTGTGAAGAACTGGTTTTGCTTCCCAGCTGTCCAGCACAGTTTGTGGGGGCTTATTTTGGGCAGTACCCATGTTTATGCTGTGCAAACTTTTCAAGCAGAATACAGTAGAGTTACTGTGAGGTGCCCAGACTTCCCGCAGACGGATTGGAAGGTGTGGTGAATTTAGAAAGACATTCATTGGCATTTCGTGGCATTTAGCGCTCGGTTCAGGATAGCAGCTATCGGCAGAACCCTGATGTTTGTATGTTCTGACCCATCAGATCCCCCGGAGATCTTTCTCATGCCTCTCAGTGCACACTGGCTTTATGTCCAGACTTCACAGCCTTGGTGGGATTACACTTAAGTGTTTGTGTGGCTGGCTTCTCTGAATCCTCCTACTGTGTTCAGTAGCGTTTGTGCTGGGCATTTCTTATTGCTGGAGGATCTCTCACTCCATGTGGACTGATCAGGTGTCTGTTTTAGTTTCTGCCTTTTGGATTCTGAGAGCCCTGCACCCTCCATGTGTCTCCCCCACCCCCATCCTGTCACTGTGGAATTTAAGAGATCAGTCATCCCAGTCCACCCCACCCCACTCTGCAGTTGCTTAGAGTACATTTCCAAAACAACCCTGCTCTAGCTAATCCTCCAAGATGACTGTAGAAAAAAAATGATATCCTGAAAGCTGGGAGATGAGCGATGATACCTAGATGCCGGATACCTCGGGCCGGGGAGTGCTTCACCTCCGCTCGGGGCGCATGCTTTTCTGGCACCAGGGGGTTGAGATGCTTGGGAACTTGACGAGTGTCTGGGGGCGTCATAAGCCAGGCTTGCACTACCCCGTGGGGCTGTGCTGTCACCGGAATGCCAGGGCAAGCCTGCTTTCCAAGCACTCTGGTCCCTTTCCGTCCCTGGGGTTGAAGAGCTTTTTCTATCCTTTCTGGAAAATAAAGTCAACATGTACCTTCTGATGTTAGCACTGTGGAAAGACAGGGCCGTCCTGCTTGGCTTCGCACGCTCTCTCTCTCTCTCTCTCGCTCTCTCTCTCTCTCTCTCTCTCTCTCTCTCTCTCTCTCTCTCTCCCTGTGTGTGTCTTTTGACCCTGTTCCCTGTTCTGGGCTTCCAGAAGGTGACCTTTGGTGGGCACCACCCTAGTGCAACTTCTGTGTAGGTGCTGTGTAGGTGTAAAGAGCAGAAACCAAAACATAAATTTTTGCACCAGGGCAGGCATGGGTGGGGATTGGGGCTTGCAGAGCAGTTGGAGGAATGCTCAGGCTGACCTGGAAAGACAGCTCAGGAGCATGAGCTGGGGCAGGGCCTGGTAGACAAAAATCTGCTGTGTTTTTACAAGAGCCACCTCATGTGCCCTCTTTTTCTCTCTGTTGCCTCAGTCTCCCTAGTTTGAGTAGGGTCCTGGGGACTTCAGAAGGACACAGTGTGGTTGCAGGATTTTTGCTCACATTGTGAGCCCCGAGATTGTGTTATTTACTGGAAAAACCTGTTTTTTTTTTGTTTTTGTTTTTTTTTTTTAGTTGTGTGGCTCAGCCCTAGCACACACCTTTAATCTACGAGCTTTCTGCTTGAATATTGTAAACAGGATTAAATAGTCAACCATAGGTCAAGAGGCAGAGCAAACAACCAGTTGACAGGAAGTGAACATTGGATTATTAAGAAAAAGCCATAGAGAGGAAGAAGAGGAGGTCGGAGGGTCAGACAGGAAGTAGGAAGGAGGGACATTCAGTTTGAAGGAGGTTTGAGAGGGAGAGGAAGCATTCCCTCTGGGAGGAAGGCCAGGTAGGTGGTTTCTCTGCCTCTGAGCTTGCTGGCTTTCATCCCAGCATTTACCAAGAGTTTATTGGTAAAAGCAAATGTTTGAGATTTTGTTAAAAGTAACAACAGAACACTTGAGCTTTGGGGATGGTGAGAGGGCAAAGAAGCAACACCTTTTCTGAATCAAGAACTCAGCTTTCAGCTGGTGGGTGTGGTAGTGCACACCTTTGATCTCAGCACTCAGCACTCAGGAGTCAGAGAAAGGTGGATGGATGTCTGTGAGTTCAAGGCCGGCCTAGTCTACAGAGTTCAGGACAGCCAAGGCTACACAGAGAAACCCTGTCTTGAAAAACCAAGCAAATCAAAACTAAAATAAAGTAAATAAATAAAAGACTCTATTGTTTCTGTCCTCCCCGGTCTCCTCTGACCGCCTCCTGCTGAGCAGAGGGAGATGCACTAGTCACTACCGCTGGTTCCTTGCTTGGTTCCGGCTTGGCCTCGAGTTTTGGATTGCTGGGTGGTAGGAAAATGAAAGTGGGCTTCTTGACAGTGGGCGGTTCCTGTGAATGCAGAGCTTTTTCCAGGCCTCCCAAGTCCTCTTTGGCTTCCAATACCTTTTGTTCATTGTTTCCGGTTCTATATGCTGTCACTTTGCATTTTCTGGTAAGCTCTGCCAATAAGTCCTCTGATCTCGGGGTTTTGTAGGTAAAGGACTTAGGTTATGGACGCTCTTGGGACCTGTTTGTGGCACTTCCATTTCCTTTTTCCAGTGGTTGCGACTTTGCCGGTTTTCCTCCTCTCCCTCTCTCCTGGGCATGGAGGCAGCCCAAGCCAGTGAGCTTCCCCTGCTGGGTTCTGGAGACTTCCAAGGCCTTCAGCGGTGGTGCCTCTGGTCCTCACTTTGCCTGTTTTGCCTATCCGCTGTCAGCCACCTCTTTTCCACTTGTAGCTTTCACTGTAGGTGTCAGATATGTCTATTTCAGCCACATGTGATGTGTGTGCTGCCCCTTCCCCCCATGGTTCTCCTTTTGTCCTGAGGATGAATCCGCTTCTTGGCCATTTGGGAAGGCACCCTGTTAGGATCTCAGTTTTCTCCTCAGGGTGCCGAGGTGTATTTGGGAGTTTTTTTTTTTTTTGGCCAACAGGTGAGTGGCTTGGCCCCTGAGTCCTGAAAGCCCTTTCCAAGGGGGATATCTTAGGAAGGGCAGGCTTTGCGACTCTGATGGCCTTTGAGTCTGAGGCCCTCCATAGAGGATGCAGAGAGAAACGGAGCAACGGAGCAACCAGTGTGTTCTGTTTAGATCGGGCCTTGAAACAAAACTGTGGGACACTGTCGGCTACGGCTTTGGAGACTGAAGAACTAACATGGAGACGTTTTTTGTGGCCAGAGCTATTGAGCTGTTTGTTGTGGGCACCGGGGTTTGGCAGCCAGGCTTTCGGATGGAGCCTTTGTTATTAAGCCTCCTTTTACATTTCGGGGACTGCCTGCCACTGAAGAAGTATGAAAGGCCTCATATGTGCTAAGAACATTTAAAAAAAAAAAAAAAAAAAAGAAGGATTTGTTGCTAATACTTTTGAAATGAGTCCAGATGCTTGCCCTATAGGTCAGACAGCTGCTTGAGTTTTTAGGGAGTGAATCCTTATAGATATATAGTTCTTAAACCTTCTGTTCTTTAAACATGCTTGTAAAAGCGTTGCTGTCTCCTGACCTTCCTGCTTAGCTTATAAGGATGATGAAATGCCTGTTTATTTAACTGGCTAGCTTTTGGACACCTGGGGAGTGTTAGCAGTAAGCTCGACTTGGAAGCGAGTCAGGGAATGAGTAAAAGGCAGGTGCCCCACCCATTCAAGGCCCAGGGGGCCCTTGTGACTTTAAGTGAGGATGGCGCTGTCGGAGGAATAGATGGGAACAATGTGACTACCAGGGCGAGACAGGACGGTATTTTCCTTCGAGGTCTGCAGCAAGCATGAGGTCCTGGGAATCAGCCATCCAAGTGATGGGGGTGTGGTGAAGCCGGAAGCTGGAAGCCGGAAGCCGGGGCGTGAGGCAGCCCTGGGATTTCAGGGCCAGTATTCCCACGCTTTCTCTGAAGGATGCAGGAGGCAGCTGGTGTTTTTGGAGCCTGTGAGCTTCTGTCACCCAGAAGAAGATTGGGTCCATACTGGGGAGCCCGGGCAGGAAAGAGAGGAATACCCTGCACTCGCCCTCCCATCTTCTGTTGTTAATACTGACTCACGTTGGTAGTGTGCAGGTGTGGGAGCTAGTTAACTGCCACCTACAGACCACCCCTGCCTTCCGACCCGAGAACCATCCTTGGGCTTCTTGCCTCAGACCTTATGAAATGAAGAGAAGACGGGTTGGTTGTGTTTGGCCTGGATGTTTTGCAGATGATAGACTGTTAAGAGACTTGTAGCTTCTTCTCCCAAGAGGATGGTATGGGGCCCATACCAAGGAGGGAAGAGTGAAGGCACAGGCATGGCGTCCTGTGCAGCCCCCAGATGGCTGCATTGGGGGGCTAAGGCTTCCCGTCCTGTTTCTCCTTTGGGACCTTGTGATGGGATGCTTCCTCTTGAGTTCATGTTGTCACTCCTGGCTGTTGTGCAGCTTCCCAGGGGAGGGATGCCTGTGGGAGCCTCTGCACATGGACGTCTCCCAGGCCAGCTGCTTCTGACATACACATGCCATTTAACCAGCATCTCGTGGATTTTGATGCCCAAGCGACACTGCCCAGGGTGGGGGTGGGGGCGGGGAGAAGTTCAAGAATAGTGACACTACTTCCAGTGAGCTCTGTGGTACACCATGTGCCAGCGGAGAGATGGCTGCCCAGCGCAGCGCCCTTTGGGGACTTCTTGTCTTGACAGCCACACCTCCCCCCCCCCCCATGTCTGCTGCTTGACCACATAGTTAGGATATGTCTGCCACTCACATTCCTCTGCTGTGAAATTAGTTTTTGTGATGCTAATGACTTTTATTTTAATTATGTGAGGGGAGGGAGAGAGTGAGTGTGTGTGTGTGTGTGTGTGTGTGTGTGTATGTGTGTGTGTGTATTTTCAAGAAGGCCAGAAGTGTCAGGTCCGCTGGAGCTAGAGTTATAGGTAGTCGAGACCCACCACTGGGTGGATGCTAGAAACTGAACCAGAAGAACCCTAACCACTGGGCCATCTCCCCAGCCCCAGGGTGATAATGAATGTTGTAGGAAATGAATTTTAGAGATTTTCGCCTGTAGGATGTCTGTGCACCACATACATACATCATGCCTTACAGAATCCAGAAGAGGGTTTTTGGATCCTTTGGAGTTAGGGGTGGCTGTGATGTGCCATGTGAGTGCTGAGAACCCAGGTCCTCTACAAAAGCAAGGAGTGAGTGCTCTTGACTGCTGAGACCTCCCTCCAGTGACCTCACATAGTAAAATTTTTACTGTTAAAAATTTTCAAGCATGCCCCAAGATAGCGTGAACTGTAGACTCCCCAGCTTCCTTAGGATAGATACTTATCCTGCCTTACAGGAAATGTGTGCTTGGAGGGCAAGCAGTCTAGGCATTTCTGGGCTCCCGTGCACTTGTCCCTCGCGGCTCTGACTCTGTGCTTTCTTTTCCCCCTGGAGCTGTTGAGAGTAGGTCCAAGGGCCTTTTGCCTGATGCCCTGGTTTCTGCTAGCAATCCCCCAAGCATCCAAGGCACGCTGGTTTATCCCTCAGTAAGGTGTGCCAGCTGGCATCCCAACACATGGCAGTAAGTCTTCCTTGCGGGTGGAGCAGGGGCCTAGGCTTCTGGAGTTCCGCTTAGGTACATCTGAAATAGGCATCTTGCATGGTTCCCTGGGAGCTTTTCGCTGAGCAATGTCTGACAAGCACCCTGAGGCCAGTTACCTGTGGCTTCCAGAAACGTCTGGCAGAGTGTGTGAAGCCTCAGGTGCTGAGGAGAACCATACACGGAGCCTCGGGGGAGAGTGTGTAGACAGGAGGCTCTTGGACTAGGTAAAAAAGTGAGTGGTCCTAGCACAGAATCTCCACCTACAGTGGGATGGCAGCATCAACTGGATCATCTCGGTTGAGCCCCTAGTGTGTTGTGGGGGCCTTAGGCGTCAGCATAGAGGATCTGGGAAGCCCAGGAAACATTTTTAAGTTATCCACCAGGATTTGGATAGGTTAAGGTAGGCAGTATGCTCCCAGGCCAAACTCCCTTCTCTGTAAGTAAGGGTTGTGAGGGTACAGGGTTAGGGAGTGTGGGTGGAGAGTGTGGGGGCCTGTGTGGGTATATTAAGCACATAGAAACAAAGGGAGCTGAATTCCAAAATTGTCAAGTGATTCCAAAATGCCTTTTTTTTTGGGTAGGGGAGTTGGTTTCGTTGTTTTTGATACAGGGCTTCTCTTTGGAGCCTTGGGTGTTCTAGAACTCGCTCTGTAGACTAGGCTGGCTTCAACTCAAAGATTTGCCTGCCTTTGCCACCCAAGTGCTGGGATTAAAGGTGTGTGCCACCACCACTCAGCTCCAAAATGGCTTGTTAAAAAAAAGTGTGCTTATGTGTGTGTGTGTGGTATGTGACATCTGCAGGTTTGCATTGTGTGTGGAAGCCTATGTGTGCATGTCTGTCTGTCTGTGTGCACATGTGGTATCTGGAGGTCTAGAAGTTTCTTCAGTTGCTCTCCATTTTATGCTCTGTTGAGCTCAGAGTTCACTAGTTGGCCTAGTCTGGCTATCCAGGTTTCCCAGACTGTCTCTGCCCTCCCTCCAGTCACTGGGATTACTGGTCGGCAGCTTCACCTGCCTGTTGTTTCTGGGGCTCTGAAGTCCAGTGCTTGATTCACTGAGCCATCTGTCTGGCCCCCAAGATCAACTTGACCCACCATTACAGATGAGAACTTTTTTGAAAATGGAAACTAGGGTTTTTTTTTTTTTTTTTCATACAATATATTCTGATTATGGTTCCCCTTCAGATTTCCCTTGACTCCCCACCCGCCCAAATCCCCACCCCCTCTCTCCCCCCTCCAGAATACACACAGATGATGATGATAATGATACAAACAAACTACCAGGAGAAAAAGAGCCAAAGAAAAAGCACAAGAAACACATATAGACATACACAAATTCCATAGTACAACACCGGATTCTTCTCCATGTAGCTGTCCAGTTTGACCAGCACCATTTTCCCCCCAGGGTGTATTTCTGTCTTCTTTATAAAATAACAAACCAGCTGTCCATAAGTATGTGGAGTTATGTTGATTCTATGGATCAGTGTATCTGTTTTTGTGCCAGTGACATGCTGTTTTTATTACTGTAGCTTTGTAATACTATTTGAGGTCAAGGATAGTGATATCTCTAGCAGTTCTTTTATTATTCAGGTTTTTTTTTTTTTTTTTTTAATCTATCCTAGATCTTTCGTGTTTCCATATGAACCTAAAATGCTGTTCCCTCAGACCTAGGTCTGTGAAGAAGTGTGTTGGGATTTTGATGGGGATTGTACGGAATCTGTAGTTTGCTTTTGGGAGGAAGCCATTTTCACTGTATTAATTCTGTCAGTCATGAGCATGAGAGAGATGAGATCTTTCCATCTTCAATTTCTTTCATCAATGTCCTAAAGTTATTATACAAAGCTTTCACTTGCTTGGTTAGACTTAACCTCATGAGATTTTACATTTTTTTTTTTTGAGACTATTGTGAAAGATGTTGTTTGCCTGGTCTCTCTCTTAGTTCATTTGCCAGTTTCATTTAGGAGGGCTGCTGATTTTTGTGTCAATTTAAGTATCTAGTGACTTTACTGAAAGTGTCTATTAGCCATGGATTCTTGGCAGAATTTTTAGGGTCACGAGTGTATACAATCATCTACAAATAAAAATGCTTCGACTTCTTCCCTTCCTGTTGGCATTCCTTTGATCTCCTCCATCTGTCTTGCGTCTTGCTCCTCTAGCTGAGCCTTCCAAGTACTATACACTGACTAGGTGTGGAGAGTGGATAACCTTGTCCCTGATTTGGGTGGAACTGCTTTGCGCCTCTCCCGGTTTAGGCTGGTTGTCGCCTGTGGGCTTGCTGTGTACCTTCTTTATTCCGCTGCGGCCATCCTTCGCATCCCTGGTCTCTCTGGAATGCGTTCATACTGTGAGACTTTCTCCATCACCTTTCTCTGCAGAAGCACTGTATGTTTCTTGTAAGATCTTGAATTGGGACAGACAGCCCATGGCCGGTTGATGAGACACTGTAATGTCTGCGTGCTAGATTCTTTTATAGCACTTTCTTCCCCCTCGCCCCAGAAGCTTGTATAATGTCTCAGGTTTAACTGGCATTCTTTCTCCATCCCGGGCGGTTTCAGGCTGCTTATCTGGTGGATTTAATTTGCTGTGCAGTAGTTTCCATTCCCCTCCTTCACATGGGATTGGACCATTTTAAGGATTGGACCATCCATCTCTTCCACTCTTCCACGGTGGCCAACCTTTGCTCACCTCAGGGGCGGGTGTTGTGTTGCTGCAGCTGTGCAGGGTGTCGAGGCTTGGGGCTCGGGCTCTTCCTTTTAGGGTTTACATTTCTCCAGAGAGAGGCAGACAGCAGACAACTGAGCTTAGATGGAGATAAGCCTCTCCAGAGGGCGTGACCGAACCGAGCTCTCAGGCTTGGGGCAGCCAGGTAGAGCATCCCTGAAGTTACACGCAGACTGCTATCACATGTAACTGCTTTGACCAACAGAAGAACGAATCATGCAGAGAGCTGTTGAAAGAATGCTCTGGGCCCAGAGAACATGAAACGGAAAGTCTCAGATGCATGGCACATTTAGGGAAGTGAAAAGTATGTCTATGTGCAGTCGGGATGTGGCTAAGACCGATCTGGATGAGAGTGGGGCAGGATCTGACCTGGTACACAGTCTTGCATCTAATTAAAAAAGTAGTGTTGGTGTCTTTTAAGTTAAGAGTGTGTGTGTGTGTGTGTGTGTGTGTGTGTATAGGTGTGTGTAGGTGTGTGTTTTTCAGGCACTAAAAGCAGAACTTTTCACTTGAACAGATTCAGGCTGAAGGGACAGTGGGCACACCATTGTTGTTTTGTTTTTGAGACGGGGGTCTCTCTGTGTAACAGCCCTCGCTGTCCTGGAACTCACTCTGTAGACCAGGCTGGCCTTGAACTCACAGAGAGTCCACCTGCCTCTGTCTGCCTCCCTTGTGCTGTGATTAAAGTTGTGCGCCACTGCCACCCAGCTTGGCTCTCTTTTTAGTTTTGAATTGGGGGTTTATTTGCGCCAGTCATTTTAGTGCTCTGAGATCCCGATTCGGCAGAAAAGTGCAGCAGTGTTGAGCAAAGCTGCATCTGGGTCTGCAGACGGAAGTGGAGCTGGAAGAGGGAAGATGTGCTGTAGACGCAGCCCCAGGGGGCATCTCCCTGCACCCTGTGTTTATTCCCGTTCTAAGCAGAAAGGCGAACAGCCATTTTTCCTTTGTGTGTGTAGGATAAGAGGAGCATACCCTCCCCTAACCAGCTTTCCTCCCGCTGTTGGGGTCTGAGGCTTTCCTGGTTGACTCTCTACCTGGCTCCAATGTTAGTACCACGGAAGAAGCCCTCTACCTGCATCCCAGATGAATCAGAGGCCAGACTTCCCTTATCTGGCGGAGCCTCCTTTGGTGTGGTATAATCTCCAGGATGACTCAGAGCAACACTTTGAGTCTTGGCCGGCACGTTAGGGTTGGAAAGGAAGCCGGGGAGAGAAAGCTGGCTAGCCGGAACGTGGGGGTGAGGTTGGTCAGCGGCTAGGGTCACAGAGCAGGTGAAGGCAAGCATGGAGGAGCAGCAATTCCTAGTCAGTGGAGTCAGGTGTACCCCCTGTCATGCATGGGCCAATCACCTAGGGAGGTACATGGCTAAGAATTGGGTGTCTGTGGATGGCATGCCTCTCTGCAGAAGCCACCAGGAAGTGTGACATGTGCGTTTCTCCAACATGGTAGTGGATTGCTCTGTGCATCGGAGGCTTGACAAGCAGCCTTATCCCCCTGGCAGCTTCCCAGGATGCATCACGTGTTTCTCAGATGTGCCATCTCATCATTAAATATGACTTATTGCTCATTTCTATCCCCCCACCGAGTTGTCTGCTGTTACTTACGCTGTGGTGACAGGGTGAGACATACGCTTCCGTAATAGATAATGGTTGGGGCCACGTCGTAAGTCTCCAGTGTAGGCAGTTTTGTATTTTAGGGCAGGTTTAAATAGTGAAAGGTGGCTGATGCAGCTCGTTATGAGACTAGATCTAAACAAACCAAGGGTAGTCTCTCCATCCCTGTCACGTTTGTCTCCTTAGAAGAGACCACTGTCCTCAATCTTACGCTTGTTTTTAAAGATACGTTTTATGCAGATACAAGCGTGCCCTATGTCCTTTTTAAAAGATGTTCATGACTGAGCACACACTGAACAGTCCCCCCACCCCCGTGAAGAACAGTCTGAGTTTATCCTTCCTCCGGCATAGCGCTGCATCTTCAAGGATGTGCAGTGTCTCGCGGAAGGTCAGGGCTGCATTAAGCACATCCCTGTTATGTCTGGTGTGTTGCGTCCCACAGATAAAGCTACAGACTCATTCCCTTAACACCAGTTCCTGTGTTAAGCCAGTGGCAGCCTGTGCAGCAATGTGGAGTGGAAGTGCCGATTCAGAATGTGTGTGTGTGCTTTCACGTTGTCCTGTTGATGTCACTTGGATGCTCTTAAATCACCTCCAGCTTATTGTTCGCTGTCCCTTAAAAAATTAGTTGTGTGTGTGTGTGGGATGATTGTATGTCTGTGTATACACGTGTGCAACATCATACATGTGTGGAGGAGGTCAGAGAACAACTTCCTGGGAATCCATTCTCTGTGTCTGTCTTGCTAGCTGGGTCAAGAGCTTCCAGCTGGCTCTCCTGTCTATGTCTCCTTTTATCTCGTGCTGGGATTGCCGATTACCATCTGGTGTGGGGGTTCTGTTTTGTTTGTTTTGCGGATTCCAGGAACTATGCTTAGATCGATCATCAGGCTTGCATGGCAGGAGTTTTTACATGCCAAGCCATCTTCTCCTGCCGGCATGGTCCTCCCTCGGCCTAAAGTCCGTCCTACATTCTTTACACCCTGCCTTCTGTCTTATAGGGGGAAACATCTTATTTTCTTTGAGTTTGGAAGGGACTGCTTTTACTTAGAAAAACTGCTGCGTTGCTTCCAGTCTCTCCTGGAATTTACTCCACATCTTTTGCTTAAATACTGCAAAAGTAAACAGAGATCGATAAATGTGGTCTTTCATCACCAAACATTTTTCTCAGTAGGAACCTGCAAATTTGTAAATACTGGGAGTTGGAAGCTATTGAAGGCACATTTTAAAGACCTGTTTGTAGTAATTTCCTCTAACTTAAAACATCCTATCTCAGAGGAAGGTTTAAGTCTCAGGAGGTAAGCAACTCACAAATCCTAGAAAGTCTCTGAAACTTACCAGATTCACAAGACCCCCTTCCCCCTCACAAACCCCCTCCCCATCAGGTTATACAACAGTAAGGATAGGTTAGATGAGGAAGAGACACCCACCTGTCTAGCTGCCTGTACTTGTACAGTATATAATGTGATCCTCCATTAGTGAGGATCAGAGTGCAGGGCAGTGGTCTTTGAAAAAGCCTAGGAACTGTTAGGAGCTTTGATCAGAGTTTGGGGCTTTATGTTAAGAGCAAGGGGTTTTAAATTCTGGCTAGCCACTGAACTTTCTTCTGTGTATACCATTCCAGAGTTTCTTAAAGCAGGCCCTACCCTTACCAGTGTCAATTCACATGATAGCAATCTTAGCCCTTTGTTCTCAAATACGGTAGGCAGTTTTAGAGCAAAGTGCATTTGTTCATTGACTATATAGTCAATGGATTCTATGCCAATTTGTGTAAATCAAGCCAAAGAAGGAATACAAGTTTTTAATATTATTCTTTAGTTGGATAGGATTTGCCGTTTGAGCAACTTTGCAGTAGACCTTTCTAATTTACTCACCCTAAATAGGGCATAGATTATATTCCAAAGAAATGACTAAAGTCTGACTTGTGACCCAGTTAGTTTATTGGTACAACTTACAGGAGTATTGTGTGAGTTACTTGCAGCGTGGATGACTCAAAGGCAGCTGCATCCCTAAAAGGTCATAGGCTGGGTGCTGACTCACAGAAGCTCAACTCCTTGAGCGCTCTGCACAGTGGACAGACAGCTAGGCAGGTTGGAGAGTCTCTTTCCCTAACCCATCCTCGCTGTTGTGTAACACAAGAGAAGGAAGAGCCTTGTGAATCTGGTAAGTTTCAGGGACTTCCTGGGGCGTATGAGTTGTTTACCTCCTGAGACTTAATTAAGCCTTCCTTTGGCATGTGATTTGTTAAGTCGGAGGAAAGTACTACAAAAAGAAGTTTTAAAATATGCCTTTCCGTGTCTTAGTTCCTAATGAAATGAAAATTCAATTAGAAAGTAGACAAAGTAGCCCTTTGTGAACCCCTTGTACACTTCATATGGGTTCACAGATGCTTATCATTGACGGCTCCCAAAGGACCCCCCCCCACACCCATCTCGCTGCCCCTCTGCTCAGTCGTCTGAAAGCAGGGCTCCAATACCATAGTGTTTGATTCCTGCATCTCCAGTGTGCCTTCCGGGGACACACCTGGGAAGTAACAGCTGGCCACCTACCCCATCGCAGTGTCTCAAGTAAAGAAAACTCTT
>OU015751.1:13303687-13335392 GCA_907169655.1 Acomys percivali | reverse complement strand
ACAGCCATCTACAATTCCAATTCTAGGGGATCCAGCTCTCTTCCGTCCTCTGTGGGCACTGAACACATGTGGTGTACAGATACATGCTGGCAAAGCCCCCAACCACATAAAATAAAAATAAATTAAAATCCCAACATCACCAAGTTTCTCTGGAAGTCTGCACACACATGTGGTGCATCCTTCAGCGAGTTAGTACCGAGTCTGGAAAAATGCTTTCTGTGCCACCTTGGACATAAAATAAGAGATACAGTATATATAGCAGGGGCAAAGAAAGGTTAAAGGAAAATGAAAACCATCGGGTGAAGGCAGGGCAGAAGCTTGCTGGATTTACGAGAGGGCGGGGAGCATTATCATTTCTAGTTGGAAATGTGCCTCTTGAGTCTTGACCGATGGTTGACCTGTCTGTGGGTGGACTTTAGCCATCAGCAAGAACATCTTTCATACGACGAGCATCACAGGAGACCCTCACGCGTGGGCCTCTATGGCTGGAGAAGCAGTTCTCGTTTAAGTGGGAAAGCAGCTGGTTGATGGAGAAGGCCGGAAGCTCCGTAGAGACGTCTAGACTTTAGATGGAGAAAACAGGCCTTTGGGCAGAGGCCCTGGCTCAGTGCAGACGTCAGGGGTAGAGATGATGATAAGTTAGCCTGGGGCTGTTGTCATTAGGACTTACCTCTATAGGAAACAAAGCCACTGTCAGAAGACACCACGGGACACCACAAAGACACCACAGAGGGCGCAAGGGAAAGCCACAGAGAGTGGGACAAGCTGTCTACCACACACAAAACCCATTGGAACTGCAGTTCAGACAGACAGACAGCTGGGAGGAGAAATGGCAAAGAATTTGGCCGAGCTGCTTGGTTGGTAGATAGCTAAATGGCCAGGACATGAGTGAGGTTGTACTGAACCCCATTATTACTCAGGAAAGGCGCTAAGGTCTTATCTTGCACTGTTCATAGAGAAGCGAAATGCATTTCCTAAGTAAGCTTAATTCCCTACGATAACTTCTGCCTCAGGCTCTCACGTGTCTGCATGCGTTCACCAGCCCTCAAGAAGATATCCTATAGTCTTGCCACTCCAAAGGACGGCCAAGTAGAAAGAACTCAGTGTCTGTGACCAGAGAGGATGAACGTGGCATATTCCCTCGGTTGCACACTCAGTGCAGTAAAAATAGGAGCCACAGTTTAACTTGCCCACAAGTACCTTTAGCTGAGGAAGCTGGATACCAAAGCACAGAATCAGGCAAAGCTGGTAGCTACATGTGTGCTACAGGCAGTGAAAAAAGGAAAAGGAAATCAAAGGATGCAAGGAAGTGAGAACCGGGAGAACCGGGAGTACCGGGAGTTAAGCTGAGGGAGGAGGTACGGTCCTAGAGAGGCGCCTGGGGCTTTGGGGAGCCTGGATTGGTCGCTTTGGGGTACCTCTCTTGAGAGGACAGTGGTGTCAGCTACTTGGCGGCGTGCAGCCTCGGACCGTGTAACTGAATTCATCCTGAGGTTTATCCTAGGGCAGACAGTGCACACGCAGGGCAGCTTCTGTTTGAGTTTTCTGCGGTAAGGGGTCCCGGTCACCGTCCCTTAGCAGGCGTATGAGGGCCATACAGAGTGACCACTTAGCCCAGTGGCTGTCAGGCCACCCTTTGGGTGTTGTAGATCAGAAATCCTGCGTATCAGATATCTACATTACAATTCATGACAGTAGCAGAATTACAGGTAAGAAACAGCAGTGAGGGCCTGGAGAGGTGGCCTAGTGCTTAAGAGTGCCGGATGCTCTTCTAGAGTTACCTGGGTTCAACTCCCAGCGTCCACATGGCAACTCACAGTGGTCTGTAATTCCAGTTCCAGAGGATCTGACACCTTCACACAAAACCACTGTACATAAAATAGGAATAAATAAATCCTTTAACAACAACAACAACAAAAAGAACTAGCGATGAAAAATGTTATGTTTGGGGTCAGTACAGCATGAGGAACTGTATTAAAGGGTCACAGTGTTAGGAAAGTTGTGAACTTGCCTTACACCAAGGCTAAGAGCAAAGGGCTTGAAGCCAGAGACCTTGGCTGGAACCCTCCGTTTCCCCCTTAGCTGCAAGGCTGCCTCTGACTGTCTGCTAGCTTGTGAAGGCAAGCTTCTGTCGTGGGCAGTGCATGGGGCCACAGTTCCTAGCCAAGTGAGGACAGCAATAAATGCAGCAAATTACAGAAGGTGCCCAGGGTGTGGCGGTGGCTCTTAAGGGGATCCCCTACTTTTAGAAGGACGTGCTAAAGTGCCGCAAGCTACATTAAAACTCACAGGAGCAGCTAGCAGTGTGCTGGCTGCAGTGTAAAGACTGTGCATGTAGTGCTGAGGGGCACATGGGGAGGCTCCTTAGGAATGTCTTCGGGCACCCCCTCCTCCACCTTACTAGTTTGGCATGAGGAAGTCAGGCTTTGCAGGCAAAGGCCTAGAGTAACAAGGACAGGAGGTAGAGGTAGAGCCACCTTCTGGTAGGAGCAGGCCTGTGACTAGCAATATTGTCACTCACCATAGGCCTGAGTGGTCTCCAGAAAGCATCTGACCAGCCTAGTTCTGTAATTTTGGAGAAAAAGACTTTGGGAAAAGACCATGAGCTTTGCCTCCCTGTATGTATGTAGTATGTGCGTTCAGATGTGTGTACAAGCGTGTGTCCATGTGTATGCAGGCCAGATGTCTGTATTAGGTACTACTTGCGTGGTGTGTGTGTGTGTTTGCGCAGGCGCTAGCACGCCCTGCTTTGACTTGCCTTGTCACCTGAGAGGTGGCAAAAGGGAGCTGCATCAGAGTGGCTGTCTCTGCTCTCTCTTTGGGGGTCAGTGACAACTGTGACTTTCCACTGAGTCAGGGCTTGGGATAGCTGATAGCTTGCAGATGGTTAGTGTAACCTGGGGACCTTGTCCTGGTAATGACAGCTTTACCATCCAGTTTTCCTCAGGGCAAGGCTCTTGAGGAAGAAACCTAAGATACGGAGCCGGTACAGCCTTTGTTCCTAGCTCGCCGTGCAGTCTTTAGCGGAAATACCTCCCCAGTTATTGACAGCAGTAGAACATCTGTCTAAATACGACTTCCTGACATCAGGCAGAGCCTCTCTGTTCTCAGATTAACATTCTCTGGCAGATGATGCTTGCTGGGCCAGAGGCTTTTCAGTGTTAGATTCCATTCTTTATTGTTTTAGTTTACCTGGGGGCAGAAGCAATAATAGTCTTTCCAAAAAAAAAAAAAAAAAAGAGGAAAAAATTAAAGGAGCAATTTCTAGCCAATAAAATATTGGCAATTGAAAATTTGTTGGAGGATATATTTAGAAACACCTTTATGCAAATGCCTTAAAGGGTTTAAGACTCGAGCTCCTCTGGCCTTTAGCTCACCAACACTGCTAATGTTGCTAGGTTGTTCCAAGGCATGGGACTTCATACCAGTAGCACTGGCATCATCTTCGTGCGCCACACAGGCCTGCAAGGGCAGTACAGTATTTGGTGAAGGTGGCCTTCATTTACTTTTGTTCAGAAGTTCCTCTGAGTCTTGTAGTTTTAATTACTGCCTCACCATGTAGGGACCTGAGTTTTCAAGAACAAGTTAAAAATAGACTTGTCACATCTGGTTTCTGTTACGTTTCTGGGTCCCTTCAAGGATGACCAGCTTGCTTTTAGAGATGGTACAGCAGCTGTTTTAGTCAAGACTTCCCGTGTTGGGAGCTGACCATGGGTGGAAGGTTGCCCCTAAACAGAGCATGCCCCTTCTGAGTGGCAGAACTCCTGCCAAAAACATGAATGTGTGTCCCTTTGGGGATGGTGTGGCTAGAGCCTCTCAGTCATCCACTACACCCTCCTGAGGAAGGGAGGCTGGCCTAATTTTTCTTGGATTTAATTTGACTCTCTGCATGCCAGGCATATCCTAGTGACAGCTGGGAGCAGACTCTGAAGGCAGGCTTCCTGCTCTGCTTGGGGTCTGCTGAGGGTGTGGGGTCAGGAGTGGGCCAAGCTCTGCTACTTTCCAGGTACATTGCGCTTGTGTTTTCACGTACAGTGGAGGTGAGATAGGTGGGCTCCAATGCTCATGCAGGGTGTACTGTTCATTGACAGGAAAAGTTGAATTTTGTGTGCTTTATTGTTCCTAGCAGCTTTTTTTCTTAGTCTCCTCTGGGTTCTGAAGCAGAGGGCTATGGATTAGTGTCTGTGTCCTGTTGCAAGTGTGCGTGTGCGCGCGCGCGCACACACACACACACACACACACACACACACACACACACACACACACACACACACGAGAGTGTTGGAAAATGTGGCCAGTTATTAGTTGGAAATCGTGGTTGGCTTATTAGTGAGAATTCTGGCCTCCCCTGTGTCTCCCTTGGTTTCTTTAATTTCCTTTCGGTCTTGAAAGTTGATTTTATATATATATATATATATATTATGTGAAATTTTTACTTGTAACATCATCATCGCTTTAACTTTTACTTGCATGTATGCGGGGTTCGACGCCTCCTCCCTTCCCCCAGGGGAGGGGTGTTCTTTAGCAAGATGGAGGAGGTGTGATGGATGACTTCGTTATGCAAAGAAAACTAACGTTGCTGATCTTGCCAACACCAGCTTACGCGCACCTCGGGAAATAGCATAGTCCCGAGTAATTTGCTAAGTGTATTTTTGGGTTGGGACATCTCTTTCTACAGGCATGATGCAAATCTGAGTAGGTTACAGTCAATTTGATGACTGGAGGTGTGGTTTCAACTTGGAAGTTTCCTTGGGCCAATGAGATGGCTGAGCGCGCAAAAGCACTTGTCACAAAAGCCCAGTCAGTGGTGTCAGTTCAACCCCAGGTTTTAAGGAAGAAGAAGAGAACTTCTCTTGAAAGTTGCCCTTTGACCTCCACGCACCAGTTGGCCTTTCTGTCCTTGGTACCCAACTTAAGATGGTAATGTGTGCTCTAACATGTTCCTTTTCTCCACGTGCCGGATCCCCAGTTCCTCCCTGCAGAGAGATCCACGTGACGCCTTCAGAATAGATGCCTGTGTTTAGTTCTGGTTTGATATTTGCTCTTTGACGCCCTGTGGTTACAAGGAAGCAGCTACCAGCTGGCACATGCGCGGGCCCAGGTGGGCACCGCTGTGTGCGTGTGAGAGAGGCTTCCTGGGGGCTGCACTCACGCCTTTCGGAGCACAGATCTGCATGGCGTTTACGGCGCGTCCCAGTCACTCGATGTCCACACCCACGTTCTCCTCTGTCTTCCTTCCAGCTGCAACATGAGAAAGCAGAGCTGGAGCAGCATCTGGAGCAGGAGCAGGAGTTTCAGGTCAACAAGTTGATGAAGAAGATTAAAAAGCTGGAGAATGACACCATCTCCAAGCAGCTCACCTTAGAGCAGGTGAGCCGGAGCCTGCGTGGCTTCCTCATGAAGCCACCTTGGGCTGCACTGAGGAGGACCGGGGGTGGGGGAGGCGGGGAGAGGAGAGACACTTTTCAGCTTTTCCCTCCTGTGGTGGGGACTGTATTCTCCAAGTGACTGTTTAGTGAGTTCAGAGTCTCTGTTTATTCTCTCACATGCGCTCCTGCGCCCGCCCTCCCTCCCTCCCTCCCTCCCCCCTCTTCTCTCCCCCTCCCTCCCTCCCTCCCTCCCTCCCTCCCTCCCCCTCCCCCTCTCCCATTGATTACAGTTTTAGGAGCTGTGTGGTGAGCTTCTGATTTATATGGGAAATGATAAGTCCCTTTTTTGCAAAGCAGGGATGGGGGCAGAGAGATGGGGGTGTGGTGGTGGTATAACCTTGGGATGGCTTCAGTGTCCTATGGCAGGATGGGCATCATCCCACAGCGCTCACAAGAATAGCCTTCATTCTCCTAGCCTTGTAGAGGCCGATAATGCTGTGGTGGACTTGGTCACCTTGTTCGGGGTCAGCCACTAATGTGGGATGACCCTGCCGGATTGTGCTTCATTCTCTGAGGCCAGGTCTCCACTCACAAACACAGCAGGGAAGGCTGAAGCTGGGGGCAGCGGACCAGGAGGTTCAAAAGGTGGCTAGCCTGGCTTTGGCGATTATTTGTGTGATAGGCTGGTGTGAGTATCTGTCCCAGAGCTAGCCGTAGAAGCACACTCTGGTCCTTCCATTCGGGCTGCTATGTCCCTGGACTTGTGATCTCTGGTGCCTTTTCTCACTCAGCAGCCTGAAATGACCTTTCCCTAAGACATGTTATTAAAGGCCGTCCATGGTGTGGCTGTGGGCTTCCATGTAAAGCTGAGCAGGTGGGCTAAGATATCCCATCTCTGTCTTGCGTGCAGGCGCTGAATAACATACAATGATTTGGTTAAGCCTCTTGGGAGAGCACTCTGATTTCTCTGACAATCTCCATCTTTATCCGTTTGTCCATCCGAATGCCAGCCCGTGTTTGTCACTTGACAGCTCTAGTTACTCATCTGTTGCATTTCACGTATATGAGTGTTTTCCTTGCATGCGTGTGTGTGCACTGCTTGTGTGCATGGGTACCCACAGAGGTCAGAAGAGGGCATCGTGCCCCGTGTAACAGGAGTTACAGATGGTTGTGAAGCGCCGCGTGAGGCTGAGAACGGAACCCAGGTCCTCCATAGGAGCCGCAAGAGTGCTCTTAGCCATCAAACCATCTCTCCCGCCCCTATAACTCCAGGTATAACGGTTTGTCTGAGTTGAAACCAGGATGGGAGTGAGAGGTTGAGCGTGTTTGCTATTTACATAGCTCCCTATACAAAGGTATCAAAGCAGGAGACTGACTGTCACCAGGTTGTGGGACTGAGTGGTTCCTTTAAAATGCAATCGTCCCTCTATGTTAAAATTTGATTCTGAAGGGTCGGTTACTTCATAAGTACATCCCAAGCACTCTTGTTTCTGTTCATCATCTTTCAAGTTTTGACACAATATATAAGTTTTAGAAGACTCATTTCCCCAGTTTAAAAGCATTGTGTTCCAGTGTTTACCTATAGCATTGCCTGGGTAGACAGATGGTCCTGCAGAGTACTGTTTGGTTTAATCCATGATACAAGTGCCTGGCGTCTAAGCCATTTAGCCCAGAGACACGCAGACAGCCCAGTAAGGGCTTCAAGGTATCAGTATTGTGCAGATTGGTGCTGAGACATGCCCTTTTATGATGTTGATTGTCAGTTTTTAAAGCTGCTTTTCTCCTGTGTGTCCTGGTCAGAGGCTGTGACCCCTTTCCAGGCATCCATTGTGGCCAGAAGGTGGAGACGGTCAGCTAGCACCATCAGGAAAGGACTGTGCGTCCCTGGCTCTGGGGAAAGTGGTATTGTGTGACACACACATCTACTTACCCCAGATAGGGAACTCATGGCAGACCAAAATACAGATAACACCACAGCCCAACTTGGTGAACCAATAGGTTTTATTGAGGTTGCTTACAGGAATGTGGGTGAGGGGTTACTTAGAGGAGCAGAAATGACTCAAAGATCATTTGCTCACCAAGGTCCACCCCCGGATGGGTGACAGCTCACAAGAGCTGGGAAACCTGGAGCACACCAAACAGCCTGCAGGCAGCTCAAGAGGCTGCAGTGTCCTTCCCGAGTGACTCAGGTCCAAGCTCCTCCCGGGCCCACTGGTCTCTGCTTCTTAGAGGCGTCTGGTCTGGTCTCAAGTCTTCCTTGAAGCTTGGCTCCCTTGAATCTGAGGGGAGTTCTCCTTTATTATTGCTTACACTGGCAGGGCGGGGCCTAGTGAATCTTGTCAGTTTCAGGGACTTCCTATTTTGGAGTTGTTTCCTTACCTTTCTGTTTAAAGAGCTTCCCTGGAGGATGGAATGTTTCGATCTTAGAGGAAACTTACACAAACAGGAATATGAAAACAAGTCTGGGGCAGGCATGGCGGTACCCACTGTCTGTCAGGCTGTGGGTGCTGCAGGCTTAAGGAACACCTCAAGATGTGCTTAGTGTCCGTGAACTTGCCGCTTCCCAGGAAAAGGTCTCCAGCAGGCCGTGCGCCTTACAGAGCCTCTTGGTGAACAGGACTCAATCAATGATGAGGCATGACAAGGTTATATTTTAAATAAAGTGGAGAAGTGTAACATTGTCTAAAATGTCTCTCCCATTTGTGTGGGTAGGTCTGGGTGCTTCAGTGTGAGGAAAATATATTGCATCTTTTTTCACTTCAGATAACCTTAGCCATGTTTGGGAGGGATGTTCTGGTTTCTTATAAGACTGTGTTTGCCCCTGTGTATCTTATTTAACTTTATTAGAGCATCAGATCCCTTGGAACTGGAGTTACAGACAGTTGTGAGCTGCCACATGGGTGCTGGGAATTGAACCCAGGTCCTTTGGAAGAGCAACTGGTGCCCTTAACCTTTGAACCATCTCTCCAGCCCCAACCCTGTGTATTTATGGGATGCCATGCACTCAGCCGTGTTCCTTGCTATGCTATGCATGGCCTGTTACCATCAATGGAATGCCCCTTTGATTTTTCTGATGGTCAGATACTGCTGTAGTCATAGCTACCTGAGAGGAGTGCTCTGCCCTCTGGCCCCACATACGGACCACAGTGACCATGGCTAGTCAGAACGTTCCTGAGTGTTTCTTTGAGTGCAAAAGTAGGGAGCTGTCACTTACCCGTTAAAAGACTGCACTGGGGTAGAGGGAGTGTTCACGGCCTGATATTAAAGTGAACTGAGCTAGGTGTGCATCAGGCTTCTCTGTTTAGGTTTTTTCTTTTTTTTTAAAGACAGGATCTCACATAGTCCACGCAGGCCTCAAACTCACTATTGTAGCTGACGGCGACAATGAACATATGATTCTCCTGCCTCCAGTGGGATTAGAGGTGTACATCACCACACCCAGTTGCAAACCCAGGGCTTTCTGCATCCTGACTCACAGGTCATATGCTTCATTTGGTTCATTCACAATTGTGTCTCCATCATTGGTCAGTTTTAGAGGGTCCCTGTGAAGTCATTCAGAAACCCTGCACCCTCCACCTTGATTGATACTCTGCTTAAGCACCGCACTGCCTTCTGTAGAGGGATCTGCTTATTCTGGGCATTTCTTCCTGCTAACACAGTACAGTATGTGTTCTTTCTTTCTTTCTTTCTTTCTTTCTTTCTTTCTTTCTTTCTTTCTCTCTCTCTCTCTCTCTCTTTCTTTCTTTCTTTCTTTCTTTCTTTCTTTCTTTCTTTCTCTCTTTCTTTTCCCCCTGAGACAGACACTCTTTTAGCATAATGCTTCATGTCTCCACACATCTGGCCCTTTTCTGGCCAAATAACTTCCCACTGTATATCACATTTTATTTATCCACTCATCGTCTGATGGGTATTTGGGTTGGCAGTCAGAATGTTTTACAAAGATTTGTGTTACAGATTTTTCATGTGGTCAACAAGAAACCCCCATTTGTACAGCCTCATACCAGGAGTAGAAATTACCAGGTCCACGTGGTCAGTGTTAGTGTTTTACACTTGGTGGATTGAACCAGAGGAAGGGCTCCTGGAAGGCGTTCTGCCCGAACTTTGTATCAGCTGTGCTGTGTGAATTTGCAGGTGTGGTGCAGGCTGTAATGTTTGTAAGAGATGTCCTTCTTGTTCTTGGCCTGTTCAGTCAGAGCTTACCTGTTTTGGGGCTCTCCCCTCTGGGGGCCACAATTAACCTCGCTTCTCTAGAAGGTCCTTGCCGTCAGTTTATCTTGTTGAAAGTTGAGGGGGGCCTCCATGTGATGGGTTAATGAGTTGCACCGTGTTTGGTCTTCTCTCAGATGTGGAGCCTGGAGTCTTTCATCATCAAGGCTAG
This sequence comes from Acomys percivali, assembly GCA_907169655.1. NCBI lineage: Eukaryota > Metazoa > Chordata > Mammalia > Rodentia > Muridae > Acomys > Acomys percivali. The sequence continues at coordinate 13,325,645 of OU015751.1, read as the reverse complement.
GGAAGCCAGCAGCCCGATGAGTAAGGTGCCTGGACCATCAAAGCCACTCGTGGTGGTTTCTTGTAGCATGTGAATTCACAGTTGAAAGGCTGGGGTGTTAGGAAGATAAATGTTAACCTCAAACCCCACGGGGACCTGAGCCAGTAAGGAAAAGTTTGGTGGCAGGGGCATCAGTTTTGCTTCCAGAACTTGTGGCCATAGCCTCTCGTTCCTGTCTTGCCTCTTCCAGAGCATTCTGTATATGAGGAAGCTCTTAAGGACTTGTTCCTTAGTGACAGATGAGTTTGGCCTGTCAATGGCCCAACCCACTTGGACTCCCTTCTCAGAGGAGGCGGAGGGTGAGGGGGTGGGGGTATACCAAACTTTCTCCTGTTACACAGGCCACACGTGGCAGGTGAGGGCACTGTCCCCAGTCTGATGCTCTAGACAAGGGAGCATTTTCTCTGACCCTCAGGGAACTTGACTTCTGTTCGAACAGCCAACAAAGTTCCTGTTAACTTAAGAGTCATTCCGCATTCTAAGTGCTTAATGCCAATCAACTTAGGAGCAGATGTATGCGAACAGGCTAAAAAAACCCAGAAACCTTCAAAGTCTTTGCAGACCAAAGTATTAAGCTGGAGTAGCTTGGCCGGCATGCCTTTGGCGCTGTCAGCAAGCGCCACCCATCGCCTGTGAATCCTTCCCGGGAGATCTTTGCTCAGCAACTTGGTCACTGTAAGTCTCTTCTTGCTGTCGACATTTTCTTAGATGACAGTAACATTTACAAGTTTAGGTTTTTTTTTTTTTCCCCCTTCCTCTGTGTCTCCTGGGGGAGAGTGTCTTCACCTGTCTACTACTTGGTGAGTCACATGAGTGAAGCCTGGCTCCTCGGCTAACTGGGGCCTTCTGTGCACTTGGCTCAGAGACCTTGTTTCATAGGGAACACAGCGCGGTGGATGTGGTCCGTCGAGCGGCAGTTTGGCAGCGTGGTGCTGCCGACATGGTATAGAGCCTTTGCGGGTTGGGACCCGGGATGGAGGAGGTCGGTCGGTCGGTCACTGGGGGCATTGCCTTCGGAACGGCGTAGTTCTGGTGTTAGTCCAAGTTATGGAAGAGCGAGACAAATACTAATCCTGACTCTCTGACCTCCTGTTGCTCTCTGTCCCGCATCCTCCTCCTGTAATGCTGTGCACCGTGTTGAGATGCAAGCAGGCTGGCCCTCTTCAGAACTGAACCCAGCGCAGGACTTCTGGCCTCCAAAACTGTCTCCTGAATTAGACTTTCCTTCATTACTCCACAGCTTTGGGTGTTTTGTTACAGGGGCACAAAATGGACCAGTGAAAGAGAGGGGAAGAAACAGTGGCCGCCCCACACACTCCAGTAACAAAGCAGGCCGGTAGTGGAGGGAATTCATGGCCGTGTGACTTAGCTCTCAGGCGAATGACACGCAGCGGCCTGCCGTGAGCCAGATGCCTGCCTGCCCCCCTTTATATCTCCCTCCTACACCTGGCTCCACCTAATTCCACCAGTTATTCATGGACTTTTGAGTGTCCTCTTAGGTGTGTTTTCTCTCTACTCTCTGAAAATCCGTACGAGAAGGGTGGATTCTTGTTTGGTATAGTCATTTTATTTCATTAACACTAATCTATAATGCCAGCTTTTCAGCCAGTGTAACTTACAGACGTTCCCTGGCGTCCAGGTGTCGTCGACGTGTTAGCCCGTGTCCACCAGTGTTGTCGTGTCCCCATGTCCCCCCCCCCCCAACCCTGCTTCTGGAATGAGCCCTGTAACACCAGGCCTATAATTTCACCCTGTTAGTGAAATAGGATAGATAGAGACTCTTACTCCTCTGATGTGGGAGGGATCAGTTCACATGGTAACCCAGCCCAGGGCCTGGTGTGTCTCCGTGTCTGTGACTGGCGAGCGTGAGAACATTAAATGCTCACGAGCGTTGATTCTTCAGTCCTGTCTCGTTATTTGGACAATGTGGGTCACAAAAGATGAGACCGGTTTCACAATCGAGCAGCGGGCTGTGGACCCGTAGGTGGAAAAACATGATTGGATAGGCCAGAAGCTGTTTCCAGAACTTTCTGGTCTCATTCCTTCTGCACAGAACACTGTCTGCCATATGTACCCCTCCAGGCCTCACAGTCTGTCCTTCAGCCGAATGTCTGCATGTGCTGTTGGGGCGGCTTGTACCAGTCACTCTTGGCTCGGTTGTTTCTATAGCATGAGCTCCCTAGAATGTCAAGGAAAGTAGAAACATTGCCAGTACCTCCAGCACTGAGGGGTCCAGTGCCCATCTCTGGCCTCTGAGGACACCTGCGCACATGAGCATGTGTACACACCACACAGACACAGTGTGGCCACATGTAATGAAATGCATCATAAGGAAGAAGAGAAGCTGTTGCCTGTCCCTCTTAGTGTTTTTGGCTCCTCGTTTCCCAGGAACACAAGCAACAGACCTCTCGCTCCGTCCTCAGCCTTGCTCATCCACACTTCACTTTCTGGGGCTTCTCTCCTGGTACCTCGCTGTGACCTGGGTCCTTGTACTTTGTTTTAGGCTGCCCCTCAGTTGTGCTAACTGGGCTACACGAGCCTACAGGAATGAATTCGTGTCTGTATCACTCACAGTCTCCCAGGAAAGATGACAGAAGGTTCCTGGCCTGGAGCCTTGTTCTGGGATGACAGGTGGTCCCCAGTGGTCAGTGATGAAGGAAGTCTGGGCAGGGTTGAGGAAGCAGCCACTCACTGGGCAGCAGAGAAGATTGGGAGCAAACAGAGATGAAGACAGAAAAGACAGACACAGACCTGCTAGAGAGAGACACCCATATCCAGCCTTGTTCAGGAAAAGGGAGGTGCCCTGGCAGTCCAGAGTGTCAGCAGGCCCTGCAAAGCCGTGCCGAGAAGAGAAATGCTGATGGCAGTGCTAACTGAGGTCTTCCCCTTCCTCACAGGCTGTGGAGAGAGACAGGCCGTGGTAGCGGGGTTTTGAGGACATAAGCTTATTGTTACAGTTAGTCATTTAACGGTCCAAAGCCTGGCCAGGTCTCAGTGGTAACTGTGTCACCTGGTGTTTGACTCAGTTACTAGTCCTAGTAGGTGACCCACAGGAGTTTTGCAAGAGCCTCCAGGTTCTAAGGACAGTGCCCAGTGTCCTGTGCCGTCTACAGTTACAGAAAACTGCATGGGCCAGTGTGGCAGTCTGAGTCCTTGGGGAAAGGTTTTTGTTTTCGTTGTATTTTTTTTTTTAATTGATTAGTTCTGTTGCTTGGCGATGTCATATATGCATACAAGACACTCAGGTTACTTTCTTCCACACACCCTTTACCTTCCTTTAATCCCTGTCAACCCCCTCCCCCCTCCTCCCTACCATCCCACTCCACCCACCAAGTGTCCTCTGTCAGTGACCTACATCCCTGTCAATGACCCTTCCTCCTCAAACCCCCTTTCCTGTTAACTGTCCCCTACTTACCAACCCCCCTCCTCCCAGCCAGCCCCTCCCTGAGATTCACAACCCTTCGTTTCTTAGGCGCAACAGGGATAAGACATTTCAAGCTTACATTTGGGGTTCTTGCACTTAGAATTGGGGTTCCTTGTGTGCTCTAGATTTCCTTTCACATTGTCTGGGAGGTGATTGGTTCACGGTAAAAAAAGCCCAACTGGTGACCCCGGACTCGAACACCTAGCAACAGAGTGCGTGCGTGCTTGGTCGTGTGAGTGGACGAGAGCACCGGCTTGTCGCCTAGGTGTCGGCGTGTCCATGTGACTTACACAAGAGTGGAGGCCTTGGCTTTTTTGTTGGTGGAGGGCAAAGTTTTTTTTTTTTTTTTAAAAACCTGCAGAACCAGACAAGGGCCTGATAGGATCCCACTCACTCTGGCAGCTGGAAGGCCCTGTTGGGGGAGAGCCGGTGGTGCCTGCTGCTTGCTGTGTGTTCTGATAGCGCAAGGAGCAGTACAATCCCATGACCTCCAGTGCGTGTTTTGAAGCTCAGTTTCAAACATCGATTTCAATTTAATGGAAGTTTCAAAAACGAGTTATTAAGCTTGCATTATTATTAGGTTCGCATTGTGGTGACAGTCCATTGCTCCCCCAAGAAAATTTGGAAAACACGTATAAAAAGATACATAACAACGCAAAAATATTACCAGGTCAGCACCTGACACCCACCACCGGCCCCCGCCCCCCATCAGCTGCTGTTGATAGTTTTAAGTGCAATAGTCAAACCCACTGCTCCTTTGGAGAGGGGGAAAGAGACCTCCAGCCAGGCTAAAGAATATGTAGGATTTTGTACCCTGGACATACGTGAGCTGTGGCCACTTCCCCGTCTCTAAAGAAGCTTTGGCAGTCTCTGTGACTTCATTTGTTCTGTCATCTTGAGCTGCTAAGATGTCATAGTGTCAGGTGAGAGGTCCCTGAGCACTGTCATCCCAGAAGAGAGATGTGCGCCCTGTAGCAGTTAAAAGGGACACCTGCCCACCCCCTCCCCCGATGTATTCACATTTTAATGAAGCACAAAGAACTCCACTGCGGTCCTCCTTGCTTGACCTTATTTTGTTGCATCAGGTAATCTTTCTGTGTGGGTCAGTTCGCACAGGTGGAATGACACGACAGACCATCACAACAACTGTCCCGCGTAGGAAAGGGGAGCATCTCACCATGGAGTGGCCGGGCCCGCAAGGGTCAAGACTCTGTCCATTGAAATAAGTGACACTGGGGTGCTGTGCTGAGGGCAGCAGCATCGGGAACCCCCTGAGTGCTGAGATTTCCAGCTTATCATTTGAAATACGTCATGTATAAGCAGGGCCTTTTCTGTGCCCATCCTAGCTCCTAAATAATGAATGACACGGAGACCTTTTATTTATTAGTAATAGCTCGGCAGACTTTGAGCTGCGCTAACCCACCTGTCCTACTTCCCAGCCACGTGGCCTGTTGTTACCTGTCATCTTACGCCATCTTATAGTCTCTCTCTGGCTGCTCATGCTACATCCATGTCCTCATGGCACTGCCCCCCTCTGCTACCCGCCTCCCCTCCACCTGGGACCCTCTTTCTCTGGGATGGAAGTCCCGCCTTAACTCTCCTGCCCGGCTCCTTTATTAACCAATCGGAAGGAGAACAATTTTTTACACAGCATTGATACAGGAGATGGCTTCCTAGAAATGATGACACCAACACCTGGACCATAACCAGATCTCTGGGTACAGAAACAAGCGTTTGAATACGCCCTCCAGCAAGTGTCTGCTGATATCCCCTTAACTTAGAGAGAACCGCCCAGAAAAGGAGTGAGTGACTTAAGTTCGGCAACCCCACCCATACATGAACAGTGGCAACAATAAATGGTTTTGTTTTAAGGAAACCTGAGCTTTGGATGCAGCACCTTTCGAGAAGTTTCTTTGGTTTTATTTTCTTAAAAGGATTTTAGCGCCATTAAGATGGCTTCCAGTTAAGAGGTCTTGCTGCCACACCTGATGACCCAAGTTTGATCCCCAGGTGGTGAATGGAGAGAACCGGCTTCTGCAAGTTGTCCTTTGACTGCCAGCCTCCCCCACCAGGAAATGAAGTGACGCTTGTGACAGTCGCAGATGTGATTTCTCTAAAGACTTGTCCGCTGACTTTTGTTTTATTTGTATGTATGTGCACGTGTGTGGAGTGACCCAGAAGGTCGGAAGAGGGCTGCGGATCTCCTTAAGCTGGAGATGATGGGGTCATGAGCCACCAGATACGGGTGTTGGGGACTGAGCAGGTCTTCAGGCAAGAGCAGCAAGTGCTCTTAACACTGAGGCCTCTCTCCTGCCCCACCTCTGAGTTCTGGACATAGTTTTACCACCAGCCTTTGGGAGGCAGAAGCAGGCAGTTTTAGAAGTTTTTAAAAGGAAAGAGTTGTAGGTTGTGATGTAGAAGGCAAACTGTCTGGACTTTCTTGATGTTTCCCAGGGAGCTGAACATTTGCTCATTTTTATCCTCGTGGAAAGTGATTGATCCCCTAAGGGTGTTTTATACACACAATTTAACAGCACTTTACTGCTGGGCTGCTATTGGTGGTTGCGGTATTGCTTCTGATATGAAAGAACAGAGTTCTAAAATTAAATGCCTTCAAGTGTTTTTTAATGACAAAAATAGATGTTCATTAAAACAAAACAAAACAAAACGGGTAAGGCTGGAAATGGTGGAGAGACAGCCATTTCATCGCGTGGACTGTTTATCATGCTACGATAATTTGTTCTTTCTCCCCCCTCAGTACGGAAACATTTTTGGTTTCTGGAGTACATAAGTTGATCTTCAGTGGTGGTCATAACCTCTGGAATGCGAGAAGGGCTCTCCTTCCTCCTCCTATTACAGTTTTTATGGTGCCTCCTTGTGTGAGCCCTGGGGACACCCTAGGACCTGTCCTTAGTTCTGAAAACATGTGGGGATGGGGGCCTGCCTTAATCTCTCCTAACACAGACGGACTGCCTGGCTTTTGGTGTGCATGTGTGCTTGCCTCTGGGGGGGGGTGTGGGTATGGTTTTGTTGGTTGTTGTTGTTGTTGTTTGTTTGTTTGTAGGTCTGTTTTCCAGAAAGCAAAGGCCAGAGTCAGGTGTTCTGGCCGTGAGGAGAGTTAGCCAGGCTGAGTAACACCAGAAGGCAGCGGAGGCTGTGCTGGGGTCCCAGCAGTCCATGCACACTGATCTGTGAAAGGTATACCACAGAGCAAGGGCCCCTCTGCAGCGTCATCAGCTCTCACGCCATCAGCTCTCCCCTCCCCTCCGGAGGTACTTCATTCGGATGTGTCTGCAAAAGCCGGATTAGCTGGGAAGCGGGACAGAATGAGGCGAGACCTTTGCTTGTCTCTGCTCCAGCAGCGAAGTGCACACAGCTTGCTCCTGGTTTGCGTTGACCACTTTCTAAATACCGGACTTTCATTTTTTGCAGGCGGTGCTGCTCTACCGATAGGTCCGCATCATGGATGCCTAAACATATATGCTATTAAAAGGAATAGTGATAGGAGTGGGCCACGCTACTACAACTTGGTATAGGATAGTTTGAGCCCATTGTGAACCCTGAGATTGTGAACTGTAAAAACCTGTCTACTGTTTGGTGTGGTTCAGCCCCCAACACACACCTGTAATCCAAGAACTTTCTGTTTATTGTAAACAGCTGGTTATGGTGTGGTTCAGCACTGGCACACACCTTTTTTTGTTGTTGTTAGTTTTCCAGGACAGGGTTTCTTGGTGTAGCCTTGGCTGTCCTGGACTTTTGATTTGTAGACCTTCAGCTGTAATCACTCTGAGGGAACTTGGGATTGATAACCCTGTCACCTCTTGTTTCCTTAGGCTTCCTCAGTAGGCCAAAATAAAACAATCCTGGCTGAGTGTTTGGTTTATGGAGGCCTAACTGAAAAGAGATTATATTCCCTATATCGTGTGTGTGTGTGTGTGTGTGTGTGTGTGTGTGTGTGTGTGTACACACACACCAAAGGTTGACATCAGGTGTCTTCTTTGGTCACTCCCCCTCTTTGTTCACTGAGGCAGGCTCTCCCTGAATCTGGAGCCTGCTGATTTGGCCAATCTAGCTAAGCCAGCTTGTCCCAGGGATCTCTCTTAACCTCCTGAGCTTTGGGATCGCAGGCCGACTGCCACACCATGTGAGTGGTGGGGATCCAAATTCTAATCCCTATTCTTGCATGGTAAGTTGGTTGTTGTTTTTTGAATCTGCTGAGCCATCTCCCAACCTCTTTAATGCTATTTTCTTTTTTCCTTCCCTCTCTTTGAACAGAAATTGCAATTATTTATTTGAGGGGGAGATGGTGTGTGGCATGGTATGTGTGTGGAGGGCACGATAAAAAAAATCTGCCAAGGTCAGTTCTCCTTCCACCACGAGAATCCTGAGGAGGGAGCCTGGGGCTGTCTTTGCTTGGCAGCAAGCGCCATTGTCCACTGAGCCACCCTGGTGGGCCCCCAGGCGGCTTTGAGAGATGCTTCATTGTAACCAGCTTTGTGCCTGTTCTGCTTCTAGGGGAGTCTTCCTCTCAGCTTCCTTTGCTCTGGGTAGATTGGTAATGTCTGAGTTCTCACGGGATTCTCTCCACATGCTATTCCAGGGGTCTGGTGTTTGGAGTTCAAAGTGTGTTTTCCATGGGTGGCAGCGATGATCAGTTGTGCTTAGACTAAACCTTTGCAAAGTGGGTTGGAAGCACCTTGCCGAGTCTCACAGTGGAGCCTGCTGTGAAGGGTGGGGTTGTCACTAGGCATCTCTTCACCCAGCCGCAGAGTCCACTATTTTAATATCTGTTCTGTTTCACTTCCCTCTGGGCCTCAGGGTGCAGGGATCACAGGTGGGTGCCGTCTGCTCTAATAGAGAAATGAACAATGAGAGGCTGACACTGTGGAGCTGGGCCTCCCTGCCCTTTCTGTGCTCCCAGACGGGCCCAACGAGCTGGGTGATCCTGACGTCCCAGGAACACTTTCCCGCACTGTTTACCCACTGAGGAAGTTCCAGGCTTAATTAGGGTGTATAATGGGACTCTCAGTCTGACGCTAATTAACCCGAAATGAAAAGTGGAACTGCTGAACACCAGTGAAGCATTGAGCGTGCTGCTGGAAGACTTAATTGGGAAGCTGCTTTTCAAATGAACTCTGCTGATCAGCTGTTTCCGTGGGTCCTGCAGGCTGCGGAGGAACCTGCCGGGGAGCTCGGATCAGCCTGATTTTAGATATTTGACTATAGGCGAGAGGGTACCTGTTGTGGGAACCCTGAATTAAAAAATAAATAAAAATGATTGGTTTTTAGTTTTTCAATGTGCATTGGTGTTTTGTCTACATATATATGTCTGTGTGAGGGTATCAGATCCCCTGGAACTGGAGTTACAGACAGTTGTGAGCTGCCGTGTGGGTGCTGGGGATTGAACCAGGGTCTTCTGGAAGTGCTCTGAACCACTGAGCCATCATCCCTCCAGCCCTGGGAACTCTAAATTTAAAACAAAGTAAAACAAACATGGAGGTAATTATTAGATAGACCAACGTTTTGTAATTTTGAGGTGGGAACAGGTGACAGGCACACACTCTGGTCTGTGAAGCCAGTTTACCTGGCAGAGAAGACACCGTGGGAGCCTCACGAAGCCCCCTGCGGTGCCACCGAGTGCTTCTGAAGTGCTCTGGCTGTGCTCCTTCCCTGTTCTTGCCCCTAAGCTATTGTTCAGAGCCACATTTCCCCATGCAAATGAAATACGTTCTGTTTTTTGATAAGATCTCTGCTCATTCCCTTGTCAAAAAAAGCCGCTAATATTTATTGATGAAGTGTTCTTGAATCTAGACCCTTGGAATTCAGTAATGAACAAAACAGAGACGGGGGTGGGGGGGGTGGGGGGGGCAGGGGAGATGAGAGGGCGATGTGGTGACGGTGGTGCTGTGGTGAGAGGGGTGGTGGTGCATACAGTCAAGGCATATCACACGAATGTGCAAAGGTGCCATAGCGAGGCCCCTTACCTTGCTAATAAAGGGGAATGGGTATAATGTCTCACAAAGCTATGGTACAATATCACAACCAAGGTGCTGACATCATAAAACAATCAGCAGGAACAGGGGCCTGCAGAGGTACATCCTAGGTGGCTGGAACAGGATAAAACAAATAACTAGAGGTAGTGACAGATACTGAGCACAAGATTCTAAGTACCACTTACTAACGGTGCCTTCACGTCCTTTCAACTCAGCCACCTAGTCAGCCAGGCAGGCACCATACGTACACTTGCACATGGTGAATTCCCATCTAGTCGCTTGCTTCCTGTTCTTCCAACCAACCACTGGTGGAGCTGGGATTTGAACCCAGTTAATTTGTCTCAAAAGTCTCAAGGTTTGTGGTCGTAACTACTTAGTTCTAGAGCCTTTTGAGAGACGTAGAAGAGTCTAGTGACGGAGGTGGTTAGCACCGGGTTGGCGGTCTTGCTGGAGTGGTTACAGTATAGGAAATGGTTTGGTCCGGTGTCCGTTCACTCCAAAGCTACTCTGGCAGCTCTTTCCTCCTCTCTTTGACATTCACGGTGAGATCCAGTCAAGGCTGCCCCAGTGCCCTGGCGCTTTCAGTAACGCTGCTCCCTGTCTTTCCTTCAGTTGAGACGGGAGAAGATTGACCTGGAAAACACACTGGAGCAAGAACAAGAGGCGCTGGTGAATCGGCTGTGGAAGAGGATGGATAAGCTGGAAGCTGAAAAGAGGTTCGTTTGGCCTTGAGCGTGCGTGCGTACATGCATGCGTGTATGCAACCGTGCATGGGTTTGGGGGACTCGTGGCTGTAGGACGTTTGAATTGTTCAGGTGACACATGCCATCCTATCCTGTAAAGGAAAAGTGTGCTGGCCTCTCCTTCCAATAGTTATTTTCTCTCTGCCTGGCTTTTCTCCACGCCTCAAGTACAGAGTTTTTCATTTGTTGGTACGAGGCCAAGTCAGAGTCAACCATGATGCCACTGCCCACCTGTTAATTATTGCACGTCGCTATGGGTGATTTTTTAATAGGAAAATGGCTATCCTTTTCCTTTTAAACTGACTGGAAATAAATTCCTGTGTATATTTAACACTTGTACTTAGCTGTACGCGCACAGATGCAAAGTGTTACCCAGCAACAGGCATTTCTTAAATTGCCTCGTTGCAGATCCTTACTGGCCCTCGCATTTGATCACTGGACTCGGGGCTGGGAGGGTCAGCTTTGTGTGGGATAAAGGCGAGTTTTTCTTTTGAAGTTGGCTGTTAGCTCCCTGCCTCAGAATCGTGTGTTTGCCTTCCCGAAGCCTGTGCTGTTCTACACTCCTCTGAGTTTATATGTAGAATTATGAACACCAGACAATCCACAGAGCGTAAGAAAACTGAAGATTAGAAATATGTCAAAAAAACAAACAAACAAACAAACAAACAAAATAGAAATATATGTTAAAAGAAAGAAAGAAATATATGTCTAGGAGAAATCCTCCAGCCACAGTCAGTCACCATGAGTAGCCAGACTTTAATGGTAGCACTTCTAAGAAATTGAATTCATGAAGTTATTTTGTAATCACAACCATCTTTGCCTGTTAATTTTCTCCACTAGGGTAGAACTACACGTAAGTCAGTTTTTGGTTGGGCAAATCAAGGGAGTAAACAGTTAAATATAAAGGAAGCCCCAGGAACCCCAGCAACTTTTATAGAAGGAAAGTAAAGATTGTTGCGGTGAGCCTTCCTCTTCGGAATGCAGTTGTAGGGTTTGGGTACATACAGTTGTGCTAAGTTGTTGAACTCAGCAGTACGAAACAGTCATTTTGTGGGTAGAATGCTGTTGGTGCTTTTCTTATATTTTTGGTTGTGAGCCTAGCCTGTAACTAAGGCTGAGCCGTCTCTCTAGCCCCGCTGTTGATGCTGTTGCTATTTTACCTGAATGGTAATTGGTAGGGCAGTGGGTGCAACCGGTTTTTTACCAAATAATTCTGACTCGGTTTGGTTTTGTAATGTTTTATCACTGCTCTCAGTTTTCCAGACTTTGTGCTCAGGTGTTGCAGTGTCAGTAAGTGACTTCGTCCTCCGGGGCGATTTCACAGTGCTTCCTAAATTTCACCCAAAGCATCAAGAGAGTAGATTTTTTTTTTTTTTTTTTTTTTCCCTTCTACCCATCCTCTCCGACCAGCTAGCTAACCATGTAGTCAGCTAAGCCTGAGTTTGCTGGACCCTGGGCCTAGTAACCAGAAACGTTCTATGCAGACGTCATGGTTACGATGGGCTGCCAGGCCGGCGAGGCCCACTGGGAGAGCAGAAGGAACAGCGATGATGGCTCCTTGGTGTGCCGCCTGCTGCGCAAGGTGGTGAGGACCTGCGTTCAGATTCCCAGCACCCACAGGAAGCTGCCCACTCTCGCCCCTGCCCGTAATCCCAGGCAGAGACAAGGAGAATCAACAGAAGCTCGGGGCAGCCTGCCTTGCTTGGCAGCAAAGGACAAGAGACCTTGTTGCACATAAGAGGGGAAGGAAGGACAACCGATAGCCGGAGATTGTCCCCGACCTCCAAATGCAGGTGGCATGCGCGCCCCTGTACCGACACATGAACACACAAAGAGCACAAATGAGATCTCGCCACTCTTGCCTGTCCACCTGTGGTGACAGTAGGCGAAGGTGCACAGAGAGGCTGTGAGACAGAGGCCTCCGTCAGCCCTGTGGTGGATGCACGCACTTCAGGCAAGCCCTTAGCTTGGATGTTATGTACTCTGTTGCTGCAAACTGTTCTTCATTATTATTGCTTTTTCTTTTTTTCTTTTTCTTTCTTTCCTCCTCCTTTTATGTGAAGGATCCTACAGGAGAAATTAGACCAGCCTGTGTCTGCCCCGCCATCGCCTAGAGACATCTCCATGGAGATTGATTCTCCCGAGAACATGATGAGGCATATCAGGTTTTTAAAGAACGAAGTGGAGCGGCTGAAGAAGCAGCTGCGGGCAGCCCAGCTACAGCGTACGTGGCCCTCCCGTCCCCTCGAGTTCCTGTCTGCTGAACCAGTGCGGGGACCCAGCCCACGTTGGCCCCTCTTGGCTTCCTGATGAGCTCACAGCGGCCATGTTCACGGTGCTATCAGTGGCACACAGACATTTGCACACGTGTACCTGTTATTCTGGGATAGGAAGAGGCTTATCATTGGCGGGGGGGGGGAGGGGGGGAAGGGTACGATGACAGTAGTTCTAGGTGGTTCCAGGTGTCTTACTTCCTTCCGTTGCTGAGATAGAACCCCGACTTGAGGGAGAATGTACTTATTTGGCACGCAGGTTACAGCTGGTCATAACAGGCAGGTCACAGAGGCAGGAGCTCAGGAGAGCCACTCAGGTCACACCCATGGTTGAGAACAGAGAGCAGTTGATTGATGCATATCTGGGCCTGGATAGCTTTCTTATACGTCTGTACATACATACATACTATACTATACATACATACCTATATATTGATTTCTTTGGGAATTTCATATAATGTATTTTATATTCACTGTTCACCCTTTCCCCTAACTCCTTCCACACATACCCACCATCACCACACTCCCATCCCACACTACTGTGGGCCACGTCCCTCAAGAAAACTAATTGCCTTGTTTTCCCACATCAATTAATATAATTAAGACAATACCTCACGAACATTTTGCTGAGGCTCCTTTCTATGTGGTTCAGTTCTAGAACTTGGCTGGGAGCCATGTGGGTGGATGGGGAGGGGCTTGGAGGGGCCATCACAACCTACCTACAACCCCAAATCAGGCCAGGCTGCCTGTTCTTAGTTAGGCAAGAAAAAGAGTCAAGTTAATAGCAAGAAAGCAGAAAAGGAAGATTCAGTCAGTGGTCATATTGGGAAGCGGGGGACGAAGAGATCTAGCAACCCTTAACTCTGTTTTTGGGGTCCTGAGGTGAGATAGATGTTTACAGAAAGGATTTGCACATCTAAGCAGTTCTGGTGGAGGCTGAGGACCCATTTTCGTCCGGGTTCCAGTCTCATCCTGAAGAGTGTGAAATCTCTTCCAGTGGGCCCTTTCTTTCTCCCAGTGTGAGATTCCTGGGGAAATTGCAGTTTCCTTGGTGTCTACTTTCTGGTAGTGAGAATAAAAGAAATGTTTCTCTTAGAATATTTTCTTTTCTGCCTGTTACGGTTCTAGACTGTATCAAGTTGACAGTTAAAGCTAATCATGAGGCGAGGTGACCTCTGTCGGCATTATGTTTGTCTGTGTGAGGCTCTAATGAGCCTGCAGGGCCCCCCCACTGCACTCCTGGACCACGGAGGGAGGACTTTGTAATCTCAGATGACACTCGTACATGGTATCTGCAGAATAATTTTGCGTTTGAAATTTATACCCAATATTTTGGAAAAGGCCAAGGCGTCGAGTGGAAATCAGGGGTCCTGGAGCGTGTCTGGGTCCCTCTGCATTTTTAAGGGGTCTGCCCAACTTCTGATCTTTGGCTGCAGACATTTCTTCTTTGAGGTAATACATTGGGGGAAAGATCTTCCCCTCCCCCCATTACTGCCAGGTGCATGGTTTGCACAGGCATAGATCTGGCGGCCTCCCAGGTGCTACACACTAAGAGTTGCACAGTGACCAGGACCTTCTGCGGCTTTCTCTCTGGAAACACTTTTTAAAAAACAGCTGGTCTTGCAGTTCTTCTCCCGGCTACCTACACAGCTGCCTCAGGGCCCTCCTAAAAGGCTGACTATTCCATACATTAAATGCTCCAAACAAAAGATGCCTTCTCTCCCCCCTTCTCCCTCTCCCGCTTCCTCTCCACCCCCCTTCCCTCTCCCTCCTTCCCCTCTCCCCCTCCCCGCCTCCCCATGATTTTCAAGACAGAATTTCTCTGTGTAACAAGCTCTTGACTGTCGTAGACTCCCTTTGTAGTCCAGGCTGGCCTTGAACTCACGGAGATCCACCTGCCTCTGCATCCCAAGTGCTGGGAATTAAAACGTGCGCAACCACCGCCCGGTAAAAGATCCCCTTTCAAAACATTTTTATGACATTTACTTACTTAGTATGTGTGCACATGGTCTGGTGCTCACCTGTTGGTCAGAGAACAGCTTATAGGGAGTGGGTTCTCCTTTGTAGCTGTAGGTTGAGGGGATCCGGATCAGTCTGGCAGGCATGGTGTGGCAGATGCGCCGCTGCCTGAAGGAGCATCTCACCAGCCACAGGGGACGCATTTTGTTTGTTGCTGCGCCCCAGCTGCAATCCAGATCCTCGGCAGACCAGTCCTCTCGCTGGAAGGTACACTGATGATCTCTGGCTCCTACCTTGAGGAGGTGGTAGTTCAGGGTCTGTCTTAGACCCACCCTATATATCATAGAGATCCTGGCATGTTCTTATTTTCACTGTAACAAGCATAGACACAGTGGCTCCAGACAGTGCGGATGCATTACCTTGTAGCTCGGGAGGCCAGAGGTGTGACAGGTAGGGCTTCCAAGTAGAACCATGTGCCTCTGGAGGTGTCAGGGGATAAGGCAAGACTCCCTTCTGGTTTTGCACAGCCTCAGGCCTCTGCTGTGTCTCTTCCTTGTGGGAGTGTCACTCCCATGTCCCTTCCCTGTTGTGGTCTCCCTTTTTCTCTGACTCACCCTTGGGGTCATTTTATACCCACCCTGTGATAATCCAGGACTGCCTCACCACCCCTGAATCCTTAACACAGTCGCACCTACGAAATCCCTCTGTCTCTGCTGTGTAATGAGACAGACAGCCTTCACCAGCCTGCTGGGCATGAGTCTGCAGGCGCCACCATCCTCGCTGCCAGCACCAGGTCGTGTCCTGAGTTCTAACATGACTGGACTGTGGTCCTCTGAAATGTTTGGGAATTTTGTTTTCTTTGTTCTGGATTTTGGTTTTCCGAGACAGGGTTTCTCTGTGTAGCCTTGTCTGTCTTAGACTCGCTTTGTAGACCAGGCTGGCCTTGAACTCACTCACAGTGATCTGCCTGCCTCTGCCTCCCTGAGTGCTGGGATTAGAGGCATGGTCACAGGCACGCGGCACCGCACCTGGTAGAAATGTTTGTTTTTAATCCAAGTAATTCAGAGGCATATCTTGGATAACTGCTTGATAACCCCATGAAACCAGGTGAGCTGGACCAATGCGTTCTCCTCGGGTGCCAAGTTGTTTTGAGCTGGGTAGGCAGTGTGTTTTATCACTTTCTCAGGGCAGCCAGCTCCCTTTTTTCCTTCCTCATTTGTGCTTGGCTAAGTAGACCTGCTTTATTCTCACTGCACGGCTTGGTCTTTGGAAAGCCTTCAGATCTCACAGAAACTATCTGTGAATGCTAGTGTGATTTACCCTGGTCCCTGCCCTACCAGGACAGAAAAGCCTGGTCCAAAGAGGCCATCAAGAGCATTCAGCTGACTTCAGTGGTTCTCAAGCTTCCTGCTGCTGCTACCCTTCAGTACAGTTTCTCATGTTATGGTGACCCCCCCCCCCCAACCCATAAGTTCTTTTTCTTGCTGCCTCATAATTGTTATTTGGCTAGTTAGGCAAATATCTGTGTTTTCCAGTAGTCTTAGGCAACCCCTGTCATTCAGCACTCAAAAAAGTCTCAACCCACAAGTTGAGAAACACTGGCATAGAGGATGCTGTTAGTGATCCGACCTGTCCCCTGCCTCCCGCTTTGTACATGAGGTGGCCTGCACCTCCCTTGGCCCTCCCTAGGCGTAGCTGTGGCGGATACCCTTCATGTCTCCATCCCTGATTTGAATCGCTCAAGAGTCCTCAGTTTGAGCTGTGCCTTACAATCTGTTGGGGGCCCAGCCCCTGTGTGGTCCGTAACCTGGGAGGGGGACAGGGCACAGCCTGCTCGCAAGAGCATTACTCGGCTGAAGCTGGCGTGACACCTGCCTCGCTGGTTGACACCTTCAATTAAATTTTAGGGGGTAGCAGAACATAGGGGGGAAAACCCGAACTGGGGCGCCCCCCCCCCCCCCACAGGACTGGAGAGGCCTGTGAGAGAGGAGGAGGAGGACAGTGAACCAGTAGAGGGCGCCAGAGGAGTGCCTTGCTTTCAGCCTCCTGTGCTTGTGTCCTGACACTGGAAAAGGTGCAGGGTGGGCCTGCTGCTGTGCGCTGTGTAGATGCTTCCACAGAGAGTCCTGCAGTCCTACTTAGGATGGCATTCTTATCGCTAAGTCACTGTCTCAGTGTCCCTCCGCTGGGTCCCCATATGCTAATGAAATGCCCTCTTTCACTTTTGTTCGGGTCTCACTGTGTAGCCCAGGCTGACCTTGAATTCTCAACCCTTCCACCTTCACCTTCCCAGGTGCTGGGACTACAGTCCCTTGTCCAGCTTGAATTGCAGTGTTCTTGTGGGGGGAAAAGATGCTTCCTCTTAAATCACTGCTCTTGGAGCCTCAGAAATCTTCCATTCTGGGACCCTTCGCTGTTTACAGCTCTGTAGTCACCATTTGAGTCTGAGTAACAGCAGGTATGCCCCCGGCCACCTGGCACTTGCTGTTGAGCTCAGTGAGAAATCTGTGCACTAGCACAGTTGGGGAGACTTAATTTAAGCTGTTCATATTAAACACGAGCTTTCTAAGTTTTTTTTTCCCCCCCAGCGTCACTTCAATTAAAAAGACTTTGCATATGGATTAGGCAGCGGGGGTTTCTGGGTGTATTCAAAGCAGCCGAGAGATTTAGTGTTTAAGTCTGAGTAATAGTGTCTAATAATCTGAGCATTTTAATTCCTGAAACTGGAAGAGTTCTGGTTGGAGAGGTAGTTCGGTGGTTAAGATTACATGCCGCTCGCTCTGTTCCTAGCAGCTGTAATTTCCCCGCTAGGGGATCGGATGTCCTCTTGCCTGCCTGGGTGATGTACTGTAGTGCAGTTGTCATCAGAAGTCATTATTATTGGTCAGGCAGGATGGCTCAGTGTAAAGGTGTTTGCTGCCATGTTTGAGTCCCAGAACCCAGATTATGGAAAGACTGAAGCAAGTCCCAAAGGTTGTGTACACACACACACACACACACACACACACACACACACACACACACACACGAGAAGCTTTCACACACTTCATGGAAAAAGGGGCTTTTGTTCACTGTAACTGAATGTGCTTTGCTAATACAATGCTTCTGAGAGTTGTTCAACTACTGTGCATGGTGGATATGCTAATGAGGGTAACAGGCACCCCCCCACCCCCACCCCAGGTGGCCTATCTAGAGGGGAACCAGTGGGCCAGTCTGTCCCCTAACTGGGCTCTCTTCTCTCCCCAGTTCGACCAGGGAGGAGGAGGTCTGACAAGATGTTAAGATGAAACTGGGCTCCAGGCCTGTGCCATGTGAGGGATTGTGGTGAAGAGGCATAGCCTGTTAGCGTTGCCTTGCTAGCTTATCTGCTGAGTGTGACTCACTCGTAAACTTTAATACTTAGGATAAATTTTAACACCCACCCCCCCCAGTCCCACATGAGAGGGCAGGGCCATCCCAAGGTGGGGTAATGATGGCACGGAACACCATTTAATCGCAAGCCCTGGCTTCCTCAGATTCGGAGAAGATGGCGCAGTACTTGGAGGAGGAGCGGCATATGAGGGAAGAGAACCTGCGGCTGCAGCGGAAGCTCCAGAGGGAGATGGAGAGGAGGGAGGCGCTGTGCCGCCAGCTCTCGGAGAGCGAATCCAGCTTGGAGATGGATGACGAAAGGTTCGCAGCTCGCACCCCACCACGCACGCGCACATGCACGCACTGTCTACAGCTCCAGTTCGAGGGGATCCAGGGCCCTCTTCTGGCCTCCCTATAGGCACCCACCCGGCTTGGCTTTGGTGCACAGGCATGTTTGCAGCCAAAACACCCATGCACATACATTGATTTTAAAAAATACATAGTCTAGAAGGGGAAAGACTGAATTATCACACGGTCTCTGACGGTGAACACCTCTAAGTTGAAGCACATGCTCACAGTGAGATACGCGCAAGGTTTTGAGTACTCTGCTTATACTGGAGAAGAGACCGCCCTCTTTGCAATGGTGCACAGGGGAGAGAAACGGAGGCAAAGCTGGCATTTGTTTTTGATTTTTAAATTTTCAACATTGATATTTAAAGAACATAAGCAAGAAATGCTAAAGAAGTGTATTTTCTGGCATCCCTGTTTCTAATAACAGGAATAAATAAGTTCACATACTTGGATGCGTATATCACAGGCACATTTAGCAGGATTTCCTCCAAACCTGCTTTAATTAAATTGCAAACATTTTGGTGATTTTTGGTTGTTGTTGCTGTTGTTTTATTCTCCTTTAGAATTTTTATGTTACTTCATTTGTCAGTAAGCTGTGCCAAGCTTTTAAAACATTTCTTGATAATTTCAAATGTGTACATTGAATTTGGGTCATTTTCCTCCCCCGTGACTCTTTGACTTTCTCTCAGTGTTCCTGTACACCTCTGCCCCCACTCCCAGCCTCTCTCCACTCCTTTCCAACAGGCCCTTGCTACTTTGATGTCTTTGATTTTTAACCCACTGAGTTTAGTGTTTAACTCATGTGCATCTGTATCCATTGGAAATAACTCTTCCCTTATGATCTTAAATCAGAAGCGCATCAGACCATAGTAATTACAGAATAATCACTGGGGGGGTTGGTGTGAATTTTGTTTTCTTGACACAGTATTGGGTTTCATAGAGACACACTCTCTCTCAAGTATGGTGTGTGCACCAGCCATGTCCGCCCCACACCCTTCGCTCTCTTTCTTCACTTTCTTCCACCTGACGGCTCATCTTTGCATCCCTCAACCTCCCTTCTGACTTATGCCGTATGTGTACATATAAATAGTTTTTATGTATCTGCAGAAAAATCCAGACTCCACAAATGAGAAGATGCGGTACTTGTCTCTGGGTCTAGCTTAGTTAGCTAAGCTGTTTGCGTTTCAGCAAGTAGCACCACTCCTGTTTTCTTTATAACTGCATAAACTCCACGCCACATTTCCCTTGTGGGTGGACCTCCACGCAGAAGCCACAGCTGGGCTGTTTGGAGTAGACCCACAACAGCACAAATGTACAAATGTCTGTAATTCTGGGACTTACAGCACTGTGGTATCTTACAAGCCAGAGTTGCCATAGCTGAGTCATGTGACAGTTCCGGTTTTGTTTTTTCTCGAAACCTTCATACTGATGTTCATAGCAGCTAGGCTGGTCACATTCCCGCCAATAGCTTCTGAGGACTTTGCTTCTTGTTTTCTGGCGTTCTAACCAGGGTGAGAATCTCAGTTTTGACTGACATTTCTCTGGTACCTAAGGATGTTGAACATTTTTTCATAACTTTATTAACTGTTTGCACATTATTATTATTTATTATTATTATTATCATTATCATTATTATCATTATTATTATTGTTTTAGAGTAGGCTGTCACTGTGCAGCTCAGGCACTCAGAGAGATTCACCTACGTCTGCCTTCCAAGTGCTAAGATTGAAGGTGTGCTCCATTACGTCCATCCTGTTCAGTGTTTATCTCATATGTCTATTTATTGATGAGCTTCTTTGGTATTTTTAACATTTTTTGTTGTTGTTGTTTTTTGCATATCCTGGATATTTTTAACCACCTGTCTGATATGTAAAGATTTTCTCCCCTTCGTGGGCATCTTTTTCAGCAGTGGTTCTCAGCCTGTGGGTTACAACCTCCTTGCAACTGGCGGGGGGGCAGTATGTGTGTGTGTGTCACATATCAGATATTTACATTACGATTCGTAGCAGTAGCAAATTACAGGTATGAAGTAGCAAGGAACATAATCTTACGGCTGGGGTCACCACAGCATGAGGAGCTGGATTAAAGGGCCGCAGCATTAGGAAGGCTGAGAACCACTGGTTTTCCACGTTTACTGTTTGCTCTGCTTCTTGGTTTCATACAGTCCCATTTGTCACTTCTTGCTCTTATTTCCTGAATGACTGGGATTCTCCTCAGAAAATCTCTGCCAGTGCCTGCATCTTGAAGTGTTTGCCTCTAGTGGCTTCAAACTCTCAGGCCCCACGTTAGCATCTTTGATCCGTTGGAGATGATTTCTGTAGTTTTCATTCTGCCTCGGGTACCCAGTTTCCTCAGCACTGTTTGTCAGAGAGGCCGTCCATTCTCCAGTATGTATTTTTCGTTTCCTCAAAAAGTCAGTTAGCTGGGGTAGATGTAATTCTACGTAAGCTGTTCGTTATGTGCTGTGCTGTTTCTATCACCATGGCTCTGCAGTATAACTTGAAATCAGGCACCATGACCTTGTGAACTCTGGTCTTTCCACTCAAGATTGCTTTGGCTCTCTGGAGTCAATTTGTGCTTCTCTATCATTTTTAAGATTGTCTCACACACAGCCCAGCAGGTGTCCCCCCCCCATTTCTATGAAGAATGCCCTTGGAACTTTGGTGAGGACTGTGGTCATTTTAGTAATTCTGCTTACCCATGCCGATGGGAACTTGTTACATCTTCTGGTCTTTTTCAAGTTCTTTTTCCTTTAGAGTTTTAAGTTTTATCATTGTTGAGGTCTTTTACTTCCTAGGTGACGTTTATCCCTGGGTTTTTAAGATAATAGAATTAATGTCATGATTTAGTTCTTGCCAATTCAGTGTTGGTATATAGAAAATCTGACTTGTTTTTTTTTTTTTTCTTTCAGTTTTTTTGAGACAGGTTTCTCTGTGTACCCTTGGCTGTTCCTGGACTGGTTTTATAGACCAGCCTGGCCTCGAACTCACAAAGATCCAGCTGCTTCTGCTTCCCCAAGTGTTGAGAACACCCAGCAAAAAATCTGGCTTTTTAAATGTTGACTTTTTACCTTGTTACTTTTCTAAAAGTGTTTACCGTTTTTTTTTTTTTTAATGTGTTAAACTGTATGTGCAAATAGGAGTCATTCGATTCCTTCGTTTCCTTATCTGTATCCATTTTATTTCTTTTGTCTGCTTGGCTCCTAGCAAAGACCTCACAGACATACTGAATGTGAAGAAAGTGGGCGTTTTTGTTGCGTCCCTGGTTTGGGTGGCAATGCTTTGAGATTTTCCCATTCAGTATAGTGTTGGATATCAGCTTGCTGCATGTTTCCTTCATTATGTAGAGATATACTCCTCCTATCCATAGCTTCTTCAGGGCTTTCATCATGAGAGGATGTTGGATTCCCAGATTCTTTGCGCATCTACAGAGATGGTGAAGCGATTTCTACCCAGAGTCTGCCAATGTGTTTGTTGACACGAGTCTATTGAACCATCCTTGTATCTGTAGAGTGAAGCTGACTAGGTCATGGCAAATGCTCTATTGCATGTGTAGTTAATTCCATTTGCAATTTCCTTTAGTGAAAATTTCTGTATCTGTGTTCAGCAGAGAGAGAGAGAGCGAGAGCGAGAGCTAGAGAGAGCGCCCTCTTAATTGCGTATTGCCGTGGGGTCCTTACCTGGTTTCGCCCCTTCCTAGTTCATGCTGTAGCTTGAAGAGCTTTGCTGTTATTTCTTCTTAGAGGTCTGAGAGAACTCAGCAGTGAGTCGTGTGTGTGTGTGTGTGTGTGTGTGTGTGTGTGTGTGTGTGTGTGTGTGTGTGTGT
>OU015751.1:13279698-13297425 GCA_907169655.1 Acomys percivali | reverse complement strand
TATTATTATTATTATTATTATTATTATTATTATTATTATTATTATTAATTATCGTTATTATCATTTGGGGGCAGTTTCTCTGTGAACCATGTATGTGCAGGGTTCTCAGAGGTCAGAAGGGGGCATTATTGGATTGCCTGGGACTAGAATTAAAGATGGTTGTGGCCGGGCGTGGTGGCGCACGCCTATAATCCCAGCACTCGGGAGGCAGAGGCAGGCGGATCGCTGTGAGTTCAAGGCCAGCCTGGTCTACAAAGTGAGTCCAGGACAGCCAAGGCTACACAGAGAAACCCTGTCTCGAAAACCCCCCCAAAAAAAAAACAAAACAAAAAAACAAAAAAAAAATAAAGATGGTTGTGAGCCCCCATGCTTGGGGTACTGGGGATTGTTAACATTGGGTCCTCGGGAAGAGCAGCCAGTGCTCTAACCACTGGGCCATCTCTGTAACCCTCCACTCCTTTTCCCTCTTTAAAGGAGGCTCTCACAGGTAACAGTGAAGAGTTTCCCACACAGTGGAGACAGAGACGTGAGCTCCCTAAGGCCAAGGAGACCAAGGACAGACCAGGGATTCCTGTCCAAGGTTAACAGTGTGGCTGGCCACTGTTCCCTGTTCTTGTCAAAAGGATGTTTCCCAATCTGAATCTGTTCCTCTAGTCTCCAGTGGCCCTAAGTCTCACCTCAAAAAACTTCTTTTAGCTGCCTCTCCATTTTCCCTAAAACAGTGCTGGGGTCCCATCATCACTATACAGGTCTCTTTTTACCTTCTGACTTAACAGCATAAAAGGAAGGCTTAAGTCAGGAATGAGAGAGAGCTATTGTGTAGCAGCTGGGAATGCCAGCTGGCGAGTGTAACTTAATACCTATCCGATTTCCTTAAAAGTTAACAAAATTTTAAGAGGCATGCCATTTTCAAAGATCAGAAAAAAAAATAATAATAATAATGCAGTCGGGAGGTTGTGGGAGGCAACAACAAATGTAAGAGTTTGCTTTAGAATTGTGTCTGCTGTTGGAGTGTTCTGCCAGGCAGTTCCCAATAGCATACTTGGATGTGTATAAGTCAGGAATGGGCAGTAACGAGATCCAAAACCAACTGTGTGTGCCCAGGAATGATGAGCACACCCAGAAGCCAGGTTTGGCTTCTGTCTTCATTCCTTTGTTAAAAGGAACTTGGGCCACTTGGAAAGATGTGTGTCTGTAGGTCTGCAACATCTTGGCAAAGAGTTCCTCAGAAACAGTGGTCAGGATGTGACAGAGTTCAGGGGCCCCCAGGTACCAAATCTGGGACAGTGGACCAGAAGGAGCCGTGTGGGGATATGACAAGACTCAGGAGCCTCGGGAACCAAAGCTAGGACAGTGTGACCAATAAAAGTCATCTAGTGATCTGCACTGTGACGTTCCTGTCAGCAGTGGCCATCACAGACTTGTTACTGTACTGCCTGGTGTTATTCCCTATCAGTTGGGGGCACTGTTATCTCACATTAGAAATTCCTGACCGATGCATTTCTTGAAAGGTGTCCCTGTCCTTGCTGTGCTGCTGTTTGCTGTTTAGCAGCTGCTGTGTGCAGATTTCCAGGTTGTTGTTTGTTCTGTATGTATTCCTGGGCCAAAGGGTGAGATGCATGGTTATTAATATTTAGGGAAGAGTAAAAATTAATAAGACACACACCCCCATGCTTATAGAAACTCATAATCAATAGGGCCTGGGGAAGAGGGTAAAAAAAAATTCACTAATACCTCATGTAGTCCTTGCAAAATAATCTTTTGAGGACACTACAGCGGTTGTGTTTGCTAATTGTGGGCTCTCTAGCACATTGAGATTAAATAATTTGGCCTGTGGCCCAGAATCACATGTCAGAGACGGTCATTATGGGCGACCTCTGGGTACCATTCCCTTGATTGATCTGGTTTGGGGTCAGGCTTGGAGTTAGAGTTAGGGTCCTAGGGCTTGATGTTCACCATTGAGAATTGCTGGCCTTGAGCATCAGGAGAGAGAGAGAGAGATATAAAAATACAGAGAGAAAGAGAATAGGCAATAGAGAGTCTTTGAACATTCTTGGTTCGTGGTTTAACATAATTTTTTTTTCAGAAACATTAACCTAGGAAATAGACTAGAATATTTGTTTCATGAATGGAATCAGGTTTATTATTATTATTATCCTCCTCATCATCATCATTATTGCTGTTACTATTTTATATTTTTCCACATATGAATGCTTTGCCTGCATGTATGGATGTGCATCACATGCATACCTGATTCCTTCAGAGGTCAGAAAGAGGGGGTTGTGTGTAGAGGAATGTTAATTTAGAAGAACATGTCTGTTCTGGCCAGAGATCACATCCAAAGATCTTCCAGGTCTGTGTGATCCTGCTGGAATACAAACACGCCTTTAATCCAGGAGACAGAGGCAAGCAGTGAGCTCAAGGCCAGCCTGGTATAGAGCAAGTATCAGGTAAAGAAAAGCTTAGATCCAGGCGTGGTGTGCCTTTAATCCCAAACAAAGGTAAAGTTAGTTTGTAGAAGGAAGCACCTGTGTTTGAAAGTGATGTCTACTTGAGTGGCAGAAAAGGTGGCGAATCAGAGAAGATCTGACAGAATAGGACATGCCCAACTCTCGTGAGAAGAGAGAGGAAAGGAAAGCAACTTTAAGAGGCAGTTTTTTGAGGAAGAGGAGGCAGTTTTCACCAGGACAGTAATAGAGAGATGGGTTGCGGAGCAAGAGAGTTAGTTTGAGGCGAAGCAGAGCAATTCTGGGCTGAGAGAGAAGCCAGATTAAATAAATCAGCTGGGAGAAGAGTGTGAGCCAGAACAGCTGAGTTGAACCAGCCAGCCTAGAGCTCAGAAAGAACAAGCAAGGGTGGTAAGCTCATTAAGCAGTCTCAGAGGCTGAAACCATTCTAGGCCTGGGTTAGATAGTACAGAGGTTAGAGGCTTCCAGGACTAGGCCCAGGTTAGCAGAAGGAGGCAGTAAACCTCCCAGTCAACAACTGAGCCAGGAAAATAAAAGTTACTTTTACAATTGTGACCCTTGAGCTAGGTTATAAACCAGCATGTGGGTGCTGGGAATAGAACCCGTGTCCTCGGCAAGAGCAACACGTGCTCTCAACCACTGAAGCTCTATCCCTCTATCCATCCCCAAAAGGAATCTACTGAACTCTTTAAAATTTAGGCTGGGCATAGTGGCGCAAGCCTTTAATCCCCGCACTCCTTTAATCCCAGGCAGAGGTAGGCGGGTCACTGTGAGTTCAAGGCCAGCCTGGTCTACAAAGTGAGTCCAGGACAGTCAGGGATACACGGATAAACTCTGTCTTGAAAAAACAAAAAACAAAAAATTAGTTTTTGTTGTTGTTGCTCTTTTTGTTTTTAATGCAGCTTGGTTTTTTTGGGGGGAGGGGGGCTGGTTATTCTTTGGGTTTCCCCCTCCTTGGTGTTGGGGATTAAAGCCAGGCCTTGTACCATTGAGTGTGACACTCTGCCCTCACCTCCAGCCTCACCAGCACTGACCTCTGAAGTAGAGTTAGGGTTTTGCTCTCAGGCTGTGTGATTTGAAGACTTTGAGATATCAGCCGAGCAGTAAACAGCACACTAAACGAGATCGGTTCTGTTCGAAGACTGGTGCTTTGCTGCAGACCCACGCTTTGTAAATGTGAGTCCGAAAGCAATTTGAAGTGGAAATCTATCAGACAGAAAGGCACCGCTGACAGAATCCAGAAATACTTTCTTAGCTTTTGATGCTGGGGGCACAGGAAAGCCAGCCCTCTAAGAAGATACTCAATGTATCTTTGTGAAAATAGACAATGCAACTCCCTGTCCCTGTATGATTCAGGGCAGCAATAAATGGTTAACAGCTGGGCCTCTAGCCCCCTATATGTCCTTAGCTGGTGGCTATTATTTCATCCACCTTTATGGCGCTGTATTAATTACATTCTGACCAAACGTTTGACAGGAAGCAACCTAAGGGGCAAAGGGTGGCATGCGGCTTGTTGGGTCAGAGAGAAACTTGGGCGCAAGAGTTGGAGACATCATCTGCTCACGTTGTGCCCTGGAGCCAGAGAGCAGACCCGCTGAACTAAGACACCTCAAGTTCCCTCTAGTAACTTCCTCCCTCTTCTGAAGCCCTACCTCTTAAGGGTTCCACAGCCTTCCCAAACTGCGCCATCTGCTGGGGTCTAAGTGTTCAAGCACATGCGCCAGTGGTGGTGGGGTGGGCGTTGCACACTGAAGCCACAGCAAGGGTGCTGCCTACCCCATGCAGATTTTCCAGTTAGGTGATAGGAGTCAGGGGTGTAAAGCGCTGGACTTGTGCAGTGTAAGTGTTGCCCAGACCAGTAGTACAGGGTTCAGAACCACCTCTCTAGGGTTACTCAGACTGTCCGCAATTAAACCACTCCTGAATATTTTAAATTGAGGTAACTGGACCCTACCCCAGGGTAGAAAGAGTTGGGGTGTGTGTGTGTGTGTATGTAGGGGTGTACGCATGTGGGCAGGACATCATTCCTCATGCATGAGCCATCCATCTTGTGTTTTGAGATAATGTCTCTCATTGGCCTGAAACTCACCAGTTCAGCTAGGCTGACTGACTAGCCAGGTCCCCAGGGGATCCTCCTGCCATGTCATGTCCATGGGCACATACAGGAAGAACTTTACCACCTGAGCCATCTCCTCAGCCTTGATATGTGTTACTGTGAAGCTCTGTGGAATATAGTTGGGGTTCCTTCATAAAGACTGCCAAACATGCCAACAGGGAGAGAGTTAGTGTTTTTTTTTTCCCCTGAAATCTTGGCATCTTTCAGGGAACTTTGGCATGTGTGGGCTTTTGTATCCTGCATGAAATCAGGTTGCAAAGTTTGCATGCACTCACACACTTACGTTCGCATACACGTAGACACATGCGCACGCACACGTGTGTACAATGGTCCTGTGTGATGTTACATCTCGTCTCTCTTTTTCCTGCATCTGAGTTTCACCCCTTTGTTTGGCTTCCTCATGATTCTTCTATTCCATGCAAGGGTTGAAGTGGCAGGATTTTGTTTTTGTTTTTTGTTGTTTTGTTTTGTTTTGTTTTTTGAAGCTGCAGCAAACACTTACTGTAAGATCCGCCCTTTCCTTGACCATGTAATACTGTGGTTACTGTGGGTACGCACGGTGCTCTCCAGCGGCCCTTCAACTCCATAATCCATTTGATCCTTGTCTATGGTTTAACATAAAAGGATTTTTGTTTGTTTGGCTTTTGCCTGTGGATATGCAGGTTTCCCAACACTGTTCATTGAGGAGACTGTGTCTGTCCTCTTTTTGTCATCCACTGTCAGCCATATGAAGGGTCATTTGGTGGAATATGACTCAGTTCATTTCTAGCCTTACTGTTTTTATTTGTTTGTTTGTTTGTTTTTAGCAGTCCTCATCTCCCCCCAGTGCTTAATGGGTTTTTATGCCCCTCATCACCCAGAGTGCCGCTGAGTGGTGCTTGTCTGTTTTTATATGTGTATGTGTGTACCTGAGACCCCCAGCTCCTGCCTCTTGAATCTTCCTAGATGGTTAAAGATTCTAGACAGGCTGCAGTCAATACTGAACCTTCATGGCCTTCTGTTTCAGGTCTTTCGTATGCAAGTCACACGGTTGGTTTCACGCCGCCAACCTCGTTGACCCGAGCTGGAATGTCCTACTACAACTCTCCGGGTCTCCACGTTCAGCACATGGGGGCCTCCCACGGCATCACAGTAAGTGGCCCTGTGGAGGGCAGGCAGTACCTCGCTTCTGACCTGGTGCCAGGTGGTCTCTTAGAGGAGCTGAGGACTGCTCTTGTTAACCGTTTGCTGTCGCTTGGGTCACTTCTCCCTCCAGCTGTGGAGTGTTCCCATGAGTTTAACACTGAAGTTCTGGTGTTGAAACTAAGACCCCCCCCCCCCCCCCCCCCCCGATGTCAAGGCTCATCTTCACTCAGGGAAACTGCCCGCCCTCAGTGTATTTTTGAAATCTGGGCAGCGCCTTCACTGAACTGCGGCCAGCTGGTTGCCAGAAAGCGTCATCGGTGGTTTCTGTCACATCTGAAAATGCCTACTGTCAACGCCGTTGCTGTTGGCTGACCCTTGGTGGCCTTCCTAAAACTTGCCCTGCCTTCTAGTTCTACTCCTAATTTTCTCCCTTGGATTCAGGAAGGTCCAGCCCATCTCTTGAGGTCTACTGAGGAGCGTAGTCAGGCACGCTGGGCTGTGTGCTTGGCTCAGAGCATAGGAAGAAGGAGAGGCAAGGGCTCAGAGAGAGCCTTACCCAGTGGCACTACTTGGGGTGCCCATGTAAAGTCTTGTGAAGGCTGAAGGACCTTGTGTAAAGGTAGAAAATGTTGGATCCTTTCGCCTTGGAATGTTGTCTCAAAATATAAGAAACAAACTGAGTGGTGGAGGAAATTAAGGGCACGCTAGTGACAGTTTTTAAGGAGGTGTTATGACATCGTTATTGTCATTATTGTCTCATTAAAGGGCCCGGGTTGAGTGTTTGGCCAAGAAAGATGCATTGTCAGTTTAAGTTACTTCATGGCTCTGTTATCCCGGCTCATCCAGGAACCACCAGTGATAAAGAATAAACCCATGCCTTTCTTAACCCTCCTTGGCCTGGGTTCCCTTCTCCTCATCCCTGAATCAGGCTTTGTTGGAATCGACTAATGCCCTTTGTCGTCCCTGCAGAGGCCTTCACCACGGAGAAGCAGCAGCCCCGACAAGTTTAAACGGCCCACGCCACCTCCATCTCCCAACACACAGAGCCCTGTCCAGCCTCCTCCACCGCCTCCTCCGCCCCCCATGCAGCCGGCAGTCCCCTCGGCAGCGGCCGCAGCCACCTCGCAACCCACCGCCCCATCGCAGTCGCAGCAGCAGCAGCAGCAGCAGCATTCCGTGCACCCCTCCTCCCAGCCTTAATGCATGAGCTTAGTCAGAATCGCAAGTTGGGACTCGTCCGATGGAGCAGCCTTCTCAACGCCAAAGGCTTCCTTTCCTGGCATATTTGGATCTGATGCGTTTGCACTGAGGTCATCTGGCTCCCCTCCTCCTCGTGTCGTGAATGTTCGTCGGAAACGCAGCAGCGGGTGTTGTGGGTCTGCAACACTAACTGGACGACTTTTTCCTTCGGTGTTTTACTTGAATCTCCGTGCCCGTCATTCCCTGGCTGGGACATTGCTATCTGGTATTTGGTAACGAGCAAACCCTACCCCGGGGGGCCCCAGGGCTTCTTTTTCTTGGCTTTTAGGTTTGTTTTAAAAAAAAAAAAAATAGGAAGGGAGTTTTTTTGTTTTTTTAAGGTAATTTTTCTCTGTGAGTTTGCAGGAAATCACTGAGCTTCTTGGTAACCCTCCTTCTCCAGGTCACAGTGAAGTTTACCGAACACACCCAAGAATCCATCACTACAGCTCAGACCTTTGCGAGCCTGACTCCGTGTAGGGTTGGAAGTTAGATGAATCGGTGCCCACACCATGTCTAGTCTAGAGCTTTCTACAGACACACTTTTTACAGATTTTTTTTGATGTAAACTGACCGCCACGTCTCTTGTTTAAAAACAAAAAACAGCCTACAGAAACAAGTCACACAGCTGTACCTTTTCCACACGTGTGTCGTGGAAATTATTGCCTACTAAGATGTGATTTTTCTTTTCCTTCCTCCTTAGTGTTAATCCACCTAAGCCAGTCCCCTCTGATGCCTTCCCACCAGTGGTCTTGATGGCTGATTCGAATGTGGTCTTGGAATCTCTGCTGCAGGGGGCCATGAGATTGTTGACAGAACCAGTGTGGTTACCCCTCCCCCTCTTTTGTGTTGTCCTGAGACAGGGGCTGAGCAAGTATTTCCAGGGGTGCAAAATGCTGCTGGGAAATACTGATTGCAGTGTGGGTGACGCTCTAGCATGACGGCCAAGGAGCACCTGGCAGAAAGAGCAAGTGTAGCAAGCAGCTGGGCTCTCCAGCCCTGATGGCTGCTCCCTTGGCCCCATCATAAGCAAGAAGAGTACCAGGAAGGTTCTGAGCACGAGTGCCGTTCGTTCGTTCGTTCGGCACAGATAAATCCTCAGTTTCACGTGGGGTGGAACCCCGAGTGGCTGTCTCGTCACCTTCGTTTTCTGTTTGTCCGCGGTTGCTTCGTGCTTTGGTAGTCGAGTGCTTTTTTCCCCCCCTACCTGTGTTTGCATATTTATATATGCTGTGGATGAAAATAACTTACTAGAGAATGTATATTTTATGATGAGAAGCGTGAATCTGTTGGATATAATCAGAGAACTGAAAATTAATTTATCAGTAATTTTTAAAGAGTCCATGTTTGTGACAACCATCTCAATAGCAGTTCCTCGAGGATGGAGCACACTCTCCTGCGAGCGAGGAATACCCCCGGAGACATTGTAGATATTTAATATTGTACAGTCTAGCAACCTCCGATTTTGCCTTCGAATGCATATTTAAGAGTTAACAGAATGAGAAGGTATTACTGGATAATAGTGTTTGACGGCGTTTTAAGAACTTGAGAGTAAGAACAACCATAGGACGCTTCACCTCTTCTCTTCCATCCCTAAACTGAGAATGTTGTCCTCCAATGACCAGGAAGAAGCTGTCGGTCTGTGAAGGTTTTATTCACGAGGTGTGTGTGTCTGTGTGTGTCTCTGTGTGTGTGTGTGTGTGTGTGTGTGTGTGTGTGTCTCTGTGTGTGTGTGTGTGTAAGATAGACAAGCCGTAGTGCATCTATCAGGCACAGGGTGGAGTCTGGCATCTCCTGGTCAAGGCAGTAAGTAGGTTTTCAGTGTCAGACGAAAACTGGGATTTTCTCCAGCAGCTCGATGGCTCTCTTGGTACATTCCAAGGAAATTCTGAGGCTGGGCAGACAGATTCTTCCTTCACGGTACAGTCTTGATTTTCTCCTCCCCACCCCACCCCCACCCCCAAGAGAAATATGGTAATGTGTTTACAAGAATCTTTTCTGGGATTGTAGATTTCAGTACTGTTGGCCGGCAATTTATACTCCAGCACACAAGTCCATCCTGTGACGTTCTTCCCCTCCGCTGCCCATCAGTTCGCTTACGTCCTAGAAGCGCAAGAGCGGAAACCCTGTGGAGCCTTTTAGAGAGAGGCTCTTGGCTTCCGGACTTGCCCTGGGAAATGTACTTGGAACCCCTGTAGGCCCTTCACCTCACCTCAGACCCACCTCCTTCCAGCGTAATCCAGCTGCCGCTCCCTGCAGGCGTGTCGAACCAAGAAAACAAACACTACTCTCTGAACTTCGGATGTTTTCTGTCACTTTTGAAGCAAGTAGCGGTAGGAGGTAAGAGGGTCAGATACTGAGCCCCTAGGGACAGGAGCCTCCTTACTGCGGGAAACGCACTTAGGTGGGTTGAGGCTGGACACGGCTCCTATAGATTCAGTGCCCCCACTCTCACAGGCTAACCCTGGATCAAAAACCAGTAGCTACCCCTCAGCAGGTGAGAGCAACAGTACCTTCAGTGGCTTCATTTCCGGTCTTGCTGACAGAGACCCTCGGGTACCACTGTGCTGCTAATTGGGTGAGGGTTCTGTTTCCAGATGACCTCACCTTTGTACAGAACCCTGTCCACGAACCCAGCACCCCAGCACCTTCTGAGCTCTCTTACACTCTCTCTCGCTCTCTCTCTCTCTCTCTCTCTCTCTCTCTCTCGCTCTCTCTCGCTCTCTCTCGCTCTCTCTCTTGTCAAGCATGCTGGCATTCTAGACAGAATTCTAGACCTTTGGAAGTATTTTAAGGTTTTATTTAGATGTCTTTGTTGCCTGAAAGGATTTTTCGATTCTGAGGTCCTGAGACACAGACCAGTGACCATGGATGAATGTGTAAAACCTGAATGTGGCTCTGATGGCTTGTGCTGCTGTGCCTTCATCATTGGCTCCTGATTCGACCAGAAATAACTGATAATGTGAATTTATGTTGATCCTTCAGTTGTGGGAAAACAGTGTGTACGCCCCATTGTTAAGTAGACAAGAACTTGGCCCTGGGCAAAGCTCTGCTTTTGGAAGTTGCCCAGTATGACAGGAAAATGACTGTGGGTGCTTCAGAACGTTGTTGTTGTTTTTTTTTTAAGTGTAGAGGAAAGTTTTCTTTGTGACTTGTTCTTCTGTCTAGTATTTGTCTAATAGGTTCACTAGTGCTGAGAGCTTATAGTTATGACCACCAAAGACATGAATAGTAAAACTTGTATTTCCAAATTATTAAAGAGCCAGCCATTGACACTTCTCCATGGTTCCTTCTCAGAAGCCATTGTGAGAGACTAAACAAATTATTAGGGCTTTTTGTTTTAATTTTTAGGATTTTTTTTTTTTTTTGAATTTTTGATAAAAGTGTGTTAGCCTAATGTTTGGGGGAGCATTTCCCAGAATGCTCAGCAGTTGTGATTACTGGCCACACCCAGGTCACCTTTCCTGGGATCCTCTGTGCGTGCTAGCATGGGTGCTGTGTGTGTACGCACGTGTGCGTGTATGCATTCATGCCTTAACTCGGGTTACTGCTCAACTTTGCTCTTTGACTTGGCCCTCACCATCGTCAGGTTGTGCTGTGCGTCTTGATCTGAACTTCACTCTGGCAAAAACTAAGTCACAGGCCCCACAGGTTGGAACGCATTCCTTTGGAAGAATGTCCGGTCAGATGGACTCCACATTGTCTTCACAGACTTTATTTGGGATTTTGTTTGGAAAGAGAGCAGACTGTGAAGTAGAAAGAAGTGGACAAAGAAGAGAGAGGAGAGCCAAATGCTAGCGCGCCCTCTGCCTCTGCACGTCCGTGTGCTCTGTGTGCCGTTCTCATAGCTTGTCTAACACCTGGAGTTCAGGTAACAGTGGCAATCCCGACATTCTCTGCTGGAGTTTCGAGAGATGTAAGACGTCCAGTTAATGTCTTATTTACTTTATGTTGATCGGTCTTTACTACATGTGCTGAATCAGAAAACCTAAATAAAGATAATTTTTTTTAAAATGTACCTCTTGAACCATAAACCTGTCTCTTCGTTCTTTCTGGTCCTTTGAGTTGGAAGTGGTCGTTGTGTAGTGTTGGCTCCAACAGACATTCAAACTAAATTCAGTTATTTAACTCCAGAGGCGTCCGCGAGGAAATAAGTGTAGGAAGAAGGCAGCATAAAAGGGACTGGTGTGGTTTCCTGTCTTAAACAAAAATAAGTACGAGAAAAAAATTCATGCAAATGGGTACTTCTGCATGCCTGCATGCCTATGCGCTGCATGTAGTTGGTGCCCGTGGAAGCCAGAAAGAGGGCATTCAGTCTCTCACAACTGGAGTTACAAGTGGCTGTGAGCCGCTGTGTGGGTGCTGGGAGTTGAACCCAGGTCCGCAGAGGTTTCCCACGGTTTTGTGTCATGGTAAGAGTGCTGGCTACCCTGGTGTGCTGTGTTTTCAAGTTTGAACAGTAAACCAAAGGGATTATAAAATGGAAGCTGCACTCCCAGAATGCATCTGCCACCGTAGGATGTTTCCGCGGAAAGATTACAGTGACCTGGACAGCAAGGCTGTCATGAAATGCTGTGCCTCGGTCACTCAGGTATGTAACCTGGTATGGATAAACCTGTGACACTGAGCCTAGGTCAGCAGCACTCATTGTTTCTATGCAGTAACTGATAATGTACTTTTTGATGTATTCCTACTTATTAGAAAATTTACTCGGGCCAGTGAAATTACCCAGCACATAAATGTATCGGCTACAGGCCTGACCACCTGAGTTTGAGCCCTAGGGCCCCCGTAGTAGGAGAGAGCCAACTCCTACAGGTTGTCCTCTGACCTCTAGACTCCCTTCAGTACACACACAAAATTAAAAGGAAGTAACAAAATTATCCATAAAACAGCTTGCTGTGTGACACAGGCAGGAACCTCGGTACAGCTCATGTGCCTGCATTCCACCAGCAGGTCAGGAAGATAATGTGTACACTAGAGAATACTTGGGGTTGGTGTCCATGTGTTAGAAGGGTGTATGGCTTACCGTTTGCATTTTGGTGAGGCTAAGGGTGGCAGTGCACAATAGCAAAATTCCTTTAAGGGACGCAGTTGCCAGGAATTCCTAATGTCTCATTGGGTCAGATTGTTTAAATCTACCCCCCACCTTTATTTCTAATACAAGGATATGCTTTGGATCAGAAGGCTTCCAAAGTAATTAATTTTTTTTTTTTTTTAATTTGTGTGCATTGGTGTGAGGGTGTCAGATCTTGGAGTTATACACAGCTGTGAGCTGCCATGTGGGTGCTGGGAATTGAACCCCAGGTCCTTTTAGAAAAGCAGGCAGTGTGCTTAACCACTGAACCATCTGTTCAGCCTACCAAAGTAATTAATTTTCAGGCAGAGTTAAGAACAGGTGGGTGGAGCCACTGTGCCAGTTGAGGTGATTCCAGGAAGTGGAGTCAGTGGTGGAAGGGAAGTAGCTCAGGGTAGGTGAACTGGCTGCTTGCCCTGCTGAGCAGAGAATTGTCCTGACAGCAGGTGGGGCTGCTGGGCCACCAGCTCCTTTCACCTAATCAGATAAAGGCAACTCTGGGAGGAAAGCTGTTCTCTCTGTATCCAGGTTGTCTGTGTTTCGCTTCCAGAGTCTTGTGAGGCAGCAAAGCTACTAATGTCTGCTCCATGCTACCTGATGGATTCCAGGAAACGACACAGTCAGCATGGTAAGGTCAGGTCGGGGGGGGGGGGGGGGGGGGGGGGGGCGGCGACGCTAACCATTTCACCATTGCTTGTAGACGTAGCTGAAGTGTGGATGGAAAAACCAGAATGCATTTCTTAATGAGGCATTTGTCATTGAAAAGAAACACAGATGGCTGACTTCCATAGAAAAGGCTGGAAGGCTGTCGTTGCACTGTCATAGTGCACAGGCTGAGGGGGGGTCGGTGTACCAGGATGGCAGGGAGCACCTGGTCCTCTTGAGAGCCACTCTGTCCATCACTATACTTATTTAAAGCATGGGCCTGCAGGCTTTTGGGCTTGTGACGTACTTGGAGAGGGCATGTGACGCATACGGGAAGCTCAGCACAGCTAGTCCTTATGTTTGTTCATAGGAAAGAGGAACAAATTAAAGCCTGGTATGGAGAAAAGCATATACCAAAAGTTCTAGGACTTAAGTACAGATAAGAAAATTAAATGTACCCAGGAGACCTTGGTAAATAAGTCTCAAGTTATGAAGTAAGATTAGTGTTTTTGAATGGTCTCACCTTGTCTAGCATCTTAAAGTGCTGGTTCTCAACCTGTGGGTTGCGACCCCTTTGGAGGTCAACCCATTCATAGGGGTCACCTCTAAAACCATCTGAAACACATTGCTTCTTTACATTATGATTCATAACAGTAGCAAAAGTACAGTTACAAAGTAGCAATGAAAACAATTTTTATGGTTGGGGGTCACCACAGCATGAAGAACTGTATTAAAGGGCCGCAGCGTTAGGAAGGTTGAGAACCCGCTGCTGTAAAGTGCAAGTGGGGCCTCTTAGTATGTGTTTAGCGGGCTGAGCTTCGGAGGGACTCCCAGGTCTGCCTTTGTAGAGAGACCTAAAAAGCAGCATGTTTAAAAGCCCTGGCCCTCCTGACTGGTGCTCGCCTTTAATAATCCCAGCACTACAGGGAGGCGGTCGTAGAAAGATGTCTGAGTTCCAGGGCTGTACAGTGAGACCTCGTCTCATAACCAACATTTGTGAAAACAGCCCTGATTTGCATTGCTTGCCAATTTCCTGAGTGCAGTTATTCCAATGACAGCTGACTTCAAGCTGTATGTAGCGTCACGTAGTTTTGTTTGCCGTGTGGCTGT
Source organism: Acomys percivali (assembly GCA_907169655.1). Classification (NCBI taxonomy): domain Eukaryota; kingdom Metazoa; phylum Chordata; class Mammalia; order Rodentia; family Muridae; genus Acomys; species Acomys percivali. The sequence goes on along the minus strand of OU015751.1, from coordinate 13,283,648 downwards.
GTTAACTCTAACCTTGTGCACGTGAGAAAAGACAGAAGCTGGGATGTGACTTAGTGCTAGCTAGATCACTTACTTGCCTAGCGTGCACACAGCCCTGGGTTCTCTCCCCCGTGCCACATATACTGGAAGTGGCAGTGCCTACCCGCAGTTCCAGCACTTAAGAAGTGGAAGGCTGGAGAACCAGGAGTTCAAGGTCATCTTCAGCTACATAGACCAGACTCTGTCTCAAAGAAGATAATAACAACATTAGAATTAATTTTAAAAAAGTATGTTGTTTAAGGATTATCATTGTCTCATATGTAACTTTTATCCAAATGCCCTATAAATTTTAAGTGCCTCTGTTGTTCAGCCAGATCACTGTGTTCCTAGATATAATCGTTGGATCCCATGAGCTTTGCCCCGGCACATCTGGGCTTGAGGTCAGTAGGGGCTTCGCTGTCCAGCAGACATGCTCATCCTTGGCACAGCCCAAGAGAAAATCTTAAACTTACTTCAGTGTGAGTTTTGCAGTTTGGGGGAGCAGCTGGTTGGTTTGTGACCTCACCCGCACCTGTTTCGAGCATGAACTTTGTAGATGATGATGGGGTACCATAATTGCAAAGTCTGGACATGCAATAGCCTTTGGTGCTTGGCAATTCCCTCATGGGGCATTGTCGGGGGTGGGGGTGGGGGGGGCAAGTTGAGACTCCCTTGGGAATGTCAGGACCCTTAACAGCTGCCATGTACCAAGAGCAAAGTTACCATTCTCTGACCGTGTCACAGTATGGTTTTCACATGCGGTTTTCCACCCTCCCTGCATTTGTGTGCCTTTTGTCATCACCCTGTGCTTCCGACCAGGCAGGACAAGAGGCCAGAAGCTACAGAAACAGGAACATTAATTAATACGTCAACGGAGGAGCTCGAGTGGATGATCCCTTCCTCTCAGCTGTCTTGTTGGATGCTCGAGATGCACTTGGCTTTCCTTCATCTTGTTCTCTGTCCTGTGTTTGACAAACATCAAATGACTTGCCCGGGATCAGTTTGCAAAGCCTGCTTCCACAATCATGTGATCTTAGCCGCTTAATGGGCACAAACAGCCGAGGTGAGATGCAGGGTGAGAGGTCAGTCTTTGATGGTGTGCCTCCGAGGTACACTCAGTGTCGTGCTGGCCACATCAGGTACTTGTGGCATCTTCTAACTTATTGTCACTATTCCTAGGTCAGTGCTTCCGAATAATAATGCAAAGGTGTTTGCTAACTGGCCACATAGTATCAGCAGCATGTTCCTTGAAATCAGTGTTTCTCAACTTTCCTAATGCTAGGACCCTTAAGTACAGTTTGTCATGTTGTGGTGACCCCGACAATAAAATTACTTGCTGCCTCTTCATAACCATAATTCTGCTACTCCTAAGAATTGTAATGTAAGTCTTTTTTTGGAGATAGAGGTTTGCCAAAGGGGTCACAACCTACAGGTTGAGAACCACTGCTTTAACCTACCCTCATGTATGTACACATGTGTGCCACAGCACATTTATGTAGAGGTCAGGAAACAACCTTGTCTTGTGAGCACCCACAGATCCTGTCTGCCTCCCATCTTTTCAGAAGAGTATTGGAGTTACAGACAGACACACTACCTGCCATGTCTGGTTCTGTGTATTTCAGGAATCCAAGCCAGGGTCTTATGCTCAGCAAGCATATTACCCAATGGACCACCTCCCACCACCCAGTGGACCACACCCACAGCAGATCATCTTTGACACTCTGAGCCCCTGTTCCATGTGGATCACCACACCTTCTGTCTTGGCTCTTAAACCCAGTGGTTCGTCAAGCTAAAAGTGAAGAGCTCTGAATCACAGAGACACCCACCCACCCACCCCAAGTCTCTGCTGTCCCCACTGTTCACAGGGACAGAATATGTTAGGCTGTCAGGTTGAAGTCTAAATCAGAGCAATGGTTTCTGTAGATTCTACCAGTACCAGGTTTCCCCCATTCTGCCTCATAAGCTGAAGAGAACTTCCTGGTTTTCCTTGCTTTTTATTGAGAGAGAGGGCAAGCCAGAAGAAGTAGAGATGCTTGTAAAGCAATTAAACAGTAAGCATTGCCTTTTATATTATTCTTTGTGTGCTTTAGGGGAAAAACAGTTGCTTTACGTTGGCAGTAAGGCCCTCCATTGATGAGTACCTTTCACTGCCTTTAGAGAGAGCAAAGGTTATTCGTATTATCGCCTGTTTTATACAGGGAGCCCCCTCTCCACTTCCTTCTGAGACTGGAGCAAGGGAGGGATTTGATCTTGAATATGTTCAAGCCTATGCCCTGAGTTATATTTTGTGTATTTTTGGAGAATACTTGGGTTGCTTGTCAAGCTTGGATTGACCTAGTTATGTCCCTGGAGGGGAGTTCCTTCCAGGGAGAGACTGTTGGTGCTCATCCACGCTGAGCACCAAGTTAGTTTGTGAGACTTCCATTTCAACAGGATCTAGTGTCCTCAGTTCTGTTTCCAGAAACACCAGAATACACGGTCCATTTGGTGCCTGGCATGACTTCCTTTGCCTCCTTGCTTGCCTTTCCCCTTCTTTCTGTCTTACCACCAGTGGGCTCGCTTTTGCCACAGGCACACCTGAGAATCTTGAGAACACGGGATTCAGAGAGTGTCTTGGAACCAGAATGTCTGCTGCCAGAGCATGTGACCTCTGACACTGTGTCCTTGGATGAGTGATGCTGCCCCTCTGAATCTGTTTTCTTGTCTTCCCTGTCAGACTGTATGAGGATGTCTCTGGCCCTCCAGGACACTCTCCAGAACTGAAGCTGAGGACTGTTATACACCCCCTGCATTCAGTGGTTTTCTGTAGTCTCAGTTTTCTTAACCAATATATTTTATTACAACTTATTAACTGAGCTCACGTCATTTATAACCCAACTAACCAAAACCATAGGAAATGAGGATTAAAGAACACAACAACAAAACCGTAAGGATATCAGTTCCGAGGAACGATTCTCCTGGTGTAATCAGCAGGATTTCTTCTGCTGGAACCTGGAGTAACCAGAACCCAGAACCTTAGCTGGAGCCAGAGCCCCAAAGCCTTCCCTCAGGCAGTTCTCTCTAGGAGCGTCTCAAAGTACAGTGATGAACAGCCAAAACTATCCGAAGTTTCCAAAAAGCCTCGCCTCCAGTTCTGGGCTCATTTATATATCTGCTCCCAGAGTCTGGTCACAAGATCTTTTCAGCTGGCAACAATCAAGCTCCCACACGAGGTGGTTGGTCTTCAAGTGGATTAATAGCACCTGTTCTCATACAAAACCCACATTTGGGATCCAAAAAACAGGTTTATCTCTCCTTCAATTTTCCAGACCCAAGATGGCAGCTGCTGTAGCTCCTTGAATCTCTGCTTTCATAAAGTTTCATAAAGTTGCAAAGAAACAAAAAAGATATCTGTATTATTATTCTTCAATGGTGACCCTAATTTCCTGGCACTGGCCTAAGAATATTGCAGATGAAATTGATAATATTACCTTTTAGAATTTTTTTTTTCCTGTCTTTTCTACTGGGTGCTACTGTGCACACCTGTAATCTCAGTACTTGGGAACTGTCACTGTTGGTTGGATTTAGAATTGCCATGGCAACACACTTCTGGGTGTGCCTGTAAGGGTCTTTCCAGAAAGGTTTCACTGAAGAGGGAAGACCCCTCTTGAATAAAGATGGCAGGGTTCTGTGATCTTATGTCCTTGAGAAATGAATGGAAAAGAGGAAGTGGGATACTGGTGGCCTCTGTGTCGGCTTCATGACTGGACACAGTGTGACCAGCCACCACACATGCCCATGCCCATGATACAGCTTCCATGATGGACCCTACCCACCTTTAGATGAAGAGCCCAGAGAATCGCTTTTTGAAAAATATTATTGATAAAGCAACAAGAGTAACTGGTGCATGGAGGCAGAAGAATCATGAATTCACGGTCGGCATGGTTACATTG
>OU015751.1:13241138-13264820 GCA_907169655.1 Acomys percivali | reverse complement strand
CTCTCTCTCTCTCTCTCTCTCTCTCTCTCTCTCTCTCTCTCTCTCTCAGCAAGCTTAAACTTAACATCCCCAAAACATTACGTTTCCATACAATATAACAACAGACTAGAACCATTAAAAAAGAGATAAACACACACACTTATGAACTTATATACAAATAGTTTTTCTTAACACTGTACAATTAAATAAGAAATATCTCCACCAACATATATGTAAGAGCTAGGAATAGAAAGTCTTGAAAGAAGCCAGGTGGTGGTGATGGCACACCTGGCTTCTTTAATCCCAGCACTTGGGAGGAAGAGGCAGGCAGATCTCTGTGAGTTCGAGGCCAGCCTTGTGAGCAGAGTAAGTTCCAGGGAAGCCAGGTCTATACAGAGAGACCCTGCCTCGAAAAACAAAACAATAACCAACAGAATAAGAGAGAATTGAGAGAGAGAGAGAGAGAGAGAGAGAGAGAGAGAGAGAGAGAGAGGGAGGGAGGGAATCTGGGGAAAACAGAACCCAAAGAGAGGTGAACAGGTTAAAGTTTGTGTTAAACACCTGCTGAGTGATATTTACCATTGGCTTACAGTCACCCAAGGAAACAGGTGTATGCTGGCCATATTTGACCAATGAAGAAGATGAATCTTGAAGGATGCGTGCCAGCTTGAGGCCAAAGTGAGGACATGGCAAAGGAAGGCCTTGTTCTACAATATTGCGTTTCCTCCAAAGGTAAATAAAAGTACATTAATAAGATAATCTTGTTAAAACTGGAGCTGTATTTTGTTTTGTTTTGTTTTTAAACAATAATGTTCCACTCTGGTCTGTTGCTATATTTATCATTTCCCTGATTTATTGTCTCATTGCCCATTTGAAAATATTTCATGAAAAGGTTAAATTTACCCTTTTCCCATCTGACAATGCAATCTCTTTCCCTGTTTTCTTATTTCTTGGATTTCCTAATGGTTGGTATTAAAATATAACCTGTAGGGGCTGGAAAGATAGCTCAGCAGTTAAGAGCACTGTCTGTTCTTCTAGAGGACCCAGGTTCAATTCCCAACACCCACATGGCAGCTCACAACTGTCTATAACTCTAGATCCTATGTCTCTGACACCCTCATGGCAATGCACATAAAGTAAAACATTTTTTAAAAAAGAAAAAAAATATATAACCTTTGAATTGCTTTTGAAAGACTTTTGAAAAACAAAGATCAGTCCTTTAGACCCTGGTTTGTGGTTTGTTTGTTTGTTTGTTTGGTGGTGGTGAGGTTGTTTTGTTTTGTTTGTCATTATTAATTACAAATGCATACCAACTTCGATTTCTTTCAAGGGATGGCTGTCTTCTCAGATTTGGTCCAGTCTTTGATGCAGGGTTTCATAAGTGGCTCAATGAAGTGTGAAAGGAATTGGACCTTTGAGACATTGACCCCCGCTGCCTCTTACCTAACTGTTCTGAGATGTTGGATATTTAACCAGGGAATACGTAGGGTCAAACTGAGCATGAAAGAAAACTCACAAGGTCTGACTTTTTCTCAACACTTGTATCTTCAGACTTCTTCATATAAGGTTTCTTCCTGCATACAAGAGCTGCGGCTGCTTTGCCAGGCGTGGTGGTGCACGTCTTTAATCCCAGCACTCAGGAGGCAGAGGCAGGTTGACCAACATGAGTTCAAGGCCAGCCTGGTCAACAAATTGAGTCCAGGCCAGCCAAGGCAACACAGAGAGAGTCTCGAAAAACCAAAAAGAATTATTAAAAAAAAAAAAAAAAAAGAGCTGCGGCTGCATACAAAGGGTCTCCTGCATACAAGACTTCTGCTTATGAGGGCCCTCTCTTGTAAATGTACTGTGTTTCACTTCAACCCACCTAACTAGGGTTTCTCAGAGCCTATATCAGGTCAGGGACAGTTAAGAAAAGTCGTAGCTATGTCCAAGCACTCGTTTCCTGCCCCCAAAATCATCCCTGCTGTAGGCTATCTGTTAGAAACATGGCGTCTAAAGCTGGATGGCACAGGTGCAAGTTCTGGCTTGACCTCTTAGGGCTTGATTACGCCGCCGGGTCTCAGCTTCCTACCTAAGACACTTCCTAAGTGCCTGCGTCCCAAGTTTGTAGAGAAAATGAAATGAGACGATGGTCTCCGCATACATTCTAAGCACAGGGCCTGGCATAAGGCGAAATTGTTTACTCAGAGGTTATTAAGTATCCTCGAGGGCAGTGGTTCTCAAGTTGTGGGGAAGGTGTGTGCGAAGCATTTTCTATCAGCAAGTAAGTAGAATCAAAAGTAAGCTTTGTCACTGTGCACGGGTCACTTTCCTTCACTCTTCAAACACTGGTTCCTTCTGCTAGCCACCACCATGCTGGGCATCCAGGTCAATGCAATGGACCAGACACAAGCTTCCTCTGGTGGGCTTCATAGTCTAGAAGGGCAACATTGAATGAAGGCTCAGTAGAGCCGTGATTGGGGACTGACAGGAAATGTATCGCCGGGGTGTATCGAAAACACTGTGGGGGTGGTTCAACTCACTCCCTGCAGCAGCTTCCGGGAGCTTGATAGTTAAACCTGACCCTAGAGCCTTTGAAACCCCTGGATCCTGAACCTACACTGTAAAAGCCGCCGGCCCCCTCCCCAGCATGGTTCGTCTGTGCATGCGGAGTGCGTGTTTGCTTGCGTGCGTGCGTGCGTGCGTGCGTGCATAAATGTGCAGCAAGTGGATTAAGAGTCTTCTCCAGCTGCTCCACAGTGGTACTACCTCTGGGCAGGAAGCTTAACTAACTGAGCCTCATGCTTCTTTCATGTTTGACAAAGAAGGAAGGGAGGGAGAAAGGAAGGAAGGAAAAGGGCAGAGGGGAGAGGGGAAGAGAGAGGAAGAAAAGCCATTAATAACATCTGCTATGTATATCATGTATATACCATGGCTGGTTGTGTATATGCAGATGTACACACATACTTGCAAACACACACACACACACACACACACACACACACACACACACACACGGAACACTATTTTTAAAAAAAGAAAAAAGAATAGCTGTGTGAGGTCAGGTACCTTCAGCTCCCATCAGGCACGAGGAAAGGCCTGTCGTCGTAAACTATACCAGTATCTGCGGCATGGACCTATGTGTGCAGTCTGGATCGGCTGACATGTTGTTTTCTATGGCATTTCACAGAACTTAGTGTCTGCCTATGTGGTCGTAATCAAGCCCGGACTGAACGCTGGCAGACGGCGTTCCCTGACTTGGCACCAATAAGGATGAAGTAGCATGACTAAGCAGAAGACTTATGCTGTTCGTTGCGTAACCTCTTGGGACTGAGTCAAGTGGCCTTATGTCCGTCCCAGTTCTGTTTTCCTGGAAGAAATTGTCTTGTATTTGAGAAGAGTTCAGATACGTGCCTGCAGAGACTTTCTTTCTTTTGGGGGCTTGATTTTTTAAATTTAAAAATTTTTTTCTTTTTTTAGACAGTGTCTCACTATGTAGCTCCAGATATCCAGGACCTTCATCTATAGAGCAGACTGGCTTTGAATTCACAGAAATCCACCTGCTTCTGCCTCCTGAGTGCAGGAATTATAGGCGTGTGCTACCATGCCTGGCTTGCAGCAGCTAGCTTTCTTTCTTTCTTTCTTTCTTTCTTTCTTTCTTTCTTTCTTTTTTTCCAGCTTTCTTACTTATCAATACTCATGTCTAGAACTGGAGTGCCCTGTGCCATGTGTATTTACATACTCCATGAACTTTAATACGTACAAACCAGTCAACGAAGACTTCCCATTTCATAAGCAAGAAAACAGAGGTCCGAAGGTATTTTGTAAAAGGCTGGAGTTCCCACAGGACATCTTACCTGTGGTGGCACAGCCAGAAGATGGCAAGATCAAGAGGCAGCCATGGACCACCTGCCCCAGAACCCTGCTCCTAGCCATTCACCAAGACCCCAGCTCCAGACCCTGGTGCCAAGCCACATTCCTGACCATTATTTGTTACCCCCCCCCACCCCTGCCCACCCCATATCAAGCCAGAGAAGTTTATGACATCCTCGATTCCCCATTTGGAAGATAAGAGCTTGCTATGGTAATGGAGTATCTTAATCTTCAACTCAAGGGTAGGGCGAGTAAAATGGGCAAATCTGCAATGTGCTGACTTGCCTGTTTCAGCCTCCCCTGAAGCTGAGCCTTCAGCCCTTGACAAGGTGGCATGCGTATTCTCCAGCCGTCCAGCTCCATTGCTTTGTGTTAATCAGTATGCCTCAGTATGCCATAAGGCCTTGCAAATAGAAGCCTCGGTTCTGCACTGAATAAACATGGTAGCCATAAAGTAACTTTTTAAAATTTTCTTCTTCTTTGACAAATTTGTACATGCATATAATTTATTCCTATCGATTTCACCCCACTCCTCCTAGATCCACCCCCATTCCCTTCCCATTTTCTTGTATTTTTAATAGCCCACTGGTTCCAATAGTATGGGGTCATCCACCAGAGTGTGGTTGACCAACCAGGGGTCTCACACTTACAGAAAATTGGCGCTGTTGGGTGGCAGGCAGGCCTCTTCCAACTTTAAACATTCCCTTCACGGGTCAGGAAGTTCATGAGACTGCAGAGGGAAACAAATCGCTCGCATGTCTGGCAAAGGAGAAAGTTGGAAGATCCTCAAAAACTCTCCAGACTATAGAAGGATTTTTACTGGGCGAGGCTCTGATCGGCCCAATCGCTGAGCGGGGATTTCTCAGATGGTGAGCTGTGTGTGCAAGGTGTGTAGAGCATGTCAGAGATGCAGCCTTTGTAAGTTGTTACTTATGTTAGGGTGGTCTTTTTGGTGATACAGCTGTTTTTGAGTTGTTCCTGATCCCATAAATAACCCCTCAACCATATTCATGTGTTTTTGTTGTTTTTGTTTTTGTTTTTGTTTTTGTTTGAGACAGAGTTTCTCTGTGTAGCCTTGGCTGTCCTGGACTTGCTTTGTAGACCAGGCTGGCTTTGATCTCAAAGTGATCTTCCTGCCTCTGCCTCCCCGAGTGCTGGAATTAAAGGCGTGTGCACCTCGCCTGGCTAACCATACTCATGCTAATAACCATAATAAGAATGTAGTAACTCTTCAGGTTGGACGTTGGTGCAATTGTTACGTTAGCCTGTCATGGCCCCCCCCCCTTTCTGGAGTGAGAAGATGCATGTGTGTGTGCGCGCGCTACATTTTTGTCTCCCTAAGAAGAGTCTGTCACACAATACTCTCCCTCTTCCAGAAGCCATAAACTGTCTATAGCTTGTGAACCCCTTCCCAGCCAGGCTACAATGGTGACTGGCTTGATCTTGTGCAGGCAACCACAGCTGCTCGGAGTTCGTGAGCACAGCAGTCCTCTCATGTCCATAAGATACTTTCTCACTCTGGTCATCCCTGACGTCTGTTCCCGTCTATGACAGTGGCTGGGTCTTGGGAGGATGGGTGTGTATAGATGTCCCGAGTGTGACACAGCACTCCCCTGATATTCATTCTCTGTACTTTGACCAGTTATGATTTCCTGTGTTATGACCATGCAGTGCAAAGAAACTTCTCTTATAAGGTCTGAGAGCTGCACTAAGCTATGGCTTTAGAGATATTAACCATCATTGTGTCTGTTTAACAGAATAACAGTAGTGGGGTGCCCACACCGAGAGCTGGGTGTTCCCAATCATAGATTCTTGGCTAGATTTACAGTACCAGTCCTGTGTTTCCTCCTGTGAAGCAATCCTTAAATCCAGTCAGAAAGTGGTTGGTTATCTCCATAACATTCATGCCACTTCTACACCCATGGGCATACCTCTAAAGGAATAGAACTAATGAAAAAAAAATCTATATTAAAGGGGGGCTTTCTATGACTGGTTTATATGGTATGGCTAGTTCAGACATAGCTGTCTTACACTGTTGAGTACAAGAGTCTGGCAGTTGCTTAGTCCACAAGGCTGGTTGTCTCAGTAGTACCAATCTGGTTCTGGAAGCCTCGATGATTCATGGAGAGCTGTGGTCTTCAATCTGTGTTAGAAGCACAAAGAAGTTGGTCCTAACACCAGCAAAGGAACACCTTAGCAACAGGATGGATGAACTTGCCAGAGAGAGTGAGGGCAAGCAGGAACAAATCAACGTTTCCTTCTCCCATACCCATATCCTTTATCTGAGCTGCTACCAGAAGGTGCCACCTGCCTTAAAGCAGGGTATGGAGGTGTCTTCCTGTTTCACATAATGTGACCAAGAAGATCCCTCTTTGGGGATTTACCCAACAGATGTTACTGCTTTAGTTGGTGGCACGGACCTGGGAGAGCAGACCCTAAAAAAGTGAGGCTGACTAAAGTCTCATGTGACAGCCAACTTTATTCAGGGCATCAGACAATTTATACTCCGAGGGTAGTCTGAAGGTGAGGCAGGGCCATATGAGTTTAGGCTGTTTACAGTCACAAGGGCAACCTCTGCTTAGAAAACACTTTAGAATAACAAAAATAAGCAGCAAGGTGTACTCTGAAGCAAAACACATTCCTATTTACTACACGCGGGAGGGACGCAGAAGCACATTCCAAGAAGAAATCCATGCTATGGAAAACAGAGGTTACACAACTCTTGTTGTGTTCACTTGGAGTTTCCTCACCAAGCTCTCAGAAATATCCTCACACAGAAGTTTCATTTACAGACCATGACCTGACACACCTCTGTAGTGGTTTGAATGAGAAATGTTCTCCATAGGCTTGAGCATTTCAACAACTGGTCCCCAGCTGGCTTTGAGGTATTTGAGGAGATTTAGGAGGTGTGTCCTTGCTAGTTGCTAGTATATCGCTGGGGTGGCCTTTGAGAGTTTAAACCATTCTGTCCCTTCTGGTTTGCTCTCTGCTTGACGGATTCATTGGAGCTCCCTACTCTAGCCAGCATACCTCCCCCAACACGATGGATTCTTGTTTCTTTGGAACCATGAGCCAAAATAAGCTCTTTCTTCCATAAGTTACTGTTGGTGTTTTATCACAGCAACAGCAAAGTAACTGCCTGCATTTCAGTTGGTTCCACATACAGTCATGTTGACAGCCAAGATTAGTCATCACAGCGGCCAAGAGCAATAAGGATGGCTTGTGTTGTCTTCTGGGTTGGAGTCTTGGGACACTCTTGACCAAAACCTCAAGGTGAAGCTTCGTTTTACACCTGGCATTGGGGGCTTTTTATTTGGTAACCCATGGCTTCTTGCAGTAACACTATCCTCTGTGTAAGATAACGCCAACCAAATGCACATATATGTGAAGCCTATAAAAATAAGTTTCTATATAACTGCTTCCGGCATCCTTACATTCTCTGTCCCCACCTCTGCCCTAATCCACCAATCCCTTTCCCCACCCCCTTCCCCTACCCTCCCATCTCTCTCCCCACTCCTTGCCCCTCCCCTGCCATCCCTTCCCATTGCTTGCCTCACTTAAACTTTCATCCCCTCTATTTGTCCTCTCTGCCTCAAACTACTAGTGTTCCACTATCCTCTCTTCCTTAACATAAACGCATTTTTTTTTTCTTTCATGCGCAAACTTAAATGCAGTTCACTGAGAAGTCTCCAATTTCACTCTGAGCACTTTGGTCCCATCTGGACCATATGCCACTCCCTTGAGCTCAGGAACGCTTCTGGGTGGCCAACATTAGGAAGGACTCAGTAACAAAGATGATAGATGGTCTAACGTTTAAGCACCCTCTTGAAGTATCCCTAAGGACAATAAGCCACAGAGCTGTTGCAAGAAGTGTGGACACTTCTTAGCCCCCAGGGAAGGTGTGCTTGGGATAAACCACTTCTGTTGATGCTGGGGACCAGGTTTGAGAAAAAGCCATCAGCGTGGTGTGTGTGTGTGTGTGTGTGTGTGTGTGTGTGTGTGTGTGTGTGTGTGTGTGAGATGGCTCCTACCCTGGTTATTGCTCTGAGTTTTTGTTTACATGGCTGCTGGATGGTCCAAGCAGAAGCAGTCATACGTTCTGAGCAGACTGCAGGCAAGATGCCATGTGGGCCAGTCCAAGACCAGCTGCAAGCTCAGACTTATTTATAAACCACAGGACAGGCCCCAAGCATGCTCGGCGGTGTGACCTGGGACTGAGGTTAGGGAATATTAACGTGAGAGCAGGGGAAGCCCTTTGTAGCCAACTGGGTTTCCAGTGTAACTCCCTTGTTCCTCCAGCTATCATAGGAGCGCCTGTGTGTCCTTCCCCAGACATGTAAGGGCGAGCTCTCCAGGCACACAGATTCACAGAGTCGGCCACGCTTATGAAAGTATTTTCCTATACAGAGGTTATTTGCTCAATGTACACTGTCACACACCAATTGCGGTGGTGTGTGGACTGCCACACAGACTGTCACACAGTATTCAGTGGTATGGTAGATGCAGGCACAGACTGAAGAACAAAGCAGAAGGAGTCCCTGTCCCCTCATGGAGCTGGCTTTTTCATAAGTTAGAGAGACAACAGCCTGGTAAGCACATGAGGATTCCCTGAGCTGTGTGAGAATAAAATAGAGCAATACAGTAAAAGCATTATTAACGTGGAGGAGACTAGTCTACCTCATGGAAGCCAAGAACCCTCTCCTGAGCAAGTGACATTGAAGTAGAGGTTTGGCTGATGAGAGGCTAGGTATATAGAGGCTTGGAGGAAGTGTAAGGACTCAGGGAATCCAAAGGCCCCAAGGTATGCAGAACCCATCAAAAGCATAGACACCCTAATAAACATGGGGACTTAACACTTCTGGGTTGTGAAATGTCAGCTTTGTCACTGCTGTGTGCCCTACAACCACGGTAGGAGATGTTCTCCATGGCAGAAGATAGAACACAGGGTTGTGTAGAGGCTGGCGCATGTCCCTCCCGTCAGCTGACATGCAATTTAAAATGTGCATCTCAAAGATCATATGCCAGCACAACGCCTTTGGGAATATTTTTCTTCATCCCAAATGGAAACTTTGTTCCCTTTCTATCTCTCACAATTGCTAAGCCACCTTCCTATAACCCGGCCTTATTCTGGGCATTTAATATAATGCCCTGATATAAATGCAATGATGTCATTTGTAGTTTTCTTTTCTCCATGATTTCTTTCACTCAGCATCATTTTTTTTTCCAAACTTCATCATGGAATCATATGCACCAGCATTTTTTCACGGCCCAACAGTACTAACTGTATGGATATACTATGTTTTATTTATTATTTATTTATTCATCAGTCTGTGGACACTTGGATTGTTCTAATCTTTGGCCACTATAAACAATGCTTGTATGAACATTTGTATACGAGTCTTTGTGTGAGTTTTTACTTCTCTTGGCTAATTCCTCCAGAGTACAATTAATGCATCATATGCAAATTTTATCTTTAGCCTTATTTAAAAAAAAAAAAAAAGCAATCCAGACTAAATAATTGATCTTCCTTCATTTTTAGAACAGTTCTAATTAATTAGTACTTAAGAATAATTTGCATCCCCTCTTCTAAGATGAAGACTAAGCTCTGAGCTTTGAAGATGTCAGAGTTGGTAGTGATAGCTATAGAGTACTTCTATGGAAACTTCTCCTTTGAAGGGATGTGTTGAGAGCATATTCACAAAATAATGCATTCATAATCACTTGTCATAAGTATACAATATAAGGAACTTTGTAGTAAAACATCCCAAATTCATAATTATTTTGGAGAAAATTTGTTACATCTTTTTTTTTCAGAATTCCTATATACATTTTACATGGAAATGTTAAAGATACACATACTGATGTTCACTAAAATTTACCCTTTTAAAAACATTTTATTGATTTGAGATTTCATACATGCATACAACATGTTTTTTATATCAACCACTTCCTGTTCCACAAGCCATCCCAGACCTCCCTCCCACTTCGTGTCTTTTCTTAATAACTCACTGAGTCTGCCTTTGACAGTTGAAGAGCTGTTAGACTTTTCTAAACTGTCCCACATTTATAGATTTTGAAATTCTTTCTTCTGGTCTTTATGGGAAAGGAGACATTTTTGGCACTCTGATAACTCTTAGGATTTCAAAGGTTAGATTGTAACAGCGAATCTTGCATTTTTCATAATGAGATTATTTGGAGTGGGAAGACTCACCCTAAATCTGGGCCTTGCCCTCCGAGGGCAGCCCAGACAAAAGGACAGCAAAGATGAAAACTGCTTTCTGCCTGCACGCCCTCACTCTCACTTGTGAGTTTATCCATCCTGCTGCTGTGGCATTCCTTTACTCATGTTAGATTCAATTATTTTATGATTCTGATGTACCAAAGACCAGTAGCTCTCCAGGAATCCTCCAGGCCTGCAGCACCAGAGTGGAACTGATGAGACATCCAGCCTTGTGGAACGAGCAACTACAAGGTTCTAATCCTCTCCAGTGTGTGTGTGTGTGTGTGTGTGTGTGTGTGTGTGTGTGTGTGTGTGTATACACGGATCTACACAGATACACACACACACATGCATTGGTGGACTATCTGGACACACATTGGTGGACTATCTGGACCATATCCTACAAGTACACACACACACACACACACACACACACACACACACACACGTAGACTACCTGGACCCCATCCTGTAAGCATTTATGCATATGTGTGCACACCCACACATATATATATACATATACATACACACACTCATGTATACATATGTACACACACACAATGTTATATATCAGTTCTGTTCCTCGGGTGAATACATAGGAAGATCTTTTCTTTTTAAGTGAAAAAGCAAAGTCTTTACCTTCATCCTACTAATTTACTTCATAAATTTAAAACTTTCATCACTTTTCTTTAAAATCTCTGTTTTATGACAACCAGAAATCAGAGCTACTTGCCTGGGTTCTTTGCTACCCATTTCTTGTTACAGGGTCCTATAAAGTCCTTCACATTACCTTCAAGGACCTGCAGCTGGCAGTCAGCTAAGATCTTCCAAGAAACTTTTCATCATGATCAGACTCCAGCACCTAATCTGGAGCATATGTAAAATGTATTGTCTGTAGGTTTCATTTTAAGAAAGCAAAGGTGAATTATGAAATATTCATACCTATGTTCATATGTTTTTATGTACTTATGTGAACTATAAATTAATGTATGTTTAGGTATGAAATATAAAATAAGTATATTACTCTATAGTTTGTAATACTGATGTTTGTTGACTACTGTAGGGTACAATATTACAATACAAATACAAAATTACAATACAGTTATGGATTGATTGCATGTTTCTACATTATAAACCGTATGTGAGTTTCATAGATTACATATTGAAAGAGGCTCATTTCATTGGTTGAAGGTTAGGAAAACGTCGTTCCAATGGTTCCTTTTTTATAAGCACAGCCTTTAAGCACTGAGGTTTAGGCCTTTGGTGTCCCTTAGCTATGAAGTTCTTCTTGCAAATTACACTGTTGGGGCTACACTGTGTCAAACTGATTACGGTTACAGTTGCCAGCACTGTTAGACATTTCTTTTTTTCTACCCCGTATCATTTCTTGATTTATTCAATAACGTAGTGTAACATCACTGGCTGAAGAATCTACTGAAGAATAAGCTTGACCTGCCAAAGAAAAGTTGAACTATACCAGGCTTTCCAGGAATCACAGCTAAGTCAGGACCCGGCCCTCTAGACCATTTGGAGGACAGTAGACAGAAGGTACTCGGAGTTGGAGGAGGTATTGGAGAGGCATGGGTTGAGGGCGATGCGCTTAGATCACTAACTTTAAGGCTTATTTTTGTTCTCGCTGCTGCTGCTGGTTCTTGAAACAGGGTCTCACTATGTGGCCATGCTTGGCTTCAAACTCACAGAGATTCACCTGGGTCTGCCTCCTGAGTGCTGGGATTAAAGGTGTGTGCCACCACCTAAAGGGCAGCTTTAAGACTTTCCTGGTCTTTGGCCTTAGCTGATTATCTTAGCTGGTTGCCATGGAGGCTTGGTAACACAGAAACTTCTTGCGTAAATTTTGACAACCACTGTTGATGTTGTACCTTGAAGGGTTTTGTATACCAGCATCTGTTTGTGGTCACTGTAATAGACGTGCCCTCTATTGTGCCCCACAGGCAGACCAGAATGAAAGTTGTGGTGGATCTCTTTGGTATGCTCACACGAGTAAGCACTTGCTGCACTTCTTTGTGCCACCTTTCCTGGTATAATTTACAGGTCCACTGTTACAATGTGTGTTATGTATTAGCAATGAAGAAAATAGGGCACAGGAGATTGAAAACCCAGCAAAAGTCAACATGCTAAGGAGGGAGTCTTGGCTTTAGCATCTGGGCTTTTGTCTTTCATACCCTCTGAGCCTTTTCGCTCAGCTTCTTGGGACTTCTGCTTCTTCACCTAAAATAATTGGCAGGTGAACTCCACATGGAGTTGGAGTAGTGTGTGTGTGCTGATGGAGTGTGTCAATCTCCAGGATGGCCTCTACTTCTGCGCTTCTGATTAAAGTTGGTACTCTCAAATACACTACTTCAGAGACCCATCGAAAGCCAGGTGTGATGCCTCGTGACAGCAGCCTCGGTACTTGGGAAGCTGGAGCAGATGGATCAAGAGTTCAAGGACAGCTGGGACTACAGAAGGAGGTTCTGGCAGGGGTGGGGGGGCAGGGGGGGAGGAGGGGGAGGGGAGAGGAAGAAAAGAAAGTCATGGAAAAATATTCTAAGGATTAAAACAGAAGTGGCCTCCTTGTTCTTCCAAGGGTGCCTAGTGGGCCAAGTTCAATGGGAAGAGATGCCTCGCAGTTATCACTGTGCAGGACATTTTTATGATTTCATTCAGCCTTACTTTGGTGAGTACAAGAGTTTGAGCGATAGGTCCAAGCACTTGTCCTTTGGTGACAGCACTGTGTAGATTTGGAAGAGCAATGGTTTTTGTTTGCATACACATGCATGATAATGGATTTGTTTGGAGGTAAAAGGGCATTGGCACACTTCTGTCT
Source organism: Acomys percivali (assembly GCA_907169655.1). Taxonomy (NCBI): domain Eukaryota; kingdom Metazoa; phylum Chordata; class Mammalia; order Rodentia; family Muridae; genus Acomys; species Acomys percivali. Next base: position 13,251,942 of record OU015751.1, on the reverse strand, counting down.
GGATGTCTGGGTTTGATTGATGGCTGCTTGCTTACTATTGCCGAAGACTGTCACCCCATTGCTCCGTAAGGCTCCTTTAGTCTGGTCATCATCTCTTGATAAGGGCAGGCTGATTTCTCATAAAACCTCACCATCTGCCTTGACAGGTACTGTTCTTAATCTCCCAGGAGCAAAGTAGCTTTGCTATTTTCTCCTTCTGGTACATTTATGTACTGGCTCACCTTATGAGCTCCTGTTTGAAACCACACAGATCAGGACACTGGATCTGTGACAAGAGTCTGTACTGTTTTCAGCTGCAAAAGAAGTCTTGGAGCTTTTTTTTTTTTTTTTTTTTTTGTATTTTTTTTTTTTTTTTTTTAAATACAGTAAGGCTGGAGCTCCGTAGGATGCCTTATGAGCTGTGGGATACAGTAAGATGCTGTGAGTGGAACCTCTTCTGGACTTACCCAGAAATCCTTAACAAACTCTTATCTCTAAAGCCCAACTTGGTGAATCAATGAGTTTCTTACTTACAAGAGTGTGGGTGAGGGGTTGCTTACAGGAACGTTGATGACTCAAAGGCAGTTACAACACGAAGCCCACGCAAGCAGGGTGACAGTTCATGCCTGGAACCCTGGAGCTCTGCGCTATTAATAGCTCTACAGGTTCTCCTCAGTAGCCCTTACTACTTACATCACCTTGGGGAGGGGGTCTTGGGAATCTGATGTCAGAGACTTTTCGAGTTGTTTGTTTCTTGAGTCTTAAGAGCCTCTCTCCACCATAGAATGCTTTCAATCCAATACCTTCCCTTTTCTGTCCCTGCGTTCCTGGGAGGTGGGCTCCTGTGGGCAAAAGAGCCTTGACTCCCTCAGTGCCAGGCTTCTGCTTAGGTTTGCCCACTGCTGAGCACTTTCAAAAAGATTGCTGAGCAAGCAGAGCCACACTCAGCTTGGCACTTTATCTGGCCATGAAGTGTCACCTCCGATTTGGGTCCTTCGTGTTGGTTCTCTGTATTAGTCAGGGTTCTCTAGAGGAACAGGGTTTACAGGATGAATATATACAGGATTTATTAGACTGGATTACAGGCTGAGGTCCAGCTAGTCCAACAATGACTGTCTATCAACAGAAGGTCCAACAATCCAGCAGGTGCTCAGTGCACGAGGCTGGCTGTCTCAGCTGGTCTCCAGCATGCACAGGAATCCTGAAGAAGTCTAGTCTCTCTAATGCCAGGGAAGGAATGGACTTGCCAACAAGAGCAAGAGTAAGAGCAAGCAGTCACCTCAAGACATCTGGATTAAAAGTGTATCTTCCCACCTCAACCATCCTGAGAAGAAGTGGTCTTCTCACTTCAAATGAGTTAATTAAGAAAAAAAAAAATCCCTCACAGGCATGCCCAGTTGTTTGGATTTTAGTTAATTCCAAATGTGGTCAAGTTGACAACCTAGAACAGCCATCACATCCTCCATACAGATGCTGTTCTCCCAGGCACTGGGAACACTAGGTCTGACCTTTCTCTCTTTAGACACATGAACAATTTTATTGCTCTTGGTTTCCCCTTTTGAACCTTCTCAGACTTCTATATATAGTTCCCCCCTCCTTCGAGTTTCTTTCATTTGAGTGTCTATAATAAATTTTGTTTTCTGCCTGGATCCCTGACCCTATGGCAAGTAATTGGCTAATAAAATAAGCTATTGTTATAATATTACACATTGGTAGTATTAACATGAATACTGAAATAGATCTAGATGCAAAACAAATATTAATAGTAAACACTATAACATGACACATATGCATATTGAGTTGAAGGCGGGGTCACCTGCATCTTCCAGTGTCATCGGCATCTTCTTCCAAATAAGGCAGAGGACACTTCATGTCTACAGAGGATATTTTGCCTACAGTTTGGAATAATATTCACGTACTGCCCTGGCTAGTTGTAGGTCAACTTGACACAAGCTAGAGTCATTTTGGAACATTGACCCTTGATTAAGAAAATGCTCTTACTAGAATGGCCTGTGGACAAGCCTCTGTGTCATTTTCTTGATGGCTGTGGGAGGGACCAGTTCACTGTGGCCAGTGCCACCCATGGGCTGGTGGTCCTGGGTTCTATAAGAAAGCAAGCAGAGCAAACTGAAGGAACAAACCAATAGGCAACACTTCTTCATGACCTCTGTATCAGTTCCTGCCCTGTTTGAGTTCCTACCCTGGCTGTCGTAGATGATAAACAGTGGTGTGGAAGTGTAAGTCCAATAAACCCTTTCTCCCCATGCTTCTTTTGTTTATAACACTTCGTCTCTTGCACGAGAAACCCTACCCAAAACAAGTACTGTGGTAGAAAACTGTAATGCCTTCTCTAGCATAGGGATTAGGGGTTCAGCTCAGTTGTAGAGCACTTACCTAGAAAGAGCAAGGTGCTGGGCTTGGCCCCCAGCACTGACAAAAAAAAAAAAAAATCTCAATAATTTCTCCAATGTGGTGGGCCTTAGGGATAAAGATGAGAATGTAGTTTGGTGTTTATAGTGGGACATGGTTCTGTTGTTCACCTTTGGGTCTGGTTCTGTCCATATCAATTCAGTTTCTGTTCATAGTAACAGCACAGCTTGACTTTACATCTCCCCTCTGAGGTGTATTTTTTTCTCTTTAATTTATCATCTCGTAACGTCACAGCCATCATCTCAATCATAACCCAAGAAGTTAAAATGGCCGCAGCTTTAGTAGTTGCAAGGCCTTTACGTGCTAGAAACCCAGAGTGAAGTCTTTGAGCTGACCACACATGTGGGGTTGTCTGGACTCTGTCTGGGTGTAGAGTACAGGTCATGTTCTCACTCTCTCGCTCTCCAACTTGACACTTTGAACTGAGAAAGTACTTGGCAATCTTTCAGCTTGTTCCATAATACTCCGAAGCCTGAATCCGAGGTAGAAGCTCATTTGAAGGAATTGGCACCACTGAGGAGAAAAGGTCCAGCTCACCAGTCTTATGTTTATTTTTAAATAATCCATCTACTCTACCTGTATCTTCCCAAGAAGAAATTGGACCCTTTAGTACATTTTGAACCCAGCAGCGTGTCTCTGGGAAGGGAGCCCTTTGCTCCTAGCCTGTTATCTAACAAAACTGTACTGTAGGGTTATGTCAATTGAATGTACGCCATCCATGTGGGAAATGATCTTGAACTGTCCTGCATACGTGAAGGGATTTTATGTTCCCTTCTTCTGTGCAGCTACAAGATGTTATTGTGAACCAAGGCTTGGATCCTGGAATGTTGCATTAACTTTTCCTGGGGAGCCATGGCAGACTTTGATTTACTCCAGATAAGGCACCAATGACAGGCCAAAAAGATGATTCTACTCAAGTCTACTTTGGTGACCCAGTGAGGATTGGGGCTTACATACAGGTGCACGGCTAAGTGCATACTTACAGGAATATGCATAACCCCATCACAGCTACGTCACTGAGAAGTCTGGCCCCAGTGTGATGACTTCCCATAACTACATAGACACCCATCCTTTCAGCTAACCTACCCTCTGGATACACTAGCACTTCTCAAGACTCACAGGTAGAAAGGAAGGAGTGGCTGGACTCACAAATGAGGAGTTGAGTGGCTCCCTCATAAAAGAGGGAACATCAACAGGTCTAATCTTGAGGGTCACTTGCCCATATTCACAACTTCTCTGAATAAATGTCAATGGCTGTACTTGTAGGACAGTGTCTTACTACATGGGATAAGCTGTGAATATTGTAACACGTGAACATGGAGGTCACATGTTGTAAGTATAGTTGCCTGTCCTTTTCTTTTTGTTTGTTTGTTTGTTTGTTTCTGGCTCTTGTCTTTGCCACTTTGATGCCCTCTTACTCTGAGAAGTTCATTTAATTTCATGGTGCCCTGTTTTCTGTATTGGTTAGTTTTCCCACTGTGTAACCGGAATACTAACAGAAACAATGGCTCAAAGTTCCAGAGATATTTGAGTCCATCACTGCAGGGTGGCTGGATGGCTTTGCCGGTGGCTGGAGGAAGATGGGGTAGTGGTTTGTTCATATGGTAGCAGACTTGAAAAGAAGGCCACCTGGAACTAGAGGCTAGAGTAAATTCAAAGGCCTTCCCCATGGTGCTGGAGAGATGGTTCAGTGACGAAGGGCATTCGCAGCTCTTGCAGAGGCCCCTAGTTCAGTTCCCAGCACCCATCCTGGATGGTTAAAACCATCTGTAACTCCAGCTGCAGGAGATTTGATGCCTTTTTCTGGCCTACATGGCACCAGCACACACCTTCACACACACACACACACACACACACACACACACACACACACACACAAACAAGATATAGGTTTTAAAAGAAGACCTATACCTAGTGACCCCCTTCTGCTAACCATGCCCTATTCCATAAAAACTCCAAGACCTTCTAAAGAACACCACAAACTGTGAACAATTGGCTCAAAACATGGACCTGTTGGGGTCATTCTTGATCCAAACCCTCACAGTTTCCCTTTTGTATAAAATGAATAAAAAGTTAGCAGAGTTTGCTTTAGAGGATTAAATACTTAGAATAGAGGCTGGCAGAGCACAGCCAGTAAGGAATTTCAATCAGCCACTGCAACAAGAGGGTTACTAAGTTTGGCCACTCATCCATTGACTTGCTCTTATGGTCATCCATTTGGTCATTCAACTAATGATCGCCGGGCACATCTCTGCTCTGTTCCAGCCACTGTGCTGTTGGGAACAGTGGTGAACAAACTACTTCATACTTTCTGTGAGAAGCACATCATCGCTCTGTGGAGAGAGAGAGAGATGATAAGCACCTTCGTGTAAGGAGTTAATGTGAGCCCTGTGGGTCCTGGATGGGGGCATGCATCATTGTGTGCTTTGGACTGAAGCCACTGAGGAGTAGGTTGCTTCAGTTGGCTTTGAAACCATTCAGGGCAAGTCCAAGGGAGCTGAGATAGAAAATGCAAATTCACGTATGCAAGAGCAGTGTACAACATCGCCCCCCTGACTTCAACTTTTATGACAATGGGGAGTGGAAGTCCAGTGGAACATTCTTTGTACCCAGGCTACCCACAAGGAGACTCCAGCTCATCTCCCACTTACTGTAACCAGGGCCAACGGCTTGGCCTCTCCTTAGCTCATTTTCGGTGTCAGCAAAACACGCTTAAGCAACTGTAGAAGAGTTGCTTAAATAGCTGGTCTCTCATGGTGTGGTGTTTAAATCATGATCTCATGTGAGTTGACTCCTGTGAATTATGGATTCTGGGCATTTAAAACAGTGTTGCTCTCAGCTGAGTTGGCTCAAATGAACTGAGGGTCCTTGATGTTTAAATTCAGGGTTTGTATCTGTCTTGCATCATTTTCTTTTCCCAAGGCAGTGGAAGGGCTATGGCTTGCTCCATCACAGAACCAAGAAAATCAAAGGCAGCTACAACCCCTCTGAACCCCATGGCGTCATCCATAAGTAGAGAAAACAAGGCTTAATGGGAGAAGGTAGCTCTGAAGGCCAATGAGATGATGACAGACTCAAGGCAACCAAATGGCTTTCAAACAGTGTGATGTTTCTTTCTCTTCCCTTGCTCCTTATGCTTCAAAATCATTTGTGTGGAGAATACTAAAAAAAAAAAAAAAAAAAAAAAAAAATCCCAGCACTCAGAGGCAGAGGCAGGCAGGTCGCTGTGAGTTAGAGGCCAGCCTAGCCCAGAAAGTGAGTCAAGGACAGCCAGCCAAGGCTACAAAAACAAACAAACAAATAAACAAAAAAATCAAGGTAGAAAAGAATGAAACATAAATCTGGAGAACTGAGTAATATGTGATGTGACGAATTTTCGAGGTTATTTGTAATGATAAAGATTGTTTTAGGGCCTAGAGGGATGGCCCAGCAGTTAAGAGCTCTGGCTACTCTCCCAAGGGAACTGGGTTCAATTCCCAGGATCAACATGGCAGCTCACAACCATCAATAAATCTAATTCCTGGAGATCCTCTGCCCTTGTCTGGCTTCCTTAGCCATCAGGTATATATGTGGTGCACAGACATACATACAGGCAAAATATCCATGCACATAAAATAAAAATAAGTACATCTAAAAATTAAATTTAAATACTGTATATGCAGAAGAGAAAAATGACTTACCCAATTTTATTATTTTCTGTTGTTTCTTGGGATATGAGAACAAAATGGAATTCACTTAATGATTTACAGATCTCTTAGGAAGCCAAGCAAAAACCCCAAATTGTGTTTTCTTTAGTTACTCTTGCTTCAAAGGGCAGGGTCTTTGCCACTAAGCTGTCATTCATAAACTGGGGAGAAACATGTCTAAAGAAAACTGCCCTTTCTTCCTAAGTCAGGAAGGAGAGCTTTGTCAGCAGGGCAGGTGGTGGACCCGGGTAATTCCCTGCGCTGAACCTTCTCCTAACCTGCAGATACCCACCCGTCACTTTGGTTTCTGCTTCTTCACTGAGATGAGACCCAAGAAGGAACATTGTCAGGTTAATGCCACCATCCTGTTCTCTCAAGGGATGATGTAGCACATGGTCAGAAATGGAACCCTGGGGAATATTCATAAACCCTTTCCATAATGTTTGATTGTGACCCTAGGCAAAAAGCCAACCCCTCTGTGTGGGGCATCCCCGGTATGCCTTCACTAGCATGCCTTTAAAAACTTGGCCTCAAATGTCTTTTCTTTCCAGGTCATGTTCATTTAAATCCAACTTTGTTAGTGGCCTACCATTTTCTCTCCCTCTGACTGGTTAAAAGTGAATTGACCTCTGGGCCAAGAGCCCCAGCTTTGTCTGCCAGCCCTGGCTTTTCACATCCATGCAAGTGAAAATGGAGTTGGGGTGGGGCGTGAGGAGATGGTTTTAGTTTTCTTTCCACCGGTCTCTCTGTGCCTCCAGACCCAGTGTGGTGGGGGAGGCACTCCCCTGGCTTCTCTAGGTCAAATTCTGTTTGTAGATATGAGGGCAGGGCTGGCCTAGATCACTAGGTTCTTGTGTTGGTCTCAATGTCCCACCACAGTGTGGCTGTACCGAAAACCTCAAGGGACAGGGGCAACACTCTGAATGCATCCAGGCCACAATGCCCTTTACTCCCAGAGCTGCTGTCTATCCACCTTGAACAAGCCAAGTCTTTCAACTGTTTGCCAGTCTAGCTCCCAGGGTCCCCACTTCACTGTAAAGCAGGAAGGACACTCTTTCAGTCTGCATGGACAGGTGGGGGCCGGCTTGAGTAGACACAGGAGTACCCCCCCCCACTTACTCCTATAGGGAACGTTTGGTGCAGGAGGGAACAGGCTGTGCCCATTTCACGTTACAGAGAATGCGAGCATCTTTCTTCCTAGCAGGGTTTCCCAAATGCAGCTTCACAGACAGTGATTGGTTTGAGCCACAGTCGTGATCATCGGCGTGTACTCTGATGGCTAGGATCCGTGCAAGCCAACAGCAGCTTTCCAAAACACCTTTTGTATTGAAGCACGGCAGGAAAAATCACATGGGTGAGTGATAACTCAGGTATAAAATGTAGTGAGTAAAATCAAGCCACCCCAAAGGAGACCATGCTAAAGGGCAAATACTGGACCTCTTTCTTTCTTCAAAGTACATCTTTAGGATGTAGACAGCATAGTCTCCATTGTTTTTCCTCCCAGACATGTTTTGGCTACTTCCCTCTGATTGTTACTGTTTTGTCGTCGTTGTTTTTAATTGGTAGTGTTTATTTTAGACAAGGTCTTGGTAGCCCAGGCTAGCCTAAAACTCATTATGTAGCCCAGGGTAGACCTGAACTCCTAGAGATCTGCCTTTTGGATTGGGTATGGGTGGGAATCACCACAGTGGGCTGTTGTTACTAATTAGGTATTTTTCTTATTTCTCTTCCATTTAGAGATTAGAACGGTGTGTGTGTGTATGTGTGTGTGTGTGTGTGTGTGTGTGTGTGTGTGTGTGTGTGTTTCTTAGAAGTGAAAACAGGGTCTCTACATGAGACCTGGTGCTTTCTGCTTAGGTTAGGCGCCACCTCTTTGGTACTGTGGTTATAACAGCAGCTCATAGTCAGGCTTACTTTTAATTGGGTGCTGGGAGAGGCAAGCAAGCTCTCTCCAGGCCCAAGAATGATATGTGTGGGGGGGGGGGGGGGGGGGGGGGGCCCCGCCCCTGGAGGGGCAGGGGGGGGGGGGGGGGGGGGGGGGGGGGGGGGGGAGAACTTCTCCATAATCTGAATAGAAAGGGGCGCTGGGGAGAAGAGCTGAAGTCTCTCATGGTGGTGGGTGTGGCACAATTCTGTACCTTTTCTGAATTCTCAACTCTCGCACACTCCGCGATGCAGGCACAATTCTGAGAATCTCATTCTGATATTACAGATAAAGAAATAAGCTGGAAAAGGCTAGGCGGTGGAACTGAAACTAGCTTTGCAGGAGGTAGTCCTTGTCAAAGTTAGAACTTTGCAGGGCATGAAGGGAATTCTCAAGCTGTTAGAATTAGTACTCTTCAAGAATTCAACAGATAAAAACGTGCATAGGGCAGACAGGGCAAGAGCACACGCCACAGTGCAGGCATATCCTTTGGAGCAAATGGTGTCCGCACATTCGTTAGCCGCTGGAACCCCACCCAGGATTGTCCGCAGTGGGCTTCTGTGACAGTGGGCGGTGTGTGTGTGTGTGTGTGTGTGTGTGTGTGTGTGTGTGTGTGTGTGCAGTGCATGGTTGCCGCACCTCAAGCTAGAGTTAGCGGGGTTCTACTTCAGGACACCTGATCCTCCTTACACAGATTTCTCTCTCCCTATTCCGTGGTGCCGGGCGCCCTCCTTTTCCTGCGGAGTTGTTACAAAGGAAAGACCTTGGCGTCTTCACTCCCCACTGCCAAAGAGCACCGACTTCACAAAGTTCTAGGGCGCGTTCCTCTGGGATCGCTGCCCAAGAGTATAGCTCTGGCCAGGAGGCTCCCAGTGACCCGGGGAAGTCAGGAAGACCTGGCGACTTTTGTTTTCGTTTCCAGACCCCGGCTCCTCGTAAATACACATGGTGTTCGGCGGGGGCATGCAGGGAGCCTTGGGGGACTAAGGGGATTCTTGTCAGGCACTCGTTTATCCTACCGAGGCCTGAAGCCACCCGAGTAGACAGATACAGCGCCCCTACCGCCAGTTTTTCTACCGCCTCCATCTCCTCCTCCACCTCCTCTTCCTTCCCCCAGCGGGCGTGCAGTCTCAACCGGTTCAGACTGGCCAGGGTGCCCCTGCAAAGGAGATCAGCGAGTGGGACCACCCCGGGAGTGACTTTCCCGGGGTGGGGGGTGGAGGGGAAGGTGGAGCTGGTGGGGCGGGCTGCACTCCATGTGTCTCGGGGGCAGAGGGCGGCGGCTGTGGATTACACGCTGCGAGACCGGTCGCCCAGAGCAGGGCCGGGATCTGCAGCCGCGGCCGGAGCTGCGCCCGCGGCCCCAGCCGAGCCGGGGACACAGGTAAAGACCCCTGAAGCTGGTAAGGTCCCGGCTGAAACTGACCCATCACTCTGCTAACTGCAGCAGAGAGGAGGCGGTGCTGTCACCCGCGGGCGCACTGCTACCAGCCGGCTTCTGGTCCGGGAGTCTGCCTGGGCTGAAGCGCCCTGAGAGCGCGGAGGCGCACTCTGCACCCCCTTTTTAAAAAAGTGTTTGCCTCTGCATAACGCTTCCAGGAATCCGAGGGCTGCATTTTGAATGGATTAGGGGGAGCAAAGGAGATGAGATCTCGCAGTTAGGCTGGTGCCCCCAGATGAGTCTCCTGGGATACCTTTGGCGGGTGCTAGTGGCAGATCAGAAAGAGGCTTGCGGTCCAGTTGGGTCCTCACTTCCCAGAAGGCCTCTCCAGGAGAGGTGGGCTCAGGTGCTGGGGGAAATCTAGATGGGCGCGCAGAGGTGCGTCAAACTGCAAGGACAGCAGCTCACGGTGCGGCGCGTCCTGCCAGGTTCAAAGCAGTCCCGGGCTGCGCTCCAGGGTGCAGGAGCCCAACTGCTTGGAGGCTCCTCCGCCACCTGGGCGCTCAGAGGAGCAAAACTTGGAAGGATTTTGGTGCTCATGCCTCAGCTCTGGTTCCCCTATGCAACCTACTTTGGTTTTAGCTGTGCACAGCGGCTCTAGAGAAGGCAGCAAGCCATTGAGCTTGACCGGCAAGTCAGGATTTTACCTCATTTTTGGGATGTCAGGTCTATGCAGCACAGCACAGTTCGGAACGTCTAGGCAGCATTTACACTATGTAGTTACATATTATTATTTATGTTGATATCTTAATAACCCCACTGGACCGATCTCATGGGCTACAGTTCAGTTTTAATATTTAGACATTTTGCCTAGATTTTCATGTTCGCCTATAGCAGAAACTGCTTATACAGTTGCAGGCAACAGACTGAGTGAGCTAAAGAGGACGTGAGGAAGGAAGGTATGCATTCTGGTGACAGCCTGCTTTAAACGCGGGGTGAGTACAGAGACAGGTGCTAGTACCCATATCCTCCCTCAACTAGCAAATAGAAATTAGACAATAAAATCGGTTCACCTGCCAACTGGCAACATCTTGTATATTCAGCACCACTGGTGCCCCAAGAGCGGGCTTCATGTTTCACACCCTTTTGGGTATGGGTAAATGGAGACGGTGCCATCCTACTCGTCCCTAGGGAAGGGTCTAGGGGAAAGGCAATGGGTGCGATAAAATGGCGAAGAAGGACGTTAAGAACTCTTGGCTGAGCCGAGCGGTGGTGGCGCACGCCTTTAATCCCAGCAGAGGCAGGTGGATCTCTGTGAGTTCGAGGACAGCCAAGGCTGCACAGAGAAACCTTGTCTCGAAAACACACACACACACACACACACACACACACACACACACACAC
>OU015751.1:13183940-13212931 GCA_907169655.1 Acomys percivali | reverse complement strand
TGTGTGTGTGTGTGTGTGTGTGTGTGTGTGTGTGTGTGTGTGTGTGTGTGTGTGTACAGGGCCGGTGGAGGCCAGAAGAAGGTGTCATATGTCCCGCAGCAGGAGTTCCATGTGGTGGTGAGATGCCTGGGATGGGGATTAGGGACCAAACGCCGGTTCTCTGGAAGAGCTGCAGGTGCTCCAGTCCCCTTTTCCTACACACGTTTAAAGAAATGACTGTGTCATCCGGGAATCTGCAGATGTGTCAGAGCATCTGACAGAAGCCTGATGGGAAAGTGTTGCATATTCTGTAGCCTGTAATTGCAGAGAAGTGACTCACACTGTTAGCAGCTTAGATAGCCAGGAAATGTGCTAAAGGATCAGGGAGCTATGAGGAGGCCAGAGGGCAGATGAGAAATGCTGAGGTGGACTGGCAGCCCCGGGTGGGTCCTCTTAGCAGTGGGTGTGGGATGGAGCTTAGTGGCTGGCGGAGTTACATGTCTCTCTGAATAACAATGGGGGGGTAGTCTTCAGAGATCATCTGTGCATACTGAACAAGTGATGAGCTAGTGAGAATGCACACCCCTTAGGAAATGACGGGCATGTGTAAGGAAGTCTGTAAAGGTGAGATAAAGAGAATTATACAAGCTGTTTTGAAGCAAAAACCCTTGGCCACGCTGATCTATTCTAAGGTGGCCTTGGTCCAGAATGAAATTGTTGCTGGGCAGAAACTCTTGTTGAAAGTGTGTGTGTGTGTGTGTGTGTGTGTGTGTGTGTGTGTGTGTGTGTGTTTGAAATGGCTTCTGTAGTCATAGTTTGCAGAGTCTTTTTTTTTTTTTTTTTTAATTTTCAAGACAGGGTTTCTCTGTGTTAGCCTTGGTTGTCCTAGACTCGCTTTGTAGACCAGGCTGGCCTCGAACTCACAGAGACCTGCCTGCCTCTGCCTCCCTGAGTGCTGGGACTAAAGGTGTGCACCACCATCCTCGGCTGCCGAGTCAATTGTGAAGGTTTTTGACAGCTCTCCCTATCAGGGGTATATGCCTGAGACCTTCATACCTCCCAGCTCTCTCTCTCTCTCTGTCTCTCTCTCTCTTTCTCATCTACCTATTTATGTTTTTATAAATATGCTTAATAAAAATGACTCCATTTTGATTCTGCTTTCCTAGAGTGAGGTTTATATTAAAAAGAGAGATTCTGCAATTGGGCTACATCCAAATGTAAATGAAAAAAGCATATAATAGGTGAAAAAAGAATCATTAGGCCACTGAATTACATTTCACGCTCACCTGTCTAAAGAAAGGGAGCGGTGACACGTCACTGGAGTTTACGCCTTGAGTACTCAGTGATACAGATTTAAAGCATTCACTATGTCTCTTCATTGTAAATGGCAATGTGTTACCTAAAGACAAGTATACATTTTATACCATACAGTCCCTTCAACCTCCTCTCCCTCCTCCCTCCCCTTGGGCTCCCTTAGTCCCCTAAACAGTTTCCCTAAACTCTAGGAGCCACGAGTGAGAGAAAACACGATGTTCCCGGCATTGGCTGAATTTGCCTAAATATGATTATTACGCTTCTCAGAAGTTTTTTCACTACTAGAATTTATCTGATTGGCCACCAGAGTGGCTTTGAGACTTTTAAGAGTTTGGGCTGGAGAGATGGCTCATCGGTTAAGAGTACTGGATGCTCTTCTGGAGGATCCAGATTCAATCGCCAGCACCCACATGGTAGCTTACAACTATCCAGTTCTGGCGGATCCAATACCCTCACACAAACATACATGCAGGCGAAACGCCAATGCACATAAAAATAAATAAATTATATATTTAAGGGGGAAAAAAGAAAGAAAACCTGTCTTTAAAAAAGAAGACAATAGTTTGGAAACTTTAACATCTCAGGACTTTTTAGTTTTCTTACTTAGGACTCTAAGGAACTTTAGGTTGTATGGATTACTCATTTATTTATTGTATTATGTTTTAATATATTACCCATAAAGTATAATAAATTTGGGGCTGGGGGGATGTCCCAGCATTTAAGAGTATATATTATTACTCTTTCAGGAGACCCACCACTCACAGCAGGCAGCTCACAACTGCCTGCAACTCCACCTCTAAGGGACTGGATGCCCTCTTCTGGCTTCTACAGGCAACTGGGTTCAACCAGTCGTACAAACATACCATATCCACCGTATACCAACACACAGACACACATAATACATAAGAATTAAAAATTAAATACATCTTAACAAATAAAAAATAAGTACAAATTTAAAACAATTTTATCATTAAAGGTTTATGGTTTATTTCTTTTTCTCTTTCTTTCTTTCTTTCTTTCTTTCTTTCTTTCTTTCTTTCTTTCTTTTTCAGACAGGTCTTCTCTATTCTCTATATAGCCCTGGGTGTCCTGGAACTCATTATGTAGACCAGGCTGTCCTTGAAGTCACAAAGATCCACCTGCCTCTGCCTCCCAAGTGCTGGGATTAAAGGTGTGCACCACCACACCCAGCTATTTGTCTGTCTGTCAATCTATCTATCTATCTATCTATCTATCTATCTATCTGTGTGTGTCTGCATGAGTTTCAATGCATTCTCTGTATGTAGGTGCCTGCAGAGGCCAGAGGGTGTCAGAGATCCTGTAATTAGAGTTATGACTAATTGTGAGCTGTCTAATGTGGGTGCTAGGAACGTGTACCTAGGTCCTCTGGTGAGAGCTATGAGTTCTCTTAACCACTGAACCATCTCTCCAGCCCCTCGAGAGACCAATTGAAAAGCATTTGTTTAGCAATCCTCTTAAAGGCCACAGAGTTGGTACATGCTGATGTCAACAACAGATTTATTGTGAAAAGTAATGCTATTTCCTGAAACAAACAAACAAACAAACAAACAAACAGAAATTTAGTGACAGGAGTGTTTGTGTCGCCTGAGGGTTTCTGGGTGCTGGAGTTGAGCGCTGCACCTTGCATGTATGCTGGACAAGGGCGTGCCAGAGTTATCCCCTAGCCATGAGAAGAGTGCTCCCGTGTTTATGCTCACACACCACTGTGACAAATACCTGAGCAAAACATCACAACCGGTGGGGGGGGCGGGGGCGCAGGGAGGGAGTCCCTTCGGCTCACGTTTTCAGAGGTGTCAGCCCACCATGGTGGAGAGGCTGGAAAACAGAGAGACAGAGACAGAGAGACAGAGACAGAGAGACAGAGACAGAGACAGAGAGAGGCAGAGAGAGAGAGAGAGAGAGAGAGAGAGAGAGAGAGAGAGAGAGAGAGAATGCCCTGTTAGCGACTTTCTCATCTTTCCCCTCTGTTCCATCTGTGCCCCAGCTACGAGTGTGCCACCCACATTCAGGCTGGGTCTCCCCCCAGGATATGCCCACACAGACATACCCAGGTGCTTCGTTATTTCCTTTGGTGCTTCTTAATCCAATTAAGCTACCACCTCAGTCTGGCTTCCTAGAAGACATTTTTTTTCTTTGTCTGTTGTTATCAGCCTGCTGCAGGGAATGCTTTTGAAGCATGCGAGGGAAATATGGATTGACATAAAGAAATATATTTGGCCTGGCGCCATCGTGCGCTCCTGTAACCTCAGCACCCAAGGAGGCAGAGGCAGGCAGATCTCTGTGAGTTCAAAGCCAGCCTGATCTACAAAGTGAATCCAGGACAGCCAAGGCTACACAGAGAAACTCTGTCTTGAAAAACCAACCAAAAAGGGGGGAGGGGAGAGAAAGAAAAAAGAAGAACTATATTTGAAAAAGGGATGAGTTTTCCTTTAAGATTGATTTTATTTTAAATTATATGTATGTGTTATATGTGGTTATATGCACATGGATGAAGGGGCCCACAGTGGCCGGCAGGGGGAGCCAGATCCCCTGCAGCCTGAGTTGGGCAGTTGTAGGCTGCCTGATATGTGTGCTGGGAACTGGGCAGAGGTCCTCTGCAAGAGCAGTGAGCTCTCTTAACAACTGAGCCATGTCTCCAGCCCCAGGGAGCACTTGGGGAGGCAGAGGCAGGTGGATCTCTGTGAGTTCAAGGCCAGCCTGGGTCAACAAAGAGAGTCCAGGACAGCCAAGGCTACACAGAGAAACCCTGTCTTGACAAAAAGAAAACAAAACAAAAACAACCACTATAACAAAAAATTGGTTCCCTAAGAAATAAAATTAAACAAGCAAACAAACAAACAAACAAACAACTTAAAATGCTAACACATTTTGTCATAGAACATCCAGAGCCATTTTTGTTATTGTCCCCAACTCAGTAGGTGGAGTGGTGCATATCACCTGTGTGAGCACTCGGGGACTCTGGAGGATTGGAAGTTTGAGGGCATCTTGGGCCTTACGATGTGTGGCTGAGCACCAAGCTCCCAAAATGCTTACTAAGCCGTGGTATCTGTTTACTGAGAGTGTAAGAAGCTAAACAACGAAAATTTCCACAGCGCTCCTAATGAGCCAGGGCTCATTTTTAGTCAATGGTTTATGTGCTGTTTTTAGGGTGGCCATCAAGACCAGGTAACACAGCTGAAAAAGGTAGAAAGTAAATGCAGGGGAGCCAAATGAGATGCTGATGGAGAAGGAGCAGATGGTACCAGATTTTTACCAATATTCATAGACGCTGAACGATAAAGCCAACAAGCTAGAAATGACCAAGAGACAAATCTCACCTTTGGGATGCGAAAAGACAGAGGCAGCTGCAAGATTCCTTTAAATTACGGAAAACTTCAAATTTGCAGAAAAACAGAGAATCTTATTGCAAACAACCATGTGCCCAGTTCTTTTAGCACTCATGGGTATCTCACTGTATTTTCGTTCCTTTTTCCTCTCCAAAGTTTCTTTAACAGAAACTAAGTAGTCAATGTTTTTTGTGTGTTTTGGGGGGGGGGGCTTGTTTTTGTTTTTGTTTTTTTTCCGAGACAGGGTTTCTCTGTGTAGCCTTGACTGTTCTGGACTTGCTTTGTAGACCAGTCTGGCCTCGAACTCACAGCGATCCACCTGCCTCTGCCTCCTGAGTGCTGGGATTAAAGGCGTGTGCCACCACCGCCTGGCTAGTCACTGTCTTTTGCTATTAAATGGGATACAGAGCATCTCTAAACATGAGGGGCTTTACAGATACAAGCTTTACTATGGTACTGGGATGGTTTGCGGTTCCAAGCAATCCCTCTGAGTCTTTGTTTTACTGACTGGGGATGTGAAAGATAAACCCCAGCAGAATAGCTTGGGGTGAGAAAGAGGGAGCTTAAACTGTTCAGGAAGCGCTCAGTGGTTAGGAGCACCAGGCTGCTCCTCCAGAGGACCTGGGTTCGATACCCAGCCACCCACGCTTGGGTAACTCCAACCTGTAATTCTAGCTCTAAAGGACTTGGATTTTCTCTTTCAGCCTCCACAGGTCCCTGCACACATGTGCTCAACCAGACGCACATATGAGTAAATAACCGTAAATCTTTTTAAAGATTGAGTCACCGCAAGAACTTTGAAGAGACGGAGAACCAAGATGCAGGCACGATTAAGTTTTGGTATATTGGGTGTATGGCTTCACCATTCCCTCAGTTCTTCTCCCTGTGTCTCCGGTTACAAGTGAATTACTCTTTCATACTTCAGAAATTGGGCTATTTTTTACAAACGACTCTGATATTAAGGTGGGTGAAAAATGGTGCTTCCCAAATGTCCACTTAGTCCATGATACTGACACAGAAGGGTCTCTGAATTCTAGGTGGCCGTTTCCACAGCTTCCTACCAGGGACCCTTTATTCTCGTCTTGTGCGTTGAGACTATGCACCTGTCTGAATTCCTGCTGTCTTCTTGTGTTCAGGTCTCGGATGTGGCTTATTATACACCGCGACAGTGACCATTACGTGCCAGTATTTTGACAGTCGCCGAGGCCTCGCACTCGGCCTGATTTCAACAGGTACCGTTTTTTTTAAATTAAGTTAATGTTATAAACAGAAAGAAGAGGTGCGAAACGCATGTGTGCCACCAACCTCTCCCCAGCTGTCAATCAGAAAGCAAAAAGGTTTTTTGTTTTTGTTTTTTTTAATAGCACTCCTAGAAGGAAAGTTTGTTGTCTACCTTAAATATGGGAATTTCAAAAACTCCAAGATCCAAGCCAGGCGGTGGTGGTGCGTGCCTTAAATTCCAGGCAGAGGCAGGTGGATCTCTCTGAGTTTGAGCCTGGTGTACAGAGCAAGTTCCGGAACAGCCAAAGCTACAGAAACCCTGTCTCAAAAACCAAAAAACAAAAATCCACGCCCCCTCCCCAAACCAAATACACACACACACACACACACACACACACACACACACACACACAAAAAAAAAAAAAAAAAACCAAAAAAACAAAAAACAAAAAAAACCCACCCCACTCCATCCCAAGATCCTTAAATGGCAAGTGTGAATACTAGACCTCACTGTGATATATGTAGAAGAAGCTTCCAGGCCCAGGGTGTTGGCTGTTATATGTTGGGAGAGGGCTTGCATGGGAAGCAGAGAATCCTTCTAAAATCTCCTGCTGTGGGAAGAGGGAAAAACAGGAAGGAAAGAAAGCCCTGTGGGCACTGTCTGAGGAGAGTCTGAGATCGTCGGCCATGAGGTAGAAATTACAGCCCACCTAAAGTCTTGATCTCTAGACACGACTCCCTGACTTATCTACACATTCAAACAACACACACTCTTGTCATCCCTTTAATAACTAACAGATGATCACTGACATAAATTTTAAGCCAGGTGTGATAGCTTATATCTGTCATTTCACACAAAGCCAGCCTGGGCGATATGTAGTGAGAACCTGTCTCAAACAAAGAAAAACATATGTAAGTTTTATATATAATTTCTGGGTGCCTCCAGGTTATTTTGAAGTGTTAGCTCATGTTTTAGATGGATTTTAAAAGAATGTTAAGGTAATAGCAATTTCTGTGACCAATATGGTTTAAGTCTAGGGCAGTAGTTCTTAACCTGTGGGCTGCAACCTCTTTCACAGGGGTCTCATAACAGATATCCTGCATATCAGATCAGATATCTACATTCAATTCATAACAGTAGCAAAAGTATAGTTATGTAGGGGCAACAAAATAATTATATGGTTGGGGGTCACCACAACATGAGGAACTGTATTAAAGGGTCGCAGCATTAGGAAGATTGAGAACCACTGGATTAGGGGTTGAGCTGTTAAGTTAGCAACAAGCATCAGATTACCCAAGCTAGTTGGTTAGTGGTAAGGGTGTGTGTGTGTGTGCCAGACTTCACTGGTTATCTGACACTCAGATCTACACTAATACTTTGTTCCTGAGGCAGGCCAGGGGCCGTAAGGAGAACCAAGTTGGGTACTGACCCAACTTCTATGAGGAAGTCCCACTACTAGGTAGGAAGTGTGGGTTTCGGTCCAGGAGGAGATGGAGTTGGAATCCAAGCAGATGGCTGAGACAGAAACCAGAGAAGGAAACACGAACACAGAGGGTGGGGGACCCAGAGCAGTGGGAATGCAGTTTAAAACGCCTGTCAGTACCACCCACAGATGTGAAATGGTTGTGATACAGGTACCTGAGGGGTAGACCAGGCATGGTAGCACACGCCTGTAATCCCAGGTGTCTGGGAGGCAGAGGCAGGTGGATCTCTGTGAGTTCGAGGCCAGCCCGGTCTACACATAGGCCAGCTAAGACTACACAGAGGAACCCTGTCTTGAAAAACAAAAAACAAAAACAAAAAAACAAAGAAAGAAAGTTGAAGGATAAAGGATTTACCTCCGTAGTGTGTGTGTGTGTGTGTGTGTGTGTGTGTGTTTGTGTGTGTGTGTGTGTAAAAGCCGTTATTACACACACCTTGGAGCCAGACTTCTTAAAGATCTTTTTAACTGTGTGAATGTTTTTGGGTGGGTTTGTACATGTGAGTACAGGTGCCCACAGATACGAGAAGAGGGCGTCATATTTCCTCAAGCTGGAATTATAATTAGTTATGAGCCAAACCAACATGTTCTCCACAAACTCGAAACTCAAGTCTTCTGCAAGAACAGGAAGTGTTTTATTTAAAACTGAAAATGGATTGTTTTACACAATCTATTCTTATTATGGCCCCTCCCTCAACTCCTCCTAGATCCTCCTTAGCTCCCTACCCACCCAAATCCACATCCTGTTCTCCCTCATTACAAAACAACAGACTTCCAAGAAAAACAAGTAAAAAAAAAAAAAATCATAAAATAAAACCAAATAAGCTTGAATAGGATAAAACAGAAACAAAACAGAAAAACAGAGGCAACGAAGACCACAAGAAACGTACATAGACACAGAGACACACACATTGGTATCACAGAAATCCCCTAAAAAACAGAAAATCAGAAGAAACCATGATATATAAGTAAAAGACTTAGAGTATACAAAAGAAAAAGGGAAAATATAAGACAAACAAACCCAAAACCAAAAATTAAAACCAATAGCAGTAACAACAAAAAAACACCTCCAAAAATATCACTGAGTTTGTTTTGTGTTGGTCGGCCATCTGCTAGAGAAAACTAACTTTTCATTGGCGAGCGGTTATCAATTTGAGATGGCTTGTGCTCACTTCCACCCTCGGCATCAGAGAAAGTGTGTTTTAATGGCCACCTCTCCAGCCTTCTGGAGCTAGACTTCTGTCACTTGCTGGTATTGGACAAGATACTTCTGTGCTCCGTGCCTTTGTTTTCGGAACTGTAAAATAGGAATACTAATATCAGACACAGCACTGAGTTATGGGGATTGTAAAGGCACACATGGACTGCAGAGGGCTAGAGATGGTAGTTGTGACCAAACTATACTGTCATGTTGAGATTCACGGGTGCTGAAGGTACTAGGAATTGCCTGCTGCTGTGTGGCTCCTGCTTTGCGCTCTGTCTAGAGGGCTAGGCGGAGGGGCTGTGCTATATAGCACAGGAAATCAAAACGCAAACACCACGGGCAGTCGAGATTTGAAGGGGATTTTCAGGGTCGACCTATGAGAGCCAGGTGAGTTTAAAGGAGAGCCAGGCATGAATCCCCCCTTCATCTAAGGAGATCACAGCAAAACAGAATCACAGTGAAACTTCTTCAAAAGGTAACATGAGTCATTGACTTGGAATATGGCCACCCAGTTGAAAATAGAAAAAAAAATATATATATATATATATATATACATACATATATATGCACAATACAAAGGTTTCAGCCCAACATGGTGGTATATACCTGCCATTCTAGCACTGAGACGTGTGTGTGTGTGTGTGTGTGTGTGTGTGTGTTGGAGGTTGAAGGGTTAGGGATGAGGAATGTGAGTTTGAGGTCAGTTCTGGGTACATTGAGGGAACCTATAGCCAAACAGCCAGCCACAAAACCATGAAGGTCGTAGGCTTATGATCTTCCTTGGTGGTGAACAGAGTTTAGAAAACCAGCCTCTGGTCCAGTCTGCTTCACTGTCTCTTTTGTCACATCGCAGAAGCATGACTTTTCTATTTTTACCCAAATTTTAAAAGTGAAAAGAACATCTCATGGTGTGTACATAAACATTTGGGGGAAACCGTGTTGTCTGTAAACAGCGATGCTCCCTGCTGTGTGGTGTTCCTGTCCCCCAGGGAGAGTTCAGTATTGCGGATAGACAGGTATCGTTTGACTCATGGTGTGTTGACTGTTCTTTGGCCTCTTACAGAGAAGCGTGAAACAGTTGGTACTGATGAGTTAATTAATGCACATGTGTGTCTCTTGCTACATGAGGTTCCCTAAACACCAATTATTTTTTTTCCCCTCTCTGCAGCAGTGTAAAAAAATCTAGACTCCGATGAAAGCATAATTAGTGTTTTTTCTCATTTGATTTCTACGTTGACTATTTTTTCAATTAAGATGTTCTTGTAGACGATTAAAAATTAGAGCTTTGCATTCTCCAAAAACTCCATGAGAAAACTTTGAAATTGGTTCCCACTGCCCGAAAGTATTCATGTTCTCAGGGGATGCAGGCTGAGCTACAGGAGTTGGCCTGCCCTATCACACAGCATATTGTACCTGTTCAGTAATATCTGCTGAAATGTTTTGATGTATTTCACGGTATTGACAGATGGACTCTGTTGGTGAGCTCTGGCAATCCTTTCTCAACTTAAGATCAAAGCAGAACTCAGAACTTTACCTTGTGTGTCTTTATTTGTGCGTGTGCATGCGTGCCACACACAGCTCACGCAGAGGTCATAGGAAAACTTGCCAACATGGATTCTTTTCTACTACGACAGGAAACACAGAAATTGAACTCAGGTCCTCAGGTGTGGGTGACAGGTGTCATTCTCTATTGATCCATCTCTCTTGCTACCAAAACAGAACTTTTAAAATATTAAGAACAGGGCTGAAGATAGGGGACCAGAGGTTAAAGGGACTGGATGCTCTTCCAAGGGTCCTGAGTTCAATTCCCAGCAACCACATGGTGGCTCACAACCATCTCTAATGAGATCTGCTGCTCCCTTCTGGCAGGCAGGCACACATACAGGCAGAACACTGTATACATAATAAATAAATAAATTCTTTTAAAAAAAAGATATTGAAAACACATTTAAGGGGCTAGAAAGATGCCTCTGCCATTAAGAATGTGGCCACTCTTCTAGAGGACCCAGGTTCAGTTCCAAACATCTTCATGGCAGGACAAAACCACATGTAACTGCAGTTCCAGAGGATCCAGGGTATTCATTGGCCTCTCTAGGCATCAGGCACACATGTGGCACACAGACAGGCATGTAAGCAAAACACCCATTACACAATAAATTAATATCTTTGTAAAAGAACATGTTTGGTGTCTCATGGTGTAGCGTTACAACCTAGAAAGCGATTTAGACAAAAGTCACAAACAGTTCATGGGTGAAGAAACAGAACAGCTGCCCTGACGTTCCCACATTCTTTGTTTTCTGAACTGTTTTTAGCTGCTGAATCACGCACCGCTTTTGAAAGGTATGGAAGAGATTGAATTTATTTACTAATTATTTATATTTTATGTGTATGGGTGTTTTGCATGTATGTGTGTCTGTGCACCACATTCATGCAGTGTCTGAGGGGACCAGTCGGGGGCATTGGATTCACAGAACTGGATTTAATAGATGGTTGCAAGCTACCATGTGGGGACTGGAAGCTGAACCGGGGTCCTCTCCAAGAGCGACCAGTTTTTTGTTTTTTGTTTGTTTGTTTTGTTTTTTTTGACACCAGGTTTCTCTGTGTAGCCTTGGCTGTGCTGGAGTCTTTGTAGACCAGGCTGGCCTCGAACTCACAGAGATCTGCCTGCCTCTGCTTCCTGAGTGCTGGGATTAAAGGCGCGCGCCACCACGCCCGGCTGCAGCCAGTGTTCTTAAGGGCTGCTTGTTATTGCAGGTTTTGATGAGATGAGTTTTTAAGAGAATGTATGTTACGATCATCAAAATCAGAATGTTAAAAAATTAACGTGTTTACATTTTCCTGCTGTTTCATATGACATTTCCCGGCGATATTTACATTTTGAAAATACTTGGTTTTTTAAAGAATTGAAGAACCCAACAGGTGCCGCCTAAATTAAACAGCACAGCATCGTGCTTAGGGAGATTGATGCTGAAGATGAGGCATTTTGTCCCCGTGTGATGTATAAGCCAGCACGCTATAATTGAAATACTCCATCAAACTCCACTTTAGCCTTTTCTCATACCTCTGTTAATGCATCAAGAGTGGAAATCGCTCATTCTAGTGATTCGGCAATGGATTTAAGTGATCAAATCATTATAAATTCCCTAAAACTAACCTATAGCAGGAATCTTAAAAGGGAAATGTAAAAACCTGCTTTTACCAAGGCAGTAAAGCATAGCGTGGAGCCAAGTACATAGTAAATACAAAATGTGGACTATGAGGTCCCAGCAAGATGACTCAGCAAATAAAGGTACATGCTGCCAAGCCAGACGATCCAAGTTCAAGTCTGGAGACCCTCCTCATAGAAGGAGAGGACTCCCAAAAGTTGTCCTCTGACCTCTACACACACACACACACACACACACACACACACACACACTGTGGAAAGTGCATGGCCTGGCCATATAAAAATACACACTAAACCAACAGATGTAAGTTTAAAATTAAATAAAGCCAGGCTGACTGAATTGAGTCCTGTGTATGTTGTTTACAACTTTGAGATCTGTGGTAAATTTGTCCCGCTCTCTAGCCCTTACTCACTTCATGGGGGGGGGGGGTAATAACGTAGCCAGTGGGACCATTACAAGTGATAAAGATCACGTATCCAAAGCACAAAACAGGGAGCTGGAGAGCTGGCTCAGCAGGTAAAAGCATTTATGGCTTTCACAGAAGACCCGAGTTCTGTCCCACAGTACCCACATCAGGCAGCTCATAGCCACCTGTAAGTGTATGGTCATCTGAGTGCTCTTTAGTGGCTTTAGTACAAAGGTCCCGTAAATACCAGTGTAAATGAGAAGTGTAATCCCAATGCCACCGGTTCGTGCTCTAAGGTTATAAAAACAACAACAACGACAAAACCCGATCAGATCAAGACTAACAGGGTCTCCTTCTCTTGCAGGTTCAAGTGTGGGCCTTTTCATCTACGCCGCACTGCAGAAGGTATTGATTGAGTTCTATGGCCTGGATGGCTGCCTGCTTATCGTGGGCGCTTTAGCTTTAAACATACTAGCCTGCGGCAGTCTGATGAGACCCTTGCAGTCCTCCGACCGTTGTTTTCCTGAAAAGACAGCTCCAGAGATTGTCCCAGATACATACTCCATGTACAATGAGAAAGAGAAGAGCCTGGAAGAAAGTATGAACCTGGACAGGGGCTACGGTAGCGAAGATAAATGCAATAGCCCCTTGCCCAACGGTGACTGGACACGGGAGACTTGCCTTCCTAAAAACCTCACAGCCGCAGCGCACACCAAGGAGCCCGAGCCGTACAAAAAGGTCGTGGAACAGACTTATTTTTGCAAGCAGCTTGCCAAGAGGAAATGGCAGGTATATAGGAACTACTGCGGCGAAACAGTGTCTCTTTTTAAAAACAAAGTCTTCTCCGCACTTTTCATCGCCATCTTGCTGTTTGACATCGGAGGGTTTCCGCCCTCGCTACTCATGGAGGACGTAGCGCGGAGTTCCAACGTGATGGAGGAGGATCTCGCCATGCCACTCATCTCTATTTTTGGCATCATGACAGCCGTGGGCAAGCTTCTTTTAGGCATCCTAGCTGACTTCAAGTGGGTCAATACCTTGTATCTCTATGTAGCCACCTTGATTATCACCGGCCTGGCCTTGTGTGCAATCCCCCTTGCCAAGAGTTACGTCACCCTGGCGATTCTTTCTGGGATCTTGGGTTTTCTTACTGGCAATTGGTCCATCTTCCCGTATGTGACCACGAAGACCGTGGGGATTGACAAACTAGCTCACGCCTATGGAATACTCATGTTTTTTGCTGGACTTGGCAATAGCCTCGGGCCACCCATAGTTGGTAAGATGCTCATCCTCAAAGTCAGCTCAGTTTATTGTTCCTCAGGGTGATGTTTCCAGATAGGGAAGTTCTCAGTGATAACATATATTTGCACAAAATAAAATACATTATTTCACGGTAGTTTATTTGAGATAATTTTGATAGGGTCAAGTATGTCTCCCATGTGGTAGAGTGTCTGCCTGGCATGCAGGAAGCCCTTGGTTTGTCTAAAACCAGGTGTGGTCTTCCACTTCTGTAACCCTAACACTTGAGAGCATCTAAAGTGTGACCTTCAAACTCATCTTTGGTATATGGTGAGTTTTAGGCTAGCCTGAGCTACATTAGACCCTGACCCAACACACACACACACACACACACACACACACACACACACACACACACACCCCTGCATTATAGTTGAGAAATCTGGTTTGTGCCCATTTTTTTTTTTATTAGGAGGAAACTAAAAATGCCTGCCTCAAATACTTAAAAGGCTCCTCTCTTAGAACATGCCTAGCCATGTTAGAAGCAGGCGGGCACACTCACACTGCTTCTGTGACACTTACTTGCTTTTCATCACTGTCTTCCTAGGCTGGTTCTATGACTGGACTCAGACCTACGACATCGCCTTTTATTTCAGCGGCTTCTGTGTCCTCCTGGGAGGCTTCATCCTGCTGTTCACCACCTTGCCCTGTTGGGATACGTGCAACAAGAGACTCCCCAAGCCGGTGCCAACAACGTTTTTCTATAAAGTTGCCTCTAATGTTTAGAGGGCTATTAAAGGCATTATTTTCTCTATTTTTCTACTTTATTACCATGCAGCAATGTATGTATGTATGAATGTATGTATGTGACAAATTGTTAGGCAGGTTCTCTAGAGTCAGAGTCTTATAGCAGAGTTTCTCCGGCTGACTCTGAAAGAGAACGTGTTTTCACATACCCTGTTTTTATGTACTGTATGTACAACCTCTGCCCATTGTATTCCCGCCTCATCCCTGAGACGTGGGACCGTTCTGTTTCACCGTTGTTCGTGAGTTCAGGTTATGAATCTGCCGGCTAGCTTCACAAAGTTTTCTCTGGGTGAAGAAGTTTAGAGTCTCTGCTTTCCCGTATGCTCTACTGCAAGGTGCTCAGAGGGTCCTGTCTTAAACCGTGCACGCCTCCTGACGGCCTGCGTGTGAAGACCACGCCCCCTCCCCAAGGGGTAATTGCTGTCTGCTCAATATCAGACCTGCTAGTCCAGAGAAAACACTAAGCAGTCTTATTTCTGGAAATGAAAGTGGCCACGTCACTGAGACTTCAAAGACTTTAGACAAAATATTTTAAACTGTGGGCGGCTGCCCCTCGTCTGCCGCCGCCGCCGCCGCCGCCGCCGTCGTCGGTTTTCTGCTGTAAGATGTTTGATGTCCACTTACGTATGAACTCGCTCAACTCCTCCAGCGGCCTTTCTGCGTGGCTGGCTCCTAGGGCATCACTCCCTGATGTTGCCCAGCATCTTCTCTGCTGATCTTTCCGAAGAGCTGCTGGTTCGTTCGCCGGTTTCCAGCTTGGAAATATACCTTTGAACCATTCCATCTGGCAAATGGAAAGCATGCATTTGCTTTGAGTGCTGTGGGAATTGGTTGCAAGGCCTTGCATGACTTCCAAATGAAGCCTGTGGTGGCTTCTCTTGGGCTTTTCCACTATTGCCTTTTCATTCATGGACAGTGCGTGCGCACGCGCGCGCGTATACACACACACACACACACACACACACACACACACACACACACACGCACACACACACACTACTCTGAGTCCATAAGAGATAGGACAGGGCAAAGAGAAATCAATACTCTCATCTAACCTGTTTCGATCCCAAGAACATGTTTGAGAGTAAAAATAATATTTAATAAAAGGGCTTTTTTTTTTCTTCTATAGAAATGGGTTTCAACTTTGGTATGTCTCAGAATCCCCTACAGAGCCTTCAGAAACTTGAAAGCTTAGCACCGTGCCTTTGATTTTAATTCTGCATATTGGTCCAAGCATCTGTATTTTAACAAGCGCTACAGGGATTCTGGTGACGGGGCCTTGAGGACAGCTGTAGACTGCTAATGGCGGGATCCAGCTGGAGCTCAGGGGAGCAGTGGGGGCAAAGCAGGTAGGCCCTGAGTTCGTACCCCAGCACCACAAGGGGAAAATAAACAAACAAAACAGATTGGCAACAGACAGACTTTTTTTTTTCTTGAATCGAAGAAAAAGAAAAGATAAACCATGAAGTCAGGTATTACAAGACAAACAGCTAAGGGTCTGAAAGTAAGGGCTCCCTTGCTGTTGTGATGAAATTGTCTTTTCTTTCTTTAAATATGTGAAATTATTTTGTACAACTGTATTGCCTTCCTTTGCAGGCACCTGAAGGACTTAATTACACAGCCCTGACACCACCTCCCTGAGGTCAGTCCTGTGTCATTATCCACCAAGCAGAAAGATTTCATAGCTTAGTCAGTCCTGCTCAGTAATGCAATAATGGGGCTCAATGCACATGAGACTTGTGCTCCACACTTGAACTTCTGGAAAGTTCTTTATACCTCATTCTTCAGTCTATCAAAGTTAATAAGACCTAACTCCAGCTCCCGGGTATCTGACACCCTTTTCTGTCTCCCACAGGCACCCGTGTACTGGTAGCATACACATATACACACGTAAATAAAAATAAAAAGAAATCTTTAAAATTTGTAGCTATGATTTTATAAAAAGGAAAAGTAAATGAATAAAAATAAACCTTATACTCATTTGTATTCAAAGTCCTGTTTTGGTCAATATTTTGGTCAAGACTTCCAATGACCTGAAAAGTGTGACTTTACTGGCATGTCTGCATTCATCAGTGATGGCAATTGTCCTGATGTGTTCTTATCCATCAATATCACCCACGCATCATGTATGCACGAGCCACCATCTAGGGAATGAGTTTTAAGTTATGATGAAATATTTTGGTTTGTTTTCCCTCAACAGTTACAGTGATACTCCACGTGAATGTAAGTACATAAACTATTGAATATAGTTTAGGTCTAGACTGGACCAGACCAGACTTAAAAGTCAATGTACTGAACTACTTTGACCCCAGGTTGGCAGAGCTAGTGGGTTAGAACTTCAGGATCCTGGTCTTGAGGAAAAGGGAATCTCATTAAAGACCTCACCAATCAGACAGAGCTTCCCTTTTGAGGCAGGGTCTCACTGTATTGCTCAGGCTGGTCTGGGCTCTAAGGCTCCAATGCAGCCTTGTCCTGGTCTCTGCAATAGTTAAGATGGTAGGCATGCAGGTACCACCATGTCCAGCATCCTCAATTTGTAGAATCCTCAAATCATTCCAAGCTTACACCATTTCCGTCTCATATCAACCCTGTGATGTGGTACCCGTGACTCTCATTTTATAATACAAAATGTAACCATCCTGATACCATCACTCTAATATAAAAGCACGGGAAAGTAATTCCCACGAGCAAAACTGAGACAGTCTTTCTTAGTAGAGAATAAAGCTGTCGGTTTGATTCCTAACAGGGATGGGAAAAGGTGTCTAGCCAGGAGAGTTTCTGTCAAACCAAATGTTTCAGCAGAGAAGTTATACAAATAGCAATACCAGGCAAGAACGAGCATTAAAGATGAACTTAATAAGTTTATGCGACCAGAAGGGAGTCTTCTGTGACTAGAGAGATTTTCCTGGATGCTGGAAATGCCATGGACTGAGTATGAGAAGGGTGTGGACTTGGGGGATTTGTTAGCCGTGGCCCTCCCTGATGGTGTTTGGAGTCTTTGCCTTTCCTTTCTCCATGGAGTCAGGTGCTGATCTAATTCTCTCCAGAGAGTCGTATTATCAGGGGAGTAGGCTCAGCTATCAGGGTTTAAAGTCCCTGTGAGAAACAGTCCCTAAGAAGCAGCTCTGGGAGGTCATGACCGCATGTGTGTGTGTTTGTGTGTGGATTAATGGAGGAGAAGATCTATGGCTTCAGAGAGTGTTATGATCTATAATGATGTGGCAGGGGCGGGGAGATACCATGGCGGGCACATGGCAAGGTGTACCCACTGAGTAGAAGCCGGGGGAGGGGGGCGGCTGGAGGGGGGGAACGACACGAGAGGGGGGTGCTGGAAAAGGGAGAGAGAGCTGGGGTGTGAGGGGTGGTTCTTATCTCACACACACACACTGGTGATGACGATGAAGTAAGCAATCGTTTAGGCTAACAGAAGTCTCAGCTGCCACCAATCAGCACAGGATTATCCTGCTCCGAGAATGCACCCTTGTCAGAAGGAGCAGAGGCCCCTGAGTTAACAGAGCCACCGTTAACATTGGTAGTGCATTTTTTTCTTCTCCTCAATCACTGTCTTCGTACACCTTTTGTCATATAGTCAGCTGTGTATGAAGGATGCCAGCTGGGAGATCCCTCTTCGAGGAAGGAGTGAACCCGCAGCCAATGAAAGTGCGCAAAAGTCCGTGAACGCATGATAACATTTGGGATGCAGTCTATATCCTCATCGTGGTCAGATGGCCCCGTGCTCAGTCTAGCTCAGCCACTGTGTCTGGTTGACCGTGAGTCCAGGATTGGCTTCTTTGGGTGCAGTTTCCCCCTTTTATAAAAAACACCACAGGGCTATCCCGAGAATTAAATAAGATAACATGAGGGAGGTGACTGGCGAGCCAGAGAGGCCTATTCTTTAATGAGCACTATTTTTATTCTCTCTGTTTCTGCTCTCAAGAGTGTGGCTTCTCCCGTGGGGGGGGGGGGGGGGGCAGCCAGTGTCCCTGGGCCCGGGTCATGTTTTCACTGCAGCGTTTCGTTTAGAAAAGGGATAAGGAGCCTTCTATTATCCCCTGCTTGAAGAACTGCCCTCAGCTCTTGCCCTCCCACAAGAACGCTCTGGTCAAAATCCTCCACGGGAGGAACCATGACTCAGCACATTTTCCAGGCTTTGCCAATCAGGAGCTCTCACACACAGCAAAGCAAGGCAAACCAAACCCAAGGCAGTTCCTCCGCAAATCAAATAGGACCCACTGTGTAAGTTGAATCGCTACGGGACTGGTGGTTTATTTTTCTTCAAAAAGCCTTCATGCTAGCTGCTGGGAAGGAGGGCCTGGAACTGGGCAGAGATCAAAACGATCTGATGTGTTTACTGAGAGTTAATTGCCTTCAGCTCTGAGTCCTTACTCCTCCCTCTCCACCGCTGCCTCCGTGCTCCTTTCCGGGATGCCTCTGTGATTAACTGTTGAGGGAATGCTAGGCTGGGACTTCTGGGATTTGGCTCCTCGGAGATCTCTCAGCCGCCTGAGTTTGCTTCCTACCACATACATTGGTTTTCAGACTCATTTATCTTATGCTTTCTCCTTTTAAGAAGTAAAAAAGGGGGCTAGAGCGATGGCTTAGCGGTTAGGAGCACTTGCTGTTCTTGCAGGGGACATGGATTTGGTTCTTAGCACAAGTACCTGACTCCAGGCCCAGGCGATCCAGGTTTCTGCTGTCCTCAGTGCTCATGTGGTGCTCATTAACTTACACCTACCCACATATACGTAAAAAAATTAAAAATAAATTAAGTCTGAGGAACATAATACAAATACATCTTTAAAACCCCTTATTATTATTATTATTATTATTATTATTATTATTATTATTATTATTTTCTTCTTCTTCTTCTTCTTCTTCTTCTTCTTCTTCTTCTTCTCCTCCTCCTCCTCCTCCTCCTCCTCCTCCTCCTCCTCCTCCTTCTTCTTCTTCTTCTTCTTCTTCCCGGTATTCTGAAAGCCTCACAGAGCAATCTATTTCAGTAAAAAGATAACCCTCAGCACTCCATAGACACGAAGGTAGGGCCCCTCTTCCTGTGACCATCTCAGATATAATAAGACAAGGAAGGAGTCATTTCCAAGGCTGAGCTCAGAAAAATCCTGAAGCGCTGCAGCTTTGATGCCACACCATTCACAGAGGTCTCTAGGGTCCTAGCGATAAAGGAAAAAGATGCTTTCCTGGGTGCAAACTTCCTGGGTGCAAACTCAGTTTCATGGTTTGTTTCTCAACAGAAATCCTCACTAAGGACAAATGCAACCCAGCGCATGGAAACAGGGTCACCAGGACATCGTGGTAGGCTGGGACTGGGGCTGCCAATGTTCATAAGGACGTAGGCATTGCACAAATGGTATCTTGTCCTGATAAAGCTCCAAAGGCATTCACAAGGCTGCGGGCTGATTATCAAGAAGGGGGCGGGCTCTCCTGGCAGGTCTGGGCGGTTCACTCCCGATTCATCCACCTAGTATGCCCGCAAGGACTTCCCCAATACCAAAGATAAAACCTCGATCAAGGCAGAGCTCCGGAATCTGGTAGCCTCTGATTCTTCCCCTAGTTCCTGATAAGACAAGAGGTTTTATGGCTTATTTGGGTATTTTCTCTGTCAGATCTGGAGTTAGCCATCCCTCCTGGGATCTCAGAGGTGGTTTTTAGACCACTACTGGGCACTAAAGATAGTCACTGATATGAGTTGGAGAATGCTTCTGTATAGCAAGTACTTTTTTTTTTTTTTTTTTTTTTTTTAAGCAGAATTCATGATGAATTCTTCCTGGTTGTTCTAATTGAAATGATTAGTGTTGGATGTAATTGATTCTATACTAAAACTCTTTGTGGCTGAAGGTCTCGACTGTCTAATGACAGTGACATGTTTGCTCGTCCTTCTGTGTGTATAACATTTTAACAGCAGTATTACCATTGTTACTTGCAGCGTGATTACAAAACACTTCTTTGTATCACACATGACCTTAGCATGACCTGCCTAGATTTGTTTTGCATCCTTGAAAATGCTTACCGAGTGGCAAGGTCACCCACTCCCCACCACTTAGGCTTACTTGTGGGTTGTAGTTTCTTATATGACCTATCTTTTATAGCAGCTGAGTGCCAGACATCTTTTTTGTTGTATGTAATTAGGAGATAATTGAATTGGTTCTTATTTTAAGTTATTTTGTTTATTTATTATTGTGTAAATGCATGGTGTGTGTGTGTGTGTGTGTGTGTGTGTGTGTATGGGTGTGTTTGTTTATGTATGCCTATCCGCACATATTATGGACATGCCACGAAACAGTTTTAGGAATTAGTTCTGCCCTTCCACTGTAGGCTCTGGGGATTGAACTCATGTCCTGCCATCCTTGCATAGTAAGAGCCTTTGCTTGCTGAAGCCTTTGATTCCTTTGAAAAGTTAATTAATTAAATATCTATGGGTGTTCTGTCTTCCTATGTGTCTGTGCACTGTGTGCCCACCTGGTGCCCACAGAAGCCAGAAGAGTGTGTCAAATCCCCTGGGTGGAGAGTTAAAAATAGTTAAAGATGGCAGGCAGGGTGACGCACGCCTTTAATCTCAGCACCCAAGAGGGAGAGGTAGGGGGAATCTCCATGAGTTCGAGGCCAGCCTCCTCTACAGAGTGAGTTGTAGGAGAACAGGGGGCTACACAGGAAACCATGTCTCAAAAAACAAAACAACAAACAAACAAACAAATGAAAAACCAGGAAAAAAAAAAACAAGAAAAGAAAGGATGGTTAAAAATGAGTTCTAACCATGTGATTGCTAGGCATTGAACCTGGGTCCTCTGCAAGAAGAGCCAGTGCTCTTAACCGCTGAGCCATCTCTATAGCCTCTTGATTTCTATTTTTAGAGACCCTTTGTATATTAATGACTTTTATCATTTGTAATATAAGTTAAAATAGATTTTCTTTTACTTTTTAACTTATTTTATTTATTTAGTTAGTTAGTTAGTTTCCTTGTTAAAGCTTTAAAAAAATCATTTAAAAATCATTTTTGTCACATATTTTTCCAAATAGATGTTTTAAATTTTATGTATTTACTGATTTTCGAATTTGCTTTTTTTCATGGATAAAGACTTTATTTCAAACAAAAATTTAAAGATTATACACATATACACACAGAGAGAGAGAGAGAGAGAGAGAGAGAGAGAGAGAGAGAGATATTTAAGTCTGAATTAAGTCCAATTGTACCCTAGGGTTTGGAGTGGAGTGCTTGCTGTGAAACCATGAGAATCAGAGTTCAGGTCCCCAGCACCCCACAAAATCCAGGCACATGCAGTGGCCATGTAATTCCAGCACTTGGGTGACCGAGATGGCGGGCAGGGGGAGGGAGGAGGGTTCTGTGGGGAAGGAAGATGCCCAGTGTTAAATATGGGCTTCAATGCAGATGTTCACCCAAGTACATGCATATTTGCAACATAAAGGCTTACCCACTTATGTACAGCCACATATGTGCAAACATGAACACACCACACACACACACACACACACACACACACACACAGAGAGAGAGAGAGAGAGAGAGAGAGAGAGAGAGAGAGAGAGAGAGAGAGAGAGAGAGAATATCAAAACTTATTTCTCTAGGCACGAGGAAGGGATGGAGAAAGAAATTCATGCCTAGGCCAATGTGATTCTGTGCCCTGGCGGAACGAGATAATTCCCTTCCTTGCCCTCAAGAGACCTTCAGCAGGGCACACCAGTAAAGGAGAACTTGGGTTAGGGACCACTCTCTGGGAGACAATGAAGAGAGCTGGGCAGCCTCATTGGCCGAAGAATTAAATCCTAAGTACTAGGACCCTGCTCTCATCTTGTGCTGGGACCCTGGAAGGGTTAAGGATGGTCTGTGGGGAGCACCTCTCAGGTGGTGGGGAGCACCACTCAGGTTGTGGGGAGGACCAGTTAGATCGAGGAGAGCCAAAGCAGCCCCACCCACTACTTCATCACAGTGGTTATCTGGAGGCACTGAGCCCTACAGTGGCAATCCCTATGCAGTAGGAAGCAAGGAAGCGTCCACAGTGTGCAGCCTCTGGCTGGTTCTCCTACTGTGGTGGTTTCTTTTCTGTTGTTGTGACAAATATCATGACCAAAGCAACTTGCAAAGGAAAGGCAGAACCATGGATGAAAGCTGCTTACTGGCCTCCTGAGCGTGGGCTCAGCTATAGCCTTCTTATACAACCCAGACCTACGTACCAAGGGAATGGTGCCACCCACAGTGGGCTGGCCCTCTTACATCAAGCATCAATCACAGTCTCTCACAGAGGTGACCACAGGGCAGTCTGATCTGGGCGATTTCTCAACACAAGTTCCGTCTTCCCAAGCCAGGTTGTGTTGTTGACAATGAAATCTAACCAGAACGCTCCCCTCCTGGAACACACCTGGAGTTACCCCATAACCCTTTTCTGTTTTCTCCATCTGTTTTCCTTGGGTGGCGCCATGATTTGGTCATCCTAAATGCAGCCACTCTCCTCTAAAAGGGATGTGTTTGGGTGTTGGTTGGTTGTAAAGGCTCAACTGTCCACTCCAGTCCCCTCGATCGCAAGCTAAGGTGCCTGTGGGGAAGGCCATGCCTTAATGCAGCGTCCCTCCCTGCAGTGCCAGCCTGCCAGTTCTCTTTTCATCCATGCTGATGCTTCAAAAGTGGGGGTACAGTGGGAGGCAGAGGGTGCATGGTAGCTCAGCAGGGTGACAAGAGGACCTCCGTGCATTATGGGAAGTAAATGGCACCCTTCCAGGTGAGGGTTAGTGAGTGAGAGCCTGGGCCTCTCTCCTAGCGCCCTTGCTGGGCATCACTGGGGTCACTGCCAACCCATCACCATCTCACCCATTTCTCTCCCCAGTCCTGGTGGGCCAGAGCAGGCTCCAACATTGGCTTTGGGTGATCAGGCTCCACCACGCAGTTTCCTACAGCAAGTCCTTTACCTGCTGAGAGAGACATCTTGAGATTTTAAATACGGGGCCCAATGTGCTTATTTGACTTCCGGCCATAAATGAATTCCTGACATTGACCGTCCGTGGTACTGACTACTGGGGTTGGCCTGGAGGAGTGTAGACAGATAGTTATAAACTCATTCCTGATTAATACTGACTGTCTGGGGTGGGGGTGGCCCCAGGCCTTTTTATCCTATGGAAGATGTTTCTTGACCAAGGAGTCAAATGGGGCAAGCCATTGCAGTTGGACCTCTTTGGTGACTGATGCAATGACGGTGCAGAACAGTAGCCCCTTTGATTCTGCAGCACCATCAGGTTTAGGAAGTGCTTTCTTATCTGTTTCCCCATCTGGTCTCCATAGCAACCTTAACCAAGGCTAAGCAGATGATGCTCCTACTCTTTTTCTCAGGAGGAATCAATCATAGAAGGAAATGAAAGATTACTGTGGCCAAGGAACCACCTTCTGGCCTCCTGTCTCCTGCGGGGCATTCTGGTCCTATCTGAGGCAGGCAACAGCCCTATTGCATTTAGTTCCAGTGAGCACTAGCTGGAACTGGCTGTGCTGAGATGTCTTTCTGGTAACAGGAAGGGGAAAGGTGCTATTTGGCTTCACCCGGGGTAGTCAACAGCCTGGGGCAGCTTCACCAGGCCCCAGGCCTCAGTGTGGGGAAGGCGCCTGCTCTGGTCTGAGCGGTCTCTCCTCCTTTTGATCTCTTCAGGTTGTCTGTTTCCCACCGGTCAGGTTGTCTGTTTCCCACCGGCTGTACTGAAATTTGCCTAAGAGTTTACCTGCAGCTCTTCTGGGATGGGGCCAGATCCCATCTAGGTCTATTAAAATCCAATGTGGCTCCTCTTAAAATCAAGAGGTCAGAAAGAGCATTAGGCGAAATGGCATAGTATCTGAACAGACACAACTTCAGTTTGTGTTCCTCACAGGTGAGAGTGAGAATTCCTGAACAGAAGCTGTGATGGCTGTGAGTAAACAAAACAAACAAACAAACAAACAAACACCTGCAAAACTCCTGGAAGAAGGTTTGTGTCAGAAGAGACTGATGGATAGATCGGAATCTCAGTGCTATGGAGAGACTGGGGTTTTGGAGGTTCAGATGCTAATAACTTTATCTTGGGCTAGTTTGAGCCTTCTGGACCAGCCTTTCCTTGCCCTACTGTGCATCTGAACTAACACCTTGAGATAATACAGACCTCAACCAGGTCTACAGAGTGAGTTCCAGGACAGCCAAGGCTACACAGAGAAACCTTGTATCAAAAACAAAACAAAACAAAACAAAACAAGCCAACCAAACCAAACCAACTAAACCAAACCAAAACCAAACAAATAGACAAAACTCCAAAAACCTCTTAGGAGCTTTTAACTTAGTAGGACACTAGCTTCCACCAGTGTAAGCCCTAAGAATGTCAGGGGTAGATGCCAGGCAGTGCCAGGTCTTTAAATGTATTGACAAAGGAAGCAGTCAACGAGGAAAACAAGAGAAACTGGCAGGTGTTGATTACAGACTGTGCTTAAAATAGATTAAGGGAAGTGTGTGTGTATGTGAGAGAGAGAGAGAGAGGGGTTGGGGTGTACATGAGACCGCACATGCATGTGTGGGTCAGGATGCTATCTAGAGACAGAATTTAGCCCTGCTCAGTCAGAGACTAGGTCTTCATGGATGGACTGTGAACACAAGGTGAGCAGGGCAGGTTGCACACTTGGACACCAGCAGGAGCGGGAAGCCATTAAAGCTGCGGGTTGCTCTGCTGTCACCTTCTTTTCAGGGCCTGGGGATAGCCAACTGTGCCCTCCCACCGTGGATCGTGGATGGCCTTGCGTTACCTCAGGGCCAGGCTCAGACCCTTTGTTTAAGTTGGAACCACTAAGTGACCCTGAAGTGGCAGCAGGGAGACCTGCCTCCCAGAATTGCTCCTCAGGTCAGCTTCTCCTGAGAAACCTGTTTCCAATTGTCTAGCAGTCTGCCTCCCAGCGATCTACCTACATGCTCTCCTCATCTAGCCCAGCTTCCTAGAAATCTAACAGCAGGCGCACGGTGCTGGGCCAAGGGCCTGAAGGTGTTGGTGACTGGAGGAAGAGACTGCACCCTGGAGCTTAGCTGGCAAAATACCCAGCTCCCACAGGACTCAGAACCAACCCTGAAAAAATAAGAGGCCCACCACATCTCTCTCCGCTCTCCTGTCCGTCTCCAGTGTCGCATAAAAGGTGCCCGCGTGGCATTCTGGGTAATGGGGTATTCAGGAGTGACTTCTAGGAGAAAAAAATAAGACATAAAGTGAACTGGAATTGGCAGGGGCGAACAAGGAAGCGGCCCAGTGTTTCCTGTTGACAAACAGGAAGAATATAGAAAATATGGACGGGTACATATTATTGTGCTGGGCTGGTCTCCAAGCCGGATGGCCACCGTCTTCAGGGGTTTCAGCTGGGTTGGCTGGAGAACGCTCATCACAGCTGGGCTTGCTGACTGCTTATTTTCCCTCATAGGAGGAGAGGGTGGGGAAGGTCATGGGACTTTTACCTGAGTAGCCAGTCCTGCCTCTCAACCATCTGTATCTAATTCTGCCCTAGTTGCACACATCTTGGGAGGGAGGGTGGGCTTTGAGGTTTCAGATGCTCAAACCAGCCCCAGTGTGACCTTCTCTCCCTGCCACCTGCTGATCTGGGTATAGAACTCTCAGCTCCACCCCGAGCCACCATGTCTGCCTGCACGCCGCCATGCTTCCTGCCAAGACGGCACTCGGACTAAACCCCTGAGACTGTAAGCCAGCCCCAGGTAAATGTTTTTGATTTATAAAGAGTTGCTGTGGTCATTATGTCTTCCCAAAGCAATAGAAACCCTAACTAAGACACTCTGTAAGTTGAATAAACTCATTATTTCTCCCTGGGGAACTTTGGTGACATTGTACCTCAGTTTGTCTTTGGGACCTAGGGAGAAGATATAGACATTGTGTCTCTCCTTGGGTGGTGGGGGGGGAGGGGGGCGCGCTGTTCAGAAATACATATACATATTTATGTATTTTGTATTTGGAGTGATACAGAAGAAAGCAGAGAGAGCGGTTGCTTCTGACAGGAGAAACCTTCATCTTCTCCTGACCATTTGAATATTCGTCACATGTGCAGATGCATTCATTATTCTGGTCAGAGAAAATGTTGAATGAAGGGACTGAACGTGTAGGCAGGGAATTGGGGAGAGAGGTTGGAGTGGACCACGGGCCCTTTTATTTATGAGTGGTTGTGAAAGGTCTTGCTTGCTGTGACATAAGAGGTGGAGTCCCTGCCTTAATGGGGGAACTGATGATTCAGGGTAGCACCTTGTGAGACTAAAGCCGAGGCCTGGGGCTGTAATGGAGGTGGGCTGCTAGGTGCAGGGGCCAGACTCCCCTAAAGTCTCCAGCTTGGAAGAGTGGGCTCAGGCAGAGGCTGCGGAGATCCACCACATTCGGACCCCAGGACTCACAGGATGGCAGGAGGAAGACCTTCCAACAAACAATGGCAAGAATCGGACAACCTTGTGTGCTACGTTCAAAAGAGCAGGCACATGGGGGCTGGAGGGATGGCTCGGTGGTTAAGAGCACTGACTGCTCTTCCAGAGGTCCTGAGTTCAATTCCCAGCAACCACATGGTGGCTCACAACCATCTATAATGTGATCTCATGACCTCTTCTGGTCTGCAGGTGTATATGCAGGCAGCGTACTGTATAAATAATAATAAATACATAAATGAAACAGAGAGAGAGAGAGAGAGAGAGAGAGAGAGAGAGAGAGAGCAAGCACTTTGAGTAAGTGCACAGGTCCATGGCTTTTGTTAAATATGTGTGTGCTTTTGTGTATATATTAATTTTTCCTTCCCATTAACTTCATAGGGACAGAATTATTGAACATCTGCTTTTTAAAAGTCTGACTTAATTTGCTTAGTATGTTTCCGAAGTATGTGTTACAAGTTTTTTGTTTTTCATTTCTGTTTTTGGAGATCAAAGGGCCAAGGAATGCCGAAAAGACTGCAGGATGCAACAGACCTCAGGAGAGAGCAAGAGCAAGAGATTTATAGGGGAGGGAGACTACACACTAAGCTGCCTCTGGGGGAGGATGGAAAGTCAGGGGGCAGGCCGCGAAGGTGCGGGCTTTTTCAGGGGTGCAGTGCAGGAGCATAGGGAGACCGTGCTACTTGGGGCCAGAGTGAAAGTGTGTTGCAGTGGGGAACATGGGGACAGGACAGTGATCTCAGTATTTCCCGTGGGGGAAGTAACTGTTCTTTTTGAATGTGAGAGGTGGGCAGAGGCCAGGAGCCCAAGGGTGCCAGGTGGAGGCTGGGGATGGGGGTGGGCACTGTGTGGAGTCGTGGAGTACTACTGTGTGCACCCCGAGGGTGCCCAAACCATTATTAGCCTTTCAAAGCATTTCCCAGGAATCTCACTGCAGCAATGAAAAGCTGATCAGTATCTATGAGGCAGCCATGGCAGGATGAGGAAGGAGACCAAACAGGAGTGTGGCATTTGTCTTGTTACCAGCAAGAGTGCCAATCTCGGTCAGGTCCAGGGCATTGTGAGCAGCTTTGGAATGGGCACAGGGAACCAAGGGCTCCCCAACCGGTCTGGGTAGGGCTTCAGGACACGGGGAGGAGCCAGGGGACCAAGGACAATATATATATATATATATATATATATATATATATATATATATAAATTTTTTTTTCTTCTTACTGGACAAAAAGTACTTTAGTATTTCTCAGGTGACACTGAATGGCAATATCCAAAGAAGATATGTGTGTCAAATACACAACAAAACCCCTTAATTTTTTAGAAGAAAAAAAAAAAGATTAAAAAAAAGAAAAAGGAAAAAAAAGAATGAAAAGAAAAAGAATAGGAAAGAAAAAAGAAGAAATTAATTTTACTATTTCATTTTGCTCAAGAGACCCAAAAAGTTAAACATATAATCAATTTGCGACGTGATTAATGAGAGATTTTGACTTTTTCTGAGCCTGTCTCAATCTAGAGTGTCCAGAGGCCAAATTTGGTGATCCCTCCCCATAGTCTCTTTTCTGGAAACTTCGTGTAGGATCTGCCTGTTGGTGCCCCAGCTCCTGTCCCTGTCCCTCACCCACTTACCTGTCAACACTCCTAGTGCTTAACACGTGCAGGTTGTGACAAAGCCATATTGGCTTTGGGTGCGATTATATTAGCTACTGGCCTATTAGCTCTGCCTTGGCCATGGAAACTGAGCCTTACCCCTCTTTTTTTTTTTTTTTTTAACCCAAAGAGATTATTTTTTATTTTTTATTTTTTTTATTAATTAATTCAATTATATCTCAATTGTTATCCCAGAGCCTTACCCCTCTTAAAAGCTTCCTTGAAGTCTCACGCATAGTTTACTTGCATCCTTGAGCTCCTGAACGCAGGTGCCTTCGGTTCCTGAGGATAAGTAGGACTGTCGTAGACTGAGGCCTTAGCCACGCCCCTTTCTTCCTTTAAGGCAAGCGGCCTGAGAGAAAGGGTCTTTGCCTTTGGTCTTCTTCAGCAAGGAGAGGGCGAGGAGGCCTGCAAGCTTAAGAGCTATTTTCTGTACTTTAGCGCCGCCCTGTGGTGCAAGAGAAAAGTCCGAAAATGACCTCCTCCCGCTGGGACTCCCTGGCCTTGAAGGACGAGATGGCTTTTGTTATCTCCTTTAGTCGGAGAGGAAATGAGATTTGTTACTGAATATGCAACGTCTCCTACGGGGGCTGAGCTGCCTGCTGAAAATTCAGACGCTGCAGGGATGAACAAAGCCGAGGCATAAATCCAGACCGCCCTCTGTGTTCTTTAGACAGACTAACCCTGAAGGGTGGCTTCTGAAAAATGCTGTCTGTCAACCGGAGGCAGCACTGACCATGACCTGAGG
>OU015751.1:13147603-13177144 GCA_907169655.1 Acomys percivali | reverse complement strand
CTTCTTCTTCTTCTTCTTCTTCTTCTTCTTCTTCTTCTTCTTCTTCTAGGAACTCGTTATGTTGCCCTGGCTGGCCTGTAACTCACTATATAGACCAGGTTGTCCTGGAACTCACAGATACCCACCTGCCTCTGCCTTATGAGTGCTGGAATCAAAGTCAGGATCCACCACACCCCACTTCATTTTTAACCAGGCTATTAACCTCACCTTTAGGGCCCTGCCTCATGACATAATGATGCAAGAGTGGATCAAAGGTGGAGACAAGAGAAGGCTATGCATTGGAAGAGGAATGTCTCTTCCAATGTCGGGGAAGTAGTACTCACTGTGGGGCCCCATGGGCCAGGGGAGTTTTGTGGACCCAGTTGACTGACTTTCTGATAGGGTCAGCTTCTTTGTAAAATTCAAGTTTAGTGATGGTTGTGTCAGACTCAGCACCCGACACATGCTAGATGCTCAGTATTAGGGAACTGTGAATTTCTTCTACACTCCAGAATTTTGTAGGGATGGTTCCATGGTCTTTGCTGATGTGTCTGGAGATGTACTACCATGCTGCTGAGGATTCGGCAAACAAGTGGGCTGCAAGCCATTGATCCTCCTCTAGAGTAGAGCATTGTCTTTGCCAAAACCATCTCCCACCCAGTCTTGGGTGGGACAGGGGCTCTCACCTCCTTCATTACTGTCTGAGCACAGGCTAGACCCTACCCTCTTCTAGTTAGCCCAAGTTCATAGGTTATGCTTTCCATAGGACCTCGGGGCCCAGCCCAGGCCATTTCATGGACCATTGCTTCAAACTGCTGGGTCTTTTTCCAATCACAAGGTGAAGAGTCTTTTCCTCATCCCTTTCCTTTAAGTAGGGAGGTGATGTCCCCTGGATGAGGGGGACCTGGCTCCTTTCCTGTGCTGCCTCCCAGCAGCCATGCTGTCAGTACCAGTAGATGCCATAAAGTGTTCCTTAGTATTTCTCTGTTCGGTGCACACCTTTAATCCCAGCACTCGGGAGGCAGAGGTGGGCGGATCGCTGTGAGTTCGAGGCCAGCCTGGTCTACAAAGTGAGTCCAGGACAGCCGAGTCTAACACAGAGAGATCCTGTCTTGAAAAACAAAACAAAACAAAACAAAACTCGGGTCATCTTAACAGACACGCAGCCATTCCTTTATTCTGTGCGGATGAGGTCTGTAATTGTGCTCTCCTACCTCAAAGGCTGCCTTCAGCAGCATTTTTTGTCCCCTCGCATTGTTCTTTGTCCAGCTTGACACTCATTTAACAGCAGCCAAGCCCCTGTTGACAATTTCCTTATCTCTTCATGATTCCATTCCCTCTTAGCAGTCTGCCTTTCACCTTTCTCTGTAGCGTAGCAACAATGCTTATAGACAGAGCAGACAGAAGCAAAAGTGCGGCCAAATGAACACATTTGTTCTGACGGTCCCTTGGCATGGCATCTCTGCCCCTCAGAGATGCAATACAATGGCAGTTGTGGCCTAGAACAAACAAGAATCGAAAAACAAAAATGCTGTCTTCCCTTCCGCTTATGAGCTTTCAGTTTTTAAGATGTCATTTCATCGTGGTTCTTTTCTGGTTAGCGAGTTGCAGCTACTTATTATAATAAGCTACCCCCAAACAGTGGTTTATTATTTTCATTTTACTAAAGACCATGCCATTTTTATCTTAAAACCTTTTGAAGGTCACCCAGTAGCTGACATTTATTTTGAATTATGATTGGTCAATTGAAATTACAAAACGATTATGATGTTGTCACTTTAAACACATGGGCTTTGGAACCTAAGGATTCCATCTTCTGCATTCGGACACTTGGGTAGCCTTCACCAAGCCAATCAACGTCCTTGAGTTTTAGTGGGGTCCTCTGTACATGGGCGTCAGGACTAGCAAAGCCCTATGAGTGAAAAGCTCTGAAGAAAGTCCCTGACTGGAAGTGCCTCCACAGGCTCCCTCATCTCTTCCTTTGAATGACTTCTGGTAGAACTGAAGCAATTAATTTTGAGTTAAT
The DNA here is from genome assembly GCA_907169655.1 of Acomys percivali. Classification (NCBI taxonomy): domain Eukaryota; kingdom Metazoa; phylum Chordata; class Mammalia; order Rodentia; family Muridae; genus Acomys; species Acomys percivali. Next base: position 13,175,139 of record OU015751.1, on the reverse strand, counting down.
TCATAGGAAGTTAACTTTTTACAGATTTATCTGTAAAACCAAGGCAACAAAGGTAGATTTGTTAATTGTGTTAATGCTTTTTTTTTACATATATGATGAGCAAGTATGCATGTATATATATTTCCTAATATTTTTCTAATAATGCTCATTTTTTAGTGGTTGTAATTTTTTTAATGAAATTATTATTTTATATGTATGAATGCTTTGGTTGCATGTATGTCTATGCAGAGGCCAGAAGAGGGCATCAGAGATGGTTGTGAGCTACTGTGTGAGTGCTGGGAACCAACCCAGGTCCTCTGAAAAACAGCCAGTGCTCTTAATCTCTGAGCCATCTCTCCAGCCCTCAGTGGTTCTAATTTATAATCGGCATTCCTACCAAACTGAGGATTATTCAATCAACGTGTACTTTGTTGTGTAACCAATTGTGGTTTGAATGTGAAATGACCCTCATAGGCTCATATGGATACTTGGTTCCTGACCGGCAGACCTGCTCTGGAAGGTTGCAGAGTCTTTGGGAGGAACTGTAGTTTCACTGGGTGAGAGCCTTGAGGTTTATAGCTCTGCTCCAGTTCCTCCCTGCTCTCTGCTCCTGGGCTGCAACAGCGGGTGACCAGTACCGCACTTGCCTGTGCTGAGTCCCTCTCTGCTCACCCTCCCCACCCCATGATGAACCTGTCCCCCTTCAAACTATAAGCTGAAACAAATCCTTCATCCCTTAGATTGCTTTTGGTTAGCTATTTGGTCTTAGCATCAAACATAATTAATACACAAATTCATATGTCGAAGATTAAAATAGTTAACAAAACTCATGTTAGTTGCCAGACCCAAATATGTATGAATGCTTTGCTTTGGTTGCATGTATGTCTACACAGAGGCCAGAAGAGAGCATCAGATCCCCCGGGACTGAAATGAGAGATGGTTGTGAGCTCTCAAATGGAAGATGTTTTCTCAGGGAATGGAGGAAGGGCACTTAGCCCTGCTTTCTACTCTTCATAGTGTGGGTTGGGGTGACTCAAAAAGTAGGGGCCAGCAGGAGATAATAGGATGTTCTAGTCTCTTTCCGTTACTGTGACAAATACCATGGCTAATAGCAACTTTGGGAGGGAAATGATTCGTTTCACCTTATACTTCCAAATCACAGACCATCACCCAAGGGACGTCAAGGCAGGAACTTGATGGCAGGTCCACTTGCTGTTACCACACAGGACATCACCTCTGACCAGGGAGCTCACTTCACAAACCCCAGCATAAAGCAGGAACCCTGGTGAATGATGACCACTAGCTGGCTTATAGGCCAGCTTATATTCAGCTTGCTTTCAGGACCACCTGCCTATGGATGGTGCCACCCACAGTGGGCAGATGTTCCTACCTCAATTAACAGTCAAAACACTACCCCACTGACATGCCTATGGACCCATCTGATCTAGACAAATCCTCAACTGAGCAGGCTCTCCTCTCACATGACTGTAGTTTGTGTCAAATGGATAGTTAAAGCCAACCAGAGCAGAGAATATATGATGGGTCCCTGGTAAGGACGCTGGGTTTCCTCCACTTTGAGGAACATGGCTCAGCAGAGAGGAGGGCCTTGAGCAGAAGAATTCCCTGCCCTGTGGAAAGTTAAAGGGTCCTCTGGTTTCTTGGTTGAAAGGGGGATGAGATGTGGTGATTTGAATAGGTTTGCCCCCTCCCCCCAGACTCTTGTGTTTGAATGCTTAGCCCATAGGGAGTGGCACTTTTAGGAGGTGTGGCCTTGTTAGAGGAAATGTGTCACTGTGGAGGCGGGGCTTTGAGGTCTTAAGTGCTCCAACTACCACTGGTATGAAGCAAATCCTCTCCTTCTGGCTACCTTCAGATCAAGATGTAGAACTCTGGCCTCCTCCAGGACCATGTCTGTCTGCACACTGTCATGCTTTCCACTATGATGACAACGGACTAAACTCCTGAAACTGTAAGCCAGCCCCGTTCAAATGTTGGCCTCTATAAGAGTTGCCTTGGCCATGGTGTCTCTTCACAGCAATGGAAACCCTAAGACATGGGAGGAGCCAAGGTTGTAGCCATGGTTGGAACCAAACCTGTAGCCAAGGTTTCTACAGGTGGTTGTAGAAAAGCTGTCTAGGGGCAATTGTACTGCCTATGAGTGTTGTTGCAAACAGCACCAACGAGACCTGCTCTGAGCAGTGGTCAGTGCTCATGAGGAGTGTCTATGAGGTCCAAGCTCCAGTGGTAGTAATAAAGGAAGGTCATAGGAGACTAGGAGGTTTAGAATTCAAAGAGTCATAGGCACATAAAATATACTTAATTCACTGGGACAGAGGCCGCTAAGCAGATAGATGAGGCGGGAGTCTAGGCTCACATGGGACACACATGCAGACTAACGCAAAACTGCATAGGCAAAGGTACTCATATCTGACCTCAAGGCCATATTTTTAGGGAATTGTACAAAAGTAGCATTCTACCAGCATTCATATAATTATGAACAGATTCTCTGTTTACTTGGGTTGCCTAGATGCCTGGTGTCAGCCATTTTCCCAGATGCCTAGTGGTAGCCATCATTACTCATACCAGCTCATCATGTCTAAAACCAGCCTTGCCCTTATGGACTTCCATTCTCAGCATCTTTCTTCACAAAACCCCACACACTTGACTGATGTCTCCAACATCACAACATTTCTTGAACGAACAAAGTGTCTTGTTGATATGAGAGTGTCCAAAAGTCTCCTGATTCACCAGCACAATAAAATGTAAAAAGTTAATGAACTCTCCATGTTAGGGAAAAACAACAGCATAACAACCAAACAAGCAACCATCACCACCAACACCACCAACAACAAAAACAAAGGGCAGTTATTGTTGAGTGGAGGGATCATGAGAGGCTGGTAGAGCGTTCCCACCTGGCCTGTCACTGTGCTGCTACAGGTAGGAAGAAAAGCATCAGATTGCAGAGCCTTGTACAGGCAGATGTAGGGGAAGTGTGGGCACCTCGTGTCTCTTCTTGCTGTCTACAGTGCCCCTGGCTTCATAATCCCAAAGGTCAAGTCTGGCATCTGTAACCACCCCCCCCCTTAGGAACCTAGAGACCGTTTCTAAGGGAGTCTATCTCCGTGTGGTCCTGTCTTCTACTGCACATGCCCACACGGGTCTTCCTAGATGTTTTCTGTAAGTCACTCTCTCACTCCAGAGTCTCTGATGACACCCTAGGGCCACCAGATAAGACAATAGCAGCCTACTAGCTGCCATTGCTGTAAGCTGCCCCTCTTTCAGAATTGTGTGTATCCTGCGTCGGGAGCTTTCTTTCTTCCGTAATGTTGTGGCCCCATACCTGTCCTCTGTTGCTCCTTCTTCCTGCCTTTCTTTTCCCTCTAGAGAGGGAAGAAGAACCCAGGCCTCTCTGCCTTGCCAGCATCGGGTGTCCTAGATGCCCCACCAACATTCATTGGTGAGGACAAGGGGTGGGCTCTAAAAGTTCTTGTTTTGATTAGGTTTTGAGTCAGTTTCAGGCTTATTACAGCAACAAAACCACAATTGCTCCCCACCTTGGAAAGTGGAGTTATGAACGGGATGACTAATTCCCAAAGAAATCCTAAGTGGCTTCCTTCCTTTCCTGGCTTCCTGAGATTTTGAGTAAATACATCCCCGATATCAGAAGCCCTGCTCACACCGTGCTGCCCACTGCCCCATAATTCCAGCAGATCACAGAGCACTGAATGTGTATTTTTAAGTCCCCTCATGGATTCTGGATTCTTCCTTTCCCTCAGTGGCAGAGGATGCAGGACTTAATGCGCCTCTCTGCCTGTCTCTCGCCCCGATTTTTTAAGGATAAGCACTGGGAAGGAGCTGGCAGGAATGGATTTCTACACGAGTCAAAGGCGTGTTATTAAAAGTTAATGTATTTCCCCTCGCCAGGTTTGGGACTAATGTAGCAATAAATTGAAGAAAGATGGCTCAGGTGGTCTACATAATGAGAAACCAGCCAATATGGAACTGGAGGACTTGTGGGTCTTCTCAGGGGGAAGGGCGGGGACTCAGTGAGGCTTGAAGTCAGTTTTTAATGTAGGAACCCAGGAGAAGTGGGAATGTTGTCCTCTGGGTGAAGCCACCTCAAGCTAAAGCTCTCTGCTCGAGGTCTCTCTCATTGCAGTTTCCTGGCTTGGGGGCCAGCACCCTCATGTGAAAGCTGAAATTTCTGGGTGCCTAGGGAGCCTAGAGAGAAAGCAAAGAAAGAGTTCCTGCAGCATCAAGGGGGGACGGTTAGGATGCCAGCCCATCTTTTGCTGACCTGATTGCATTCCTTATTTGCTCTGTCTCAGGACCCTCCCTTAGGAGGATCAATAGTGGCTGAAGCACAGGTTTCAAGGACCATCTAAACAGTACCAGCTGAATTGGTGAAAAACAAATTAAAAACACTCAGTCTCTTTTTCCCCTTCATCCTTCCATCTATTTCTCTCTCCTACTTTCTTCCCTGCAGGCTTTGGCTTCTAGGGCAAAGGGACACACTGGAAACTTTGTTGTTGTTGCTGTTAGCAATAAATTGATACTAATTACGGTGTGTAGCAGGACATAAAAGGATGGAATAAAATTCCATTACAGGAGACTTTGGGTGACTATGTCCAAGTTCTTCTAGTGCTGGGGGGTGGGGGGAAGGACTTCCTCCAGTGGTGCTCTGTAAAATGACAACTTGAAAGAGAATAGCTATCAACCTGTTTTGAACACACTGGGACCTGGAGCAGATCAGGTGCCCCACCCCCACCCCCCAACCCTTTAGTGGACTGTCTGTCTGACAACTTTGGGCCACTCTGTGTTCTCAGCAGGGATGGGAGGCTAGGGGACCACTTCAAGAACGTTTGCAAGTGAGGCTTGGCTGGGTCTGCAGAGGGACAAGTGCCTGGACTTCATAGATGGACTAAGGCAGGCAGGAACTGAGGAACAAAAGGGCTAGAAAGTCAAGGGTGGGGCATAGGTGATTGACGCATATGCAGATTAGGCAATTAGTCAAGACAGTTGTTTGCTAACAGACCTGAGACCAACTGGGAGCCAACTGGGTGGAGAGGCAAAACGGAAATTGGAGGCTTAGCCTCACAAGTTGCCTGTGAGAGTAGGTGGCAGCAGTGTGGGTAAAAGCTGTGGGTTCCTCAGGCGGGGTGATCCCTTGTCACTCAAAAATCAGTGCAAAGCTGACTCAGCTGCCAATCATGCTTCTCATTTGTCAGTGCACCCAATGATGGCCCAGAGAGCCTGTGAAAGGGCTGAAGGTGTTTTACTTGGTAATCCAAGGGACTGGAGGCTACGCAGCACTGAGAGATGACTACCAGCTCAGGCCTTGGCTGCTCGACAAAATTTTGAGTGGCAGGGACCTACACATTTAGAATAACTAGACTATGGTGACATTAAACGAATGAGCGATCGTTAAATGCCAGAATGATTATGGTACCTCCCCCCTGCCAGCTATAGCTGCTGATACTGTGTTCCAGCCTCCAGGCCAGTGTTGCCTCCTTCACATCTGTGGGGCGGTCCTAAAGGGGGTAGGATTGTCAGCTTTCCGAGGATACAAGCTCTTTAGACTGAGCGGCTGTGGAGCTGTCCCTTTAAGATGCGTGGGCTCCAGAGGAGACCTTCCCAGGCAGGTACCGAGGCTGCTGGCACAGTTGTAGTTACTAGGGGTGTGGCTCGTTAGTGTATGGACTTGTAGTGGGTTCAGCTGCCAGGGACCAAACCAGGAACGGAGGGTAAAGGGATGTGAGTTAGTAACTCCGGAGGAAGACAGCTTAGAAAGGCCAAGGGACAGGAGCCCAGCCATAAACATCACCCTGCTGAGTGTTCCCTAAGGAGAACTGGTAGTCCAAGCACGCACATTACGTTCTCCGAGGGCCCAGAAAGCACACATCTTCAAGTTTTATGAGAACATTCCGGCACTTTGAACGATATTAAAAATTTACTGCCCACGCCTTGCTCAGCTCAGTTCCGCTCTTTCAGAAACGGAATTAGATGCCATCTCATGCTTCCTGGGCCTCGTCCTGTCTGGAGCCCTGGTACCCAAGGCTCACCCTCCTTGCCCAGAGCTTGTCCCTGGATCCTGGAGTGGATGCACCTTTGATACATTGGTTAGATGACCCCACTTGTGGGAGGAGACTAGCAAATTCTTTTCAAAGGTCAACTGTGGGGCCAGTCCTTGCTCCCATCGCCCTTCCTGGTGTCTTGTCTTTATGAAGTTGCCAGTCTGTGGCTATAGTTCCCACTAGTCATAGCATGACTGGGCGAAGAAATTCACGTTAATAAGATCAGGTGACACAAGTAGGGGAGGTCCGCTGCTTGCCTGCCTGCGCTCTGCTTACTCTCTCCTTTCCGTCTCCCTTACAGCCCACAAGCTCCAACACTCCTTCCAGCTCATAGCTTTCTTGATGCTTGTAACTCTTCCATCTGTAAGTAGGGAATAGGTGGAGCCTCTGGGGCCCACTGAAACCAGACTTTAAAAAAGAAATGTGTGTTATGCTGGGCAATGATAGCGCATGCCTTTAATCCCAGCACTCTGGAGGCAGAGGCAGGTAGACTTCTGAGTTCAAGGCCAGTCTGGACTACAGAACACGTTTCAAGACAGCCAGGGTTACACAGAGAGACCTTGTCTCAAAAAAAAAAAAAAAAAAAAAAAAGCAACAACAAATTGTGTGTTGTATGTGTACACCCACATGTGTGTGGTGCATGTGGAGGTTAGGGGTCATATCAGGTGTCTTCCGCCATCACTCTCTGTCTCTCTATTTTATTTATTTATTTATTTATTTATTTATTTATTTATTTATTTATTTATTTATATAGAGTCTCATGAGTTTGGCTGTCCTAGCTCCACAAATCCTTCAGTTTTCTTACACAGTGTTCAGTTTTCTCACATGGTAGGAGATGAAAATCAAAGGGTGGGCCAACTTCATTATCAAGCCATTTTATAATGGTCTTAATCCGTTGATAATACAAACATTTCCCAGAGAGCCCATCTTCCAACACTACTGCAGAGGGATTAAGTCCCCAGCATTTGAATTTGGGGGAGCACCATTCTGATCTGGAAGCTTCCACATAGGCCCCCCCAAATACTCCCAAAAGACACCTCCAATACTTCCCTGAGCCAACCTGTTCTGGAAGTAAGAGCTGCACTCGCTCTGAGTAGTAGAGGCACGCTTCAAAATCAAAGGCGGGAAGCACCATGCCGTTACTGGTGATGTCGAGTGGGGGGTCAGAGTCTGGGTCCCGACAGGCCTAACAATGTCATGGCTGCGTGGGTGGCATCTGAATGCCTGTCTCCAACACTGAGAGAAGACATGTCCTGGCTGTGACAGGGAAGGTGAGGTCACAACTATAGCTAGGAACGGGAAGATGACTCTCTGCACTGGTCACCCACCTGGATTCAGGCTGCTGTCCTGCAGCACGAGTTATTACTTTAATAACCAGATGGACATTGAGATAGTAATGAGAATACTGAGTTGTTTCTAAATGAAAAGCCATGATGTAATACATTTCCCCTTGAGGACATTAATTTGAAAATCAGGTCCTAGTTCATTTAAACAGAGTTAAGTACAAGGGGCAACGAAGAATCAGCAGCAAAGGGTGCTTTTCTGTGGGCGCGAGCGCATCTAGCTAGCCCATAATTTATTTCCTAGGAAACCAGGGACGCCTGGCAAAGAGATCTGGTGCAAATGAATATTTTCAAGTGATTAGAAAATGCACCCAAATAGAAGGAAACGAGAGAATGTTTTAAGTAGGAATGTTGATAGCAGGCAAGATTATTGCGGAGGGGCAGGGGTGCAGATCAGAGTTGGGGACCTTTGAAAGTCCCTAGCGGGCTGGAGAGATGGCTCAGTGGTTAAGAATACTGTCTGCTCTTCCAGAGGACCTGAGTTCAATTCCCAGCAACCACATGGTGGCTCACAACCATCTATAATGTGATCTGATGCCCTCTTCTGGCCTGCAGGTGTACGTGCAGGCAGAACACTGTATACATAATAAATAAATAAATAAATAAATCTTTAAAAAAAAAAAAAAAGAAAGAAAGAAAAGAAAGTCCCTAGCATCTGCCCTTGCTGATAAACTCTGTCTTTGTGCCTACTCAGTGTTGCTGCTGGGGTAACAGACTTGGTCTCCCTCCCTATCTGTCCTCTACTTCAAAGCCTTAGTGTCGGAGGATAGAAATTCTGTGGTCCCTGCAGCATCCCCACATCTGCATTTCCCCAGCTGCTGATCAGAGTCTGAGCTTATACTGCATCTTGCATGGCTTCCAGCATCACGCATCCACAACAATAAGAGAACGCATTTAGGAGGCCAGGAAGTGATGGAGAGGCACCTTGGCAAGGCTTTGAGCAGCCCTCAGTATCTAGTCACAAACTCCAAACCCAGAAATGAGTTGCAAATTTTTTGAGTCGAATTACAAAACTCTCTTTAAAATATTTTAGTTAAAAGCATTTAGAGTGGATGACTGTGTATCTACCCCCCCCCCCAACTACAGGCTATTCACCTCCAGCTAAACAAGATGAATCTCACTCGCACATGGATTTATCACGAGACAATGCTTTGGTGGGCAGAGGGCCTTGTGGGATACTAAGGGGAAGGTAGCCCTCCACTAGTCAGCCGTCTCAGTCTGTATCAGGCTCACCGAAGGCAATATCCTTCTCGATCTCTTCAGAGCCCTAGAGCCTCTGAAGCTTTGTTCCTTCCTGTCACCACTGCCTGTGGCTCTCTCACCTCTTTGGGGGAAGAGGCGGGTGGCACAGCGGGGGGGGAAGAACACAGAATATAAAATTATATTTCCTGCCACTTGGGGTCAGTGTTGTGCTCCTGATTGCGACTGGCTTTTTTTTTTTTTTTTTTTTAAACTCTAAAAAAGAAAATGTTACTTTGGGACTGAGTAGAAATACCTGTATAGTGATTTAAAAAAAAAAAAAAAAAAATCAGAACCTTGAGCCTGCTTCTCTTCTCAGCTGGCAGCTGCAAACTCACTTGGTAGCCAACTTGCTGGCCAATCCATTATCACTTCCTTGAACACCTTCCGGACCTTTTCTTCCACAAGTGCATTGGGACGTGACCAGCACACGCAGCTTAGAGTCTACACAATTAGGACTGCAGCATTGCCATAAAGAAGATGGACAGTGTTGATCTCCAGCGATACCGTCTTGTCGTGGCCAGCAAAAAAAAAAAAAAAAAAAAAAAAAAAAAAAAAAAAAAAAAAAAAAAACAAAAAAAAAAAAAAAAAAAAAAAAAAAAAAAAAAAAAAAAAAAAAAAATCACGGAAAGGTTAAATAATAACTGTTTTACATAGAAGAAAAACAAACAAACAAGCAACAACAACAACTGTCCTTGGCTGCACATCAGCGTCTTCTAGGGAGACCGAATAAAATCTTGCCACTCGGGCCTTAGCAGGAAAAGGGATGAGAGTGAAAGCTGTAAAGTGACTAAATTTAAAAGGTATGCACCAAGAGGCATACCTCAAATGCCAGCTTTGTGTCCTAGCATCTGATGCAGTTGTCCATGATGAGCCCCTGACTTCAGCTTCCCCTCTGGGTCTCTTTGTGCTCCTGGACCTCCCCCTCCCTACTCACTTCCGTACTCAGTGTTCAGTGGTTCTCAATCTTCCTCATGCTGTGACCCCTTAATACACAGTTCTTCATGCTGTGGTGGCACCCCAACCATAAACTTCTTTCTTCTTGATATTTCATAACTGTAATTTTGCTACTGTTGTGAATGGCAGTGTAAATATCTGATATGCAGGATGGTGTTAGGTAACCGCTGTTTAAGGGTAGTTTGGCCCCCAAAGGGATCTTGACTCACATATGGAGAACAGTCGGCTTAGGGGACCCTGGTGGGTATGTGAGTGACTTCTATGGGGCTAATCTTGGATATGGGAATCCCAACATAATAAACCTGGAAGCACAGGCCCCAAACTACCCCAAGACAATGTTCAGGGAAGCTGCAGCATGGGCTTTTACACCAACATGTTATTAGTCCACCGAAGCAAGAACAGTGTGAACGGAACACAGCTCCCATCAGCCACCTCCCTTTTTAGGATATGGACAAAGAGAGCAAATTCTTCTACTCAGAGGCTCACAGAACCCTGGAAAGGCTCTGACCTAGGAGACAAAGGAAAATTCTGTCACTATGCTTTTTAAACTCTCTCTTCCTGGTGAGGGTGGGGCAAAGTCATTATTCTCTGTCTTCTCGGAAGTATCTGAGAATGGAAAGCATTTTACCTGCCCAACTTGACCTGTAAATCAAGAGAGCAGGGTCACTCACCTTGAAGCAACACCCAGGTAGCTCAATTGCTCAGTTCTCAGTTTCTAGGGGGCAGCAGTGAGCTCCCAAGTCAGAGCTTCTGTGACACCCTCAGGTGGGCCTTGAAGACAAGCAGGCTACAGGAGGATGTTCATGGTGGGTGTTTAAAGTAGCAGCCGTGGCTTCAGATATGAGCTGGTAATGAGTTAGGGGATGTAATGACCCAGGACTTGGTACGAAATGAGATAATGTTGAGATGTGAGGATATCGATGCGATGTGATTATAGAAGATGAGGGTTTTGGATAATAAGCCACAAGCATGAACCATAACTCTGTGAAGTAGTAGATTGTTTAAGGAAAAGGCCTCCACCATAGAAAGCTTTGAGGTACAGTATGTGGAGGTGACCTTGGAGTCCTACCTTTTAGGTTACAACAGAAATCCTCAGAGAGTGTGTCTGAAATTCCAAGTCCCGGAGCCATCTGTTTTGACCAATGAGAGGATAGTACCAGTCACAAACAGTTCTCACTCTCTGTCCACGATATCCTCAGTGCGAGAAACTATTTCTGGTCACAAGAAGTCATTAGGTCAATTAACAAATGGACTTAGGGTAACCTGAGTTGTTGTTGAGTTGAGCGCTATGAGAAGTTAAGGGGTCTGTCTCAGCAAGTCCGGTTTCTAAATAAAAAGCCAACATACTCTTGGCTAATGGGGCAAAGACGTAAATTCCTAGACCAGCAGATGGAGGCTACGAAGACATGAAGCTGAAAGGAAGGGACAGCCACACTGTCTATCGCACCCCTCAACTCTAACAGGGCCATGGGGTTCATGTAAAAATAACCATTCTGGTCCATGAAACCATCTTGTGTATGTTTCTCTTACTTTATGTTCCATAGTCATGAAGATCAATTTCTCTCCCCTCCCCTGCTCTTTCTCTCCTCCCCCTCCCCTTCTCCTTTCTTTCTTTCTTTCTTTCTTTCTTTCTTTCTTTCTTTCTTTCTTTCTTTCTGTTCTTTTTTCAAGACAGGGTTTCTCTGTATAGCCTTGGCTGACCTGGACATGCTTTGTAGACCAGGTTGGCCTTGAGCTGGGATTACAGGTGTGTGCCATCACACCCGGCTTCTCTTTTCTTTCTTCTGTTGTTTTTTTTTTTTTTTTTTTTTTTGTCATTCTACACCGGGTCTCTCTGTGTAGCTCTGGCTTTCTGGGACTCATTCTGTAGACCAGGCTGGCAAGATGAGCTTTTTGTTTGGGATTATGGATGGCTACAGATGGAAGGAATGTTGGAGAACCTTTTAATCCTCCATGACTCAGGGTGATAAAACACAACCAAGGTAATACAGTTGGGTGCTAAAGCTGTCAGTGGGAACTGGGAAACCAGGCTTTCAGTTGGAGCTTCCCAGAAAGAGTGGGTATTTGAGTTTAGTGGGTGTGGTGGTTTAAGTGAAAATGGTCCCCATAGGCTCATAGGGGAGTGGCACTATTTGAAAGGATTAGGACATATGTCTTTGTTGGAATAGGTATGGTCTTGTTGGAGAAAGTGTATCACTGGGAGTTCCTTTGGGGTTTCAAATGCTCAAGTCAGGCCCTGTGTCTCTCTTCCTGAGGCCTGATTATAGAACTGGTTGTAGAACTCTCAGCTACCTCGCCAGCACCTGGCTGCCTGCATGTCACCATGCTTCCCACCATGATGACAATGGATTAAACTTCTGAACTGTAAACCAATTCCAACTAAATGTTTTCCTTTATAAGAGTTGCCATGGTCATGGTGTCTCTTCACAACAATAAAATCCCTAAGACAGTGGGTGCACTGGTTACATTTTTGCTACCTTGATACAAGCTAGCATCATCTGTGAAGATGGAAACCTTAACTGAGAAGAAAATGGCTCAATCAGATTGGCCTATGGGCCATCATCTCGATTGGTGATTGATGTGGGAGGGCCCAGCCCACTATGAGTGGTACCATCCCTGGGCAGGTGGTCCTGGAAGATGTAACTACCTATGAGCTTGCGGAGCAAGGCAGTAACCAGTGCTGCTCCCGGGTCTTGCGTTTCTGCATTGAGTCCTTACCCTGTCCTCCCTTCATGATGGGCTATAAGCTGTCAGATGAAATTATCCCTTTCCTCCCTATGGCATGTGCTGTCACCGGAATAGAAAGCAAACTAGGAAGCTGGGACTCTGCCATCCATCAAATACCAACGTCTTCAGAAACAGACTACCATGTGGCATGTCAGCCATTGCGCTTGCTAAACAAAGCGTGCTTAGCACTGAGGTGTTTGAAGCGCAACTTAGCCAAGTTGACTCACGTTTTTCAGGGTAGTTCCAAGATGTGATTGAATAATGCAAAGGGCTCCTGAAGGACAGTCAGGGGTCTCATTCTGGAAACACTGCAGTTAATTCACCATGGTCGTCGTCATCATGATGTTGTCATAATTCAAAGGTGGGGGAATTACACTTCAAAATCCTTTCCAGCCTATGGTGGCACACACATCTAGTCTTAGCTCTTGGGAGGCGGAGGCAGGTGGATCTGTTTGAGTTTGAGGTCACTTTGTCTTACATAGCAGAGTTCCAGGCCAATCAAGGCTATATAATCAGACTCTGGGGGGGGGGGGGATAATATATATATATATATATATATATATATATATATATATATATATATACATACATACACACAAACACACACACACATATATATATATATATAATAGGGAGTGCAAGGAACAATGTAACTAGTTACACTAACTAGTTATATTAACTAGTTAACACTGTGATTCACACAGAGCCAGAGCCATCTGGAAAATATCCTGAAATTGGAAACTTTTAGGGACCTAATTACTGCAGAAACCCATGAGGCCCAGGGCAAAATGAGAGTGTCAGCTCTGTATGATGTGTGTGAGAAAGTTTGTGGTCATTATCTCACAGGCTGAAAATACGAAACCACACAGGTAGCTCCGACACCACTGGGAACAAGTGGCTGGATTTTATTCACTGGCCTTTATCGCTGTGTGAGTCAGCCCTAAGCCGGTGCCCTGCAGATCACTCTGGAGGGTGGCCTCGGTGGTAAAAGGGCAGGCTGGGAGTCATGGGTTTGCAGAGCCCCTCTGTGAGATGCAACAGGCGTCTCTCAAGCAGAACTGCTGAGCATCCCCGGGATCATGCAGGGGATGCGAGCACAGTTCAGAAGGCCTTGTTTGCTTTCTAAAATGATGGCTTTTGGGCTTTTTTGTGTTGTTGCTGTTGGTGGTGGTGGTGGTGGTGTGTAGGCAAATATCTTTTTTATTTGGGTCCTTATATCTCTACCTCGCTTACAAGCTTTATTCTTTCCAATCCCCCCAACACTACACAGGCTAGAAAGGCTAGAGGGGAAAGGATGGAGACCTCTTTAAGCTACTTCCTGTTAATTAGGTGTGTTGAGTTCTTTGGGGGCAAGTCCAGTCTTCTTTTTGTCAGGTTATCTCCAACTCCTTGTCTCTTTTCTCTCCACCATTTGACCAACCAGCAGGTAGTAGCAGGAGGAACCACCTCACCTCCCTGAGGCTCTGATCTTTTTAGACCCTCTCTAGAGTCCCCAGAATTAAACTACCTTCAGCGGCCAGAATCATACCCCTGCCAGAGCACTCGCAAGGCAAATAGTCTGTTGTTGTGGACAGTCTGAAGCAGCCCCCATATCCCACACCTGGGATTAACACAAAAACATGTTTACGTGGTTGGGTTTTTAATGACACCAAAATTCTCACTACAGTGGTGTGTGTGTGTGTGTGTGTGTGTGTGTGTGTGTGTTGCTTGGAAGAAAGCATCTCTTCTTAGGTTGCCCCACATGTGTACAGGTGCCTGCAGAGGCCAGCAGAGGGAATCTGTTGGAGCTATAGGCAGTTATGTGTGTAAGGGGCTGAATGTTGGAGCTGGGTACCAAACTCATGTCATCTACAAGATACAGGAAGTGCCTTAACCTCGGAGCCGTCTCTCAGTCCCTAGTTCTGTATTTTATAACCACTTATGATCTGACTCCCTTGTAAAATCCTTTAGCTCCTTCTCTTTTTCAGTCTTTCAGTACACAGACCGATGGGATGCGTGCCGATGTGCACTGCTGTTAGTGAACGCAGAGCCACTGGGCTGACAGCTCACAACAGATGGGCCATGCCAGCCCTCACATAAACTGGGGCTCACAGCAGACCTGAGGCTGCTTGACAAATATGAAACAAATTATGAACTCACCAGAGTGTGTCAAGATAGGCTAGCTATGGCTTTAAAATTCCAGTCAGAAAGTCAGCAGTCACCTGATGTTTAGGAAATCTAATAGGGAAAACAGTTAAGAATATTACTGAATCCTGCGAATAAGTGAAGAAAGAGGCACAATCATTGTAGAGCAAGCTGTGGCCTCAAGTCCCCGTTTCCAGCCTTGGTTTGGATTTTGGTGACAGCTAATGCCTCCTCAGATTCACTAATGTTGTACAATTAGTGACAGGAAACCCAGCTCTGATTACGGCCACACTTCCTCTCACGGTCGTAATTGCAGCTTCTCAGATTACCAGCAAAGCCTCGTTAGTCAGCATTGAGAAGGTGACTCACAACGTCTGCTGGGCAGCCTCAACACCCCATTCTGTTCCTTCAGTCTCCCCAGAGAGGACTCGAGACTCGCAGCGCTGACACACTGGAATATTTGCTATGCAAAGAATCACCTTTAAGCGTTCTGGGAAATGCATTGAATTCTACAAAAACAATCTGATTTATTCTCTCCCATGCACAGTAGTTTAAACGCAGCCAGCATTGCTTTATTATCACCCAGAAGAGATGGTAGACATGAGATATAATATGTGCTTACCTAGCCTTCAAATCGACCCTCCTCCCCACACTATTCCTGAGCCTTGGGGTTGCCATGGAAACTGCATGGCCTCCAGCTGAGATTCCTCCGAGACTTAATTGCATTTGGAATTTCATAAACTCTCTATTAACCTTTGCCTGGCAGGGATGGGTGCGAGGCAAAATGAGTTAGATTAATAGCTTAAAGTGTTGCCTGTACCCTGGTCCCGTGTGCCTAATGCTCTCTTTCAGTCAATTAAGCATGTGCGTAAGTGATCATTAGAGTGTTATTGTTGGCGTGTTTCTTCCTCATTGGGAATGCAGCCAGATGCAAAAACATGCATCTGAAAGATGTGTCATTTCCAGGGGGGATTTGAAGGGGAAGCTAAATCTGTCTGTGTTTGTATCTGTCTGTCCGTCTGACTACCATACACTTTTTTTAACCTGTCAGTGTATTTTTGGTTTTTTTTTGGTTTGTTTGTGTTTTTGTTTTTGAGACAGGGTTTCACTGTGTAGCATTGGCTGTCTTGGACTCACTTTGTAGACCAGGCTGGCCTCGAACTCGCAGCAATCCACCTGCCTCTGCCTCCCGAGTGCTGGGATTAAAGGCATGCGCCACCATCGCCAGGCTCTGTCAGTGTATTTTTATGTTTAATCTGGACTGTCAACTTGACAGGATTCAAATTACCTAGGAAACAAACCTCCGGACATGCTGGTGAGGGAGTTTCCAGAGAGGTTTAATTGAGAAGGGAAGACCAGCTCCTAATTGTGTGGGTACCGACCCCTGTGTCCTCCGCAAGAGCAGTGTCCACTTTTTAACCACTGAGCCTGGCTTTTTCTTTTTCAGTATTCTTGTTTTTATGAGCCTTTGGCTATTTGGAATTCTCCTGTTGCTTTCCCCCTTTCCATCCTTCTTTCTCTGTCTCTCCATGGCATGCTTCTGCACTCCCCCATCCCACGTCTCATTTCAGCTACTTAACACTGCCACCTTATCAGGTCACACACTAGTACGGCTGGAAGCTGATAGCAAGAAAAGCTACAGAAACTGCACAAAAGCCCAGAGACTGAACAATCCACCCCTGAATGACCAGTGGGCCATTGAAGAAACCATGGAGGAAATTAAACATCCCGAGACTCAAATGAAAATGAACGCCCAACTGACAAGAATTGTTGGGACACAGCTAAGGCAGTTTTCAGCCTGTGCGTCTCAACACCCTTGGGGGGAAGGTCCTATATCAAATATCCTGCATATTATATATTTACATCACAATTCATAACTAGCAAAACTTAGGTAGATATAAGTAGCAACAAAATAATTTCATGCTTGGGATGTGGGTCACCATACCATGAGGAACTGTGTCAAGGGCCACAGCATTAGGAAAGTTGAGAACCTCTGTCTTAGAGGAAAATGGATGGCTATGGGTGCTAATTTCTAAAGAGCTCAGAGAGATGGCGATGTCTGCTCTTTCATTCTGACTTTATCAATTCACAGCTCCTCTATTTTGGTTAGTCTGTCTCAAGGCTTCTCAGTCATTAACCCTGAGGTTGCTGCAGCTCCAGTGAAGTGTAAGACCCCATTGGGGAATAGTTTGAAAGCTTATGCTCCGCCGAACTGGAAAACCTAGTAAGAAATGGACAAATTCCTAGACACATATGCCCTAGAAAAATTAAATCAAGAAGATATAACCAACTTCAATGGATCTGTAGTTGGTTGAGGCTGTTAAAAGGAGAATAATTGGCTGTGTGTGTGTGTGTGTGTGTGTGTGTGTGTGTGTGTGTTCCCACTTGTAAGTGGGATGCATGATCCAATGGCTGCCTCACACCGACACACAGATTAGCCTATACTTCAAGATGGGACACTCTGTCTCTGTGATGGTTTGAATGAGAAATGTCCCCGTAGTGTTGAGCATTTGAATATTCGGCCTCCGATTGATAGTGCTGTTTTGGAAGTTTAAGAGATGTGTCCTTGTTGGAGGAAGTATGTTGCTGGAGGTGGGCTTGGAGAGTTAAGAACTCACACCACTTTAAGTTCTGCCTCTCTGCCTTGCGGTTCAAGATGTGAGTCCTCAGCATATGGCCTGCCGCTTCTCCACTGTAGTGGACTCTTATCCCTCTGGGACCATAAGGCCGAATAAAACCTTTCTTCTAATAAGTTGCCTTGGTCATGGTGTTTTATCACAATAGAAAAGTAACTATTGTTTTTTTTTTTTTTTTTTAATCACAATAGGAAAGTAAATAAAGTCATGTCTCCTCCCAACTTTGTCTTCAGTGACAGCACAATTGGGGAGAGATGGGACAGGGCATCCCGTGTTGTAGTATGGAGTCAGGGGTCCTAACCCACCGAAGCAACGTTCATAATGGCTAGTTGCCCTAAGACAGTGGTGAGTGGTTAAGTCAGCTCAATTACTTGTGCTTTTAATAGAACCTCTAAGTTTGCATTTTTATAATGTAATTAACAACTGGCTCCCAGAATCAAAAGATTTCAGTTACAGCTAAGAATTTGCAACTTTTGCCTGAACCTTTGCGAATTTAAGATGATCACAGACGGGAGAGAAACCAGGAAAGGGGAAGCGCATGCGCGGATTATACGTGACTGACATGCGCGGGTTATACCTGACATGCGCAGTTTATACCTGAGTGCAAAGAACTCTGCGCATTTAAGCACCTGGCCACTTTGTTCCGCTGTGTAGCTGTCCTGCTGCTGTCTCCAAGCTGTGTGAGAACTGATTCCCACAGTGAGACAACCTTACATATAATCACGTTTTGCAGGGTAAAGAGAAACTACTTCAGAACTACAAAAATAAATGGCTCTGAGTTGCATTTTGTTTAGGTGCGGAGTAAAGGCATCCTTGGGCAAAAACCAGGGACTTGGAGAATTACGTAGGAGATAGGTAATGAGAAACAAAACAAAACAGGCCTTTCTTAAACTGCTAAAATCTTAACACATGAGCATCTTTGAGAAATGGCACCGCTGAGTGAAGAGGTTGTATCTTAAGCGTCAGTCTTGGGCAGTGGTTGCAGACCATCACAAGACAGCAGGCAGGCTTAGGTGTCCTAACAGGGGGTGGTGTCTTTTAGCAGTCAGCCCCTCTCTATTTGGGAGAGTGTTCCAGGACTAACGACCCTGCTTTGTTGTTGTTGTAGTAAGTGTGGTTTTCTGAGACAGGGTCTCATTGTGTGGCCCTGGCTGGCCTGGACCTTGCTATGTAGAAGAGGCGGGCCTTGACGTCATAAGGAGCTGCCTACTCTGGTCTCTGTGGTGCCACCTGGCTTATAGCCCTCTTTTGTTCTCCTATAGCTAGGGTAGAGTCTGGAAACCATTACTAATCTTCTTCCTTTTTTAACTTGCTGGAGCGACACATAAATGACTGACTCCTTGAAACCCCCCAGCTAACTAAGGAAGCATGTATCAATTCTTAAGCTCCCAAAAGACACAGTGAAACCCCGGAAATGGCCAAAACTCAATGTTTCATCCTGTTCTTGTATCATTTCCTTATGTCTACCTCAAAACTCAAGTGGAAGCCATTATCATTGTCAATTTCTGCTTTTCCAAACATTCTTGACCACTGAGTATATGGAGGGATACACAGTAATATTTTATAAGGCGGTACAACATAGCCCAAGCCAATGCTTACTGTATAATTCCACTTATACAAGCTACAGAATAGGCAAAATTAATCTATGCTGGAAAATAATTAAATAATGATCAAAATAAACAATTTCACAATTTAGTCGTGGAGATAATTATACCAGAGTGGATAGTGTTCCCTCAGGTTCATGTCCTTGGAGACATGGTAAGTAAGTACACTAGGAAACAAGGCTGTCATAATTGCAGTTGGCTAAGAGGTGGCATAGGAGCTGATCATCCTTAATTCCATAGGGCTGGTGTCCTTCCTTATGGAAAATGTTGGGGTATACTGTGCGAATGTGTGTCTCTGCATATTCAAATATAATGCTGTACCAGCAGGGAGCTATGGTCCAGCACGGTCTCATATTTTCTAATTTGTTCCTTCCTCACCTGCCCAAGGTAATCTAGACTGATTGGCTTTACTAAAGAGCTGACAGCAAAGAGCTGAGCAGGAAGGGGAAGGCTGAACTTCCGGGCAGAGAAAGGGATTCTGGGAGAAGAAATCAGGGATGGGACATGAACAGGTGCGGAGGTAGAGCCGGCCACATGGCAGGACATAGTGCCAAGATTAGCCGGGATAAGGCTAGAGTTGCTGAGAGTCTGCCCAGCTAAAACGCCTAAGATTTAAAATATTAATAAGCCTCCGTGCCATTATTCATACCACTGGCTGGTCTGAGGTAGTCTTGATATAAAAAGGAGAGGAGATGGGGAGCAGAATCCATGAGAAGACTGTACAAGGATGGATGCGGAGGTGGGAGTACAGCACCCCAAACCACGGAATCCTAGAGTTCATTGGATGTGCCACCATGTTAAAAAGATGCCCTGACTTCAGACTGTGGACCCCAAACTGTGAGGAAATGTGTTTTTCTTGCCTTAAGCCTCTATCTATCTGTTGCCTTATTATCATAGATCCAGGAAACAGATTCAATACTTGGAATAAATCTACCTTTAAGCATCCATAGATCATGTTCTAGGTTCCTGTTGTCACTCTTATCCCCTGAGGAGTAAGTTAAAACCAGAGACTCCTGAGGACTTTGTCAGTGTCACCCTTGTCAGTCTGACTCCATCATCTGACACCATCACTGATGTAGGAAGGGCATGTGTGGAGGCAGTTTAACAGGTGAGAAAGGGGCTGCCCTTCCCCCACGTGGACAGCCGAATGGCTAAATAAGATGTGCATTGTTTCCATAGATGGTGGCATGTAGCTAGGCTCTACTTTCTTTTCAGAGGAACCCCAGCCCCTGGGCCAGAGTCTAAGCAGTTAGAATCTGTCAGAGAGTGTGGGTGGGGTGGGGTGGGAGTTGGGGTGGGTGTGGTTGATTTTGGCTGGAGGAGGGTTCTTTTTTGGCCTCTGTGTTTTTTTACAGCTTCTGTATGCAGGGCATGAATCACTTGTCCATCATGGTCTCATGACATCATGCCTCCCCCACTCCCCCACCCCCCAATGAAGGACCACAGACACCAGGACGTTGTGCACATGGCCCTCCAGACTGCCACCAGCAACAGTTTCCACCCCCTCTTAGTGTATGATTCTAAGTCCCACACATGCCTGTATTCCCTGCACTCTGGGAGGCAGAGGCAGGCAGATCTCTGTGAGTTCGAGGCCAGCCTGGTCTACAAAGTGAGCCCAGGACAGCCAGGGATACACAGAGAAACCCTGTCTGGAAAAAAACAAACCAAAACAACAACAACAACAAATGGAGGCCATCTGAACAAGGCAATGTAAAGACTTTGCTCACTGGAGTTGGATAGTGGTGACAACACCTGTGGTGCCTGAGCCTCGAAGACTATGGGGTGATGGTGAGGATTCACCTTGACTGTGCTTCTGCGACTGCCACCTTCACTGTCTTCTATGTGGGCCAGTATTTTGTGCTGAAAACCAAACCAAACCAAACCAAACCCAACCCAACCCAACCCAACCCAACCAAACCAAACCAAACCAAACCAAACCAAACCAAACCCAACCAAACCAAAACCCAACTACCCATTCTCTGCAGCAGAGCATCTCACAACTTCTTTCCTGACTTAATGTTTGTTTGTTTGTTTTCTAGCTTGAAAGACAGAATAAGCATTAGAACAGTCTGTTCACAAAGGACACACTGATCCCATAAAATTTGTCGGGACACAAGTTCAGGGGAAAGTTTTTGAAAAGTGTTAAAATAATTTAAGATTTGGCCAAAGTAATTTCTTGGCCAGGAATCTCTTGGCTGCTTGATTTAAATTCTTTCCTTTTGCGTTTTAATAAGTGACTCTCAAATGCAAAAAGATAGAAGATGTTTTCTATGAATTCTGAATTTTTTTAAAAATCTTTAGTGATGAACCGCAGCCAGTCTCTTACATGACAGAAATTGATGAACCAAAGGGATGAAGATTTGATCAGGTCTCAGAGGCTGAGGTAAAGAAAGAAAGAAAGAAAGAAAGAAAGGAAGAAAAAAAAAACCCAAACCCTTTAAAGGATCTGGATAAAACCCTTCATTTCAAGGAGTAGAGAGGGTGTGATCCTTGCCTGCAAGCACACAGCAGAGCGTGCTCAGTGAGGGTCATCAGTTGCATCCCCAACCCTTGTGAATGTGCCTCTTTCTGGTCTCTCTACCAGCCCTTCCACCATTATCAACTCAGAAATGTAGTGCAGGTATTTCATTCCTAGGACTAAGAACCAAAAACAATGGAACAACCCTACATGTGTGGCACAAGCCAAGAGGAAGGACTCTGCTGATATCTGAAGGCCAGAAGCCTCTTCCTGGCACCCTCAGTGGCCGTAGGTTTGGATAAGTGACTTTTACACAGCATGAGAAACCTAAATTAACAGACAGACATGATGAGCTCAGTGGAAGTCTCTCTCTGAGTAAAGCATGGCACTGTGCTTCGAATGTGGAGCGTCCCCTACAGGCTTATGAACTTGAACACTCAGTTGTCAGCAGGTGGCGTTGGTCCCGGAAGGTTGTGGAGCCTTTATGAGTTGGAGACTTGATGGAGGAAGTGGGCCACTGGGAACAGGCCTTCAGGTTTCATCACTTGGCTCCACTTCCTGTCTACTTTCTGTTTCCTGAGTCTGAGCACAATGTGACCAGCGGCTTTATCTCCCTGCCGTCAAGTCTTCCCTCTGTGATGGACAGCTTCCTTAAACCATGAGCTGAAGTAAACCTTTCTTCTCTTAAGGTAGTTCTTAGGAATTTAGCAACTAAGTCACATGGTTATGATTCTGGAAGTCAACCTTCCAAAGGCTTGCTGCAATGGGGTGCTATGAGGTGCCCTCACTGGGTGTTCCTTAGTAGGGTATGTCCCAGAGCTCAGCATTGAACCGAGTTTCTCTGAGGCAACCAGCCACAGCTCTTTCCTCTCCTGTTATCTGGGGAAGACAAACAGTATGTGGTCAGGACACGAACTAGTCATCTTCCTTATGGACTGGTCTGATGTTCAACATAAAAAAAAAAAAAAAAAAAATCTAGCTGATGTAGGGGAATAGAACACTGGCATGTCCCACAGCCCCCCACTCTCTTTGCATTTCTGTAAGAGAGATTGCCTCCTAAGCATTACTGTATAACGTAACCGTTGATGAGTTTTGCTGTTTAGTGTTGAGGCTCACACTGGAACAAGCCAAAAGGCAATACTCCTCTTGAGGATCACTAGGGGAAGCTCTCAGCTGGACAGAAACCCAGATCCACCTCCACAAGAGTCAGCAGTTTAACTGTTGTCAGGGAAAGCAGAACCTTCTCCAGGTAGTAGCTGTGTCCCAGTGGCCAATGCTGGTTTCCATATCCTCACTGAAGAAAAGGATGGAGTCTTTTCCTGAGGCCACTGACATTTAACAAAGAAGATAGGTCGTTGCCACGGGGTACTGTCCAGTGTTTTTGAAAAGGTTAAAGGCTCATGATGGATTGCTTTCTTGCTAACACGATTAGGTTGCATTGGGAGGGCCATTTGGGTCTTCATAATATTTGCCAGGCTTCATGCAGATCATTTCATGGCGGCCCCAAAGGCCCAACATCCACATCAGACAGAGGCTGTCATTTTACACATTGAGTGATTCTTAATCTAAAAGGGCATTAACATAATTTTATCAAGGAATGACTCAGTATCCTACAATGTTTTCATTTATGGGCACACTCGGCTGGTTTTCAGTACCCTTACAGAGTTGCTCACCAACATGTTCAATGCTAGCAGTCAGCATCCCTTCAGCTCCTCACTAGACCCGCCCCTAGGCAATCACTAGCCTGATTTCTCACTTTGTGGCTCTCCCTATTCGGAGCCCTTCATATAAGTGGAATCATGCAACGTGGCCCTTTGTGACTAAGCTCTTTTCACTTAGCACAAATAGGTTTCAGGATTTTTCCATGTCATGGTGCTAGAGTTGTTTTTGAGAGCTGTATACTATCTCAAGGTACAGATATACCACAATTTGCTTACGTATCTTCTTATCAATGCCATGTACCCTTCATGCATAAGTTATTGTGTGGAAAGATGTTTGCTTATACCTAGGTGTGCGGTATCTGAGCCACAGGCATTGTGGATAGCCACAGTGCTATCCTCTGGGCTATTGCCATCCTACTCAGAACAGCTGTGGTGAATCATGAGACGCTCAAATGATGGGGCTTGTTGATGGTCCCTCATAGAGAGAGGGACTGGCGAGTCTCATTAGACTTTCACTTGAGATGGAACAGTTCCTTGTCTTCTGTCCCTGCACTTCCATTCCCTGCTGTATGTAACTCTGTCCAGCTTTGTCTGGTCTCAGGTGGGGTGCTAAGAGTGTGTAAGAGGTGGAAGGTTAACTGAAGAGGGGACTCCATCTATACAGCTTTAGGAAAGTTGTCACTCATGCTAGATGTGGTGAAAAATGCTTTTATGTTGATTTACACACGTGAGTGCCATGGTGCATGTGAGGAGGCTCAGGACAGCTTTCAGCAATGGATTTTCCACCCTCATCTGGTAGGTTCTTGAGTGACTGCCCTTCAGGATTGGCTGTAAGCTCTCTTACCTGCTGAGTCATCTTGCTGGCCCCAAATCTGTGTATAAGAAGGTAATGATCCCAAGTTCTCACCCGCTGGGCTCAAGGCCTGGGCTCAGCCGTGAAGCTCAAAGTCAAGACCCTTCTCTCTGGAGGTTTCTTCCCTATTGTTAACTTTGCTTCCGGCAAGCAGAAGATGACTAAGCATTTTGCTCACCCCATGTTACCTCACACATGTGGCAGACACTCTGATGGGCACTGGAAGGAGCCCTTTCCTGTTAACATTTGATTGGTGGGAATTTGCCAAATGGCTGCACATGAGCTGGGGGCAGGGGGTGGTGGTGGTGATGGTGGTGGGTCAGCAACAGCTGTAACTAAACCCAAAGGGGACTATTAGCTATGGTGGATGGTGAGTTATCCTATCCTCTACAGACTTCTGTAGTGGAATCCTTGGTAATTTTGATAACAACTGATTCTGTCTAGGAACCCTCCAGCCCCATTACAGTAATTTCATTTTATTTATGATTATGTAGAAAGATTCATAGTCAATCCTTGTCAGTCAACTGCTGTCATTCTCTTGAATGTGCCCTGTCTATTCTCTGCAGGGCCAGTGTGACTGCTAGAATTTTTTTTCCCCTTGGGTGAGTTCCACTTGTAACACTTTGGTTTAATGCTGATTAAGTCTCTGGCTTTGATCCTAGTAGAGACTTTATCACTGATGGCAAGTGAAATAGCAGGCCGAATTGGTTTCAATTGATTTTGAAAAGATTAAAAAAAAAAAAAAGAGCTGATAACTAAAGAAATTGGTTTTCTTCCAAAGGAATTGCAGAACTTTAAAAACATTGCAGCTCAACCATAGAATCTTATTCAAAATAAAACATGGCTTAGTGTTATCTGGAAATATTTTTTGTCTTTTTTTCCTTAGTTCTGATCTTATTTTGTACACTCCTGTTGTGTTTAAGATAGTTATAATCAAGAGGGCATTCTTTTGAGAATAATTTTGGAGCTTTTTAAGAAGTTTCTGAGATAAGCGTTGGTTTAAAATGCTTGCTTTCATCTCTGCCTCAGGAGCCTCCTCTCATATCTGAACAACAATGAAATATCCCACACAAGTGCTTAAAATGTTAATGATCCTGTCGCCTGGCATTAAAGAAATAGGAAACATCCCTTCAAACAAAATGAATCTCAATTCCATTTGACCCAACCTTTATTATTTTTCCCTTGGGAAATTAAAGTGAACAATAAATCTTAAAGGATATTAAGAAATTTTGAGTCAACCACAGACACTTAATTGTAATATCCCCTAAGTGATAGACTGGGAGGGGTTATGGTATTAACAAGAGAAATTGATGAAGTTAAGAAAGGAAACAGGGAGGGGCAACCATTTGTTCACTGTGTCTGTTTGATAAATGCTGAACCACCCACCATGTGCTTTTTCTAACTTTTCTAACTCTGGGGTCTAGCTGAATGTAGTTAGGGTCCATACGACTTTGTTTTGGGATGCACCAAGGCTATGCAAAGCTGCCTGCCTTTGCAAGATCAACATCATAATGGACTGTGGCAGTAAGAATCCTCGGTAAACTGCATAGTAATTTGAAATGCAATACATATGAAGCAGTGTGACATCTCAGGGAAGACAGGGTGAGATGCTGTGACGTGAAATGAGATGGCGAGGGTGACCTTCAGGAGGAATGCTAAAACCTTGGAGGACAAGAATAAGGCAGACACAGATCTGAGAACGGAGAGAAAGGAATCACTGCCAAGGACTTGAGGCTGGGCAGATCCCACAGAACAGCAAGGAGGTGGAGTCCTGGGGGCAGATGTTATTGCTTGCATTGCAATGCCTCCAAGACTCGTGTTTTGAAAGCTGGTTCCTCCAGTGTTTTGTGAGTCTGTGGAACCCTGAAGAGGTGGGGCCTGTCTGGAGGGAGTTGGTCACTGTCTTAGTTAGAGTTACTGTTGGTGTGATGAAACACCACGACCAAAGCAAACTTGCAGAGGAAAGGATTTACTTGGCTGACACTTCAGATCACTGTTCATCATCAGGACCGGGACTCAGACATGGCAGGGACCTGGAGACAGGATGTTGGCTCCGATTCCTTAACGATTCTACTTTATTAGGGATTTATTAAAGGCATGTACCTCCCTTACAACCCCACTACCCTAAATAGGAGGGAAAGGAGATTAGGGAGAACAAGAATGAAACCTTCTGGGTATCAGTTCCACGGGGCAATTCCCCTGGAGTAATTCTCAAGTGTCCAGCAGATCATCTATGCGACAGAAGAAGCCGTACCTTCCGTGGACCGAACCTGGAGGTCTCCAACAGAGCTCACCACTGCTGCCAAATCCTCCAGCTCCCTCACTGTGGGCCAGAACCTCTGATTTCTCTCTCCAGTTCCCTCCTCCCAATCATTGGTCATTTTTGCAATACAATACCCTGGCTGGAGTTGCCCGCCCCTGTCTTTTGTCTTGGGCTGATCCTTCCTCCCTCTCAGTCTATCTAGGAGACTTATCAGTTTGTAGAGACAAAGTCTCAGTGGGGTCAAGCATCCCAAGTCTGTTTTCACCTTGGGCCCAGACTGAGGCAAGGTTACATTCTCTTCACAGCAGGAGCTGATGCTGAGGCTGTGGAAGATTGCTACTTTCTGCCTTGCTCATCATGGCTTGCTCAGCCTGCTTTCTTATAGATCCCAGGACCACCAGCCCAGGGTTGGCAGGACCCACAATGGGCTAGGCCCTCTCCCATCAATCATTGATTAAGAAAATGTCCTCTAGGCTTGCCTACAACCTGCTCTTATTGGAAGCATTTTCTTAACTGAGGCTCCCTCCTCTTAGATGATTTTTTTTAGCTTGTGTCAAGTTGACCTAAAGTAGCCAACACAGTCACCAAGCCTAGAGTTTTGGAGCCTTTAGCCTTGCATTCCTGCTGTAAGCCTCCGGGGATCTTGGGGGAGGGGGTTATTGTAACACAACAGTAAAAATTCAAGGATATAGATACCTTTAAACCTTTGTCTTAGAACCGAAAGGATAGAGTTTCCATTACTGAGATGTGGCCCCTGGAGGAGAAGCAGACTTCAGAGGGAATAATATATAAAGAGTTCAGTTTTGAACATGTTAAGTTTGAAATGCCTGTCATGTCCAGGTGGGAATACTGAGCAGGCAGTCATATGTAAGGATCTAATGTCAGAGGGAGTGGTTGCGCTACAGCACTGAAGTGCCTCCAGGGAAGAACAGTCACTTCAGAGCAAGATCCTAGGCTAGAGATGAAGAGGCGTCTATCAGGCACAGTTCTCTCTTAGCAGGGGGAGCTCATTGCATGAAACCTGAGAAAGTATATGGGGAAAGAAAGTGACTTGAACCAGGATAAGCTAATTCTTTAGCTCTTTGCGCCAAGGCAGTAGTTTTCAGCCTTCCTATTCCTGCAACTCTCGTGTTGTGGTGACCCCAACCATATAATTATTTTTGTTGCTACTTCATAACTATAATTTTGCTACTGTTATACATCGTGATGTAAATATCTGATACGCAGGATATGTGATATGTGATGCCAGTGTAAGGGTCATTTGACCCCAACAGGGTTGTGACCCACGGGTTGAGAGCCATTGCTCTCAGGGGAGGCTACCAAATGGGCAGTGAGTGGGTACTTCTTCTCCCATGTGGGTCCTGGGGATTGTCAGGCTTGGCAGCAAGTGCCTTTACCCACTGAGCCATCTCAATGGCTCTCATTTTATTTTATTTATTTATTTTTCTTAAATATTTTATTTAATTTTAATTCATATGTGTTGGTGTGAGGGTGTCAGATCTTGGAGTTACAGACAGTTGTCAGCTGCCATGTGGGTGCTGGGAATTGAACCCGGGTCCTTTGGAAGAGCAGGCAGTGCTCTTAACCACTGAGCCATCTCTCCAGCCCCATGGCTCTC
>OU015751.1:13124226-13137603 GCA_907169655.1 Acomys percivali | reverse complement strand
ACAAATCTTCCTGACCCCAAATTCCAGAGGCTTTGGCCATCTATAGTGCCTTGTAGCCTTCTGGTTCCTGCCATTAAAATGTCCTGGGGTAAGCATATCCAGAGATTAGATTCTTTTCCTTTAGCTGTTGAAGGCTGGGACCCTCTTCCTATAGCTATCCAGTGCAATAAAAGAAAGCTGCTGCCTTTGTGGGGCGGGGGAGATAAAGTCAGTGCACATCATGAGGGCTCCATGCCTCTTCTTTGTGACTGGATCATAGGCAGCCAGTTTTAAAGTAGGTCATCCGGTCACATCACCTTTATTGTGTGCTTGGATATGTGAGCTGCGGAAAGCTCCATGCTTTTCCAGCCACAACCCAGTGAGAATGGAGTTGCTTAAATCATGCTCAACTTAAGAAGGATTTGTACTAAGAAAGAAAGAAAGAAAGAAAGAAAGAAAGAAAGAAAGAAAGAAAGAAAGAGAGGTAGGAAGGCAGGAGAAGATGGAAGAGACATAAAGGAAGAATAGAATGAAGGAATGGCAGAAAAGAGGAAGATACAACGCCATAGCTCTTTAGAAATGTTTTAGAGTCTAAGGAAAATTCTATACTCAAAGTCAGTGAGCCTGCTGAGCAGGTGGAGAAGGAGCCTTCAAACATGAATCTGTACGACAGCAAAGCTGCCGTGGAGAAATGGCTTATGGCTTGGCAACTCATCAAGGATTATATGCAGTTCACATGAATCCAGAAATTCTCCCCAAGAGAGCTAGAAATATATCCATTAAAAAGAAAACATAGGAATGGAAGTTGTTGTAGGCAACATTATTCAAAATAGATAAAAGGAAATTTCCCTTTGCAACAAATGGGAGCCTCCCTAGCCCGGATGAACACAAAACACATCAGGGAACACTGAAGAGGAAGAAGCAGAAAGAGTGCAAGAGCCAGGGTCAAGGATTCTGCTGTGAGGGGGCGTCTCCTAGGAATATCAGAAGCTACCCTCATGAAGTCTCACCAACATGGCTGCCTAAACATGAGCTGAACAGGGCGGCAACAATGGACATGCTAATGTCAACGGAGAAAGTCCATGAGGCCTCAATCCTCTGCAAAGAACTATAGGCAACTGAGTAAACTGATGGAGGAGCGAACACACCAACTGGTTATCTAGTGCCGAAGCTCAACCCTGGAAACATACATACAAGTAACACTATATCGGCCGAGCAGGTTATAATTTAAGAATATATATGTAAATACATATATGCATGCAATAATAGTGAAAAAGAGGCCGTGAATTTGAAGGAGACTGGCAAGGCACAGATGGCAGAGTTTTGAGGGAAGAAAAGGAAGGGAGAAATAGTGTAATTATAATTACAAAAGTAAAATTAAAAAAAGATGCAAATAGTCCTCACATATGCCAACAGATGAGTGGATAAACAAAATGTGGTACGTCCATACAATGGACTGTTGCCAGCCTATAAAAAGGAACAAGATACTGATTCATGCTACAATTTAGAGGAATGTTGGAAATATTATGCTAAGTGAAAGAAACCAGGTGCAAAGGGTCATATACTATATCATCCAATTTGCATAAACTGTCCAGAAAGCTCAGATGGATAGAGACTGTAGTTGCCTATGGTGGGGAGAAATAAGAAAATAAGGAAGGTTTTCAGTTTCTTTTTCATGTATTAGATTAAAATAGTGATACTTGCCCAACTTTGTGAATACTGTATATTAAAAACCATTGAACTGTATACTTTAAAATGGTCAGTCTTGTGGTATTATGTAAATTAAAACTCAATTTTGTGTTTTTTTTTAAATTTAAAATTACACTTATTTATCTATTCATGGAGGGGGTGAGGTATGCTTGTTATAGCAAGTATGGAGAACCAAGGACAACTATGGGACTCTTTTCCTTCTTCTACCATGTGGGTGCCAGGCATCTGACTCAGGTTAGCAGGCTTAGTGGCAAGCTCCTTTATCCACTTTGCCAGCTTGCTGGCCTTTGTCTCTTACTAATGCTCCATCACCAAAGAAACCGACCACATCATGCCCAGACTTGTGACCTGCACAACTTTGAGATCATAAAGAGATAACAAGCTATGAAATTGGTAGCAATTTGTTATGTAGTAAATGAGTACAAATGTATTTGAATATTAGTTGTTTAATTACAAGTAACTTGATATTACCATAATAATTGCAGTTAAATTGCACCCAGGGGCTCTCTGAGTCAGTTAGAATCACTTACAATTGGACTCTTGGGAGCTGTGCATTACTTACCACAGAAAAGTGTTGTGTGAGTGTTTCCTGGGAAGATCTGAATAAATGCCTACTTACCCCAGCTGCAGACTCAAGACAGAGCAAAGTCATCATCCACCAAAGTCCAACTTTGTGAACTGATGAGTTTTTGGGATTGCCTACAAGAGTATGGCTGAAGGGCTGCTTACATGAGCAGAGATGACTCCAGGGAGTTGCATCACTGAGAAGCCCATGTAAAACTGGGTGCTGAGCCACAAAACCTGCATCCCTGAGGGTCCCTGAACAATTTGCAGGCAGCCAAACTTGTCAATGAGTCTTCTCTCCTCAGCAATTCTTTTTATTTGTGTAACTTAGGGAGGGGCTTTGTGAATTTCTAAGTTTCATTTTCCCCTTTCAGTTTTGTTTTTGAGTCTCTTGAGCACCCCTCTTTTAGGAGGGACATGTTTCATTTTGGAAGAAACTGTTGCTGCACCACCACCACCACTACCACCACAACAACAACAAAAGTAGAGGGTTTCTGCTTAGATAAGTTTTCATACTTGGAATTGGAAAGATTTTCCTAGGCTAGTACTGACCAGAGAGAGAATCGGTACTTTTGTGGACTTCTGGTCTACCTCCTCCAGAGGCTGGTACTTAATTATAAGTGGTGGTCTGACTGTTTTGGGCATCTTTATTGTTGATGGCGTTCTCCTGCAGAGGGGGACCCCATCCCCATTTCAGCTTCAGTTGCTGTGGCATTCCTTCCCAGAATTTGTCTTCTTATCCTGTGGTCCTCAACATGGCCTGGGGACCACATGAACATTTCTAAGTGATGACCTGATCCAGTTTTTGTTCTTGTCTCCCATGCTTTTAGTGCCTAGTAGTTTCCTATGGTGCCTTTATATAGTGCTTAATCTGATTGAATTACAACACTTAGGGTATTTGTGAGGCACACCTTTGGTTGAGTCTGTGAAGGCTTTTCCAGAGAGGATGAACTGAACAAGACTTACCCTGAAGGCGAGTGGCACCATCCCATTGTTGAATAAAAAGGGTAAAAGAAAAAAGCCAGTTGCATCCTCATATGGGCAAACAGCTTCATGCTCCTCCATCCCCCACCATGGACCCTACTACAGTCATGCCTTTCTTACCATGATGTACTCAAACAGCCACAACAAACCTTTCCTCTTACTAGTTACTTCTTGTTGGGTGTTTGCTCATAGCAACAGAAAAGTAAGCAGTCCACCTTATTGTCTCTCAGTGTAAGTGACGCAACAGCAGCAACCCCACTAGCATGGAGCATAGACATTGAATCCTAGTTTTTTTCAGAATCACTGTCCAGTGGAGGCCCATGTTCTTCAAGTGAGGAAGCTGAGCATCACAGTAACATGGCCACAGGCTCTATGAATCATTGATGTCTACTGTTGGTGCTATCTAGGGCAGATTTTTTTTTTCTGGAATAAGTAAGAACACAGTGTTTGTTTCCACTCTAGTTAGCAAATGTTTCATATTTGACTGCTTATACGTTTTGTGGCCACAGACATAGCTTTTCAGAATTTAGAAACAGAGAAAGTAGAGGCTTCCAAAACCCAATTATCTTGCAGGCATTTAATTTTTTTTTTTTTAAATGATGCTCAGGTTAACCTTTACTTACTCTGTAGACATTGATGACCATTGGCCCCTTGGTATCCTCTTTCCCCTCAGTACTGAGATTATAGGAGTATGGCTTCTCAGTCAGTTTATGCTGTGCTAAGTATTGAACCCAGGGCCTTTGTGCACGCTGAGCAGGCTCTAGAGAACTCACCCCTGGATGGGCTGGCCAGGTCAATTGTTTCCTTTATTTTTTAACTTGCCAGGAAATCCTGTATAGTTACTGCATGAAATCTAATACTTAGAGCATGTCTGTAGATGTAGACTAGCTAAATAAAGTTAATTAGCACGTGTGTTAGCCCACCTACTCATTTTGTGATGAGAACATGTAAAAACAGAGTTCTGTATTCTTTGACTAAGATCTCCCTTTCTTCCTCTGCTCTTCACGCTCTCCCTCAGCTTCTGATCTATGACTCTAGTCTTTTTTCTTTAGCAAGTCACCGTTTCTAGAGTCTGTATGTAAGATAATGAAGTATTTGCCTTTCTGCTCCTGTTCAGCTTATCCTACTTAACACAGTGTCAGCTCCCAGGTTCCTCTCTAGTGTTACAGCTGATAGGATTTCCATTTGAAGGCCAAATGCTGTTTCATGGTGTTTCACTGTGTGTATGTGCTACGACCTCCCCACCTCCACCCTTACCTCCCTAACCCACCATCCCGACCTCTACGCTAGTGTTGGGATTGGAATCCAGGCCCTAGTGCCAGCTAAGCAATCTCTTTATGGTTGAGCCATACCCCACCTAGATCTGCCCTACTTAAAAAAAAACAAAAAACGCTGATCTAGGGGAGTGGGTCATTTGACTTCTTTTTTAAAAAGATTTTATTTATTTATTATTATGTATACAGTGCTCTGCTTGCATGTACTCCTGCAAGCCAGAAGAGGGCGCCATATCACATGTGTGTGTGTGTGTGTGTATATTCATTTATTGATGGACACTTACCATCTAAGTCTACTTTTAAATTTTCTTTCTCACAGTTAGAAATGTCCTTTTTAAAAATCTGAGGTCTGTGTTATCTTAACTTTAACAAGATATGTATGAGCTCTCTCTGTCCTGTGACTCTAAAGCATAGATAATCATTTTCCTATTCAGGCATTAAAGCCAATTGCCTGTGTCTGCTTAGGCCTTTTCTTCAGCTAAATGAAGTGGTTTTGGGTTCAAGGGAGGACACTGAGGTAGACTGGTATTTGAGTAAGGACTATCTGTAGAGTTACTAACCTCATGGGCAGACACCAGCATGGTGGGGGTTCTAAGCAGAGTTCAAGCCCCACATGGCCAAGTGGGGGGCCCCTCATCATGGTATTCACAAGGAGGAGGTGGAAAAGTTTCCTTCATTGGCTAAAATCGGTCATTGTTACAGGTAACAGTTGAGGAATGTCGGGTAGCCTTTCCTGGGGATTCAGGGTGGGGAGTCAAGACTCATTGACCCTTTAATACAATTCCTCATGTTGTGGTGATCACCCCCTAACCATAAGATTATTGTATAGCTGCTTCATAATTGTAATTCAGCTACTGTTATGGACCATAATGTAAACATCTGATATGCAGGATATTTGATATGTAACTTCCAAAGGGGTTGTGGCCCACAGGTTGAGAACCGCTGATCTAGGGGAATGGGTCATTTGACTTCTTTTTTAAAAAGATTTTATTTATTTATTATTATGTATACAGTGCTCTGCTTGCATGTACTCCTGCAAGCCAGAAGAGGGCACCATATCACATTACAGATGGTTATGAGCCACCATGTGGTTGCCGGGAATTGAACTCAGGACCTTTGGAAGAGCAGGCGGCGCTCTTAACCACTGAGCCATCTCTCCAGCCCGTCACTTGACTTCTAGGAACCGCATTACTGTAGTTTCTGCAGTTGTTGTGGTTTATCCAAAACGCAGGTACTTTTCCCACGGTGTGTTTTTCTACTGTGTGGCCATAGCTAACGCTGCTCGTCTCTTTGTTTTTGCGTTTGCTGAAAGGAGTGAACCTCACAGGAGGAGGGTGAGGCATGTTTGCCTTGTGTGTTGCTGAACTCAAAAGGACTCTGACCTTTCTCATCTAAGCTATTAAGGAGACAGACATCAACTCTCCTACCTCCTGGTTTGCAGCCAAGAGCCAGAGAGAAATGCCAGATGCCTGATGTCCATGATTCATCGTCCAACAGGAAGACTTCTCCACAGCAGTCATTTAATTTCCCCCCACTTCCTGTGTGGGCCTTGGTTCTATGTTACTTGACCTCTAGAGCCGCCAGAGGCTCTATCCTCTGGTGCAAAACGTGCCCCATCAAACTGCAGAAAAGACACAAAATGGAAGGGACTCAAAGGGACGCTGACAAATAATACCCTCTGTTCCAGTTCCCAAGCCCCCAGCTGTCAGTAATGTTTTCTTCAGACTTCTTTCCTCTTCATAGTTAGTAACTTTCTAGGCATCACATATCAGGACACATATAACATATAACATATTTCAATACACGTCATAGGACAAGAGACACACTGTTTTGTAACTTGATCCCCTCCCCCCCCATACCTGAGCCAGGGCAACATCATTACACGCCAAGACTGCCTCTCATGCACACAGTCACAGGCACCCCATAAATCCCTGGAACCACAGAAGGGTTAAGCACCCCAGTACTCCAGCTAAACCCATCCTTTATCAATCCCAGTCAAAGCCACAGATAGGTGCCTAAAGCATTTTTACTACTGCTGACCCAACTGTGGCTGGTGAGTAGAAGGCATCTAGCTGAGCCTGCTGTAGCTTCCGGAACATCTAAATCCTGAAGAATCTGCAAGATGAGACAGAACTTTGTCAGTTAGTCACCCCAGGCCGTGCTGCAGGTTAGGGGTTCCACCAATATGGTGAAAAGGAAGAAATGTTTTGAAGCTCAGCTCATAGGCAAAGGAAACAGATGATGGTTAAAGGGGAGCAGCCATATTTGTTTCTGGTAGGGTCAGAGGTCCGTGGGTCTCCCACTGGTCAAAGCGGTTGAGTATGATTTGCTTAGGTACGATCGCGGCCACCACAGCCACCTTGGGCCAACGCCCTCAGTTAATGACTTTAAATACATTGTGCTCAGGTAGAGAAGTAGAGCAATAGCACAGCGGTCATCTTTGACATGTCAGTACAACACGGCAGAAGTAGACCGTTAACACAGGCTTTCCCTTCCGATGGGTCTCTGCCTCCGGGGGCCCCAAGCCCCCAGCCTCTGCATGGAGGAAGCTGGCCAGAGGGTACCCAGGACTTTTACTGTTTTTGTAACTTCCTTTGAGCATTTGTTTCAAAACGGAACATTTATCTTAAGGATAAAAAGGGAGGATAGCATTGCAAAATGTTAACACCCACAGATGTGGTTTTTCCCTCCCCTCTTGCCCTCTGTGGGCAGACTAAATGTGAGGTGAGTTTGCCAGGCAAATGGGGACTGTGAAACAGGTCTGTCTCTTGACTGCCCCCTGGTGGTCAGAGAGGAGACGGTCTAATAAATGGGAGCACTGGGCTTAGACCTTCAGGGCTCTTGGGCGTGCAAGCTCTCTCAGACCAACATCAGCTCCTTACTGACTTCTCTGGAAATGAGGAAGAGGAGAGCTGGACAGTGTGTGTGCAGTGTATGATGGGAGCTCGCTGTAATAAAGAGAGTCAGCTCTGTGCTGTGCATGAGGTGTGTGCAGGCATACAGGAGTTCTCCTGAACTTTTCATAGCTCCGCATGCCACCAGGTCCCACAACCCATTTCTTCCCCCTGTATTCTTCAGCCTGGGTCTTTGGTGTAGTAGCAACAGTTTATAGAATACCCACTATATGCTGAGTGTACAATAACATGGAAGAATACTGGGGTGTGCTGGTGGTCACTTAGGGGACCTCTCTCCCTGGCATGAACAAAGAATTGAATGCTGGCAAAGGACAGAAGACAGAGAAAGCTAACAGATTTTCCCTTTGGGATGGGAGAGCGGTCTAAGGCTATGAGTCTGCTAAATATCCTGGTTCTTGAGGTTTTATTTTATTTTATTTTATTTATTTCTTTTTTTAGGACTCCAGGCTCCAGAATTTTCCTGTATTGGTTCTGTTTAGAAATCCACCCGGTGTGTTCCCTACCATTTTTCCTCGAACTGCCTTCTGGGAACAAGAAGCTGTCTTCTCAGCCACTTATGTCCTTCTGTAAGTCTCCTTCATAGGAACAACGAGGAGGTTTTAACAGTATAAACGCACTCTCATGTTCACTGCTCATGTCTCCAAGGCAGAATATGTGACCCAAAGCAGCCTGGACCAAGAGTGATGTTGGCCTTGCTCTTCTGCAGTCAGCTGGGTCTTCAGTTTTCCTCCCTAGGAGCTGCTGTGCTTTCTGTTTTGAGTGATGAAGGTTTCAAAGAGGAGTCAGTTCAAAGGATGAACTGCGCGGCACTTGCTCATTCTCAGAACACAGAACACACCAGTCACCACAGCAGACAGATCCACATACACACACAATCACTCCACTGGGTGGAAGACGCCCAACCCATAGCCCTTGGCAACAGCCAAGGGTCTGGAAGAAAGTGACTGAATCAGGTTTCCTGTTGCCACCCTAGAAAAAAGCCACAGTGACCTTCTGCTTTTGGGATCCTTCCTAATTTGCTCCTACTTCATGTTTTTTTCAAGGTCTTGTTGGGAGAAAACAACTGCTCAGGGTACTTGACAATCTGGACTTGGGTGTTAAGCACAAGAAATGCATCAAGTTCTTCTTCTTCTTCTTCTTCTTCTTCTTCTTCTTCTTCTTCTTCTTCATGTATGGGTGTTTGGGCTGATTATATGTCTGTGTATCATATGCATGCAGGGCCCAAGGAGGCCAGAGAAGGGCATCAGATCCCCTGGGATTGGAGTTGTGAGCTGCAATAGGGCACTGGGGATCAGATCCCAGGCCTTTGCAAGAACAGTAAGTGCTCTTGACTGTTAGACTATCTTTCCAGCTCTGAGAAATGAATTTAATAGACTTTGAGTTATCAATACATTATAAGTAAGGTATACAATTAAAGTATTTAAACAATGAGACACAGCAGCAGCTGGGGAGATGGCAAGGCTACATTTCTTAGGTGCTGCCCGATGAGTGGACACAGGTGAGTAGGGTTTTACTAACGGCCACATTTCTTAATGACCTATAAAAACATGGAGAGACTCAGAACAAAATGAGCACCCAGGAGCTGCCAGCGTGGTATGTTTGGTCTGAAGATGAAGCAGGTGTCACAGATGCTACTTGACTTTCATCCTGAGAATAAGCCAGCATTAGGACCAGTTTGGTGAGTGAGACCTCAAGGTCTAGGCAGATGGTTTCTGCTGAACAGCTTTTCACCCCCCCCCCCAAATAAATGCAGATCTCCTGAGATTGAAGAGATGACCCCGAAGGGCGCAGGGAAAGCTGGTCCTAGAGAAGCATCCCCTGCACCTTCTGAGGACTCTGGTGGGCTGTAGAACAAAACAGGAAGACTGGCACAGAAGAAGTAGATTGGGGGTGAGGGGATAGCTCAGTGGGTAGAGCACTCGCTCGCTCAGTAATCACAAAGGATTTGAGTTCAGTCCTCAGACTCCGTGTAAAAGGATAAAGTGGGGACAGGTGGATCCTTGTGGCTCTCAGGCCAACCAGGCTAGTCTCGCTGGTGAATTTCATGCCAGTGAGAGGTAAATAAATACAGATGGTGCCGCAGGAATAGCACCCAAGGCTTTCCCTTGATCTCTGTGTGTATGAGGGGTGTACACACACACACACACACACACACACACACACACACACACACATGACTTTATTCTTTTTTAAGAAGGGAAATGACATTTCTATTTGGTGAGCTTGCAGGGCCCCAAGGCAAGATTATAGTACATTTATCAAACAGATAATTAAAAAAATAATGACCATTTAGTGTTGATATAAATTTACCAAGAGGGAAGTGTGCACCATAAAATCTAATCTCTTTCCTGATAAGCTTGCCAGAGCACTAGATTCAGATTTATGCAGCATGTCTGGCCGTTACTAAGGTGACTAATGATTTCCTTTTTGATCTCATAGATTAGAGGAATAAACAGAGACTGTTACGATGTGAAAGCTGATCCCGATGCATCAGGAGGGAAGAAGTTGGACATAAATCCCCGGTAATTTACCCTGGATTCCACCCTCGTGCCTGCTTGCTTGATGCATCATTATATTAATGATCTAGCAAATTACATTAGTGGAAAGCCAGCCAAGCCTCAACGAGAGAAGAAACTGGAAGAATACTTAAGAGAGGCTGAGATGGATGAGTATTTAAAAGTTCTTGGCTGACTTACAGGGCAAAGAAATAAACGGACAGCCTTATGCTGAGCGTAACAAATATAGTGTGGGAGGAAACAGGTGTAGAGGAGAGCCTGGAATGCAGACTCATCACCTGCCAGGGCTGCGGCCTTGGACTGCTCTCTTCTGTGCCTTCATTTCCGCAGCTGTAAATGAATGATTATGAAAGAAACAGTCCTTTGAATGTGCTGGGAAGGAAAAAAAAATGAGACATTTAAACAGTATGTACATTAACCTACTTTCTTTTTCTTTTAAATTAATTCATTCATATTACATCTCAATGGTTATCCCATCCCTTGTATCCTCCCATTCCTCCCTCCCTCCCATTTTCCCCTTACTCCCCTTCCCTATGACTGTGACTGAGGGGTACCTCCTCCTCCTGTAAATGATCTTAGGGTATCAAGTCTCTTCTTGGTAGCCTGCTATCCTTCCTCTGAGTGCCACCAGGCCTCCCCATCAAGGGGATGTGGTCAAATATGGGGCACCAGAGTTCGTGTGAAAGTCAGTCCCCACTCTCCACTTAAGTGTGGAGAATGTCCTGTGCATTGGCTAGATCTGGGTAGGGGGTTGATGCTTACAGCACCTATTGTCCTTGCATTAGCTTACTTTCTAATAGACACTGTACACGCTCACGATTGTTCTTGTTTCTTTATTTTATTTCTCTTTTGTAACAAACCAATTTCAGGGTTTCATGTGTGAAACTTTCCGGCAAGGGGGGGGGGCGGAGGGAGAGTACTTTGATGGGACTGGTAAGAAGCCACATGGTGAAGCTGCGCTCCCTGCTGTGTTTGCTTCAGTGCACACACTCGTACACACGCCCATTTAATCAGGGTGGTGGATGTGCAGGGAGGGCAGAGCAAGTCTGGGAAGGAAGGGAAGTCCCCATGAAGATGCTTCTCAAGTCTCAACCACTGATTGTCAGCCCCAAGGGGATTCAATAGATGCCATCAAATTACCCAATAAGCTCCAGGCTAGTCCCAAATCGAGGGGGTTGAACTTTGAATATAATTATCCCCCACCGGTGTGTGTGTTTACACACTTGGCTCCTGGCTGGCAGTGCTGTTTGGAGAGACGGCAGAACTTTTGGGAGGTGAGATTTAGCTGAAAGAAGTAGGACTTGATCTTGAGGAAGCCCTATTCCCAGTTTTCTGAGAAACCTACAAGTAGAACATTATGTTAGGCAGATTTGGGCCCAGGGGTCCCGCTCAAACTAAGGCACCAGCCAAGGACAATACAGGCAGTAAACTTTAAACCCCTACCCAGATCTAGCCAATGGGCAGAACAGTCTCCACAGTTGAGTGGAGAGTGGGATATGACTTTCTCACGTACTCTGGTGTCTCACATTTGACCAGGTCCCCTGGAGGGGGATGTGTTCAGAGGAAGGATAGCAGGTTACCAAGAAGAGACTTGATACCCTATGAGCATATTCAGGGGGAGGAAGTCCCCTTCAGTCACAGTCATAGGGGAAGGGAATAAGGGGAAACTGGGAGGGAGGGAAGAATGGGAGGATACAAGGGATGGGATAACCATTGAGATATAACAAGAATAAATTAATAAAAAAATTATAAATAAAATAAAATAAAAAGATTACCCTGGGGGGGGGGAGTAGGACTTGAGGTGGCGGTGGGACAGTGATAGCCTGGTCCTAGCTGTTGTCTCCTCTGTCTGCTTTCTGGTGCAGTGAGCAGTGAGCCGTGAGCCGGGGACCTTACTGGCCTGCCGCCACAGCCGCTAGCCCCTCATGCCTCCAG
Source organism: Acomys percivali (assembly GCA_907169655.1). Lineage (NCBI taxonomy): Eukaryota > Metazoa > Chordata > Mammalia > Rodentia > Muridae > Acomys > Acomys percivali. The sequence goes on along the minus strand of OU015751.1, from coordinate 13,125,726 downwards.
GACTTCTCCTCCAGGACATCTTATCCCTTCAAACAGTGGCCAAAGTGAGTTTTTCCTACCAGGGGGCCCTGTTCCTTGCCAGGCACCTGCTAATTATGAACTAATGAGGGAAGATTAGCTGTGAGGCATGGTCTTGCATTGGTCAGATGTTTGCTATGTGAATATCTTGGCATGGGAGTGCAGCAGGAAGATCTTGCATAAGCCCTCCGATTCTCAGTACCAAAGCACGTTGTAGAGAGATGAAACATCCTGATGGAGCCTAGGAGCAAACGGCGGGCAGGGGCACCTGTGTGGAATCTGGTGGGCGCTCACTAAATGCTGGAAAGCATAGCCTAGGGCTTTGGTGACAGATGAAGCCTAGGTAATTGAAAGAGGCTTAGAGGTGATTCCTGTTTCATCAAGGCAGTGGCTCTCAACCTTCCTAATGTCTGGACCCTTTAAAAACAGTTCCTCATATTGTGGCGACCCCCCTCCCCCAAACCATAAAATTATTTTTGTTGCTACTTCATAACTGTGATCTTGTTACTGCCGTGAGTTGTAGTGTAAATGTCTGTGTTTTCTGATGGTCTTAGGTAACCCATGTGAAAGGGGTTGCCACCCACAGGTTGAGAACCGCCGCACTAAGGTTTGGTCAATCCATACCAGAATATGGAATCAGTGTGTGGAAACTCAATAGAAGAAAGATGAAGATGAAACTGCAAAACGAAGTGAGTTGCTTATAAGGGTCAACAATTGGTTATCTTCACCTGGGGAGAGGATCCTGGAGTGTTAAAAAAAAAAAAAGATTTTAAGTAGACCTGAAAATAGTTTCGTGCACTTTAAAAATTCGCTAGGTATTTTGACCTCCGTCAATAGGCAGAGGTCAGATTTGCAGCTGTCAACAGAATGTAAAGAAAAGAACTGCAACAGCACAGCTGGGCAATTTGGGACCTGTAGTGAATCACTGTTAATGCAGCACATTTAGGTGTGGGTGGGCCAGGTCTGTCTCTCCTGCAGTCCATGGTTTCTCAAGGGCTCACACAGACACAAAAGTCAGAACCAGACACACACACACACATACATACACACACACACACACACACACACACACACACACACACACACACATACACGGGAGGGAGAGAGGGAGAGGGTTCTGGCAGCAGCAGAGTTAGGGAGGGGGGTTGGGGGGAAGGTTAGCAAAATTAGCACTGCTAATGAGAGACCTCTGTTCAGAAGGGTGCAAGGAAGGCTTCTTTATGCCAGAAATGTATAACAAGCCTGCTTGAAATAATTAGTAATTAGCAATAAGCTTATGGCCTCAAAAATAACAGGTTTTGAAGTACTTGGGTTAAGTCCAATAATACTTCATCGATTTGGTAACTTTGGTGTCAAAGTGCCAATGTAATTATCCTCCTGATAACAAAAAAAACCCAAAACAAAACAAAAACCAAACAAACAAGAAAAAACCAAAACACACACACACACACACACACACACACACACACACACACACACACA
>OU015751.1:13090347-13114253 GCA_907169655.1 Acomys percivali | reverse complement strand
ACACACACACACACACACACACACACACACACACACACACACACACAAAACCCTTAAGTAATTTTAAAGATTTATTTATCTATTTGTTTTATGTGTGAGTATGCTGTCTTCATGCACACGAGAAGAGGGCATTGTATTGTATCATAGATGACCGTGACCACTATGTGGTGGCTGGGATTTGAACTCAGAACTTCTGGAAGTACGCAACAAGTGCTGTTAACCTGTGAGCTATCTCTCCAGCCCTGATGTAAAGCTTTTTTTTTTTTTTTTTTTTTTTTTTTGGTCTGAGACAGGGTTTCTCTGTGTAGCCTTAGCTGTCCTGGATGTACTTTGTAGACCAGGACCACAGTGATCCACCTGCCTTGTGCCTCCTGAGTGCTGGGATTAAAAGTGTGTGCCACCACGCCCGGCTTGATGTAAAGCATTTAAAAATACCCTTTATAGAGGGTTTTGAAGAACTGTGGAAAGATCACACTACGTAATGACCAAGCTAGTCAAGACAGGAGCACTTTGCACACACTTATCTTCTGAGACAAACTGCCGCCATCTTTACAAGCTCTGCTGTACTTGCTTGCGATAGACCATCCCAGCTGGGCTTGTGGGTTTCAGCCACTTCCTACCACCTGTAGTATGTAACTTTCCACCAACTGCACACAACCCTGTGGCCCCAGACAGATTAAAGTGTATAAGCTGGGGAAAGCCCGCGGGGAGGCAGTTCCATTTGTGTAGCCATGGGAAAGCGGTTATCCATGCTGAACAGACTGTCCTGTAAGGCCATTTGGAAGGGAACATCCACATTCTAGTAAGTAGCCCATAACCCATGAGCTACTAGGACGTCCAGTCAACTCATTGGTTCCCCAGGGTGAACTTGGGTGGAATTGAGCCTCAGTTTATTGTTGTCACCTTAGGGGGAGGGGGAGACATAAGCAATTTTATTTTAGCAACAGCTTTGTAATGTGTCATTTGTCTGACACATCTGAAAATTAGAGGTTTCTCAGACGGTACTTGCTTGTGCTTTGGGGCCATTAATAAGTAAAATAAGGATTAGTTGAACACAAGCGTTGTAATCCTGTACCGATCGATCAGGTAACTGAGGCCACTACTAAGTGCTGAGTGGGTGGGTGGTATAGATACTTAGGAAGGGTGATGATTTATGTCCCATAAAGAACACAGCAGGATGGCGCAAGATTTCATCATGCTTTCCAGATGGCATGCAATTTAAAACTCATGGTTTATTTCCAGAACTTTCTATTTAATGTTTGTGGACCGTCATCAACTGTGTAACTAAAACAGGGAACCAAAACTGTTTTTCTCAGTTGTGCTCATCCTTGGAAAACCAGGGGTGACTCTTGGTTTTAACCCAATGAAGTAAGTATGCTGTGATCTTAGACTGGTGTGTGAGATTGCCGTGGGGCGGCATGTCTCAGCCCGCCAGCGTTGTGTTTAGAAGCTCTCTGTGTAGATTGTCCATATCTGCCTTAGATTTCTCTCACTGAGTCTGGTCAATAGTAGGGTTTGGGTGATATGAACAAAAATATAAAAAGAACTCACATTTGAAGAGGTGTTTCTGAATCCAAGTGGTCATGAATAAACTTGGTGGTCTGGACCTGAAGAGTAAATGCCCTCTGCATTTGAAAAAGGACTCAGGAACGTGATGTCAGAATGCCCGTTTCTATCTGGTGTTTTTCTAGGCTCTTGTTGCTCTTGCTATATGATAACCCCTTGGCTTCATCAAGGCTCTTAACCAGTACATCCCTGGGATCCATGCATCCTTTCATCCGCCTGGTCCTGTGCCACTGAGCAAGCAGCCATGTGACTGTTTTTCAAAAACAGAGTGACTCAGAATGATTGAATAGGCAAAGATACAGCTGGCAGCTGTAGAAACAAAGGCACGCATCACATGATAGACAGGAGGCAGGCGTGGGTCAGGACAAGAAGCAACCAGTGTCAGAAAGAAGATGAGCCCACAGTGAACGGCACAGCTCACAATGGCAACAGCAACGTGACTCTTTTTAGAACAAATAGCATCTTTGTGTGAGCATGACTTTAACTCGAAATAAGAGGAAGGATGGCAGATGTCCCCTGGATATGTAGCTTTGTCTGTCTCCTCTTGGTTGTCATGTGATTATGGCATAGTAGTTACATGCCCAGGCTCTGGGGCAGAGACATTGGCTGGCCACCCTGGATCTTGCAAACATGTTCAACTTGAATAAGCTTTCTCACTTTTGCTATCATAGGGTCAAAATTGTGATAATAATATTTCATTTCACTATTATTTGTACTCATGAATACAGAGGTTCCTTGTATATTATGAAAGACAAATAATATAGCTATTATAAAAAAAGCCAAATATAAGTTAGATATTATTTTGTAAAAATTATGACAATAATCTTTTTTTTTCCCTCCCATAATCTACTCTTAGGCTGTGTTGGTAACTGAGTTGAGGAAATGAATGTTTCTTTCTTTCTTTCTTTAAAAAAAAAATTTTTTTTGTTGTTGTTGTTGAGACAAGGTTTCTTTGTGTATCCTTGGCTGTTCTGAACTCACTTTGTAGACCAGGCTGGCCTTGAACTCACAGCGATCCACCTGCCTCTGCCTCCCAGAGTTGCTGGGATTAAAGGTGTGCGCCATCATGCCTGGCTTGAATGTTTATTTTCTAATACTTCACAAATCTACATTAATTAATTTTAATCACTATATCAAAATAACTGAGAAAAGCAATTTAAGGAGGAAATATTTAATTAACTCATAATTTCAGCCCTTGGTCAATTGGCTCCATTACATTTGGGCTCAAGGCAAGGCTGAAACATCCTTCCAGAAGAGATTGTCAGAGAAAATAAGAATGTGATGGAGAAAAGAGAAAAGGGCATCACCTCATGGCTGTCTAGATATGGAAAGGGGAAGGAGGAAAGGAGAGGATGAGGAAGGAGAAGAAGAGGAGAGATGGGATGCTGGGGGCAGTACCTACCCTTCAAAGACACATCCCCAGAAACCGCCCTCATCCAGACAGGGACCACCTCATCAGTACAAAGTCATCAGTAGCGGAACCCACTGAAGAAGTAAGCGTGGTCACGATCCTGTTACTTTTCAGCAGCACCACAGTTAGGTTGTCTAGACTACAGCCTTTGGGGGGGACACTTCATACCCAAACCATAACACCATTGATAAGAGGGAGTTTCCAGAACAGAAATGTACACTTCCTTCCTTACACAAAACAGCAAAACCACCAAAACCTGAGCCTAAAACCATGGCACCTGAAAGACAGTCTTTTCCAGGTTACCTTCTCAGGCCAGGTGGTTCCCAGAAATGGGTAAAATCAATTAAGATATACAACAATTTGACCTTTAGAGTTGGAGTCCAGGCAGAACACCAAAGGCTATGATTTATGACCTAAATATTTTTTTAATAACCTGTTTGTTAACTGTTTTATTGAACAAAACCGTTAAGCCATGGAAATGAAATAGTACATTGCAGTTTACAAGTAGCCAACTTCTACATGCCACAGTTTGTTGTTATGAGATAGTCTCACAGTTAGGGCAGAAATTAAAAAATACATCTCTCCACTTCCTCTTTTTTGAAATTCTATCTTTAAGTCATTAGAAAATCGAAGACCCACAACATGTAAATTCAAAAGCCATCATCACACTATGCTACAACCTATAGCACTGTTGTCTCCTCCATTGTTTTTCTTTAGTGACTTATTATGAAAAATCATTTGGAGGAAAATTTTAATTTATGATAAAGCCTGAATTTTTTTATTCACACAAAAAATTAATTCTGTGCTGATTATGCCCTAGAGGAATTAAAATCAGCTTAATGGTCATTATAGGAAACAGTGTCTTTGGTTTTCATAAACTTGCTTTTCATGCCAAAAAAAAAGAGTAAGAACTCTGGGGGCAGGGGTCAGAGTCTATGTAATGTTGATAAATCTTCTGCACTAGGGTACGAGATCTGTAACAGTGAGGCATCTGTGAGTGACACTGGCCGGTTCTTTCCTCTCGTCTCTTTTGGGAAAGCATGAAGGAAAGAAGGAAACTGTCTTACAGGAACATAAATTGCTACCTTCTCAGACTCAGTGATTATTTCTAGAACTTCAGGGAGGTAAGTGCTTAAGCAGTTTTGGAGAAAAATATTCTGTGGTTGCCCAGACAGAGATGATGGAAGAGGGGTGGGGACCAGTGAGTTTGGGGGCACCGTAACCAAAGGCAACACGGGGAGGAAAAGGGCTTTATTCTGTTCACAGGTCCATAGAACAGCCCATTGTCAAAGGCAGTGAGGGCAGGAATTCAAGCAGAGCAGGAACTTGGAGGCAGGAGCTGATGCAGAGGCCATGGAGGGTGCTGCTTGCTGGCTTGCTCAGCTTGCTTTCTTGTAGAAGCCTGGACCACCAGTCTAAGGCTTACACCACCCACAGTGGGCTGGGCCATCCCTCATCAATCACTAATCAAGAAAACGCTCTACAGGCTTGCACACAGCCCAGTCTTAGGGAGGCATTTTCTCAGTTGAGGTTCCCCCTCTCAAATGACTCTAACCTGTGTCAAAGTGACACAAAACTACTCAGCACAGATTGGAAAAACACACGAGGCAATGACGTATCTAGAAGAGCTAAAAATGATTGGGCAGATTGAATAGCCAGGACCTCGCACTACAAAAAACAAACAAACAAACAAACAAACAAACAAACATGAATCAGCTCGCATTTGTATGTTATTTAAAACTGAACACTTCAACAAAAACTCAAAAGAGTAGGTAGGGCCATAACCACTCCTTAAGAACTCAAGCACACCTGCTAAAGATGGAAAATAACACTAAAAAAAGCTAACGCAAGGCTACAGTGTTGTTATGGAGTAGGTTTAGAGGGCAGAGGGCGTGCATGGCTTTCAGCTGTGAGTGACTGACACACCTTCTCCCCACTAGCGCTGAGATCTTAGAAAAGCCGATGTCCCTAAAGAAGGCAAATGGGTACAGATGGAAAGTACACATGGGCCTAGCCATTCAGAGCATGGAAGGACAAGAGGAGTGAACTGTCAGCAGGTACCAGGATCACATGGGGGTGTGGCCATAAAGGTGGGATCATCGAGATGGTTCAGCCAAGGGTGAATTCACCAAAATACCCTCAATCATATGCAGAGGCGTTTCCATGGTGATTTTAAGTCCCGTCAAGTTGATGTTAAAGATCCACCATCAAAGCATGGCTGAGAAATACGTCGCTAGGGTTGGCCGTTGTGCGCCAAGGATGATGAGAATGGCAGGAGAGAGGGAGGGGACCCTCACCACTGAGGGTCTGGGCATCTACCAGATTTTCAGATGGCAACTATCATGGAACTAGTGAGATCATTGTTTTCTTTACATTTTTATTAAAACGTTATTTACTTTATGTGTGTGCATAAATTTTTTTTTTTTTTACTTATTTACTTACGTGTGTGTGGGCATGCATAATATGGCATGCATGTTGAAGTCAGGAGACAGCTTGTAGGAGTTGCTTTTCTCCTTCTACCATGTGGGTGGGTTCCAGGGATTGAACTCAGGTCCTCACACTTGGTGGCAAGAGCTATTCTCTGTGGCCCCTACAGGGAAAATTTGATGAGAGAGTAACCTGGAAAATACCGATCAAATCAGAGGGCAGGTGCTGGAGGCAGCTGCATTTCAACTCAACACATGAATGGCCTTGAGCTTTATTTCTTTAAGATTTATCTTATTTAAAATTCCTTCCCCTCTCCTCCCCCCCTTCCCCCGTATGTCTGTGTATCTCTGTGTGGGTACATTCACATGAGTGCAGGTACCCAAGGAAACCAGAAGAGGGCATTGGGTCCCCTGGAGCTGGTTTCACAGAAGGTTATGATTTGCCCAGTGTGAGTGCTGGAGATCAAAGTTGATGTAGTTCCATGAATGAGAATGACTCACATGTTTGAATGCTTCATCCCAGTTAGTGGACCTCTTTGGGAAGGATTGGGAGGTGTGGCCTTGTTTCAGTAGGTGTGGCCTTGATGGAGGTGTCCCTGGGTTTGGGCTTTGAAGTTTTAAAAGCCCATGACAGGCCCAGTTTCTTCTTTCTCTTCCTGTAGCCTGTGGATCAGGGCGTAAAGCTCTCAGCTACTTCCCCAATGCCGTGCCTGCCTGTTTCCCACCACAATGATCATGGAGAAGCCTTTTAAAACTGTAATAAAGGCCTCAAATGCCTTATTTATAAGAGTCATCTTGGTCATCTCTGCAGAGCAATAGAAAAGTAAGTAAGACACTTGGGTCCTCTGCCAGATCAGCGAAAGAACTTAACCACAGAGCCATCTTCCAGCCCAAGCTTTGGCTGTTTTCAAGACAGGGTTTCTTTGTATAGGCTTGGCTGTTCTAGAACTTGCTATGGAGACCAGGCTGGTCTCGAACTCACAGGAGCTCCCTACTTCTGTCTTGTGAGTACTGGGATTAAAGGTGTGTGCCACACCAATCTTGTCTTTTATTGCCTTTAAAGTGTTTTTCCATATACATTTAGTTCGCTGTCTTTCCCATCTTCCATATCCTTCCAATCCCCTACCCACCAAATGCTGTGTTCTTTCTAATGTATTACACACACTTATCTATACACACACACACACACACACACATTCACACACATACACCTACACACACACACCCCTACATACACATATATCTACAACACACACACACACACACACATTCACACACATATACCTACACACACACCTACACACACACACATACCCCTACATACACATATATCTACACACACACACCTACACACACATACACTTACACACACACACTTACACCTATACATACACACCTACACACACACCCCCCCCAAAACAAACCAAAAAGACAAAACAACAGAACCAAACCAGTTCAAAAGCCTGCAACAGCAGTAAGAAATAATTGCTGACTCTCTAGCAGCTGAGAAGGGACATGGCTGATATTGATTTTACCTGTGCTGTGGGGAATAGAAAATCCAATCTCATTGACTGAAGGCCATTAATTTCTCCTTTGACAGGAATCATGCAGGGAGGGCCTCAAGTTCACACACAGCAACGTTTCCTGTGATCCTAAACCCGAACCGAGGTGGGTGTGATAGGCTGCTCCGAGTCAGGTCAGTTGTTTTACAATAACAGAGACAGAAACTCCAAATAAAGACATAGATTTTTCTTTGCAAAAGGGAAGAGGCTGGCAGAAGGCTTTTCTTAGGATCTTTCCAGAGTTCCTCAGCATTAAACGAAGCACTTTCAGGTACCTTCCTTCCTCTGAGTGGCCCCAACAGGGATCAAAACGTCTAGTCGCCTCTTGGCCTCAGACCACTCCAAGTCCCGCAGCTGGGGGGGAGGAGGAGATCGGCAGAAACTGCTTGTTGCAATGGCTGTTTAGTGCCTGTTAATGTCACATTTTGGGGCAATGGTCATTATGTGCTTTCTTGCTTCTATCTTAAGAGACAGTGAGGTCATCTTTGGTGGCCACAAATGGGGCAGGAAGCAAGGTTAAAAAGCTCTTTTTAAAAGTCCATCCTTTGTGGTGGCACCAAGCCAGCTGAAAACCTTTAATCTCCTTAGCTCTTACCGAAGCAGAAATGACATCGCCGACGGGACGTGCAGTTAAGTTTATCTATAGGGAGAGATGGTTTTGATGTTATCATCCAATCATCCTAAACTGACTAAATTGCTTATAAAATTTGTGAATTTGGGCAAAAGTACCTTCAAGACACCGCAGGATTAACATTAAACGTCCCGTCCACTTTTCATTATAATTGCTCCTTGTGGCTGTGGCCTGTGTGAAGTGAAGGGTTTTGTTCCTTATCCTCAACCCCCGTGTGGAGGCTCAGGACATACTTGGCAAGCAGGTTTTGTACATGTCTCTGAGAGAATTCCAGATGAAGGCTCTGATGGCTAGAACTAACCCAGTTGTTTTCACCCTCTGCCTCTGTGTGTTGGGATGCTGGCTCCTGGGACATTCCAGTGCCACTGTGCAAACTGGGGTGAGCCATTTGGCGACCCACACAACAACACAGAGTGCAGATGAGTGTGCGAGAACCACCTGGCAGCTATGTTGCCCTAAAGGGCTAAAGGGGCGTTTGCAACGGTATCAAGTAAAGTTTGCTGCTTAGGGCTTTGGAGGAACAAGAGAATTCACACAATCTCAATGCTGTTTAGTAGGATAACCACTCAGCTGGGGACACCATACCTCTTACTTATGGGCGCATTATGACACGTTATGTACTTCCCGGGTGTGATGCGGGAATTTCACCGTGCACCCAGGAACTGGGCTGAATGAAAGCAGAGAATGCCAACAAAGGAAGGCTTGGTCATCCCCTCCAGTGAAACCAATGAGCAGAGCATGGAAAGGTGCAGAAGAGATTGAGTTGTGATATTTCTTCATTTTTAGATACACACATGCTCATTAAGTTATTCTAGTTACCTTTTAAAATGCTTGGAATATCTTATTCTTAAAAATCTAAAGCCATGAGATGTTGGCTGTCACGTATTGATCGTTTCTAAGAATGAAGATTTGAAAGGAATCACTAATTTATTTTGTGTTGGGGATGTACCATGCAGTGCACGTGGAGGTCAGAGGACAGTTTTGGGGAGGTGGCATTCTCCTTCCATTATATCGATCCCTGGGATAGGAATGAAGTCATCAGGCTTGGCAGTCAGTGCCTTTTCCAAATGAGCCATCTTACCAGTCTTAAAAAAAAAAAAAAAAAAAAGGTATCCTTTAGAACTAAAAACAAGAAAACATATCTCTCTTGAAAACTCTTGTGTTCTTTATTCACTAAAGAGGTAGGAGAAGAAGAAGAAGAAGGAGAAGTAGAAGGTGTCCTTTTTCCTGTACCTGTCCAGACGCTCAAAAGCAAATCTGAAGTGTAGTTGTTAATCGTTATTTCAATGTCTGGCAATCTCGAATCAAATAAGAGACAGGCCTCTGGGCAGATCTCTAAGGCTTTTCCAAGAAGAACCAACTGAGGTGAGAAGACCCTGCCCTAGATCACAGTGTTTTCCAACTAGTACCTCAGAAATCAAGTTCCACAGAAAAGGTGGTGTTGTCCGCGTGCCTTCAGCTTTTTGGAGGGCACGCCTATGCCCTGTTGCTGCTGACGGCATCCTTTGCTGATGTCACACTCCAGCTTCTCTGGTCTTCCGAGGTGATCTGCAGGAGTCTTCCGGGACTTCAGCAACCAGATTAGGTCCACGGAGACACGCCACCTGGAGGACCCAGTGGGTACTGCCATTGTTGGAGTAGCTGGTCCTTATCATGGAAGCTCTTGTCTGAGACTGGGTCTCTTACTCCCCACTCTGTGTTGAGATGTCTGGTCTCCATACTTATGGGAATTCTGTCTCCACCCCCCACCTCACCAGAGGAGCCCTGGGGTAACAGATGTACACTTTCATGCCCAGCTTTACAGATGTTGTGGGGATTCAAACTTTACGCACAGGGCCATCTTACCAGCCCAAAGGAGATCTTTTTAAAATATAAGTAATAAATGCAACCTTAGTGCAAACATGTTGAGATGAGGATAGCGATTCACAAGCTCATTTGCTTTCTGGCTCAGACCACAGGGGAAAGAATGTGATTCCAAAGAAGTGAAATTTTTTTTTTTAAAATTCAAATCCACTTATTTGTTTTAGCTACTTTCATCCCTTCTCCCCCCCCCCCCCAACAAACCAAACCAAACCAAACACCCCTAATAAGAGTGCTATGGGGAGCCCGATAAAGTGATGAAGAATACCATGGAGGGCTGGAGCGATGGCTCGGTACTCCAGGACACTGCCTCTTCTTCTAGTGAAGGGCCTGGGATCAACTTTAGCACCCCTTATATGTGGCTCACAACTATCTGTAATTCAAGTTCCAGGGGGCTCTGACACCCTCTTCTGGTCTTGGGAGCACCAGGCATGCGTGCAGTACATAGAGATACATACAAGCAAAGCACCCATCAACATTAAAAACAAAAATAATTATCACCATGGGAGTCTTTATTCCTTAAATTATACAGCAGAGGCGCTTTTTTTTTTTTGTTGTGTTCATACATATAAAAAACTTGACAAAAGTTATTTCTGTAAAGAATAGCCAAAAAAAAAAAAAAAAAAAAAAGAATAGCTGTAGATGAAAGGCCTTAAAAAAGGAGAATTGAGGGCTTATTGTGAGAGCTTGCCATTGCTTGCACCGTGATTCAGTCTTAACCCACGTACTGCTCAAAGCCAGAAGTGCATTTTTAAAGATTAGCTTGTCATAACACAAGTGGAGTGGGCACCTCAAAGCATCAAAAACCCCCTTCCAACCGAGACTCAAGAGAAGATGGGCTGAGGAACGAAGCGTGCAGAGAACATTCTCTTCAGATGCTAATTCTCCAACAGCACCAAGTGACAGAAGCACATTGCTGAGGAGGTACATCTGCTCTCTGCTCTCGCTTTCCCAAGCAGGAGATTGAGGAGATTGCTCGAAGGGCTGGGCCGCTGGGGGATGGAGCGCTTCTCCTTATCCTTCGCATTTAGTTACCACCTTCCTTGGCTTCCTGTTGGATCCAGGATAAAAAATAAAAACAGGTGACTGTGTCAATCAAGTCAGTCACAAGTAATTAAAAAAAAAATGTCAGATGACAAAGCAATTAAGGTTTATGTAACTGGGACTTTTAAAGGAAAACAGACTTCGTTTGTGTTTTAGTTGAGGTTCTATTGCTGTGAAGAGATTCCGTGACCAGGGCAACTCTTATAAAGGTAAAGGAGACATAAACCTGTTTTTTAGGATCCCAAGTGTGGGATCGGAATAGTCTCGTGAGAGAGCAGGTGAGGTTAATTCACTAGAAGAGCAATCACCTCCTGCAGGAGCTTAATTGTTGCCAGCTGAAAAGATCCCGTGAGCAGACTCTGGGAGGAGATATATAAATAAGCCCAGAACTGGAGGCGGGGGCTTTTTGGAGACTTGGGATAGATTTGGCTGTTCATCGCTGCACTTCAAGATGCTCCTAGAGAGAACCGTTTGAGGGAAGGCTTTGGGGCTTCGGCTTCTGCTGAGGTTCTGGGTTCTGGTTATCCCAGGTTCCAGCAGAAGAAATCCTGCGGCTCATGCCCGGAGAATCGTTCCTTGGAACTGATATCCTTAAGGTTTTGTTATTGTATCCATTAATCCTCATTTTCTATTGTTTTGGTTAGTTGGGTTATAAGTGACGTATGCTCAGTCACTAAGTTGTTAATAAAATATATTGGTTAAGAAAATTAAGCCTACATAAAGGACAGTGTTTAATTGGGGGCTGGCTTACAGTTCAGAAGTTTAGTCCACTGTCATAATGGCAGGAGGCATGGTGGCACACAGGCAGACATGGTGCTGGAGAAGGAGCTGAGAGTTCTGCATCTGGATCAGCAGGCAACAGGAAGAGACACACACACATACACCCCCCCCACACACACCCCCTACACACACTAAGCGTGGCTTGAGCATCTGAAACCTCAGAACCTCCCCACCCCCCCAGTGACACACTTTCTCCAACAAGGCAAGGTCACACCTACTCCAGCAAGGCCACACCTCCTCATGGTGCCACTTCTTATGAGCCCATGGGTGCCATTTTTATTCAAACCACCACAGTTTGCCTCAGGAACTCAAAGAATACAAGTATGTTATCTACGCATGGGTTGGCTGTCCGTTGGGTTTTATTTTCTTCCATGTTGGCCTCAGTCTGAGATAGGCATTCTCTGGAAACCTGCACCCATCTAGCAGTGTAAACATATGAGAGAAAATGGGGAAGACTCCACTGAGCCTTTCCAAGTACATCCAAAGAAATAGTGGGGCCCCTGTGTTAATGGCTTGGGTTGCATTTCTCAAACCCAATGACTTACAGAGGATAATGGCCTGGATTTTGTTAACAGCAAGGCATGGAGTGTTGACCATAGTTGACAAGCGAAGGCCGCATCAGCTCTATGCGATGTATGTGGCCCCAAAGCAGGGGAGGAGAGCCATGTTTGAGATCACTAGAAGAGGAGACAGGCAGGCAGGTGCAGCTGATGTATATCACAAAGTACTGCCCTCAGACCCAGAGCTGACGTTTCTTTCTCACGGTTTTGCTTATGGGAACAAAAGGGATTGTGGAGGCCAGTATGCCCCCTCTTAGCAATCTCCGCCCTGGTTCCATTTTAATCAAGTCATAGACTTCCTTGCTTGTCCCCTGCTGGTTTCATCATAGCTCATTCAGTCTGAAAAAACCCAAACAACAACAACAACAACAACAACAACAAAAGAAAACAAAACAAAAAACCAACCCGCCATTTTCTCTAACCTGCCTGGGGTGCACCACATTCAATTTAAGAGGAAAGTGTCTAGGCATAAAGTAAAGCAGGAAAAAAAAAGTCCTTACTTCCAACACATAACAGGATTTCAGATTCCATTTCCTTTCCTCAGAAAGTGTAACTTCTTAATCATCTGAAGTGGAAGAGTGAAAGATGCTAAAACGCCTGGTAGTGCTTACTTCTGATTACAGTCTGGAGCTGCCAGAGGTAGCCTAATGGGTATGGAAACACACTTGTTAGATTTGAAAGCATTACATTATTTTAAAATATATTATATATTATATAGTATGTTATATATCTAATTAGATATATGTATGTATAATACCAGAGCTCCAATACAAGTCAGACCATCGGAAGAGACTAACTGAGAAAGACTGTTCTACTTTTATTCCCAAGGAAGTTCCAAGGAGTTGGCACTCCATAGCCTGGAAATGGGAAACACACTGATGAAGATTGGTGCCTGCTTAGGACCTATCCCGTGCTTTCCATTTCCATTCAAACCGGAAGCAAGCTCATGGTTCAGCTGCATGTCCGTTGAATCCCTGCTGGTTTACATGTTTGGGAACAGGGCTGAGTTCACAGTGAAGGCAGTAAGGCATCTCGCTCGTTTGGAAACCGCAACCAAAACCTCACACAGATCACAATTCTTAATTTATTTTCCATATAGCTCTCACGGTTGTCCCGGTCTAGGCCAAGACCTAGAGTAAAGGACAAACTTACCTGGCAGGGGCCTGGCAGATTGAGTTGCAGGTACTCGCGCTGAGCCGAGCAAGGCCCAGTCACTGGCATGACACTGGGATGTGACTGGAGTGATGACAGACTTTAACAACTGACTCACCGGTGAGTCATTCATCCTGCTGAACCATGCGCTTTCCGTATCCTTAGACATCTGTATGGAAAAAAAAAATTCCTCTCAGGGCTTGCCTAATGCAAATGGAAATGTCTGGCAGGCTGACTCAACACCTAGTTTATATGCTAAGTGGAGACTCTGCCACATGTGGGGAGTGTGCCAGGCTCCTGGTGCAGCAAAGTAACGATGCAAGCAGAGATGGACTCTCAGCGGCTCTTCGTCAGCTCCGTAGTCCTCTCTGCCCGGCCCCATCCCAGCCACATTTCAGCATCCTGAGAGGACATAGTGGTTCCGTCACTGGGTGACACCATCTGCTTTAAAAATGTTGTGGGCTTCCTTCCTTCCTTCAGGGTACCAAGCCAGTCAGTTCTCTAAATCTTTCTCCAATGAGCCTTTCTAAATGACAGTTGTTATTTATGTAGAGATGGGCTGTAAGTGTCTTTGAATGCTGGGCATGGTAGCTAACTGTGAGCCACACAGCATCAGTGAATTCATTTTTGGAAGCCTGATGGATCGCTGCACTTAGGACACTGGTAGCTGCCATATGAAAAGGCACCAAGCAGTAGAGAGTGCTGGCTTGGAATCACACTGTGCTCTCTGTTTTTTTTTTTTTGTTTTTAATTAGCTTTTTTTTTTTTTTTTTTAGAATAGCACCCTTGAAGAAGGAAGAACTCATGCACTTCTTTCTTTGTATATGACCATTGTTAGGGTTTTCCAAAATTTATTTACTTTTGTTTTATGTGCATGGATGTTTTTTGCCTGTATGCATGTATGTATACCATGTGTTTGCAGTACCTGAAGAGGCCAGAAGAGGGTGTCAGATCCCATACTACTAGAGTTGGAGATGGCTGTGAGCTGCCATGTGGATGCTGGGAACCGAACCCAGGTCCTTTGGAACACCAGTTAGTGCTTTTTTTTTTTTTTTTTGGTTTTTCGAGACAGGGTTTCTGTGTTAGCCTTGGCTGTCCTGGACTCGCTTTGTAGACCATGCTGGCCTTGAACTCACAGCGAACCACCTGCCTCTGCCTCCCGAGTGCTGGGATTAAATGTGTGCGCCACCATGCCTGACTACAGTTAGTGCTCTTAACCACTGATCTCTCCAGCTCTGATTTTGCTTGTTTGTTTGTTGTTCATTTTTTTTAATGCTGAGTAGCTATTTATTTGCTCTTCCGGTTATTCTTAGCACAGACATCACTCCCCACACCCGGTATATGTACTTTTTTTTTTATAGTAACCAAGATCACGCTTGGTCCCTAACACAGTCAGCTGTGGGATCTTGGGAGGTCTCATGACTGGGAACAGAAATGGAAAGATCCTGGATTTTCATGATATGGGGGAAGCTGCAGGCCTAAGGCATGGCTTGCCACCAGATTCACTCCAAAAATCTACCTTAAAGATTGGAAGCAACCATTTGTGGATATTGGTTGATAAATAATGATGTTAATTATCCTGTCTACGGGGATCAGTTGGAGCCAGTGACTTAAGATTCTTGTAAAACTGTTGAGGATTTCTCTAAGGCATCCCATTCATTCCCCATGTGGTGATTTCTATCCTCTTCAGTTAAGAAGGAGAAACAGAAAGAAGCAGAAAGACACACAGACCACTTAGTCACACAGAAACAGACTCAGAGACAAACAGATTCACAAAACAGCCTCTGGGCAGGCACAGATTCAGACTCATACAGCAGACAGACAGCAGACGGAAAACACAGAGAGCATGAATAAGTAATCAAAACTGGGACTTGCTCTTGGTTAAGGAACTCCAAAGGGAAGTGATTTTGTTTCTTTCCTTAATGGGACATTGATGCATTATTGGTGTCTTAGAGTCAATCACTATTGCCCTTAATTCATATAGCCATGTAGTTAATATTTCAGAATGTATGGTCTAGGGTTCCCAATACAATTACTGAGCTGTATTTCCGTAGGAAAAAGACCCCCTCACCAATATTTAGACAAACATGCATGGCTGTGTCCCAGCAAAATGGTATTTATGGAATGCTGAAATTTAAATGTCTTGTAGTTCTCTTATGTCTTATAATATTCTTCTGTACTTTTGTTTCTTGTTTGCTTACTTTCTTGCTCTCTTTCTTTCTTGCTTGCTTGCTTTCTTTTTTTACTAACTACTTGAAATGTAAGGATTAGCGCAAAAATGGAAGGCTTGTTCATTTGCTCTTGTTCCTTAGGAAGAGGCGACTGCAAGGATCCTACCAGTGCCATTTGGAGAGAAAAGATTTCACTAATAAGTGTTTAAAGCCAAAGGAGAAACTTCTAAATCAGCCATTTTTCCAGCTATTTTCCCCCCTGTTGTGTGTTTGCGCTTTTGACACAGTTACTGTCTATTCAGTCAATAGGATCGAAGCAGAATGAATTTGGTTTGCATATTAGGTGGCCTACCATTAGGTTTTGTGTGGTTGTTACTGAACGCTTTCTCCTAAGGGGCTTTTTAAACTATAGTGAATTGATGAGAGCCACAAGTTAGAGACTTGATTAATATGGCAAATGAGAAGTAAAGGCTCGCTATTAGAGAATACATCAAATAGAACTCATCTGGAGGGAGGGATGAGCCGTGACGGATGGCTGTGATCTAAGTAGCAAAGACTGTGTGTGTCTCAAGAGGAAGGTAAAATATGGCAGAGTCTCAAAATACCACGTAACAGGCATGTTGCTGTCAAATCTTCATTGTCATTGTGGGAGCATTGTCTTACGGTAATGGCTAAATGCTAGGGGCTGTGTACTCCTGTCTGTGTGTCTGCCAGGCCAGGGATCTGTCATCATCAGTTTGATTTACCTGTGGATACCTTTGGATAGAAATGGATGTTAGACATAAGAATCTATGGTGACACAAATAATGACAGGTAGATATCCTAGCTATGGGTTAGCAGCTACTGAATCTCTCTTAGAAACGGACACAGGAGCTGTGCAATGGGAAATCATCCGAACTTTTGGATGAGTATTCCTTCCTTAGTAAAGGAAGGTATGAGCATCAAGTTTCTTCATGAGCTAGCTCAGGGACAAGAATGTAAATATTTCAGATAATTTTCCAGTGCGTTATTATGAAGTCAACCATAAGTGACTGTGTAACACTGGCTCTTCTTTCAGATAGCTCTTTTATCAGTGATTTAAAAGCATTTAACTAGACTTAATTTTTTTTGAGAATTTCATATATATATATCATATATATTCACATATATCTATATGTACATCTATATATCTATCTATCTATATATCATATTTGCCACCTCTTCCTCCAGTTCACCCCCATGACACCCTGCCTTGACAATGTTCACCAGTCAACTTTGTGTCCTCTCTCTTTCTAGCCTCTCTTCTTTCTTAGTGCTACCTGTATGCACATGGGTGGAGAACCATCCTAAGTGGTTAGAATGCCCATTCTTATAAAGTAGTGCCCCCAAACACTCATTGCTTGTAGATCATCAAGTTGGTATAAGAGGACGAAATTGAATGGCACCTAATGATGCAGAAGGAGTCTCCAAGTTTAACCCTGACATCTTCCTTTTCTGGGGTTGTGTTCCTTAGCTGACATCTGTCTTTACCATGACCTTACATGGAGCATGAAAAGCCCAGGTGCCCAGAAGTCAGAACGAGAAGCTTTTCCATTAGTAAAAAAAGGTAAATTCACTTCCGCTTCTTGCCATGCTTGGAATTTACTGGGGTGGCAGCATTCTGTCACCTCGTCCAGTTTAATCCCCACACAGTGAAGTGAGAATACAATCCTCTATTTCTAGTTTCCTTCATTTTTCTTCTGATTTGGTTTACTGGGCTGCAGCGGCACTTTTCGGATGGTTGGATCCACCTGCAGGCCTAGATCCCTCCGGAGAAAAGGAGCCGTGGCTTGGAAGCTGACCAGGGCTCTCTGCGTTAAGCAGTAGTGGCTCCAAATGAAGATGGCTCAAAGTTGAAGAGGCGCTTACACACCTAATAAAAAGAGTTGTGCCCTTTCTTAGCAAACAGGAGAAAACAGTAATCACAGCACAGCCTCCTTTCTGTCACCTCTGTCATTTCTAGACTGAAGTGCCGAAATTGCTTCACCAAAGAAAGCCGTTTAGCAGGTTTGCTGCCTCTCTCCTACCCTCACCCCACTTTTCACTCTTCCCCGAGCTCATTGCTTCCCTTTAGTTGGAAAACTCAGAGACTTCCAAAGGCTAAAGTGCCATTAGAGACCAGATGTCCAGCAGGCTGCACACATCTCTCCTTGGACACCTCACACTTGCTTTCCCAACCTGGCTCACCCACCAGTATTGGCCAGACATGACGAAGAAAGTCATGAAAAATTTCGTAATGTCTAAAAATTTACGCCTCTTCTCAAACTATTTCTTTGCATTTAATATGCTGACATTTTAATCGTCCTTTAAGTGTAGTTTTGGACATATACGCAGACCCTTAGATGAGTTTCTCACATCACCTGCTCTGCCCTGAGCTGTACTGGATACTGAAGTTAGGGCTCAGCATAGGCTGGGCAAGCACTTCACTTCTGGGTTAGTCAGACAGCCCCACCGTCTCTAGCTTATTTCACACTCTGACTCAGGGTCTTGCTGAGGTGTCTAGGCGGATCTTGACCCTGCTTTGTTTCTCAGGCCTTATACTTTCGATCCTTTTGCCTCAGACTCCTGAGCGGCTAGGGCAACAGCCTGTACCACCATACCCACCCTGCAGAGTTTCTCATAGTTTCTGTCAGCACCGCGTCGTATGGAACTGAAGTCTGTATGCTACATATACCTTCTCTCTGCTGGACGATAAAGGCATCAGAACATCTACACGCTTTCTCTCTTTTAGCCCTATGAGTGTGTCTTAAAGACAGAATCTCCATACAGTATGCCTTCTTGTGGAGGATAAGCCAGAGGTCCTTAATTCCTTTAGTTCTTCCATTTCCCCATTTCCCCCCACCCCGGTATTAATATTTGTTTCTCCTTTTTCATCTTTACAGTGCTACTCAATTTCTGTTCCTCTATTTTCCCCTTTTCATTTCTTCCTTATTCTTTCCTTTATTTCCCATGCTGGGGTGGGACTCCAGCCCTCACACACTCTAGGCAAACCCTCTACCACGGCACACTTCTCTATAGTGGGAACTACATAGCAGGGAACTTAGACCAACTGTCTAAGTGTTCAGTTGTTGCTAATAAGCAGACCCAGAAAAACGTCTTTTAAGAAAGACAAACATCTCAAGAAGTTTTTGAGATATTTCAACTTTAGTTTTCATTCCAATTTTAGTTTTGCTGCACATTTCAATATTCTATCTCTTCGTGTCTTATATAAAGTGTGCATAACTAACTAGTTTAGGTTTTTGATGTATTTCATTTATTTTATGGCGTCGATAATAATATGCTTCTAGTTAAAATACTGGAAGTGGTCTGGCATTTCTTTACTGTTTTTGTTGTTGTCTTTTATGTTCCCATTGTGTACTCAGGAATTAAAAGTCAAAACACTATGTTCAATTTATCTTGAATAACAACGAAGGCTGCTAGAAAGAAGCTCAATATGTAAAATCCCCTGTATGCCTGTATAGGAGCTGTATATATAATCTTAACGTATAGAACTCCCGTTAGCAATAACAGCAAAATGAATAAAATGGGAAGAGATGGGTTTAACAAAGAACTGAGATTTTTTATACAGCAAACTATAAAACTTTCATTTAAGAAGATGGAGGTGTGTGTGTGTGTGTGTGTGTGTGTGTGTGTGTGTGTATGTGTGCCCGCGCATGTGCGCAGATGTGTATGAAGGGCAGAGGTCAACCTCAGGTGGTGTCGTCAGGTGCCAGCCACCTTGTGTTTGGAGACTGGGTCTCACAGTAGGCTCTGAGGCTTGCGGATTTGGCGGGGATGGCTGGCCAGTGTTCTCCGGGGTCCACTTAGCTCTACAGTCCTGGCCCCGGGACTATAGAGGCATTGGACCACCATGGTCAGTTTTTCACGAGGGTGCTGGGGACAGAGCTCAGGTTCTAACAATTGTGCAGAAAGCTCATTACTGACTGAACCATCCTCCCATTCCTAAGCCACACATGGATGGGTGCCAAGATACAGAATATGTACATGTTTATTATATATGTTTAACGACCTAAATGTTATGTAAGTACACTAAACTCACAGTGTTTCCCCAAAGAAAAAAGAAGGATCAATTTTAATGTGTGTAAAGGCAATCTTTATATTAATTCAATGAACATTTATCAGCAGGAAATGTGAAAAGGTTCCTCCCTTACCCCATGCACAAAATACTTCCTGGAGGAAGCAATCCAAGATTTGAATAAAAGGAGACCTGGGGGAGAGGCATATAAAGTGCCAGTCACCATATGTGCCTGTCTAGAGTCCTTCACAAGGCCCGTAGTTGAATACCTGGTCTCTTCTTGTTGGTGCTGTTGGGGGAGGTTATGGGACCTTTAAGAGGCGGAGCCTTTTTAGAGGAAGTACCTTACTGAGGGTAAGCTTTGAGTTTAAGAGCCCGTTCCCTCTTCCTTTTCTCTGTCTCTCTGTTTCTCTTTGCCTCTGTCTCTCTCATCTCTCTGTGTCTCTGTCTCCATCTCTCTCTTCCCGTGTGCAGATAAAATATGAACAGCCGCGGTCGCTTTGTTTCCTGACTGCCAGGCAGGCCTCACACTTCTGACGCCCTGCCTTGATGGATTCGGTCCCATTGGAATTGTAAGCCAAAATAAGCCCTGTCTTTTGTAAGTTGCATTCATTCAGCATATTTTTATCACAGCAGCAGAAAAGAAAGGAATAAACCAAAAAGACCCCGTGGGAGAGCCAAATTAGAGGAGCCTGCTGCACTCAAAACCCTAGCTGACTTCACTTTTATCGCTGCCGACCAACCCCGCGGATGTTTTTTTTATCTGTTTCTTCCACAACCCGTGGCTGTTGTAGAGGCACTGATGTTTCTAAGTAATAGTATTCAGAGATCTAATCTCGTGGGAAATAAAAGTGAGACAAGTTATTACCTTGAAGTTTGGATGAGAGTGGAGTTAAAATTGATGCATCACTGTGTGATGTATGACTCCCGGGTCCTAATTTGCATGTCTATTGTCTTGCAGTGTAACATGCGCAGGCCATACAGTGTTTTCTTATACTTCATGAGGAAAGTGAGAGTGTGAACCCTCCTTGGGGCTGAGTGAGGATCTTTGCCCCTGCCTGCCATGCCTCTGCAGCTGTCTGCTATCATATTTAGGAGACACATGAAAACGCTGCTGAGTCCTACATTTTAGAGTGCAGATCACAGCACTTACAGAATGGAGAACACGTGTGGAATAAAAATACAAGTGGCAAGGAGTGTCGGGGAACGCGGAAACTTCCTGCTAGCATATCTCCAGGTGCAAACTGTGTGCCATGTAGTTGATACACTGACTCTTATCATAAAGAAGTGTTGGCTAGAACACAGTTTAATATGAGGACCAACTCTTTGTCCACTACGTAGCTGATGCCAAAATGTTTGGCCTGAGCCCTTTCCTTTTGCTGGTAATGCTAGTGCTGGTTTGGTTACCCGTCAAAGAAATTCTTGGTTCATGACAGCAAAATCATAACATTGGCATATCAAAAATATGTTTCTATATCCTATGGAAGGGAAACTATTTCTGTCTCATCTCAAAGAAGGTCTACATCAAGAAGCTTTGAATTAAAAGAAAAATGGACAGACAGGACCCATCCCTGAGATGAACACTGCTGTGGCTAACTGAGCAGGAGCTCCTGTAAGGCCAGCACAGGGCCCTGAGCTTAGACTCAAGCCCTCGTGGAAAAGGGTAAGTGGGTAGAGACAGGGGGGTTGTTGGGGCTTGCTGGCCAGCAGCCTAGCTGAAAAACTGCAAGCTCCTGGTTTAATGTCAGGAGGATAAGGCAGAGCCACAGAGCCAGGTGCCTGACATCCTCCTCTGGTGTCATACACATGAGTGTGGCACCCCTGTCCTCTATCCCATGCTCACGTGTGTGCCTATACCACACACACACACACACACACACACACACACACACACACACACACACTTAAAAAAAAGAATACAACAACCAACCCTTCCACTTAAAGTCATATTGAATATGTAGATGTTTCAAAAAAGATAAAGGATTTATGTTTAAGATTCTCAGCTCAGCACATAAGAGACAGCTGCTGGAGATCCCAGGCTGTGGGAAAAATGGGTAAAAACACCAAACTTGATTCAGTGAGTCCTCGACTCAGACTCTCTCCTGATGTCAAGTGAGGCAGCCTTTGTTTGTTCTTTGATTAGAATCCTGGTCCCCAAAGTAAGTGGATAATAAATGTTTTGTTTTTGAAACATAAAGGTCTTTTCCCAAATGTTAAAAAAATATGGCCGCGCTCACCTGTAATGCCATGAAGCCTAGGCTGGCTTTGTGGTGAGTCTCTGTCTCAGGAGATTATTACATAATAGACGTTCTAATAAAGCAAACGTGATTTGTTGGGTGTGAGTCATTCGCCAGCCCACTCACTCTCCATCGTGCTTCTAGCGGTTGGCATTCATCTAGTAAATCGTTAACACTTTTTCTCTTCAGCCCCTCACGGTACTTGTATGGCTGAGAAGGCAGTTCTGGGGGGCGGGGCGTGTGTGTGTGTGTGTGTGTGTGTGTGTGTGTGTGTGTGTGTTCACATCTGTGTGAGGGTGTGTGTATGAAGGTGTGTATGAGAGTGCTTGAGTGAGTGGGTGTCTGTGTATGAGGGTGTGTATGTGTGTGCGTGGGAAAGTGGGTGTGTGAGAGAATGAGGATGTGAGTGTGTTTGTGTAGGTGTGTGCATTTTTATAAGCAGAGCTTCTTCTACTAAGTCTCCAATTAGTCTCGATAGCTCCCCATCCTTTTCATCAATTACTATTCTCTGTATAGATGAAACAGCTACGGTCCCCATTGATTCTCAAATCCCTTTGTTTATTTGCTTGCTTGAGACAGGATCTCTCTGTGTAGCCCTGGCTGTTTTAGAACTCGTCTGTGGACCAGGCTGGCCTGAAACTCAGAGACCCGCCTGCCTCTGCCTCCTGAGCACTGGGATTAAAGGCGTACGCCACCACCACAGCCCAGCAAGTTTTCAAATCATTTTGAACATTTGCATCATTGATCGTGCGTCTGTCACTCATTTAAAAAGTCTGATTCTACCATGCCAGCTCTTGATCCCTTAGCATAAATTCTCAAATCAAGGTCCTGATGCAGGGGCATCAAAATGGTTCTAAAATTCTATGTTCTCGGTGGTGGGGGTGGGGTGGGAGGTCATCCACCTGATACAGAGAGGGCTCAGGATGACGGTCTACTTACCATTATGATTTACAGACTCAAATTACAGTGGAAATTCTCACCAAGTATGAATGAGCCTTTTAGGTCATGTTTCTGGTTGTAGTTTGGAAAGCACTGGAGTGTCCCCATTCTGCCATCTAGTCACATGGAGATCTGCCATCCCATTGATGAAGCTCGGTCCATTGGCAGGGCACTGTCCTGTGATGATGTTTTGCATGCCCTGTTGAGATGCTGTGCTTGCTCACTTGCTGGCTCAGTCACTGAGCAGTGAGGTTGTTGACTGGCAGGCAGATTCGGAGTATCAAAGTTTATAGTGGTGACTTTGATTTATAAGCTGAAAGAGCGTTCTGCAAGCAGCCAAGTCACGTCAGTATCTCAGCCATGCACACCCAGCACCTGCCTCTCATGCGCCGGCACCTGCCCTTCCCTTGCTGCTTTCACAGCCAAGTGTCTTATCTAAATACATCAACTCAAGTCTTTCTACATCAGTTTTTAAACCTGAGGGGGTTTTTGTTTTTTTTCAATCACTAAACCATTTAAATTGATTTAAAGGGAAGGCTGGGACTGTATTTTTTTCCCCTCTTTAAAAAAAGCAAAGGCTTATTTGGAAACAGGTCCTTGGATAACCCCCACATTTGCTGTGACACGATGAAATGGTCTTATTTTAAGCCCGAATCACTGATGGAAGAGAAGGGGATAAACTCGCTGTTGAAACTCGAGAAGCAGATTTTTAAGCAGGCTTTGGATAGTGACAGGACAGTGATAGTGAAGGCCTTAAGCCCTGGTTTGCCTCAGCTGCCTAAGCTCCGGGCTGAGGATGAAATGGACTATAGGACGTTAGGACAGCAGAGTAAAATGTAGTTTTGTTTCACTGGAAAGCAGATATACTGAGAATGTAGGGAAGTAAACTTGATACAAAGATTGACTGTAAACCCAGGAGGCGTGGCCTGTGTGGTGACTCACGGTGAAGGCTATAAAATGTAGGCCTGTGAGAGTGAGACACCCCAGAATGTTTTTTTCTGAGAACGCGCGCACACATGCACGCATGCAACCTCATCTCAGTTTGGTTTATAGGTATTTTATAAGGCATTTTCCATTTGAAGAACAGATTAAAAAAAAATACTCCCCATGTTTGGGTGGAATGTAACCATTGCTAAGCCCAGAACAAAACCAGAAAACTTTACTCTGGAACATGTAAAACACATATTAAATCATCTTCTGAAACTGCACAAGGGATTGATGGTGCAGCAGGAAGCTGAGCAGAAGGTAACAGTGAGTGCGCTTGGGAAGGGCAGAGGAGAAATCATGAACCCAGTCTCGGAGCTGCTCCAGGCCACCTGCCCCGCCCCACTCAAGTCTTACCACCTCCCTTCTGGAGCACATTTGGAGTTTGATTTCTTATTTTCAGACCTTAAAACCTAACTTAAAAATAATCCCCCTATTTCTAGCTAGGTCTCTTCTGTGGCTACCATTCCTGTGATCATAGCCTTGCTAGCATTACCACCACCACCGCCACCACCACCACCACTGCCACCACCACCACCATCACCACCAC
>OU015751.1:13045029-13073815 GCA_907169655.1 Acomys percivali | reverse complement strand
TCTCTCTCTCTCTCTCTCTCTCAGATCCAGTGAAGCAGCTTCATAGAGTATAAATTTCTGGGCTCCAAAGATTGTAAACGCCAGCCACATATTGTCTTGGAAGTTTAGGTGCTAAGAGAGAGAGCTAGATGGGGGCAACTACAAACATAGAAGGTTCCTAAGAACCACATCAACATCAGGGATGCGCTTGGCTCTCTGAAAATGAATTCCAAGTGCAAGTACTGAAAGTGAAATCTGTTTTATTTTAAACAGTATTTCCATACGTTCCAGGTGGACACACCTCCACTGCTCACTCCCACCCTACCTCAATACTATTGCAAACATAGCACAGGAACCAACTTACACCTTTCCTGGTTGAACTGGGACCACGCCTACATAGCCGGCACCACCCACTGGGGTTGTCAGAACAGCATGGAGTTTGTTTATTGTCCCTGCTAAGCACAAGAGGGAGGAATGCCTGGTAGAGCTTAGCCTTTTTGCCTAAAAATAACGTGTCTTGAAAAACCTTATCTAAAATGAACTTAAAGTAAGAACTAGAGATTTTCATACTAAATAGGGAAAAGAAGAAGAAGAAGAAAAAAACAATAAATTAAGCATTGTCTTGAAAACTGGAACTAAATATTCACTCACTGATTTGATTCCACAAATATTTATTAGTTGACTTGCTGCATACTAATTTTAGCACTGTGGTCACAATGGTAAATAAGACTCACTGGCCTTTGTTCCCATTGTTCATAAAACCATACACCACGTGGGTGAATATATATTAAACGCAGAACAGTACAGAGGTGAATGGAGCAAATAAGTGAAGAATGAAGGCTTGAGAAGGTTTCAGGAAGATGTCCTTAGCTCCAGAAACCACAGTTGCACGTCCCAGCTAAAGAATGACATTCCGCCCTACCCTCCACGGGTATGGTAGTGTTCACCTGTTATCACTGCAGGGAGGCCCATGTGGTGAGATAGCTGAGTCACTCACAGGGCAAAATGGGTACAACCGGATGCAGCTGTAACAAGATTCTTAGCTTTCATTCTAGGCATAAGTGGAAGAGCCGCCTAATTCTTAGAGCTCATATTCTGTCCATTAGAGGGCTTATATGTCATCTTGTCTCAAGACGACTTATTTATTTGTGTGTGTATGTGTGTGAATGTATGTGTGTGGGCCTCGTGCATACATCCCATGGCATGCTCATGGAGGTCAGAAGACAGTCTGTGGGAGCTGGTTCTCTCCGTCTACCTTGAAGGTTGGATCAAATTCGGGTTTTCAAGTCCAGTTCAAGAGTCTTCATTCACTAAACCGTCTTGATGAACCCCTGAAATAAAATCAGTATATTTCTGGTTTTTCGATATAGGGTTTTCTGTGTAGCCTTGACTTTCCTGGACTCCTTTTGTAGACTGGGGTAACCTCGAACTCATAACGATCTGCCTGCCTCTGCCTCCCGAATGCTGGGACTAAAGGTGTGTGCTACCATGCCCGGCTCCCTGAAAATATTTAAATAGCTCAAATTGATAATCTTTGCCTCACATTTAACACCCATTGTATTATAATTATAAAAACATAGCAGTTACTCAATTAATTAAGGGTTTTATAAACTTTTCTAGGTATCTGGCTTAACTTGTTTTATTTTTATTTTTTATTTACTTTTTTATCCCATCCTCACTCTTTGGTTCCTGGTACTACATCTCCATGCAAAACTGGTTTTAAATGTTGTTTAAGATGCTTAAAAAAAAAAAAAAAAGATGCTTCCCATGACAGTTCCACTGGCTTCATGATATCCAGAACCCTCTGGAAGATTCCATGTTTCAGTTTCCCGCCTAGCTACATCGATGTGCAGTTTAAGTTAAATGGAACACAGAGAGAGATTGTGAGACAAAGAATGGACTGGACATACACACACACACACACACACACACACACACACACACACACACACACACATTAATTTAAAGAGATGTTCTTGACTGGAGGTGACCCAAACCATAAAGAGAACTTCACTTGTGCCTGTTGGGGACAACAACTCCCCAGACAATGAGGCCCCCTTTTGCTATGGTGTCAAAGACCAGGATGGAAAAGCAAAAGATTAGAGGATAGAGACGTAAGGAGAGGGACCTAATTTTTTTAATGGAAAATTATCTTTGTGGGCAGGCAAGAGTCCTCTTTTGACACACCAGGAGGCCTAGCTATTCCCTGGAGGACTGGCAGGAAGCACCAAGTCACTGTGTCCAGGCCAATAGAGCAAGCCCCTGTTGACTTCCTGGCATTGTAAAGATTCTGGCCCCGTGCCCCAGCATCCCTGAGAAAGTGATTTCTCAGAATTGTCTGGTCCTCCAGGGATGTGCAAGCGTTTTAAATTGAGTTACAAAGTGAACACACAACCATTGTCTGCCTAGATCAACCCATTCACATGTAGTCAAATGTAAAATTCTATGTGTTTTCAAAGACATTACAAATCTGTGGAGCAGTGCGGAAGCCTGGGAGTGGAAAGATAGCATTGTCTGTAGACCTATTATCTACCCACGGCCATTTTGTTTCTCTTCCAAACTTCATGTTTACATGTTGCTTATTATTCCAATCATGATAAGAAGGATAAACCTAGCATTTATTAACTGTTTAAATTTTTTTTTTTTTTTGTTCCAAGAATGTCACTTAATCTTTGGAAGAATCCTTGAGACAAATTATATCTTTATTTAAGAATGAGGAAATTGAGTCATAAGGAGATTTTTTTTTTTTTTTTTTAATTACACTACTGGTAAGTAGTTGGTCTTGAATTAGATTTTTTTCTTGTGAGCTGCCTGATTGCTCTGTTTTGACAGAGCTAAGTCAGTATATTGGAATTTAAACACTATAAATATGAAACAATTGATACAGGGCTGGAGAGATGGCTCAGCAGTTAAGAGCACTGACTGCTCTTCCAGAGGACCTGGGTTCAATTCCCAGCACTCACATGGCAGCTCACAACAGTCTGTAACTCCAATATCTGACACCCTCACACAGACATACATGCAGGCAAAACACCAATGCACATAAAAGAATTTTTTTTAAAAAAAAGAAGAAGAAGAAAAAAGAAACTGTTGGTATTAAGTATGAAATTCAGATGTTCACCTTTAGAAAACACAGAGAACTGAAACGTTTATCTTGATGTTGGGCTAACCATATTCAAATCTAACCTTTTTGCTTCTGCCTTTTCCTATTTATTGAATTGTACACTGCATATTCTATCCTATACATACATACACACATACATACATACATACACACATATATATACATGCACATACATACTTACAGCAAAGACTTCAAGTTAACAAGGACTGCATCAGACACAGTGTTAAGTATATGTATCATTGGTTCATTATTCATTAGTTCACCAAAGTCAGACAGCATTTTCTCAGAAACCCTTGGTAGGCACAGTGTTAATTGCTATGTTTAATCTAAGTATTACCATGGTCTTAAACGAGTTTGAGAAACACCGACTGAATACATTCATTTTTCCCTTTTATTTTCAACTTGTCCACATAATTTTGCCTATCTAAGTCCTGTTTCAAAGTTGAGAAGGGGAAACAGTTTCCTTTGCTGTGTTTGAATTTATCATCTCTCTCCTTTCAAAGTGTGTTTTGACCATGTTACCATGTTACATAAAACCACAGGGAAGTCTGGGCCCTGTCACTGCCCTGGGAAATACTCAAGCTTCCTCACAGATCCCAGCGATAATTTTCCTCTTCTCCCTTTGAGCTTTCCCTGGACTGTTGTTCAGATAAGCCAAGGGCCTCCAGACAAACCATCAGCATTGTGTATTCCTAGGTGAACAGGCCATCTCATTTTAAAAAGGTACTTGAAAACCACTTACAAAAAAATATCAGATGTAGGATGAGAACAGTGTAAGAATTGGATGAGTGGTAAAATCCTGAAGTGGGTTCATGCACGTTGCTAAATGGCAGCCTTTTCTTCTAGTGTGTTCTTAACTTTTAGCCATAACAGACTGAACCAACCGCTTGTCTTCTGTACGAACTGTTCTTACAAGCTAGTCTGGCTCCTTTCTGCTCATGGGTCGCTGAGAACTCGTCTTTTATCGAATATCTGGATTTATTGAGTACGTTTATCATTTATTTTCAATGGGTCTATGGCACTCTGATATTAACTCCTGTTTCTCAGTTGAAAGCATTGTTCCTTCCCATCCCAGATGGATCACTGGAGTTGTTTACACAACCAACGTCCGGGTCCGTCTCCACTCTGGACTACTCACAATTGGCACCATAGTCCCTGAGCGAGGGAGCCTTTGGGAAACTCACGGTCTTCAGATCTGTGCACCCGGAAGATATGCTTTCATTAGACTTCACACTGCCATAAACACGGAGAAGTGTCTGCCACCTAGAACCTAGCTCCATGGGACAGTATGATTAAGAACACATGTGTAATATAGTTCAGCACACAAGGAATTAATACTTTATGAAATCTTACTTCAAAATTCAGAGGCCTGTCTTTCCAGAGATGTCGGTTTATTTCAAGTCAGGGTCAACATGGCAGGCAGGAGACACGAACAATTTGAAGATGGACGGACAAACATTCCCAAGCAAGAATAAAGCCAGGATGGGGGTGGGAACTGAGTTTGTGAGTTTATCACTCCATCCTTTGTGAAGGTGTCGGCTGATTTGAGTGGAGGAGACCACCCTCCCCCATTGCATGGTGTCCTAGGCACCAGCTAAGGCCTGAAAAGCATTCTGCACTCGCTCTTTCACAGCTCTGTCACCCTGAGCTGGGCGCTTCCTCCAGCAGAATAAAATAACAAGAGCTCAGAACGACCCATAGGGGATGCAGCCGGCCCTTGGGAGCCTCTTTTGTTCTAGGCAGTAAAAACTAACACACAGTGAAAATAAGACACAACTCAGCGTCCATCTCCCTCTCCTTCTAGGTCCCTCCTTGCTTTCATAAAAAGCGATGGATTCATCTTTCCATGTTTGCATCTCCCGGGTTGGGTGGGGGCTGGGGAGGTAACAAGCCATGGGAGGCGGGCATTGCAGCCACTGCGGTGGTGGTGGGGGGACATCCTTATTGTCAGTCCTGGCTGAGGTGGCAGGCTAGAGCATCTTGGACTCCCCGTAGCTCCTAGCTGGCTACCAGGGTTGTGCAGAGAGCCTCTCCAGGTTCCTGTGGCTGCAACCCGGGGTTGCGCGACGCCGCGCCCCGCCCCATCGTCCCTGTAGCCTCGCAGGCTGCTGGGCTTTGTGGTTCGCCCGTGCCGCTGGGCCCCTGCTGGGGGTGTCGTCAGGAGCATGTGCAGACAGCAGCCCAAGGTAGAACGAGCGTGCCGGGCAAGCCCTAAGACTTGCCTGGCAATGCCATGTTTGTGTGCGTGCTCTAACTCGGGGAGAGCAATTAGGGAGACGGCTCCCCGGCCGGACTTGGCTCATGTTTTCTTGTTTCTGTTTCAGCCTTCAGGATAATTCCTTCAGCAACGCCGCTGTGACTGAGTAAGTGATTCTTGCCATTACAATCGACCTGCATGTGGGTCTCCGAAACAACTATGGGGAAGGTACCCCGTTCCCAGCCCCTCTTCCCTGGCGATGCATTGTCTCCTAGAACCCGAGGCTGTGAGGCTGGCAGCGGCGGGTGGGGGTGGGTGGGAGGGGGGCACAGACTTCACACAGGTTGCAGCCAGTTTTAAAGCAGCTGCTGGGGGTGGGGGGTACGACGACGCGGCGGCGGCGGCGGCGGTGGGGGGGTGGCGGCTCAGTATTAAACCTAGCTGATACTGCAGGAAGCTCCATGCTCCAAAACATGCAATCTTGGAGCTTAGCTTTTTTTTTTTTTTTAAATTATATGACATGTCAGGAAGCTTGGTTGTATTTTGCCAACATGAGTGTCAGTTTTCATGGCGTGCATGCTGTGTACATTTGCCCCAAATAGATGGATGTGAGAGAACTGGAGTTTAATTCCAGCATATTTAAGCAGGGTAAACTTATCTTCTCTCTGTGTGTACAGATTTTTAAGACACAGTGCGATAAACTTTTCTAGATGCCTTTTTTTTTGTTTGTTTGTTTTTTGTTTTTTGTTTTTTCTTGTCTGGCCTCAATGATGCAACTGTAGAGAAATGCCTTACCTGATGCTTGGGGGGGTGACTAACAACAGTTCAAAGTGGAGGGAGGGGAATGGTGTTTTACTCAAGGCCAGCCCACACTGGTGTGTGTGTGTGTGTGTGTGTGTGTTGATATTTATAGTGCTGCATTTTTTATTCTCGTCATCTCTTCCTTAATATTTTGTCAATATAAATGAATGTGGAGTAGGTTTAGCTAGCACTGTATGTGACTTACATATATATAGCTGGGTGCTATAAACTGTATGCATTCCACTAGCCATCTTATCATAGAGAAATTCCTGCTTAACTTCTGGGATCTTTTGGTAAAAGCACTCTGGAAAAGCTTTGTAGGAGGGTGTGTGTGAAGTTGTGTATTCTGCCACATTAAGAAAGCATGAGTTCCACATAGAGTCTGCACGTGACTTGGGAGCTGTTTGCTAAAGGTACCCAAACAGCTAAACCCTTTGGGTTTTTAGATGCTGCCATTGTAGCAGAGACTGGGAGAGGGAGGGTTGAGGTTCCACTGTGCTTCCTGGGGCCTCTTTCCCAGGCACCTTCACTTGTCTGTTTGCTTTGCTACTGTCTTAGCATCACACTTTGAAAGTCTCTTTAAAAGCCAGACCAGATTGACTTTCAAAGATGCACTATGGCCTGCCCACTGGGACCCTGGTCATGGTGGTGACATTGCCCTGCCTCTTTGCTTTCCTGTAAACGATCTGTGGACCAAGGATGCAGCCTGGATTTCCTGGTTAAGTGATCAGGTACCACCTCTCTTTTCCCCTGGCACCACATGTTTTCTGGGCCTGATTCTTGGGAGCCTTGTGTGGCTAAATTCCTAGAGTCAAACACCGTCACAGGCCCAGGCACTTCAAGATGGGGACTTTTAGTTCCAGATCTCATATGGATTGTGTGTGTGTGTGTGTGTGTGTGTGTGTGTGTGTGTGTGTGTGTTATGGTTAAATGATGGGGAGACTGTCATGTCTCGTCCTTGGATATTCTCCAAGGAGTTCTGATTGCATAAGGTCAGGTTGTTACTTCCAGAGACGTGACGAGACATGACAGTGGTTCCTTTTTAAAAGGCTATGAATGGAGACCAGGAAGCCATATGGTTAATGCAAAAATCCAAGGAAGTTACAATGTGCCCAAAGTGTCACAGGTGTGACACAGCTCAGATGAGGGGCATCTTGAACCTGTGGTTGTCAAACAGAACTTTTTTTTTTTCTCTTCTCCTCTCAGTAATATGAACCTATTCTTGGATCTGGGGGCCCAGTCCTTTCCCAGCAGGATCAGAGGGCGCTATTCAGACACACAGGTATAGCAGGTTTCCCAGAAGTGTTTGGGTGGGATGGAAGTCTGGCTGAGGGGCTCCTTTCCTCTCTGATGTTCCTGAGATAAGCAAAGGTCCTCTGCTTCCTCTCCCCATCCTCCCGCATGGCCTCCTCCCACACCACTGAAATCCCACCCGGAGAGGCCGTCCTTTGGGTTAAGGCCTCTGGTATTGGTACTTATTAAAATGGAAATTAAAAACGCTGTGCCTTGGAAGGCACATCCAAGCAGTCATTAGTGTTTCCTATGAATCATTTTATCAGATAGCCCCATCTGAAAGGAAGCTGCTTGGCCAGTTGTGAGTGTGTATGTGTGTGTGTGTGTGTGTGTGTGTGTGTGCGTGTGTGTGTGTATGCCTGAGCGTGGACATTGTGTATGGGGTGCCTCTGGTAGCCAGATCGTGTGTCTCCTTTTATCTCGCTCAACACCATCTCTCAGGGACTCAGAGTTCATAGATGGGTAAGACTGACGGCTAACGTGCTCTGAGGATCCTCAGTCTCCATCCTCAATCCTGTGGCGCCATGTGTACCACCACTATGATCAAATTTAAAGTGGCTGATGGAGATTCATGCTCAGGTGATCATACCTGAGCATAGGACAACAGCCAATTGAGCTGTGCCCCTGTCTCCCCAGCTGGAGGAGGTCTTGGAAGAGTTAAAGGAAAGTGGAACCAAGAGTCAAGGACAAACTCCTCTTCTTGGTTTTCCTCAGGCCTTGGAATGCCTGTGCAGATCTGGGTGTATTTAACTCAGTTTGATATACAATTTTTTTTTCTTTTTCCAACATCAGAGTGACCTTAGCCTTTTCACCACGTCTGCGGCGCCTTTTTAAGATGTGTTGTTTTTAAAGTCTCTTTCTGGGTCACTGTATTTAGACTGTGCCTCAAGTTCTGCCCAGTAGCCTCTAAGCATTGCTTTATAGGGCAAACGGATCACCATTCCCTGGAAAAGGATCTTGTGAAAAATATAGACTTCCAGACTAAGAGAGGACTCGGATGGGCTTTTGGATTGGAGTTGGGTCAGAGCTGGCTTGGGTTCTAGAAACTGTTAGACAGAAACGCTTTAGGAGCCTACTATTTAAGTGGCTGGGCAGTGCTGTTTTAAGGTTTACGTTACAAGAAGCTGAAGAGATGGCTCAGTGGTTAAGAGCACTTCCAGAGGACCTGGGTTCAATTCCCAGTACCTATGGTGCAGTCACAACTATCTGTAACTCCAGTTCCAGGGCCTCTGATACCTTCATGCATACATATGTGCAGGCAAACACCAACGCTCATAACCAAAAAATAAATAAATAAAAGTTTGCATTACAGGGCTTGAGTGTGTGGCTTGGCACACATGAAGCCCTGGGTTTGATTCCAAGCACCAAACTGGATGCTGGTGAATGCCTGTAATCTCCAGCACTTGGTGGTAGAGGCAGGAGGACCCAAAGTTCAAGATCATCTTTGGCTACATAGCAACGTTTCAAAAAAAAAAATCAAAAACCAAAGCCCAACAAACAACTTTCCCCATCACATGTTAGTTTACAGGCTACCCTCAGAGTTGTATGGGGTTGAGGCAGGATGAGGTGTGATTCTGCCCATCTCAGTCAGGCAATCCAGAGAGCACTGATGCAGGGGCTTCTGGGAAATTCCTCAAGAGGTTGCATCGCCACATCTTTGCCATCAGGGGGTGTGGTGCTGCAAGGGGAGAGAAGGCATTTCTCTTCCAGCCCATCAAGCTGGGGCCTCTCTTCCTGTTTAAACAGAGAATATAACTTCTCATGAACATGTCTTTCACTCATATTATTCCAAGAAGTCTGGCTCTCCTGTCTCCTGAGCCTCTGGGAATTTAGACTGACAATGTCAGGTGACTTCTGTCTGTGGGCTTAGCGGTATGGAGCAGGAACACGTGAGAGCCTCTGGAATAAAGCCTTGGAATCTTGGGCAATAACTTGGCCTCCCCGAGACTGTATTCCTTCCTAGCTGTCAGGATGGACAGACAAGGTGGGGATAATCATGTGGGCTGTAAACCACACACTCCTTTTTTTTTTGTTTGTTTGTTTGTGCTTGGCAGACTGAGCAAACATAAAAGAGGGAGAAAAGACACAGCTTGGAGCTGTTGCAGAGATGTCTGGACAGTCTCAAGTGAAGAGCACTGACTTAGCCTCCTAAGAAAAAGCTACTGAGGAATAAAGTGCTGGAAATGTCTTCAGCGGTTTTTTTGTTTTGTTTTGTTTTGTTTTTGTCGTTGTTGTTTTGTTGTTGTTTTTTTCCTTTTCACCATGGAACATTCTCCATCACAGTTCAGTCACCCACAGACATGTGATTTCAGCAACTTCCAGGAAGCAGCTGTTAACCCTGTCTGTGCTGACATTGTCTAAGCACGCCAGCCATAAAATGTTGGTGGGTCTCCACTTCGTGGAGACCCACTGTGACAGTGCACAGTCTGAAGAGCACCAGGGCATGGCACATTATTGCAAGACGTTTGAGATTTCCTTTTGCTGAATGTGTAATTGCTTACAAATGTTTACACAACATACCATGCATCCAAGCAGCTATTTCTGAACACACCACCATGCTGGGCTGTTTCTTTTTATGAGTTTTTTTTTCTTTTTTTTTTTTAAAGTCAGTATCTAAAGTAGCAAGTTTGCTTGCGGCCTTCTCAGACATAGTTAGTTTTAGTCAATCGTCTTCCTCCATCCCAACCCTCATCTCTCTGACCCTCCCTTTCCATGTCCACACCACATATGTCCTATTTTTCTTCCCTCTCACGGACCTTTTCTGGTTTTCCATCCTCTACCCTACTCCCCTCCTCCACAAATACACATATATAAAAATTAGAAGTGAGGATCCACATCTGTAGCGTTTACTTTTCTGAGCCTAAGGCTACCTTGCTTAATAGAATGTTTTTCAGTTTTAAGGACCATAGAAAGGATTGGCTTTTCAGCTCTCCTGGGGCTCTCCAGTATCAGAAGTGAATACCGAGCTCAGGTCAGCTGGCCGCCTAGTCTGAATGGAAGGTCTTCCAGAAATGGAGAGCCGTGCTCATAAGCTTTCCAAGGCAGAATCCATTTTTATAGCTGGGCCAATATTGTCCCTTCGTAAGGCCCCCCTGGACAAGGACAAAAAAATGAGATGCCGATTGAGTGGTGCTCAGGAAAGAAGCTCAGACATGTACTGCAGTCGAAGACCAGCCGTGGGACCTGTACTTGTGTCTCCTGAGTGGCAATTGGCACTTTGTTGAGGAAATATTTCTGCTCTACTAATTTGGTCCGGCTTTATGGCCCAGAAGGCACCTTCCCCTTTGTAGGTTCTGGAACTGAATTTCCATTCTCAGGCCATCATGCTTAGAGGAGAAAACAATTGTTAGGATTCTGTTACAGTCTAACAACAATAATTCACGGAGCAGAAGCACATGACTGCCAAATTTTCAGGTAGTGTTACTGAACTCCGACCTGGGACTATGGGCTGAAGCCTAGTTCTCCTAGGCGAGAATTCATGGTTTCTATATTGTATGGCCTTTTTCTATTTTACTATTGGAAAACAAATTGTCATTCACATTGCAAAGCCCACGTGAACTAGGTGTGAATACTGATGACGAGGTAGAATGTAAAACTTGGGAGCTTAATTGCTATTTTTTCATGAGATTAATAGAATGGGGTTATGGGTAGTGAAAACCATGAGAGAGCAAAGGAGTTTAGATTATTCAGTCAAAGTGAGCATTTTGTTAACTCGGCCAACTTTCTTTCATTGCTGGAAGGAACAGAATATTCTCTTAGATAAAGAGGGTTCAAGTCTGTAGGTGGTCTTTGTATAATTCACTACAAAAGCCATAATTTAAAAACAGGCCGTAAGAGAAGGGAACAGGAGCTTTCTTGAGTTAATTTGTCATCTAATTATACAGCATTTCCAGAGATGACTATTTAAATATGTTATTGAGTGTAGCATAAGTGCTGTATTATATTTGCACATATGTGTTTATTTGTTTTATTTTTGCCTACTCACTATGCTGAATTTCTCCGAACAGGATCCAGATCTTTCTAAAATCTGGTATCCTCTAGAAATATAATGTTTGAGTATAGATATGTTTAACTTGTCTGAATCAAGAACAGAAAGAAGTAGGGAAAAAGGCAGTCAGCATTTAATAACTTCAATAGGCATGTCACATATTCATGGCTGTCACATATTTACACCAGTAGATTGGACATTAAAATAAAAACAAAACGAACAGGTTGGCCCTTAGCCCTAGAAAAACATAAGACACATTGGCCCAACTCTTCTCCTCACTGTGATGTGACAACTTTACCAAAACAACTTAGAGAAGGGTTTATTTCGGCTCTCAGTCTGAGGGCATGGTCCATCATTGTGGGCAAGGCACCAGGCAGGAAGGAGCCTGAGGAGGCTGGCCACATGGTATGCAGCCAGGAAGCAGCCGGAGATGAATGCTGGGGTTCAGCTCACTTTCTCTCAGGCTATCTCTAGCCCATGGAGTGCTGCTGTCCACAATTGGGCTGCATCTTCGCACATCAATTAACACAATCTGAAAGTCCTGTTGAGTATGAACCACCACAGAAGGTGCATCGAGCCCCTGGGAGGCAGTAAATGCTTAATAAGTAGTCACTGTTTCAGCTGTTTATGCTGCTTGGTTACTCCCCCTAGGGAGCAGAGGCATTCTTTTAAATTAATTAATTAGTTTATTTATTTATTCACTTTACATCCTGATCATAGCCTCCTCCCTTCTCTCCTCCTGGTCCCACCCTCTCTCCCTCCCTCTTCCATCTTAAATCAAGGATTCTCTGAGGGTCCGTTGGAAGCAATGCTGTGCTTGGGAGCTGCGGTGGTGTCTCTAGAAAAAGAATTGTAGTTGTTTTATAAGTATCGTTATGTCTATAGGTGTTTCATGCAATAAGAAAGCAACTCGGGCTAGAGACATGGCTCAGTGGTTAAGTGTGCCACCTGCTCTTCCAGAGGTCCTGAGTTCGATTCCCAGCAACCACATAGTGGCTCAATATCACATCTATAATGTGATCTGATGTCCTGGGGCTGGAGAGATGGCTCAGAGGTTAAGAGTACTGACTGCTCTTCCAAAGGTCATGAGTTCAATTCCCAGCAACCACATATTGGCTCACAACCATCTATAATGAGATCTGTATACATAATAAATAAATACATCTTAAAAAATAAAAATAAAAATAAAGCAACTCAAAGGATCTCAGGGGTACAAGAGACACCAAAACCCAAGGATAAAGAGGAAACATTTACACCTTAGTATGAACACAGTCACAGGAAGTGTGTGTGTGAATCTGCCTGGGAAGGTTCCTGTTCAGAGCTG
Source organism: Acomys percivali (assembly GCA_907169655.1). Classification (NCBI taxonomy): domain Eukaryota; kingdom Metazoa; phylum Chordata; class Mammalia; order Rodentia; family Muridae; genus Acomys; species Acomys percivali. The sequence continues at coordinate 13,061,109 of OU015751.1, read as the reverse complement.
GTACCACCTGGCTTTGGCCATTGAAGGGTGGGTAGGAGTGGAAGATGGAAAAATGTTCCAGGGTGGGGCTGGGTGGGGTGGGGGTGAAGAGGAACAAAGCCTTCTTCCTGCTTATGCAGAACAACACTCTCACTCTAAGTTCCCCTAGGGAGAGCGAGACTCGGGAAATTTTCAATGTGGAAGAGCCAAGACTTTTTTCATCAGGTTAACTAGGAAGTCATGTAAAAAAAGAAACATGAAGTCCAAGGCCAGTGGTTGCTGTTATGGCATGGGGGCACAGGACGGAGTGCCTGATGCAGAGGCTTATGGGAGCTCTTCTAGAGCATTCCTCTGGGTGCCTGACATCCCCATGCTGGGAGCACCTTGGCGCTGGTGAGGTCAGATCCTGTGAGCTTAGACCAGCGGTTCTCAACTTGTGGGTAGAGACCTCTTTGGGGGTTGACTGACCCTTTTACAGGGGTCCCGTATCAGATAGCCTGCATATCAGATAACTTACATTATGATTCTTAACAGTAGCAAAATTGCAATTATGAAGTAGCAACAAAAATAGTATTATGGTTGGGGCCATTACAGCATGAGGCATTAGGGTGGTTGAGAGCCATTGGCTTAGGCGATGTCTACCGTGGTGTGGAGGTGAAGAGCCACAGCTGGTTCAAAGCTTCTAGCTCACGCGTGAGCATATTGGTATTGCATCAGTTGCCCGCCTGACATCGGAAACTGGAGCTGGTTGTTTTCCTTTGGTGAGATAGTAGTGAGGATCATTGCACTTTATGATTTCTCCATGCTAATCTCCGCACAATTCTAGGTTCTTGTTGCTTCTCCCGCAGCAACAGGCATTTGTGTCTAACAGGCTGCTGTTCCCTCTCTTGCCTCAGGTGTGACGAAGACACCGTCTCTTTACATGAAGACCAGGATGACTGCTTTGGGCTCAGGTATGTCTCACCCTTGGTTCTGATTTGTGAGCGGAAAGAGGTCATGCACATCTGGTATCTCTACTTTTGACTTCAAGCATCTTCTCTCTGGCATCCTCATCTTCTCTGGATAGTTCCGAGGGTCAGCATTCAGATCCCCAGAACAGAAGCCTTTTGATTGGGAACTTCCCTGCTAAATTTGACATGGCGCCCATCGTTATCCACATTATTGAACGTCCTGGAATTCACGGTTGAGGGTCTTCCAGATCTGAACCTGAATGAGGAACGAATGTTCCTGTAAAAGATACTGTTGAGTCCTTTTTCTCTCAGTGACTCAGCTCTGAGGGAACACACACATTTGGGGAGCTTCTACACCAAGACAGGATTCAAACTCCTGGTTAGGGAGACTTTATCACTTGGCTTTAAAATTGTCTGGATGACTTGCCTCCTCTCCAAACAGACCGGTGTTGTAAACTCTCTTTGCCAGTAGAGTGGAAACATAAACGTCTTGAACCAAGGATTTGGCCAAAGAGACCGCGAGCCCTGTTCGATCACTCTGGGAGTGTTTGAGTTAGCCTGTCTGCTCCATGTGTGCTGTTTAACCACAGGACTTTAGACTCTTCATCTACAAATTTGGGATCTCAGTACCTAACCTGAAGGTCTCACATTGTGATTGCGGGAGGAAATAGGCATGCGTGAAAGCAAAGCGTTTTCAAGTGAAGACCGAGAAGGGAAGAATGAAATTCATGGGGGGCGGGGGGGGGGGGGGGGCTGTACTCAGTTTGTCTAGGACCCTGTGGTCAATGCCTGGTACTGCATGAAAAAGTCCTGGTGGTACAAGTCTGTACAGGATCCGAGGCTCAAGGTCACATTTGAGTAATAGTGAGTTCAAGGCCAGTCTGGGATACATGAGACCTTGACTAAAAAAATAAATAAAAAGAAAGGAAAACAAGAATGACATCCACATTTCTTGGGGTTCAGGCCTATAAAATTGCCTGCGACTCGGCTCCCTTTGAAAACAGCGTGGTGACTCTCGTCAGCTCTTTTCAATACAGGCTTATTTTGTTTCGGGTGCATTCTAAATCGGGTCTTTTCTTCTTGCAGAGATGAAAACAATAAAGAGAACCACCCACAGGCGGGGCCTCGAATAGATGAACTTGCTCCACCCTCCCATGAGGCCCAGCGGCATGTAGAACAGACCCTGCTGGTGGATGGAGTGCTGAGACCCAGTATGGGCAACTTCAAGTCCCGAAAACCCAAGTCGATCCTCAGAACCGAGAGTGGCAGGAACCACGGAGAAGGCCAGGTACAGCTCCACTATCAGGCCGTGGCTATGGAGGGGGCCTTCCTGGTACAGGGGCACAGCGGTGTAGTGGGCTCTTTGCTGCGTGTGTGAAGTTAGTGTGTATGTGGCCTGGGATGCAGCAAAGGCTTCTTTAGGCACCAGGTGCTCTGAGAAAGCTAATATTCTGGCACCCATTCAACTCCACATCCTATTCATTCTTCATCCTCTCCTCTCATCTTCTCCCCTGCCCCACCCCCCTTACTTTTTGAGATAGCGTCTTACATAGGCTGGATTTGAATGTCAAATGTAGCTGAGGCTGACCTGCTGCCTCTGCCTCCACCCGCCAAGAGCACGGGGTGTACAGATGGGTGGTTTGTGTGGGGCTGGGGCAGGGTGTCAAAGCGAGGGCGTCATCTACGATATGCAAGCATCCTACCAACTGAGCTGTACCCTCAGCTCCAAACTGGCATTCTTAAAAAGGAGGTTTTGATTGGAAGTTACGCTGTGTTCTTTGGAGAGGCATTGGCATTCATGCAGGATGATGTATCCTTTGTGCAGACTTGGGGAGCCCACTCAGCAAAATTAGGAGTCTCTCTTTGATCTCAAGCTAGTCTCCTTAGGCTAGAGTGGAGAGGACTTGGATGAGCAGTTATGCATGTGTGTTTGTTGTGTTATATTCATATGTAGCATTTGCTTTTCTGAAGTCAATAAATATTAAAATGGATGATGAATGAATAAAGGGTCTTACCTAGTACTTTGCTAGTAAGTTTATATACATATATATGTACTTTTTTAAAATAGGGGTTTCCTATGTACCTTAGGCTGACCTCAGACTTGCCAGCTTCCTGCCTCAGCCCCCTGAGTGCTAGATGACAGATGTATACCACCACCATACTAGACCGATATTCCATACGTGTAAACCTTCTAGAAATGCGGGGGGGGGTGAACCCCAAAACCAACCAAACAAAAAATTTAATAAAAAAATCCCTGATAATTTATATTCTTAGGAGATACTCAGTAACTGTGACCTATTGTCATCACAGCAAAGTCACATTTCCAACTCCAAGATTACGTTCATATGTACCAAACATAACCTTTGGAACATGGCCATTCCTTGAAGGTTAGTTAGGTTTGATTGTTAACACTTAGTCACCTAAAAAAAATAATGCAAAAGGCTCAAGGTGTGGTAGGTTAATTACATATCCCTGTTAACTCTGACCCATTGTGCAAACTGGCACCGGGTGATGTTCCCGAGAGAACAGCCATAGTGGTGTGACCTATGTGACTTGATTTAATGTGGCTTTGCAACTTTAGGGTTTTGGCATTGTGACCTCTTGGTTGGGCCTTCCATTTTCCAGTGAAGTGCAAACATCCATTGCATTGAGAAGCTGAGAGTTAATTATACTAAGCTCCTGCTTTCGTTGTGGAGAAAGAGGCAGACGTGGGAAGTATCCCTCCTTTCCGACATGCTTGAGACTCTAAATCCATTGCAGCATCTCTCTGAGAGGGAGGGTTATGCTTGGATGCAGGTTCCAAACCGACTGCATCCTTCCCTAGGGGGACCGCCTGTGACACTTTAGGGTGGCCAGCCACTCCTCAGAATGCCTTCCTTCTTGCTGTTTTCTAATGTGGCCTCAAAGAAATCACACCGTCGTCGTCACTTGTAATAAAGTAGCAATGGGGCATGTAATTCCCAGCCTGTTGCTGCAGCTCAGGAAGGTTAGAGGAGCAAGAAGAGCTGGGGGGGGGGGCATGCTCACTTGTAACTCTGCATTGCAGTCCTGGTTGGAACTTAGACCTCCCCAGCAGAAGCTAACTGGCCGTTCTGATTCAGTGAGCTTTGTTCTCAGATGCAGCACGATAGGCAAGATATCGGTTACCAAACGGATTTTCCCAACTCTGTATCCTGGTTAAAGAGAAGACTGTTTATTACTGAGCATATACAAGTAGTGCGAATTTTTTGAATGTGGGTGAGGTGGGTGTGGACGGGGGGGTATAGGGCATGTGGTATCACTCTTAAGTGTTTCTTTCAGGTTCACATAAACACCTTGCACTAAATTGTTAGGGATTACAAACAGGTGAGGTGGACAGAGGAAGTCTATGCTTTCAGAAAATAGAGAATCAAACTGCTAAACCACGGGTTCTCAACCTGTTGGTCCTCACCCCTTTGGGGAGTCAAATGACCCTCTCACAGGGGTCGCCTAAGACTATTGGAAAACACAGAGATTTACGTGAGGATTCACAACAGTATCAAAATTACAGTTACGAAGTAGCGATAAAAATAATTTTATGGTTGGCGGGGGGGTCGTCACCACAACATGAGGAACTGTATGGAAGAGTCACAGCATTAGGAAGGTTGGGAACCACTGTGTTAAATGAATAACTATGATGAAGTCTTCCTGATTCGTCCATTGGGCTTTTACTTCTTGTTCTCCTAGTCTTGGGTTGGCCATGACCCTTGCATTGAAGTCTTAAAAATCCTGCTCTAGTCCCCCCCCCCCCGGTTTTATCAGGGGTGTACCCTACGTCTGTTGTTTTCTTTGACATTTCAAGGGCTTGAACTATCTTGTTCTTCACCATGGGTGTGACTTGAGGTTGTTCCTGGCCAAAGATGCAAACCAGCCCTAACACTGAGTACAATCACAAGCCAACTCTGGAGGACCAGCAACTGTCACCAGGTGACAGAAACTGAAGGAGCTGTGACAAATTGACTCCCCGGAATTTTGAAATCTGAAAGCTCTGAGCATCCATCACAACAGGCATGCGAACAAGATTATAAAATAAATTTCCTCCAAATTAGAAAGAGTGCCTTGAAGGATGCTAATCAGGGCTGTCTCAAAGCAGATAGGCAGTATGGGTTCTGGTTTTTATAAAAATGGATGACTGTAGTTCTTACACAGAAAAAAAAAAAACAAAACACCTCAATCTGTAACCGATCCTAGAAGACAGTATTAAGAATATCACTGAAACAACACACTAAGCCGGGCACTAGGTCTTTATTTTTTATTAAGCTCCATAGGCCATCTGCCTTGCTTTTAGCCGAGATATTATTGGGAAAGAATCCATTATGCAACCAGCATTTTGTCTGCGCTGTTGTATTTGAGAATGAAGTTTGTTTAATCAGAACAGGCCACTTAGTCGCACTGGGAATGTGAGCTCTGATGTAATGCAGGCTACAGTATACCTCCCCATCTGGAAACCAGTGGCTTAGGTGACTTAGATTCAAGTGAAAACAATGCTACAGACAAGTTTACACAAAAACCATGGTCATCGCTGATCACACTTAGTGTTGGCTATTACCACGTAAAGCCCCATCATGACTTGAATAAATGTAGACTGACCTATGACAGAAGGGGTTGGGTGGGTCGTAAGGTAAATGTGACATCCACAAGGTTGACCTCACAGTGTGACAGAGAGTTCTGTGTTTGAGTCTATGGATTCTTTAGAAGGGGGCTGGATCTGAGCCTCCTTTGCAGCTGTGGATTCTGCATGATGCTTCTTGCTTTAGTTATGCTGCTGAGTGCCAAGTGCTTTGTTACAGGCTTTTCATTTTTCCAAACACCTGTGAAAACCCACATGCACCAATCAACTTCTTACGTTTAAAATCATTGCTCCGGAAGCAGAAGAGCACTCATGTAGGCCTGTGGTCGATGCCGGTTCTGAGTTTCCTGTTCATGAAGTTGGAACGCATGGCCCTAAAGTTGCCCTTCAGTTTGAGCCTAATCCGAGGGTTGGCCTTGAGGGAAAGGAGGCCTCGGCAGCTGTGGACAGTGTGGCTTAAATCCCTCACCTTCCTTGCCTTTCTCTTAATGGACCCCATATTCAGAATTAGCAGGACCCATCTGATGGGTTACATTGAACGTTGAGCGACCTTTCTTCCCTCTTGACCTTGGCCACATCTATGAGAAGGAAGCAGAGTAAGAGGATCTGGAGGTGGTCTTTGAAGGTTCCAGGTTTGCATCCCATTTAAGTGATTTAAGATGGAGGGATTTAGGCAAATTCACTGGGAGAAGACCAGGGACCCCGGAGAGACCTGAAGGCTGTCCTCTAAGAAGCTGAAATGTTTGAGATGCGAACGCTTACTTGAGCCACAGTTTCCCTTCTCACTCGCTCATCCCCTTCTCCTTCACACAATAAACCACATGGGAAATCCACATGCTTGGATAAGGAGCCCTGAATGTTTGGTTTCCGGAGAGCCAGGTTCTGGGTAACCGTTAGTAAAGTTCCTTGATATTGCTGAAGTCAAACCAAGGTGTACCCCCTCCCAGCTCATCCTAAACCCGGGTGTGGCTGGAACCCAGGAGCATCTTGTCGCTGTTTACAGTGTCTACTTAGATAGCAAACACTCTTCCCAAGGAGGGGAACTGGCCCAAGGCATGGATTATCCATCCCAGCATTCCGTGAAAGATGAGAAGTGTTTCTGTTTTGAGTGTTGTAGAAGTCAGAACATCCACCCGCCACAGCCTGGTGTGGGAAGATGAGGTGCGGATGGTAGAAGCCACTTCCTGTGTTGGCGCTCCAAGCTGCCCAGAGGGCATTCATTTTTAGTGCCAGTAGATGGAGCCTTGTCTTCCTCACTCCCCACCATCTGGCACCAGGCTGTACCCAATCTGTATGTCCTTTCCCCTTGTGGCTATTTTAACAGAATACAAACGTAGGAGGCTCTAAGGAGAGCTTTTCTGCACTGAGCTATGGACTTCCAGTCTCTTGCTAACCCACTTCCTTGGGGAGACCAGCTGTTGGGTCTGGCATATATAAGCATCTTTCATTTGGCTGCAGTAGGCCTGTTAAAAGGCTGGCACATGATCCAGATCTGCTTGTGAAATTTTTATCTTCATTCCTCTGCAGGAAAAAAAAATACTTTGAGGCAAAATAACCTATTAAATATCTACTGTATTTCTCTTTTTAGGCAATATAGTTCTTATTGAGATCAACTCTAAGTTAAAAGAAAGATGGTTTTCATTCTGTGACACTGTCCTCTGCCACCACCAATAGCTAAAGTGCTTTCCTGTTATGGGTATACTTGGTGCAGTTTTTTCTTCCTTCCTGAGTATGCAGAGAGCATGGACACACTCTGGTTTCTTCACTTGTCTGGGTAATTGCCTTCACTCGTGGATTCTGTTATATTACTTCTTGGATATGATATCACAGCACAGTGTAGATGGTTTTCTTCAATTCTTGCCGCACTACAGATTTCCTGTAGGATCTTACTGGACCTCTGATGTATTTCCTAGTTTTCTTTCTCTCTAAGAGTAAAGTAGAGCGGCGATTCAGTGTCGTGGAGCTCTGACAACTTGAGGATCCTTAGAAGTGAGGTGCCCAAGGTTGGTGTGTGAGTTTACTCCTATGGTCAGCGCCATAAGCTCATCTTTTAGTTAACAGCCTCTAAGTGATGAGTGAAGCTGTTGTTTTTTTTAGATGTTTTTATTTAAAGATATTTTTATTTAAAAATATAGATATTTAAATGTATCTTTAGACCCTAGAAAGGAATCTAGGATATCTGTAAAGTAACCTTATCGTTTTCAGAGTAGAGAGATACATTATTCTGAATGATATGAGGGAATATTCAGAGATAAGCTTCATTGATTACACATTAACTCTGAGAAATGTAAAGAAAAATATATTCAAATGGAATAAAAAAAATGAGATGCCCGAGCTAAAGGTTTTAAGTTTGCAAGCAATGGGAATCTGAGAAATGGCATTAGGGTGCTTGGAGCCACATCAGCTAACTGTTGCAATGTAGGTTTTAGAATTCCTTTAAAAGAAATCTTTCATTTCCTTTAAATGAAAAAGAGTAACTGGGGCTGTAGCTCAGTGGTAGAGATCTGGCAGCTAAGTCTCTCTCTCTCTCTCTCTCTCTCTCTCTCTCTCTCTCTCTCTCTCTCTCACATACACACACACACACACACAAAAGGATGTGTAAGCATGGGTGCATACTCACAGAACAAGGAAGTATTGAAGTACCGGCTGAGTGTTGCCATGGAGAACAGTGAGAGCTTACCTCTATGTACACACTGTCTGGAATATTTAACAGAGATGCAGATTGCTCTCATATAGAACAACTGCTAACAGTTTCCCCCTTGGCCCCTTATGCATCTCTTGTGTATTGTAAATAAAAATCTAACTCACACAGTTTCTATTTAGTTCCAAAGACAGTTTCTATATTGTATTAACCATATAAACTCAGCCCATACTCGAGAGTGATCGGCACTTAAAAGAAGTGGGGTCCTCTGTGCAGCTGCTCCATTGCACCTGCATCCCTCCATTGGGCTCCAAGATTTGATGCTTCCATCCAAAGCTTCCCTCACTAAACTCCAGTGACAGGCATTTGAATAGCAGTGTATTGATGGGGCCAAGTGAATGACCCGTAGGCACACTGACGGTTAATATTGGTTGTCAACTTGACAGGAGCTAGAAGATCAAAGGAAACAGCCTTTGGCCATATCTATGAGGCATTTATCTATATTAAGGTGGAAAGATCCACCCTAAATGTCATGCCCTTGGTTGTTAATTGGGTAAAAAGGAGAAAGTTGGGCAGGAACCAGTAGTTATCTTGTCCTGCTCATCTGTCACCTGCTGGTGGCACAATGTGTCCAGCCACTTCACACTCCTGTGTCAGTAACTGCCCCATCATGATGGTCTGAACCCTCGGACTGTGACTCAAAACAAGCTCTTCCTTCTTGTGGCTTCTGTCATGTGCCTTGTGACAGCAATAAAAGAAGTAACTGATACAGGTGTGGATGGATGGCTGTGGGTTTCCTTGCTTCCTGAGTCACTGACTTTCTGTGTGACTTAGGAAATCAAAGTCACTTTTTTTTTTTTTTAAATCTGCCTTTTCTATTTTTGTAAGATGAAGATGATCAGGTTTCCCTTAAGAGGTTTTTCAGGATTAGAAGGCATGATGAGGAGCAAGGCTCAGTACTTGAGCACTTGTCTCCCTTGAAGAAAGCCTTGGGGTCAATCCCTATAAGTTAAAAATAGGTAATGATATAAACCTTATGTGTTCAGCAACTTTTAGGAGTGGGGTACAAGTTGTTTAAAGAATGCTTTATTCCCATTTGGCTGAGAGTAGATTAAACCTAACTAAACAAATACCTTGAGTTAAACTAGGCTGTAAGCCCAACCAACAACCCGGAGCCTTAGTGACTTAAACCTACAAAGACACTCTTCTGCCACTTGCCATGTAAGCCCTTGTTGATCGATGAGAGGGGCCTGTTCACTGGAGTCAGTCAGTGAGCAATGTTTAGAAAGACTGTCTTGTGATTCTCAAGAGAAAAACGATCTGGAGGTTCCTATGCTAAGCACTCAAAGTTCCAGGACTACAGGGAGCCACAGAAGTTGTTTTCTCTCATAATTAATTATCCAGAGCTGGTCCTGTGTGCCACCCTGCTGGTTACAACCCTGTGATGCACTGAACCAGGAAGTAATGCCTTATAGTCTGCCGTGGGGGACAGGGAAGGAGTGATGGCCAATGGCGCAAACAACTTTCATGTTGCTTATTCGAAAGAGCATCCAACCCAAGGAAGACTATGTTAATTGGCCTCCCCCCCCCTTCTGGTACTTCAAAATATAAAAGTATTAATGAGAGCAGAAGAGAAAAGAACACTAATTAGCTTACTTGTCCTGTCCTATTATTTAAGCAGGAGCTCAGATTTTTCTGCAGCATCCCATCAATTAAATGTTCCCTTTATTATTTCGAGGAACAAGCAAAGTAGGTCTAGGTTTATAGACTGCCCATTGCCAAGTGAAACTTTACAGTGCATTAAATTTGCTGTTTTATTTAGAGGGTTAAAGTGATCTTACTCTTGCAGAAGAGGATGACTTTGGGGTATGCCCACTAGCCTTTGTATTAGGAACAGCTGTGGGGTGTGTCACAACTTGGAAGCATTTTAAAATTTGATACAAAAAGACTACCCAGGAAGGGGATTTGGCCATATTTGTCTAACATGAGAGCTGGCCTCCTACTTATACACTGTGACAGTCCATATCCTCCCACACTTAGCGATATTGTCAAGAGCAGGTCATCTTTCTTTTGACAAGATAGAAGATGGTTTAGTAAGGGCTGACACCGCCTGTTCTAGAGCTTGTAAGAAAAGCTGTTTAGAAAGTCTAGCTAGCATAGAAATAGTGAGTTGACATTTTGGGTAACTAAGAATCACCAATCTAAACGTGAGACTATCTCAACCACAAGCCTACAGTTTGGGGCTCTGCTTTCTGGAAAGGTATAGTTTCCAGACTAAATACAGACTGACTGACCTACTAAACTTGAATTTCAGATAAGTAATACTTTTAGAATAAGTGTGGTCTAAATATTGTATGTTATATACTTAATTAAACTAATTAATATAAATTCAAGGTTTATCTGAAATTTAAAATCAGCCTAGTATCCTATATTTTATTTGCTAGCTCTGTGAGCTATGAGGAGCAAGCAGTATGGTATTTGACTAAGCTACCTTAAGTATGGGCCATCTTTAAGTATAACCCACGAGAATGAAGTGCCCAGGGACATCACTGGCTGTTATAGCTTATGGCTTCACAGGGGACAAGGTTCCCTCTCACTTTCTTCCCTTGTAATCAGTGCCTTCTCCACTCCAGTGAAACCAACAGCTGACTCAGAAATGCCAACAGCCTGGTCACCCAAAGATCGAGAACATGAGGATTAAACTAAACACCGGGAGTAGGTGAATTTTATATACAAAACAGGCAAACACTGAAGAGCCGAGGTTCTTTCTTGGCTAAATATTTTCATTACTACAATTACTCACTAATGTATAATTAATGAGAGTCACTGTGGTATCTCCATTGCACACCCAGTGTATTAATTAGGTCCAGTCTCCTTCCTCCTGCCCGCTTCTGCCCTCTCTCTTCACTCTCTTCCAGGTCCTGTAGTCATTGTTTTGTTTTGCTTGTGCGTTTGTGAGAAAATGTGATGCCCATCTTTCTGTGTGGCTTATTTCACTTAACACAGAATATTTCAGCTTCATCCATTTTCCTGAAAAAGCAATGACTATGTTCATTGTATATTTACAGTTCTTATTTTCTTTACCCATTCAGGTGCTGATGGGCATATAGGCTCATTTCATGTCTTGAGTATTAGGAATAGCACTGTAGTAAGGATGAGAAGTACCTTTGTTTTTAATTTAATTTAATTTAAATATGTTCTATCTGTTACATACAGGGGGGTTTGACAGCTCTGGTGACCTTTCTACCTGTGAAGAAAATGAAAAGAACCCCACCCCACCCCACCCCCACCAAAAAAAAAAGTTTTAAAAAATCCTCTGTTGAAGTGCTAAAGATCTCTCACCCTTATGCAAAACACACAAAACCCCCAAATCAAAACCCCAACAAGCATGGGAAATTAATAATCATTTCTGGTTGGAGAAGTTTCTATAGAAACAAGAGTTGCCGGTTAGCGGAGTTGGTGAGCCTTGTGTGGGGCAGGAATCACAGGAACTCTACTTCAGGGGGTGCCTGTTCTGTCAAGCCACTACCAAGTAGCTAGCTATGTGCAGATTCTCGTGGTGTGGTGGTTAATGCGACATTGCTAGGAGAAGAGCAAAGTGCACCCACGTTCGTATGCAGGAGGGATTTGGCAGCCAGCACCATCCATAGGCTGGAGGTTGGTACAGAATAAAAGTAAAGGAAGAGGAAAGCCATGGGCACAGGAATTCAGTCTTTCTGCTCTCTGGCCACCACACTGTGAGCTGACTTCTCCACTGTGTCATGAGCCAAAATAAACTCACTCCTCTTTCAAGTTTTTTGCCAAGTGACATCACAGTGATGAAAGTCTGCCTGGTGCCGGTAGTCTCAAGGTAGAGACAGTGTTGGCAGTCAGTGTGAAGAAGCTCAGGATGGATCAGTCAAAGGCTCTAATCTCTGGGCAGTATATACAAAATTCTGATTATAAACATCACGGAAGTCTTTGTAGACTCCATTTTAAAAAAAAATTATCTTTCAAAACTCAAAACTGGTAGCTACAATAATTCTTAAGCATTAATCTGTTTTCCTATGATTGAACCCTCAGTATTTGGCTCAAGCTTTAGAAATGACACAACCAGAGCTTATGTTGGTATCTGTTTACGGGATGCTCAGCCTCTGGGTATACTTTGCTGACCAATTGCCTTTGAAGTTGGTTTACTTTGAGTCGTTCTCACTTGTGGTCCAGGAGGTTAACTGTGACTCACATCAGAAACTTTCGATGCTGAGCATTTCTCTGCACTTGCTCCATTTTGATGCCACCTTCTACTCTGTGCGTCTGTGTGCAGCTGTGCCCTGAGTGTCAGAAGCAATAACTCGTTTGACTCTCATGACCACCCCTGGAGGGACATTGGCTCTCGTGTCCCTCTCTGCAGTGGTGGAAATGGAAGCCTACAGAGAAGTCATTTGCTCCAGGCCATAGCAATTGAGTGAGAGGCTGAAAGGTATCACTGGCCAGTGACGTCTTTTCATCCTGGTGGTTATATTAAAAGATGAGTTGGGCTGTATATTGGTTTGGAGGGGACATTAAACATACGAAGGAGCTATGAGTACTCACATCAATGGTCTCCACTGAATTTGCTCATGTCTAGAGCCTTGGGGGATAAAGCCTTACTGGACTCAGGAGAAATGGGTCTCTCCTCCCATTTCTACAATCATTTTATTATGTGTACAGATGTTTTGCCAGCATGGGGGCAAGAACAGGGAGATGCACTAGTGTCATCCAAGAGCCTTTGTCGCATGCAAATACTGAGGTTCGGTATGTTTTATGTGACACTTCTGAGGCATTATGGGGGGTCCTCTTCTCTCAGGTAGTGACCAGGGAAGTTCTATTTAAGTGTGGCACAGGAGCAGAAAGTACAAGATCAGTTCCTACCTCTTTCAAGCTGTGGTAATTCTGTCTGTTTTTATGCTTCTAGAAGCTACTGTCTGGGGAAGATGACATGGCTTGAGAAATAATTGCTGGAGGTTAAGCAGTTGTGTTAAGGATGAAGAATAAACTATGATATAATTGGTGGCCAGATACACTGTGTGACCTTTAAGGTCCAGCTTTCTTAAAATCACAGACGGAAATGACATGTTGCTGTGGGTATTGATTTACCACCAACGTGGGCCATGGTGGATGGTGAGCTTCAAAGCTCATTGGCATTTAAAGTAGGGACTGCTAGAACATCCTAGGTCCCACTCCGTTTCTCTGTTCCTATGACACAGGACGTCTCTTCCCAAGATGCCTTGAAGCATGTTGTCACCAGGATGCAAAGGCATGAGACCTGTGCTGGTGGCTGGGGTGGGGGTATATCCACCTAGTAAGAGACAGCAACATCCATAACCATGGCCTTCCTATGGAGGCTGGTGGAAACAAAGCTTGTCATTTTGCTTGTACTTGGATCCCAGTGTGGCACCTCCGGTGACCTATGTGTAAAATGAGGGATGACAACACCCACTTGTGAGTCCTTGTGGGGATTAAATAAGAAAATCTTTTTAAGCACTTACTACAACTCGTGATACCCAGTAAGAGAGCAATGGGCATTAGAACATGAGCCAGGGCCCGTGGCTGTCACATCCTAACACACCATCGCTGTAGTGGGAATGGAAATGTAGGTGTCTTTTCCACTCAGGAAAATGTTGGGCGTTCTGTGGCCATGGTGACAAGGAACCATTAGAATCCTTGGTTTGGGCAGGGCGTATGCTTCTCTTAGTCAGTGCACATGCTAGTGCTGTCTGGTTGTAAAGCCAGACAGTAGGAGCATAGCTCTATCATGTGTACTTCTTTGAGTCTACAGTCAATGGCACTCCAGCTTTACTCCAGCAGCCAGAGGCATCCTGGTATCCAAAGGTTTCCCTTGTGACCATGAGGCTCTCAACCTGGTGTAAGACCATGAAGCTGTCTTCCTTGCTCAGGAAGACTTTGTCATTTAAATTTTAGTTTCCTCCTTGGTTTAGCAAGCAGTAAGTTATGCTTTCTCTTCAACTACTTAGCTGGGACTTCTTCCTCCTCCACCGATAGAGATCTATATAAAGTCATAGAGGGTCATGAGTATGGGGACACATGGGCACGTTCACACAGTGGACCCAGTTCATGCATCAGGACTTTCTAAATGGATTAAAAAAAAAAAGGACAGGGAAGGATGTTTCCAAAGTTGAGGGAATGCACTGTGTATGATGGCATGCATAGGGGCCACCTCACCTGTCACACCTGGATTGTGATACATGGAGGACAGGTATGCAGGAAGCTGGGGCTGTACCACAAGGGCTTAGCTTTGGCTACCAACTCAACAAAGCCAATTTTTTAATCTAAGGGAGCATCAGTTGAGGAATTAACTCCGTCAGAATAGCTTGTGGGTGGACATTTCCGTGGAGGCATTTTGCTTGATTGGTGATGGATGTAGGAGGGCTCAGCTCCCAGTGGTGGTGCCATCCCTAGGCAGGTGGTCCAGGGTTTTAGAACAGCTGCGCATGTAGGCAGTGTTGTTCTTCATGGTTCCCATGAGCCCCAGGGAGCAAGGCAATAGGAGGCATTGCTCAGGGTTCCTGCCTTCTTGAGTTCCTGCTCTGATTCCCCTCTGTGATGGATTGTGACCTGGAAAAGTGAGTCAAATAAACCCCTTGGACACTTGCTTTTGGTCACGACACTTATCACAGCAACAGGAAAGCAAACTAGGCCACCATCCTAGTGTGATTCTTGTCCAGGGCCTTTTTAACCATTTCCCTACTCAGTTCTAAGGAGAAGAGTCGGAGCCTTAACCTAAGAGGAGGAATCTTCGTGAACCCTCCATAGAGAATTTCTCATAGGGAAAAAGATAAGACCCCCACCTGCCCCGCAACACCGTATATAGAAGGAAAGGCTAATAGTCGCCTTTCCACCCTCCTTAACAGGACCTGAGGCTCCTTGGATTTAGTCACCTGTCCCATTCTTGGCTCTGACTCTACAGCTCATAGACAGGAGCTCTGGGATGGGGGCTATGCAGCAGCAAGTTGGATCTGTGTGGATGCAGTGGTTGTAGTATGTAGTGTAATCACTGTACAACGGTGAATTAGGTACTTGTCAATCACATGGCCTCATCTTTTAAAAAAAGATTTAAATTCAAAAATATATGTTTGTATACATACACACATATACATATATGCATACATACATGTATACATATATACACATATATATAGAGAGAGTGTTTTGCCTACATGTTTGTTTGTGTACCATTTGTGTGTCTGGTGCCCGTGGAAGTCAGGTCCCTTGGGACTGGAGTTACAGAGAGGTGGGAGCTGCCATTGTGTGCTGGGAATTAAACCCAGATCATCTGGAAGAATTGTCACTGCTCTTAACGCCGAGCTGTTTCTCCAGCCCCATGTTCTTTTTACAATAAATGTAATGCAGCTTGATAACAATTATTTAATTGATCTTTTAAAAAGAAAAGACCAACAGTGGCCTCAGATCGACATTTTGGACTCTGTGCCCAGGGCTGTGGTAGAACCCCCAGCTAGGCCAGTGTTGAGCTAGTTTTGGGATCCTCCTGGCTTCACAGCCTTGGGAGCTAGTTCTCCAAACCAAGTTGTATTTTTTTTTTTGACATATTCAATCTTTACTAAATCATTTAGTTTTTTCCCTTGTCGTTTCAAGTTAAGATTCCAAACTAGTTCTTTCATGACATCTTTTTGAGACTATGACTGTATTAATTAATTATTAATTATGTTTCTTGTTGCTGTGTCAAAAGCAATTTAAGAAAGTTCTAGGAAAGTCATGGAGTTAAGCACATGAGGCACCTAGCCACATTGTATCTGCAGCCAGGGGTCAGACAGATTGGATGTTAGAATTCACATTGCCTTTTCCTTTTTATTCACCCCAGGATCACAGCCTGTTTCTGCTGCTGTGTGTATTCAAGGCAGTCTTCCTACCTCAACTCCCCGAGT
>OU015751.1:13028267-13040029 GCA_907169655.1 Acomys percivali | reverse complement strand
TTTTTTTAAATAGAAAATAAAAAGCATTTAAGGGAGTTTAGTTTCTACTAACAGGGAGATTACTTAAAGTATGTATTTTAAATTTATATCTAGATGACAGAAATCAGCATTATTTTTCTATTCTTAAAATTATAATAGTCTTTTTAAAGTAAAAATAATTTACCAGCTTTTGTAAAATGCCTGAGAGGCCATTCCGGCTGTGAAGGGGCTCATAACAGTCTGTCACAGCTCTGAAACCTGGCCAGTGTCTCAGAAAGGCTGGAGTTCACAGAGTCACCGTGCTGTGTGTCCATGTAGCCATTGCATTAGTAAGGGTTCTTTAGGGACCAGAACTTGTAGGATAAGATATATATATATATTAATAAAGGGGATTTATTAGAATGATTTACAGGCTGTGGTCCGGCTACTCCACAATGGCTGTCTACAAGTAGAAGGCCTAAGAATCCAGCAGTTGTTCAGTCCATGAGGCTGGATGGCTCAGCTGGTCTTCAGTATACACTGGGATCCTGAAGAAGTGGGCTCTAATGCCGGTGAAGGAATTGGCTTGCCACCAAGAGCAAGCAGGCAAAGAGAGCAAGTGTCTTTCTTCCGTACCCCTTATATAGGCTGCCAGCAGAATGTGGGGTCCAGACTAAAGGTGTATCTCCCCACCTCAAAAGATCTGGGTTAGAAGTGGATCTTTCCACTTCACGTGAGTTGATTAAGATGATATATTCCTCAGAGGTGTATGCAGCCACTTGGATTTTAGTTAATTCCAGGTGTAATTCAAGTTGACAACCAAGAATAGTCTTCACAACCATGCATTTTTTAAAAAAGCTTTATTTTATTTCTAGTTATGTGTCTGTGTCTGTGTGTATATGCCATGTTCTTGATAGTATCCACAGAGGAGAGAAGAGGGCATTGGATTCCCCGGAGCAGGAGTTATAGCCATTTTGGGGCATGCAATGTGGGTACTAAGGACTGAGCAGGGATCCTGTGAATGAACAGGAAGTGCTTTCGACCCTCTGATCCACCTCTTGTAGCCACGATTCCTTGCTTTTGGAAATGTTTTTGTGATCATTTAAACAGTGTAAAAAAGTGACATCTACTTTTGAAAATATTATGAATAACATCTGAAGACAAAAATCATGTGGTTCAGTGTGCTTTTTACTAATGTTCAAGTTTTCTTCCATGGCTGCAGTCCGACTTGGCCTACTGAGTTTAAAATTCTTCAATATTCCGTTGGGATATGAAGTAGATATGCCACCTTCTTGTCCCCTCTATGACCAGCCATTCTTTGTGTTTCCTTCCTGTCTTTTTTCCACTCTACTGGCATCTGCCTATTTGTCAAACCTTTGAAAGTGTTAATAGTCTTACTTTAAATTTGAAAGTAAGCATATGCTCATTAAGTAACTTACACAACTGAGTGGCTGATAAGTCAGGTCCATTATAAGTCAAAGTATATGCTCCCATGTGCTCCTCAACATCTGGTTTTCCTTTCTCTTCTCCTTGGGATCTTAGTACACATTACTTGCCAGGCTTTCTTTTTCTTTTTCTCACTTGAGATAGGGTCTCACTCTGTAGTCTATGCTAACTCAGAGCTCACTTTGCAGTCCAGGCTGACCTTGAACTCTAGGTGATCTTTGGCCTTAGTCTTGGTTTTGGATTGTAGATATCCCAAGGCTTAGCTGCTACAGGTTTGCCTTTAATTTTTAAAAAGGTGTGTGTGTGTGTGTGTGCGTGTGTGTGTGTGTGTGTGGTGTATACACACATATGTATATGTGTCGCAATGTCTGTGTGGAGGTCAAGACAACTTGGAGGAGGTCAGTTTTCTTCCTCTACCACTTGAGTCCCAAGGCTCAAAACCCCCAGGTCAGGTTTGGCAGCAAGAGCCCTTACCTGCTGAGCCATCCCATCTCACTGGCCCCAGGCTTACTTTTAATAGATGACTACATCATTGGTCCCCTGAGTGATGGCATCCCTCAGGGCCTCTATTCTTGCAGGTTCTCTGCATGCTGAGACTGATGTCACCCCGTGAGTGTTCCTTGGGGACTTCTGGGCATTCTCACACATTTTCTGCACCCCCACTCTGACTGGTGTTTGGTGTTTCTATCACCTCCTCTGTTGTTCCCAATTATAAAACCCCAGCTTTGATCTATTTCTTTTTCTTCCTTTCTTTTTTTCTTTTTTTCTTTCTTTTTAAAGATTTATTTATTATGTATACAGTATGCATCAGATCACATTATAGATGGTTGTCAGCCACCATGTGGTTGCTGGGAATTGAACTCAGGACCTCTGGAAGAGCAGTCAGTGCTCTTAACCGCTGAGCCATCTCTCCAGCCCTCTGATCTATTTCTAAGATGCCAGTTTACATGGTCATCATTGCTTTTCCCATCACCCCACAGGCAGCCCTGGACTCTTTTTTCCTGCTCCTCCCAGCAGTAAATACATTGCACTCATATCCCAGCTGAGTTTTGTTAAATCTCAGATCTTCCCCTTTTCATTAAATCACTTACTGTCCCTCTCCAGGCTGCTTTCTCCGTCTTTGCCATCTCTGAAGCCAGTTAGCTTCCTCTGCACTGATTACCACCTCTGTGACCCGTCCAGCACCAGTCGTCTCCTTTTGGGGATGTTAAAATTGTTTAGCTATCCTTTATTCCAGCTCTCCTCACTGCCAAACTACATAAGCTTGGCAGCTTCTCCCTGCACATTCTAATGCCTTTCTTTTTTAAAATTATGTTTCTTTGTTTACATATACATTTATATTATTACATATAAATAAAATAAACTACATACAGCAGGAAGAACCACAAAATAATCAGGAATTATATAAATGTTACATTCATAGTATTTTGGCTATTTGTATTTGGCAACCTTGAAGAAAACATATTTCTTATCTTGGTGAGTCTAAAATTCTGAATGTAAATCAATATCTATCATATCTCATCTCTCCCAACTTAAAACATCCATCTATACCTAAAAAAATCATCTTAACCCCTTAAACAACTAAGCTTAATTGTCAAACTAAACTATCTGGTCTTCAACCCCATCAGAGACTTGAGAAGGAATAAAACTTAATTACCTAAGTAAACCGGAAGTGCAGGTTAGCAGCTTCCAAAATGAAAAAAAAAAAAAAAAAATGACAGAGACAGTTTGCTGCCTGAACAATCACCCAGAACTCTCTATAACGTTGAAGCATCATCTTCAGACTTCTGGCCCAATATATCTGACAGACATTCAGTTGTGGCAAACAAACCACTGGACAAAATGTCCTCCTTTCTGCCACAGACAGAATTCTGCCTAAAAATGGGCAAGCTTGGATGCAGGCAGAGTCGACAGCCAAACTCCCCAAAGACAGGGTAAGCAACTCCTCAATAGTTCCTGCCTCACAAATATGTCTGTCAAATGCCTTTCTTACATATTCACTGGCCTCTCTTCAGAATAAATCCCAGCCTCTTCCAGGTGAACAGGTCCCGATACTTACAGGGTTTGTGGGTGACTTCTGCCTGTGCCTTTGCCACCCATGCTGGCCTTCGTGCCTTGCTTTGTGTCTAGTGATCCATCCGGTCCTACACTGAGTTCCTTGAACATGGCCTTCTATAGCTAAAACTTGCATAGAATATTCTGTCTTAGCGTCTCTCAGTCTCTTCAAGGTCATATTGTTTCATCCTTCTATGACATTTTCCCCCCAGACCTGGGCTTACTGTCTTTTCAGTGTGTCTGCCAAATGTCTCCGCCCACCTTTATCCCACAGTCCTATTGACCACACTGCGCGTCAGTACTTGCTGGTGGTTTGTGCTACCCACCTGTCATCTCCACAGGGCGAGGTCACTAGATTGTGAGCTCCCAGGAAGCAGGGGTAAAGGAGTACACAGACTGTGGCCTTGGAAAGGCAAACCAAATAGTTAGGCGATGAACTGACGTAGTTAGAAATCCAGGCTTTCGTAAAGCTGCAGAGATGGCCCAGTTGCTGAATCGCATGAGTCAGAGCAGCTAAGTCCAGGAAGTCTCATCAGCTTCTAGGGATTGGGGTGGGGGTGGGGAGGTCAATGGAGGTAAATTTCAGAGCTCACTGTTGCTGCTAGAGACACCAGCGCTATTGGGGGAGGATACACATTATTTTTAATATCACTGTTGCTGTGGTAGTTTGAAGAATGGTCCCTGTCTTAGCTAGGGTTTCTATTGCTGCAGTGAAACACCAGGGCCAAAGAGCAAGCAAGGGCTTATTCAGCTTACTCTTCCACATTGCTGTTCATCACCAAAGGAAGTCAGGGCAGGAACTCAAGCAGGCCAGGAACCTGGAGGCAGGAGTTTTGCAGTGGCCATGGAGGGGGTGCTGCTTACTAGCTCACCCTCCATGACTTACTCAGCCTGCTCTCGTGTAGAACCCAGGACCACCAGCCTAGGGATGGTGACACCCATAATGGGCTGGGCCCTCCCCCACTGGTCACTAATTAAGAAAATGCCTTACAGCTGGATCTCATGGAGGCATTTCTTCAGCTGAGGCTCCTTCCTCTCTGATGGCTCTAGATCCTGTCAAGTTGACACACAAAACCAGCCAGTACAGCCCTCTTAGGCTTATATATTTGAGTGTTTGATCGCCCTTCAGTGGAACTGTTTGGGAAGGATTGGGAGCTCTGACCTTACTGGAGGAGGTGTGAGGCTTTCAGCCTCTGCTCCAGTGCCATGTCTGCCCGTCGCCACATCCTCTGCCATGATGGTCATGGGCTAACCCTCTGAAACCATACACAACCCTCTGACCTTACTGGAGGAGGTGTGTCACCCGGAGATGTACTTTGACGTTTCAAAAGCCCAAGCCATGCCCAGTCTGTCTGTCTGTGTCTCTGTCTGTCTGTCTGTCTCTCTCTCTGTCTGCAACCTGTGGATCAGAAGCTTTCAGCCTCTGCTCCAGTGCCATGTCTGCCCGTCGCCACATCCTCTGCCATGATGGTCATGGGCTAACCCTCTGAAACCATACACAAGCTCCCCATTAAATGCTTCCTTTTATAAGTTGCCTTGGTCATGGCGTGTCTTTATGGCAATAGAACAGTAAGATAGTCACCTAGTATTTGACAGAGACAACTCTTCAAGGGAGGAAAACTTTACTTTGGCTCATGGTTTTATTGGGCAGACTACTGTGGTAATGGGACCATCATAGCAGTGTGAGCTAGAGCTAGAGGCAAATCCAAGTTTCTTGGTAGACAGAAAGCCCAGAAGATGCAACAGGAAGGGGCCAGGAATAGTACACTCCCAAGACTCCCAGTGACCTATCTCTGCCCGCTAAATTTAAATTCAACCTCCTGAATTGTCCATATCTCCTAGAATTGCACTACCAGCTATACATCCAGAGTTCAACACAAGGGTCCACGAGGAGCATCCAGTCTGTAACAGAGTGAGCAATGGAGTCATTCCAAACTCCTCCCAGGGCAAGAGTCAGGAAGGCGTACATTCCTGGAAGGAGGCAGCTAGATTGGGAGTAATCCTTTGTCAAAACACCCAAGGGAGCTAATTCTTGTCTCTCTATTTCTGCTGTGTACGTTCATTAAAGAGACGACCTTAACACTTTCCCAGTTCTGCCCTTACTCCAGAGTCCCTGTGGCAGCCTCCTGCCTCGTGCTGCAGAGAAGGAAAACCTCCAGGCCTGTACTGCACGTGAGTGTCATGCAGTACAGCTGTGCTCACATGGGTTGCATGGGACAACCTCACTCTGTAGCAAACAGATCACTGAAAGATGTCGGGAAGAGCTCTGGATCTACATTGGGGGCAGATTAGGACTAGGGCAGGGGTGCTGCAGCTCAGCCAAGCGACACAGCGTGGTCCTGTTTCAGTTTGAATTAAGTATTGAATTAGTACTATGGTCTCTCGTAATGAGAACTACTTGAAAACAGAGATTTTTTTCCTAAACTTAATAAGGAACTATATAATTTCAATGCTTTGAGGCCTATTAAGTTACAAGCTGTATTTATGTTGTTGGAACATTTCCACTTCAGTAGGTGAACAGAAATGCCCACTGTTGTCTTAAAAATGTGTGTCAGCCATATATTTGAAAATATTTTGGAATTCACTCTTTGCACAAAAGGCTATCTTTTTAGCTTGGGTAGGTCTCTCTATCTCTCTGTCTCTCTGTCTCTCCCTGCCTGTCTGTCTGTCTGTCTCCTTTTCATTTTCTCACTGCAGAGAGCTGGGAGATTAAAGCCCATCCCTAGAATTTAAATGAGGTGATGGAGGTTCTAAAACGTGCCTTACTCACTTTTGGACACCAGTGAGTATGACATAGCACTGGAAGGCTGAGACCGGAGTGTTGTGTGAGGCCAGCCTGGTCTGCACAGCAAGACTCTGTGTCTCAGAACAACAGCAGCAACAAAGCAAAGAGATAATTTAAAATAGCTTTGCTATTCTGATGCTTGCACCGAAATGTGAAACAAACGGTGCTCAAACTAAGTGAGTTTTCCTTTGTTGCAGTCTTTTAAACACCAGTTTCTCAACACCCAAGGCCCCCACCTTTGTGTGTGTGTGTGTGTGTGTGTGTGTGTGTGTGTGTGTGAAGAATTGTATCTTTACTGAGAGTTCCCTTGTGCTGTTGCCTCTAGTTCTTCGAAAGGCCCTGAAAGGTTCTAGACACATCTTAATACCTTGTGAAGTCCGGAGATGATTCCTATTTTACAGACAAGGGGACTAAAGCCTAGATAGTTCATGGAACTTGGCCTAAGGCCACACACTTAGCTAATAGCAAGCAGTGCTCTGTTTCTTGAAAACTATTGAGTTTGGGAAAAATTCTGCCAATATTTGAGTAGCCATAGACCTTTCTGAAAGCAGCTACTGTGTCTGGAGAGCCAGCAAATATGAATAAAACTTGTCCTGGGAAGGGTCTTCCTGCCTGAATCTGGAGGCTTGAAAGAGCGAAGAGAGTGCCTTAATTGTCCTCATTCATTCTTTTCCCCAGCCTTCACCTTCCCTGTCCTGCCACTTACAGGATGACATTCATACAGTTTTTCCCTGTTAGAAGTTTCTGGTGACTCTGCAGCCCCTTCCCCCAGGTTAGTCTAACGTTTTTGGAGAAATGACTTGTAGGACACTTGACATACACTGCTCTTCCCTCATCACCCTGGAAGAGGCTGGATCTCTCTTGGTGTTGATAAACACTGCAGAGACAAATCCAACATCACCCCCACATCCCAAATAATTTGACTATATTTAATGGTCCTCTGGAATTTCTATTGAATTGCCCGCGGATCCTCATCTTAGCATCTCATTCATTGGGTGTAGAGAGACCATTTCATTTGAGAGGAATTTGTCACAGGCTTGTTAGAGCTTAGGTTATAGGAATTCAGTTGTGGGTCCTAGATCTTCCATTTCTTTGTGTTGTCTGTGTATTGTCACAGAGTTACACACAGGGTCTGTGTGTATATGTGTTATCCACTGCAGCTCAGCACTCAGAAGGGTTTTTATATAAATGGTGATGGTGTCATGGACAATTCCAGAGTTGGGGTCTGTACCAATGCTCTGTAAGTCAATGGCAATAGTTATGTAGGTGGCAGTGGAGAGAGATTGGGCACATTTGGGTCTGGAATACATGAAATGAATGTGCCTTACTGTTCAGACTAGCTTAAAGTTATTTCTCCATACAGAAAGAACATCTTTCTGTTGTAGAAAATTTGGGAAATCCATATGGACCCTCAAATGCAGCAAAAACAACGTATCACAGATGATTAAGATTTCAGTTCCACTCATCCCAACCTGTTTGTGTCTCTGGGCACTCATACAAATTTTCTTCCTAGAAGCGAGTATAAGTATTATTATATTAAATTTATAATTACCTCTATGGTACATTCTATAATGTCATTAAAAACTTGTATTTGGCTTAGAGAGGTGGCTCTGCAGTTGGAGCGCTTGCTGCTTTTTCAGAGCATCTGAGCTTGCTTCCTAACCCACATGGTGATTCACAAGCATCTGTAACTCCAATTCTGGGTATCTAACACCTCTTCTGGCCTCTGTCTGGGTACCCAGCATGCACATGGTGCATATACATACATGTAGACAAAGCTCATAAAAATTCATGAAATACAGGAATCTTTACAAAGCACATCTTATCAACTTTTTGATAGTCTATGCCTCTGTGTAAGTGTGCACAACTTGAGTGCAGGTGCCTATGGAACCTAGAAGGGGCGAACCCTCTCTGAACCTGGAGTCACAGACAGTTGTGAGCTGCCAGTGTGCTAGGAAGCGAGCTCATGTCCTCTGCATGAATAGTATGCACACTTAACTGTTGAACCATCTCTCTGGCCCCTGTGATATAATTTTTAAAGCCTAAAAAATTCTTATATTTTTGATTACTTATAGTTTTGGAAGTGGTACTCCCCACCTCCACCCCACCCCCTTTTCTATGATCCTAGACCATCGACTGACTGAGAGAAAAAAATGCCTATTAAATGCAGTCATGGAGTTGTCATCCTCTCTGCATGGAAGTCGGGAGAGTGTGGTGCCTGTAGTTGCCCCTTGCCCTGAGCTGAGCTTAGGCCAGAAGGTGTGCTGTGGAAATGACCACCTCAGGCAGCTCATCTGCCCTTTTTGTCTTATAGGAGACAGAGCATGTGGTGCCCAGCCAGTCAGAGTGCCAGGGTCGAGCGGGAACCCCAGCTCATGAGAGTCCACAAAACAACGTCTTCAAGTGCCAGGACACAGTGCGACTTCAACCAAGGTGAGTGTGCCCTTCCTCAGAAGCTACACTGCGCCTCTGGTTTGTTTCCTAGATGTGTTAACCTGTTCACTTGCCGTCTGCCTGTGAATCAAGGATCCTGACTTCATTAACATTTTCCTCAAGGTTAGAGAAGTTAAGGGCCTTGAAGGAGAGCCCTTGGTTAAAGAGAAACACCCAAGGCCTTCCTCAGCTTCTGTTTGAAGATCCTAAGCCTTATGGCTTGGGGAGGGCAGGGTGTGGTGGTTTCAATAGGAATGGCTGTCATAGACTCACAGGTTTGAATGGTTGGCTCACAGGGAGTGGCACACAGGGAGGTGTGGCTTTGTTGGAGGAGATGTGTCATGGGGGGGGCAGGGCAGGGGGGGTGGGGCAGGGGGGGGCGGGGGAAGCAGGCTCTGAATTTGAAGTCTTGTATACTTAAGTTATACCCAGTGTGATACCCGGTCTTCTCCTTGATGCCTGTGGATCCAGATGTAGAACTCCTCGAGCACCATGTCTGCCTGCATGCTACCATGTTTCCCACAATAATGATCATGAACTAAACCTCTGAAATTGTAAAACAGCCCCAAAGAAACATTTTCCTTTATAGGAATTGCTGTGGCTATGGTGTCTCTTCACAGCCATACCTAAGACAGTCTGCTTGTGGAGAAGAATTTGTTCATCTTTTTTTTTTTTTTTTTTTTTTTTAATGGCAGAGAAAATTTAGGGCTTGTTTGTGATGGTTGTATTTGAATTCACACCATGCCAGTTGCTTTTGCCTGAGATGTCATTTGGCCTTTATAATTCTCTGAAAGCTGTCACTCGTAAGATCCATCATAAAGTGGAGCAGAGGCTGAGAGACGTTAAGGAGCTTGCCTGGTCCCCCCCCCACACACAAAAAAAACAGTTGAGCTGGAATGTCTGCCTATCATGTGTGTGTGTGTGTGTGTGTGTGTGAGAGAGAGAGAGAGTGAGAGAGAGAGAGAGAGAGAGAGAGAGATCGTGACAGGACAGGTGCAGCCTCTGGGCTGATCTGAGTGTTGTTGAGTGACTTCAGTTCAGCAGCAGCCCAGGTCTGGCTTCGGACCCGCCAGACCTCCTGGAGACAGCTCTGAATGCAGAGCCAGCTACGGGTGGAAAACTGCCTGCGGAAGGTTGGCATGGCGCTCCGACAGGAGCTTGGCACGGCAGCTGTCTACGGAAAGTCTCTTCTAGAAATAAACAGAAGGAAGAACTCAACAGCTCGTTGTATCAGCTGTCTCCGGAGGACCCTGTGCTTGGATCACTATAGCCCTCACTCAGGGCACGCTGTGTTTCTGAGCGTGACATTTAGAATTTTGTTTTTGACGGCAGCACAGTCTGAGTCATCAAGTTAAGAGAACACGGCCTGTACTATGTAATGGTGCTTCAGAGGCCCAAAATACTAAATTGAGGAGCATAGAACCCCAAAGGGTGGGAGAGCGCCCCAAAGGTGGCAGTCTGCTCTCCACGTGGAGTCATGGGGAGCTACTCAATTCTGTTGTGGTTGGAATGTGCCATCTCCCCACTAGGTTAACATGTTTGAGAGCTTGTTACCTTTAGAAAGTAAAACCTTGCTGAAGAAAGTGGGTCACTAAAGGCAGGCCATGCATGAGGTTTTAGAGCCTGTACCCCACTTACGGTCATCTTTCCAACTGTTGGTGCAACGTGACTTTCAATCTCAAGTTCCTTTCTCTCACCATGCCTTGCCCACCATCACAATGAACTTTATCCCTTGTACGGTGACCGCAGCATCCCCCTGCTTCACGCTGCTTCTTGTAGGAATGTGGTCTCCTTCCAGTCGTTACCTACTTTATTGTTGCGTGACCTCAGGAGACGACAGTTGGACCCCGTGTCATTTCCTCACGGATAAGGAATCTCTCCCTCCTTCTTTTGGGGCCCGATTGTAACAGATCTCTTTTCATCTGGGCTTGACTCTGCTATGCAGTGACCGGCTTCCCCCATCCTCCCACCCCAACAGCCTGACTGTTCTCAGCCAGAATAAGGTCAGTCTGTTCCCATGCATATTTCAGGATAGTAGGAAACAAACAAAACCAACCAATCCCGAAGCTGAATCGCTCATGCTTACGTATGGAACATGTGCTGTGGTCCTTTGGGTGTGGACAGTTAGCAGAGGCTGATGGGGAAACGGTCTTAGCAGCCTGAGCTTCTCCATTTCAACAAACTGGTGACTGTTCTATGTCCTATGTATGATTGGGATGAAAACTGAGTATTTTACTGTGGTCGGAAAATGAGTGAGATTTGGTGGTGATCATTTGCACATGACTAGCTAAGAAGTGAAAGGTTGGGCCTACGTGTTTCCATGAGGGACCATAAAGAGCAGGAGTTCTTAAATTATTGAGGGTGATGAGATATGCTTTCATCTGACTCTCAGAGATGATGGTTGAAAAAAAAAAAACAATATACACCCATTGGCATGTGTGGAAGACTTTGGAAAGTTCCCAGACTATTTCTTAATTGTGAGAAAAACCAGGTATTGAGTCATCAGTGAGCTTTCCTTATTAATTGGGGCTGCCACAGTCGTCAGCAGGTTCTGTCTCCTCTCCAGTTAGCAACCCTCCAAAGATCCCAAACACCTTCTCATCTGTTCTCGATTCTGGCCTCCACGCCCCACTTTCACCTTTTCACAGGGCCTGGCTTTCTGAGCTGGTGGCATTCCAGAATATTCTGCGCACTGTGCAGCTGTCAGCAGCCACAGGATCTTGGGCTAAATCACAAGTCAGGAGTGATGGTATGCCATTAAGACTAGTCCTGTTGGGTTTCCTAGCTTGCTTTGGCTGGCAACCGTCAACTATGGAGTCATTTATCACAACACCATGGTAGTGTCACCCAGGGACATTCTAATGGAACTTTTGAAAACCTCAGAATATTACAGGGATATGAAGTGTGATGAACAGGTGAAATGAGATATGTGGCTAAACATATCTTTGAGTCAGGTAGCTTGCATTCCCCATAACAGTCCTTTTCTGTGTTAGCCCAGCACATGGCTAGGCTCAGGCATATGTGAGTAGATGTCACTGTCTTCTTCTTCTTCTTCTTCTTCTTCTTCTTCTTCTTCTTCTTCTTC
>OU015751.1:12974964-13028257 GCA_907169655.1 Acomys percivali | reverse complement strand
TCTTCTTCTTCTTCTTCTTCTTCTTCTTCTTCTTCTTCTTCTTCTTCTTCTTCTTCTTCTTCTTTCTCCTCCTTCTCCTCTTTCTCCTTCTCTTCCTTTTCCTCCTCCTCTTCCTTCCTTTTCTTGTTCTTCTTCACATTTAAAAGGTGATTTTTATTTGTAAAAGATTACCAACTTTTTAGTTACTATTAAAAATTTACCAAATAGGTTTCATTATGACATTGTTATTCATGTATATCATTGTAATAATTTGGTCGTATTTTCTTTTCTACAACGCCACCCCTGCCAACCCTCATTGTGCCATCCTTATCATAGTAGCCCTTTCTGGGTTTGTGTGTACACATGTGGAATCCAATCTTGATTCTGCATTGAAAGGGAATGTGGTGGCTTGTCTTTCTTCCTTACATATCATTGTACTTGGGAAAAGGAGACCTCAACTGAGGAGTGGCCGCATTGGATTTGCCTTTGAGCATGTCTGTGGGGCATTTCCTTGATTGCCAATTGATGTGGGAGGGTCCATGCCACTCTCTGCTATCCTTAGGCAGGTGGACCTAGGCTGTATAAGGAAAGTAACTGAGTAAGCCAGAAAACAGTGTTTGGCCAAGGTCTCTGCTTCAGTTCCTGCCTCCAGGATCCTGCTTTGAGATCCTGTGTTGGCTTCTCTTGATGATGGACTGTGGTAGGAATGTTTCAGCCAAATAAATAAACCCTTTCCACCCATGATGCTTTAGGTCATGGTTTATAACACAGTAACAAAAAACAATAGGGCATCTAATATCTTCTCTTGTTCTCCCTTTGAGTTCTTTCTTTCTCCCAATAGTTCCCTCTACCTTAATGTTGTGTGTTGTGTGTGTGTGTGTGTAGATGCTATTCATATGTATATGTATATGATATATATATATTACATATATATGTATATATATGTAATATATATATATATATATATATATATATTTGAATCTAGACTCTATGTATGAGAGAAAATATGATAATTGTCTGAGTCTGGCTTATTTTGCTTGACATGATCTCCAGTTTCATTTGTTTTTCTGAAATTGATGTAATGTCATTTTCCTTTATGACTGGAAAGCATTGGAGATGTAGTGCATTTTTCTTTATCATTCATCTACTGGTGGCCATTTAGGCTGGTTCTTTTTCTTAGTTATTGAAGATAGTGCAGCCATAGTCATGGATATACAAGTAACTCTGTGGTGTGCTGACTGTTTTAGTCCTCTGTGTATATTTCCAGGAGTGGTGTACACATTAGTTTTATTTAGGTGTGTGAGAAACATGCATTCTGATTTCCATAGTGGCTGCACTGGCTTACATTGTGGGTGTGTGAGAGTTTCTCTCTCCCCACATCCTGTCGGTATTTGCTGTCATTTGTTTTACTTTTATTTATGTGTGTATGTGTGTGTGTATATGCATGCACATGTGCGTGTATGTATGTGTAGGTATGCAAACGTCCTGAATAGGCTAAAAGACAAAACAGAGCAGTAGACCCTCTGGAATTAAGGAGAGTGGTGAGCCGCCTCACATAGGTGCTGGTAGCAAAACTTGGGTCCTCTGCAAGAGCAAGGAAACACTGTTAATACTGGTGAGCCAGTGCCCCAGCCTGAGTCATTTGTTTTCTTGATTGTAGGCATTCTGATTGGGGTGAGATGAATCTCAGTGTAGTACTCATTTGCATTTCCCTTTAGGCTGAGGGTGTTGAGCAGTGTCTCATACGTTTACTAGCCATTTGTGTTCTCCTGAGAATTGCCCATTCAACTTATTTCCCCATTTATTAATGGAATTTCTTTTTGTATATTAATTTCAGGTATTAATATTCTGTCGTATGTATAGTTGGTGATGATTTTCTCTTATTCTTCAGGTTCTCTTTTCTCTTTGGCGATTGTTTCCTTTGCCCTAAAGAAGCTTCCTAATTTCATGTAATCCCATAATTCAATTGTGATTGTTCCACAAGTCATCAGAGTCCTTTTCAGAAAGTCCTCACCTGGCCCTTATATCTTGAGGTGTTTGGTGTTTTCCTGGATAGTTTCAGAATTACAGGTCTTACATTAAGGCTTTTGGTTTTGAGTTATTTTTTGTATAGAGTAAAAAATAGGGTTTTGTTTCATTCTGCACATGTGGCTGGCTGTCCAGTGTCTCCAGCACACTCTATGGTAGAGGCAGTGTTTTCTCCAATGTGTGTTTTGATAGTGTTCTTGAAAAGTAGGTGGCCATAGCCAACTAGGTGTATTTCTGCATCCTTTATTCTCACAACTTACATGTCTGTCTTTATGTGTGTGTGTGTGTGTGTGTGTGTGTGTGTGTGTGCTAGTCCTGTTTGCTGTTACTGTTACAAGGGCTCTGTAGTGCAATCTAATTTGAACTCTGCTGTTGTGATACTAGTGCCAATAGACTCTTGGCTGAGATGTGATACAGTAACAGAATACGCCAGATTCTTGTCTGGGTCAAAAATGACTGAAGAAGTCAGAATGAAGTCCCAACAGGTGTACAGCGCTACACTCTTGGAGGCAGGAGAAGGGTAAAATAATAAGTGGAAAAGATCTTTTTGTAAGGAGGGCCTCTAAGGGGTCATTTGTGTTTGGGGTGACTTGTAAAGGATAGTCTTCAGAGAATTAATTAGTCCTTGTACATTTGGGGTGGGGGTCCTGAAGCTTCTGTAGACCACAGAGTGGATGCTATATCTGTGCCTGAGATTTTTAAAAATATTAATTAATTAATTCACTTAACATAGCAATCCCTCCTCCCAATCCTACCCTCCCTCCCTCTTCCCCCGTATTCCTCCTCCATTAGCGCCTCCCCTCCCCACCACTGCCCCCTCCCCCAGCAACCTACCCATCGCAGCACGTCAAGTTGCATCAGGACTCTCAGATGTTTTATATAGGTGAGCTTCAGAGAGACCTAGGAATAGTTTTGTTACAATTTGGATATATCCTGGTTTTCTTATGTCAGCATAACAAACTGACCTAAAAGAACACTGGTGTCAGGTTAAAAGGTTCGAGCAGCACTGTGTCCTGTCTGAAGGCACTGAAAGGAAGGGCAGGGTAAGATGGTGGGTATAAGCCAAGACTGAGGTCAAGGACATCTTGGGCAGTTGTTCTGCCTACTGCTTTTATGTTTATATTTTCAGGATCAGTTCCTAAAATATTTGTTAGGGCAACTCATGAGAAGTTTTGAAGCCATAGTTTCCATTGCTGTCTAGGGTGTTCTTCTAGCTACCTCAAGTCATTTTAGGCTCCTCACTGCACTTGGCCCATCTGCCCTCCCCACCCCTACCCTACATCCCTCAGCGGGACAGTGGGCCGAATGCAGTGTGTGAGATCCTATATGGATATGTAGTGTGGTGATTATGAGTCCGTATTGAAAAATCTCAAGTTTTGAGCTTTTGTTTGAAAACCTCCAAGAGTGGGGCAGCCTGGGGCCTACCATCCTTCCTACCAGGAGACAGTGAGCAGGCACGGGGTGAGGGGTGGGGGGTAAGGGGAGGTGGAACTGACTTCTTCTTTGCCCCTCCCTTCCCATTTACTTATGGGGGCGGGTACCAGGCATTTGATTCCAAATGCCTACTTCAATCCTTTTCTTCCTGGCAACTGCTCATCCTGGGAGCTCTGGCTCACTCCTAATAGAGTCCGCACAGGCCAGAGTGTCCTAATGCCCCTTTCCTCGTTGGCAGTTTAATGTGTTAACATGGATTCTTGGTGTCCCTGAGTGCCTTGCAAGTGTCTGACTAGTCCGGATGTTCCTTGGTGCCTGATACTTAATGAGACATGAACAACTAGAGGCTTACCTTCCCTTGGACCTGGCCAGCCTGCCAATGGCTTCCTACAACTCTTGCTTTCTAGTTTGGAGCCCAGGGAGGCTGTGACTCCCTTAGGTTCTTACTCCCCTGGGTACCAGGGCCAAGATGAGAACTGTAAATCAGTTTAGAGCAACTTCATGAATATGCATGAGTTTGACTGATTTTTTTATTTGCTAAGGCCTATGGCCTGTCTTGCATGCCCTCAGCAACGAGGAAAGGAGGATTTGATGACTGCCTGAGACTCCTAATGAAGTAGGGGATTTCTTCCTTAGCTCAGTAAATTTACTTTGGAGAGTGATTAACTCACTTGTGTTTAAAATATTGTATTAAAATTTATGACGGAATCAAACCTTGAGTGTCATTACAGACCTCCTCTGTATAAACAGGAGCTGTTCCTCAGCAGCTTCGGTGTTAATGAGGCTGGTGGTTAGTTACACTGGGAGCTCACTGGCCTCTTTATCTGTGGGCCCCCAGTTTTCGGGGTGGGGGCTGAGGATCATGAGCAGGGATAATGGACTTTGATGGCTTTCTCTGGTCCTGTGTTTGTGGTCTTTGTGGTCCTTAGATGAAAGGAAAAGCTGAAAGCTTTGTTGCTTTACTGAGAGGAAGTTTTTCTTGGCAGCTATTTTCCCTTGGGGGATAAATCCTTTTATCTTTTGTTTTGAGACAATTTGTGTGTGTGTGTGTGTGTGTGTGTGTGTGTGTGTGTGTGTGTGTATGTGTATGTGTGTGTGTGTGTAGCTAGTTGTTTTTTATTTAACATTTTTTAAAATAGACATGAGCAGACTCCTAATGAGTTCTGCTTGGAGGAGAAAGGACAGTTGAGAGAAGCAGACTGAGCTTTCTAGTAATACAAAGGATGCCATCCCCTTGCGTGAACCGTCCAGGGACAGGAGCTCCTCACATTCCCACATGCTCTTCCCCATTAGTGAGCTACTTGGGGTCTTGTTTATGGTTTGTGAGAAGGGCAGGGACGGAAGCAGAAATAGCAGGTAGCTTTTCTTGTTGATGTTGAGACGCCCCAGTACACACTTTGGTTATGAGTGGGGGCTTCAGTGTGTCTTTCATACAAAAGTCCCCATCCACTGCCTTGTCCACTTCCTCCCTCCCTTACAAACCTGGGACCCTCTGTGAGATGAAAGGAACATTTGGATGAGGAAATCCATAGTCTTGTAGGTGACCTTGTTCGTGTACTGAAATTCTTGGTCCTTTTTGATCCTATCTATTGTTTGGTTGATTGATAACAGAATCTCCTTAGCCCAGAGTAGTTCCAAATTTACTATGTAGCTGAGGATGCCCTTGAACTTGTGATCTCCACTCCTCTACCTCTCAAGTTCTGGGGTCACAGGTGTTCACCCCTCTTCTAGTATAAGGAGTTGGCTCTAATGACTTTTAAGGCTCTTTTGTGTCTCATATTAAAAATTCTCAGTGCTTTAGCTGTGTTAAAGCTTAGACATAGATGGGCGTTAACTTAAGAAAACACGGTCTTGCTGACACAGACATAAATAACCCCCTATCCCTGTTATGGAGAACAGAGTTCCACACCAAATGCCTGGAATGATTAAAAAAGAATACACGAATGATAATTGGGGTGGGGAAGGGAACCCTGTTGGCATCTTCTGCTTCCTCTCTTCCTCCCCCTCCTCCTCCTTTAAGAAACCCACCCTTGGCCATTTGATACATTGTTAGCACTTTAATCTGACAATGGTTTGTTACAAGGCAAAAGGACATTTTTCTCAAAATGGCACCAATGGCAATAATAACTGATAACTGAAATATTGGAAAATGCAGAAAGTCACACAAACACTAAAGTCTTATAATCTTACCATTTGCATAGAACCACCCTTGTAGTGTACACTTATGCCCTGTTGCTACACTTCCGGTGTTTATGTAAAAAGGAACTGTATGTGTAAGTGAATTCCTGTTGTAGTGATATCTGACTCCATTTCAGACCAGTTATATCGTAGACAGGACTGCTAGGAATACGTCCAACCACAGGATGCTTCTGCATATCCACGTGCTTGTTCAAGGTGAGAAAGGAGTGAGTAGGCTGACCATCAAAGCCAGGATGATTGCCACAAGATGAGTTCACTTATGTCTCCACCAAACAGCCTTAATTTCCAGAAATAAGCATGCGAACCTTCAACTCCCATAAGGAACATGTTTTATGAGCTTAGGTATCACTATTAGAAGTATTTCCAGGAGAAAGAACATGTTGTCCCGGACGTTTGAGTGTTTTAGGAGCCCTGTCAGCTTAACGTGGGAGTCGGGAGCAAAGGAGACAGAAGAAGCATGTGTGAGCTGAAACCCAGATGCGGACTCTGGGCAGCTGGTTAAGGGCTGTGGTCAAGGCCACTCGGAAACCCGGAAGCTTACTTCTCATCTCGGTGACGCAATGGCTCCTCTTGCCAACAAAGTTGCCTCTTTTCAAGATGCACATTAAATATTATGTACACACTATGTGCAATAACATACAAAGACCCCTTTGATTTCCTCTCTGTATTTTTTCTTCTGTGCGGGACTATTTGAAGAATTAAGTATGTGTGTATTTAAAAAATATGCTGGACACACATTGCTGTGTGATTTGTCCCACTTAATTTTGTAGTAGCCTGTTTTATAATACATTCTGGATGACATTTAGTTTTAAAGATTTATTTTTTAATTCATGAGGGGGTGCGGAGAGAGAGAGGAGAGAGAGAGTGGAGAGAGTTTTCATCACATGTGTGTGGGTACTGTAGAGGCCAGAAGAGGGTGTTGGGTCCCCTAGAACTGGAGTTATAGACTTTATGAATACCCTGATATGGGTGTCAGGTCCTCTGCAAGACCAGTGCATGCGTTTAACCAGTGAGCTATCTCTTCAGCCTCTAGGATGGAATTTATTTCTTTATTTTGGTTTTTTTGAGACAGGGTTTCTCTGTGTAGTCCTGGCTGTTCTAGACTCACTCTTTGGCCAGGCTGACCTCAAAGTTTTTGAGATCCACCCGCCTCTGCCTCCCAAGTGCTGGGATTGAAGACATGCACTACCTCCACCCAGCTCAGAATAAAATTATTGATGGGAACAGTGGCTTTATGGTTTCACTTAGTTGGGAATAGAAAGTAAATATTAAAGACAGTTTTTGTGTAGAATCAGATGTTTATAATCATGTCTGTGTTGCAGACCCCCATTTCTCTGAGTGCTTTGCTTTCTGTCCAAAAGCAAGGAGAATCCAATAATACAGAGTTGTGACCAAGTACCCAGTTGGCATTAGCAAAGGAAATTCCAAGGTCCTTTCACATGGGTGGGGTCTGGAGGAGAAAAGCCGAGGGGTGGAAACAGGAGAAGCTTAATGTCGGAGGCTTCTTAGATTATGCCTTGAAGTTATCCCTGATGAAAGAGAATAATAGTTTTGGTCACACTCAGCCTATTGAACAAACCCCAACCCACATAAAGAACCCCCATTGGAAAGGGTCTAGGACATGAGTCCCAGGCCATGAGCTCTGAAAGGAAGGGCGCCTTGGCATTGTAGAGACCCATATGCTAATTTTTTCTCTGCTTCTTTCTTTGATGAATTTTGAAGGAAGGGAATGAAGTGATCTGTGCCCCAGGGTTACGGGTATTAAGGATTAAAGGAGAGATTGCACATGTAGCTTTGTTTACATTCTAGCTTGCAGCAGGTGCTTAGCTTACTGAGACTGGTGGTCCTCTGGTGATTGAGTCTTCCCTCTCTTTGGTCTCCTTCCAGCTCCACAAGACTGACCTACGGTGTGTTCTTTCCATATCCCTCAGATCACTAATAGTTCTGTTTTTTCCTCTCCATTTAATTCCACCCGTATCTTAGAGCCTCGTTCTCCACTCCCAACTTTCCATGCATTTTTCTCTTTTTGAACATGAATCTCCACATTTAGGAAATGTTCAGTTGAGCTAGCCTCCTGGCCGACCTCAAGAGTTCTTTGGTTTATCATTGTAAATAGTACAGAAGTTGTGAATCCCACTGGTCCAGAATGAGACCGCTACCACGGTTTAAAGCCAAATTTTAAGCAAGATTTAATGAAATACTGGCCAGGTTGATGGACTCTTTGGCCAGGTCCATCTTTGGGTTTCCAGAAAATGGCTCTCAAGTCATGTTTTACAGAGGCTTAAAAAGGCAAACCCACAATTCCCTGCATTTCCCATCCGGTCCAATCAGGGACAAGCATACTTCCTGTCCATGTACCTCCTGCCTACATCCACTCAGGGGCGGGGTACATCCTAACATGTTTTCTGCTCATGTATCTCCCACCCACATGTGATCAAGCACATCCTGTGCAGATAGGTCAAACAAAGTTGTGAGTGAGTTCACAGGGAGTGAAAACCTGTGGCTTGTTGTCTCCCATAAACAATTGCCATGAGCATTTGTCCTTAAGGGGCTTACAGGGTTAGAGGCATTTTTTTGTTTCATGAGTCTCTTGGGCACAATAGTTAAAATGTAAAACTTTGGCTCTCAGACACTTACTTTAATTCTTGGGAGTGAGTAGTTCTCCTTGTACTAATGAGATACTCACTGTTTCCTAGATAGGCAAGACCTTGGAAGTCTAGATTGCCCTTCATGGTCCCATGACTCTCTTAGCCAGCTAATATTATGATAAGGCTCTGGGTTGGGGGCATCTTCCAGGCTTCTGCCTCCATATCTTGCAGAACCCAGATCATGGCTCCACTTTTCTGCACATGCTTAAGCTAGACTTTAACTTTTCCTCGGGTGAATAAAAGAATTATGACTACATTCAACCTGTTGAATTTCTTGATTGGCTAGTTGAGGCTCCATTGATTTGGATTCTTCTTTGCTCAACTTGAATATGAGATTGTAATAGTTTCAAAGAGATTTATGTAGAGTGTACATGGCAAAAGTAGTCCTTGGTGGCCGTAAGTGGCAGTTGGAGAAGTCAATGTCAAGGAATGTGGTCCTTTAATATGTAGTTTCTGCCCATCTTGCCGATCTTGTTCGTGTGTAGTCAAGATCCTGAGGCTGTCACCTCCAAGTGGTTGTTCCTCGATAATGTTAACATCTGTAAGAGGAAGATGGGTTAATGTTCTCTGACACCAATAAGGACAGGTGCTCTGTGCTTGCTAGTTTTAACGGGCAGGTTGACAAAACCTAGAATCACCTGCAGAGAGAGCTTCCCTAGTTAGGGTGGCACACAGCATGTTAATGGGGGATTGTCTAACTTGTCGTCACTGGCAGGAGACTCACCCTGGACATGAATGGGCCCATTCGATGGGCTGGGCACTGAACTGTGCAAACATACAGAAAGCTAGCTGAGCATAGCAGGCAGGCAGCGTGGGTGCAATAGGAGTTGGAAGCCTAATAAACTCTCTTTTCTCCCACAGGGTCCTTTTGGGGCAGAGCACTTTTATAATAACAATAGAAATAAGTCTAGAAACAGGATCTGGTGGTTGATTGTTAGGCTTGCTTCTTAAATTAAACTAGAGACTAACAGTCCCTAGTTAGAAAGGCTAGAAAGGGACAGGGCTTGGTGCGTGGAGTTCTGGAATCTCAGTGAGAGAAACTCACTTCCTTAGGTGTGGAGATCAGTGCTAAGGGCTTTTCATTGGTTCCCATATTGGCTCCTTTTTCTATTGCTTTGAAGAGATATCATGATCAAGCAACTTATAGAAGGCAAAGTTTATTTATGGGCCTATAGTTTCAGAGGGTTAGGGTCCATGATGGTAGATGCTGGTCCTCAATAACACATACTCCCACTAAGTAAGGACTCAGGCCCCACTTATACCTTAGTACTTTTATGGAGATTAGAGCCATCCATCAGAGATAGACATGACTAGTCCAGACCTTTTAAATCAAAGCGTCCAGAGTTATAGAGTGGTAGCCAAATACTTCAGGGGATTCCTAATTGGAAAGTGTTATCCTAAAAGTCCAAGGGCAATAGCTTGGGTCTAGCCATGGCATCTCAAAAGGAATTTGTTGACCTGGGCACGGGGATGTATGAGTTGTCAGTCGGTTGGCGAACATCTCTTGACTTTTAATTTTTCAATGAGTGAGTGTCAGTCTAAGATAATTCAAACTCCGTGCCTTTAAAGCTGAAGCCTGTGCTGTTTGAGCTTTATTATTTGGCTCAGAAGTTTAAAAAGGACCAATAAGAGGACTTGGGGAAATGGCCCAGAAGTTAAGAGTGCATGCTACCCTTGCAGAGGACCCAAGTTCACATTCTAGTTCCCATGTTAGGTGGACTTGATACCCTCTCCTGGCCTCTGTGGGCCCCTGCATTCATGTGCATGCTCCCCAAACAGAATACATATAATTAAAAACAGATATCTTTAAAAACAGTGAACCCATAAGCAAATGTCTTCAGTGTGTACTAGACACCATAGAGAAAGGCCCTTCATAATGCTGGTGCCAAGGGTGGCGGTTGTTGCAAATACAATAGTGCTGGAGTTTCCTGGCATCTTGTCTGTGTCTGCACATAGAGCTATTGTGGGATGTGAAGAATGCTTTGCTTAGGGTTGCCCTCTTGAGATATACCTTTTGTTTTCACAAAGAGTTTCAGGAAATGACAGTCATACCTCCAGCCAGTAGCCATCCGGGTATACATTCCTGCATCCCAAGCCCTGCTTCCTAATGCAGGGGCTTACTGTAAATCTTGAGGTGAGAGCTGAGGTTGGCCCTGTTCAGCCCTAAGGCCTGATTTGCCATGAAGCGTCCTGGACACAGTTAGGTCCCCATCTTCGGCTCTCCCTGTCCTGTTTCTTTGAATTATGGATTAGAAAGGTAGTGTCTAGTTCTTAGTCTTCTCAAGGAAGAAACGTACTTATTGGAAGTGATAGTTGTTGGAGCCTGCAGGCTTTGTTGGTATGCCTCAGGGAGAGGAAGGGGCATGGGTTATGCACATTTGATAATTTATAACAACTGGCAGCAGTTCAGGACTCTGAGATGAGTACTTCGTTATCAAATAAATACATACCTATTCTACATCCTGTGCTGGGATTGGCTGCAGAGATAAATGCAGCATTCATGAGTCCTGCCCCACAGAGCTTACTATCAAAAGGAAGTGACTATTAAATAATGACAGAGATACAGAATTATGAATTGAGTAGTTTTCTATGTTTATGCAACAGGTCCCATTAAAATAGAAAACACAATTGGGAGGCACTTAGTCTCCAAAGAGTAAACAAGTTAACTCAGAGACAATGTGGATGGGGAGGAAAAGCACGGTGGGCACAAGGACATCCTGCCTGAAGGCACAAGCTTGTAAAGAGTGTGAGGAACCACAGCACAGATGGGGCATGGCCTGAGTGGAGGGTGGAGAGGTGGGCGGGGCTAAATCCTTCCGCCATCATAGGATCCCTTCATCATCGAGTAGCGCTTCCCTGGGAAGCCCTCTCAACACTGTCACAAGTTCATCCTTCATTCCTCCTGCCCAGGTCATCTAACCCATTCGAGAGCCACTGGCGAATCCCTAGTAGACTCTCGAGTTGTATTGAATTGTATTGTTTGAGGGCAGTGGACAGAGGGTAGCGAGTGGCCACATCCGGCTGGAGAGAGCTCTGGAGAGGAGGGAGGAGGGAGGCCAGAAGGAACCTTTGTTATTCTGGCTGAGAGATTGATACTGGTTTTGCTTAAGATGGTAGTGGTGGTGAGTGGTGTGGAGAGGAGGGGACAGATAAACAAGTTTATTTGGGGTAGGAAACTGAAATACTGGTATCATACTGGCTGATGGGCTAGAGAGAGATAAACAGTTTAGGGGACCCTGGGATAGCTTCTACCAGCCGCCGGCTAGATGGAAGTTTTTCACTGAAGCAGGACTATTCCATTAACTAATTACATTAGAGTTAAAAATGTTGGTATAAAAAATAAAACCCTGAGCGAAAATACAGTGATGTTTCTTTCACAAATTATCACATCCTGTGGTTTGAAATTTTCCCAGCGCCAAGAAAAATATTTCAACGCTTAGCTGTTTTGGCTGTTTTGAATTCCTGTACACCTCCCCAGAGAGGCTTCCCTGCAGGAATGGTCCTGCACCTGACTCTGCACACACCTCAGGGAGCCAGCAAAGTGGGGATGCTGATTTTTAAAGCTACTCTTCAGCAGGCTGTCCACAAGCTCACAAGCATTGAATCTGGGGGAGAAGCCGTTTTAATATCAGTATACAACTGCCTCTCGTATTTCTCTATTGGAGTGTTTATTTTGAGTATCAGTATTTTTTATTTACTATATTGTGGTCATAGAGGTATTTTTGGTTCTGATGGTAGAGACAGGGCAATTAGTGATACTTTGCTAGTTTAACAGTGGTGGTGTTGTCATGGTGATGGTGGATGCTTTTTGTGCTATTAGAGGTATTGCTCACAGTGATGTCTCAGGTGTTGCTTGCAGTGATTTTTGGAGGTGTGCTCGTGGTAATGGTGCTGCTGCTGCTGCTGGTGTTAGTAGAGGAGGATGTATTCTTCTGATGCTCTTAGTGATAATGATAATGCTGCTGCTGGGGGTGAAGATGTCAATGGTGGTGATGGTGGTAGTGATGTTGGCAGTTACAGTGATGATTGTGGCAGCCATCGCTGCAACCAGAGTGATGGTATCTGTGATAAATGAAGAATCAGTATTGAGGCCCACTGTGGAGCTCTGATGAGTACACACTGCATGCCCCATCACCTTTTTAGGCCTTGGCTAGGAAGCAACATCGGGATAGATATCAGAGTGCTCTGAATAGCTCATTCTTGCATGGGTTTGATGGAGACATGCAGCCATTTGCCTGTCGTGGGTGGCAAGAGGCAGAACTGAGAGGGAGTGTCAGTGTGGTGCAGATGTCATCTCTAAGGGAACCTCTTGTCAGGATTGAGCCTTCTTGGAGCCGTGTCTTAAGGGTACAGGGGAGAAGAAGTTGGACTCAGCGGCATCCTTGCTTCTTTAGTCACTACTGAGCGTTTCCAGGAAAAAAAAATCCTGCTTCTTTTTTCCTCCTTACTATGACCTTTAATGTTCTTAAGTCAAGCTCTCATTCTCTTTGTCTCTGGGTGATTGGCACTTTCTAGCTGTGAGGGCTTGACCAGTTCTGCTGCAAGGTCCTGATCTCTGTGTCTTGTTTTTCTTTTCGCCTTGATCCTGGGATCTGGTGAGTCATAGGTCATTGTTGGTGTGTGTATGTATGTATGTATGTATGTATGTATGTATGTATGTATGTGCCATTGTTGACTTGTTTATTTGTTTGTTATGTCTTCTCTCCTTTCATGAAAATAGAGATCCTAGGACTGAAGTGATGGCTTGGCAGTTGACAGCACTGGCTGCTCTTCCAGAGGACCCACTTTGATTCCTAGTACCCACATGATAGCTAACGACCCTCTGTAAACTCCAATCCCAGGGGATCTGATGTCCTCTTCTGATGTCTGTGGGCACCAGGCACACATGTGGTATACAGATACACATCCAGTAAAACATCCATACACATAAAAATAGAAATAAGTTAAAAGAAAAGGAAATACAGATTCTATGAAAGTGGACCTTTTATGCACTGCCTTATCCAGGCCCCTGATCTAGATAATGGCACATAATTGATGTGTAATAAATGTTGAATGAATAATGAAATTATTTATTTACCTGCCTTTCCTCCTATTGGGTCACTGGGTGTAATAATGCTAATGTCATGTGGTGCCCTTGAGGATTAAATGAAGTAATTTGATTAACCACCTGGTATGTCCAGCTGGACACATGAGGGCTGGCGAAGGCTAGGATTCCTGTCGACATGTTTCTTTCTTAACACTGCTGTGTCTCTGGTAGCTAGGGAACAAGTTCTGATTAGCCTCTTCTCCCTTATGCTGTTTTTCCAGTTCTCTCCATGATCTTCTCTGTCTCTGTCTCTGTCTCTGTCTCTCTCTCTCTCTCTCTCTCATCCAGGATTCAGAACCCAAACCCAGGGCCTTTCACTTGCCATGAATGACCTAAAGCCCAACCCCTAAGGCTTGTCTGTCTTTTGTCTCCTATTTGGCTAGTTCTAAAGAAGATAGTAATAGCTACCTCATGGGATATGAAGGGCTGTTCATAAATGACACTTACTGTTACTGACAGCTATATAAAAACAACACAGGGAGTGTAGAATCACATAAAACACCACACTGGAATCGTTACGTAATTATGATGACTAATAGCATATTTTAATAATAATCGAAGTTTTGTTAGGCTGAAAGATAAGCCAACACCCCTGTCAGATGGCTCACAGCTGCCTATAGCTCCAGCTCCAGAGATTGCAACATTGTCTTCTGGCCTCTGTGCACCCTCTACTCACATGCACAGTGCCACGTGCAGACACGTGTATCCATGATTTAAAATACATCTTAAAACACCACACCTCTGCTTTCCTTGGTTGGCAACAACAATGGAAGTGTAGTTTGAGGACCATCCTAGATGACAGAGAACTTAGGACCCTTTCAAAGACTGGAAAAGATGGGATGGCTTGGTCCCTACCCTGTCGAGTCTTTTTGCTCCCTTGCCATGTTGGTAGCTCAGGGGACTGAGGGATGTGGCACAGATGGACCTGAAAGTCTTCCTCACTCTGTTCACCATGGCCACCCATGCTTGACCTGGTGGCTGGGACCCTGAGTCTTCTCCTAATGACTACAGCAGGAAAATGCTGATCCTGTGCATGCGTGGCAGGCATCCTCAACATGCCCTCCACAGTCTTTGTGTTCAGCCACTGCTTTATATGGCATCAGAAGCCAACTGTTTGGCACAGTTAGCCCAACTTGCGGCTAGAAAGAAAATCTCACTTATTGTTTTGAAGAAATTAGGCCTATATACTATTGCTCAATGTACCCCTCTGAGTGGGTTATAACATGCCAAACTCGTTAACCTTGGCAGCCGTTCAGAGAATGTTTTGTCTTCAATCTTCAAGTTGACTTAGGGTACTAGCTATAAATGACCATATCCACAAATAAATCTTTATGTATTCAGGCCATTTTTCTTCTATTGAGAAATGTATTTAGTGGCAAAACCCATCTTCCCTATCGAACCCAGCAATGACTATAGCATTTGTTGTGTAAACTAAGTGGTACGACAAAACTTTTGTGAGGTGTGTGTGTGTGTGTGTGTGTATGTGTGTGTGTGTGTGTGTGTGTGTATACAGGCACCAGGGTGCACATGTGGAGGTCACAGGTCAACCGTGGGTGTGGGTCCATTCCTTCCACTTGTTAAAGTGGTCTCTGTGTTCTCTCTATTGTTAGCCACTGCATATACCAGGAAAGGGAGGGTTACGTGTGCCAAGCTAATGATTGTATGACAAGGGCGAGCTGTGTGTAGGTCTAGGCAATGCATTCCAGATCCAGGATGGCTGGAGCAGCAGGGTTTGAAATAGAATAAAAACTGTGGTCTCAGGAAATGGAGTTGGCCAGGGTGACTGGGAAGTAGGACCAGAGACACAGAAGAGAGTGCTAGGGCCAGGGAGGATAACAGGGCTCACATAGTCTGTATCCCAGACCACTGAAGGAGGCTGAATGGTGCTCTTTAATGGGCAGGGTACCACTTGGGATTTCCAACAGGAACCTGGCTAGATCTGTAGCCACCAGCTTTCTAATGTGTGTTGTTGGAATGGTTCTTTCAAATAGACATAATTTTCCTTTATATTTTGTAGAATAGACCAGAGGGCTGCCATTTGGCCAAAGGATGCCTTTGGAACTCAGCAGGACTTAAATGAGGTAGGTGGAATCACCACGGGTTATGCAAACATGAGATAGCCAGTCTCAGAATTGCCTATTCTTTTCACAGCACCGAAAATTTTTTTTCCAATTAAAACTTTAAATCTGTTCACTTTTAAGTGAACTTTTAAAAAAATTCTGGCAATAAAATGTTATTTCTCTAATGTTCTTCCTTGTGTAGGGGCAAAAGACTTAAAATAGAATTTTCAAGAATGCTTGCCACACCTTGGACCTTACCCAAGTCCAGCTGTCATTTCTTTGTACCCTTTCCAACTTTGCTTTGGGATTATATAACCAGGGCTGTGATAATTAACATTTGTAGAATGTTTTTTAAATTGAATTTTATCTACAATTTTCCCTTTCCCATTTCCCACTGACTGATGTTTGCAGCCTCAAATGTAAACTGGGCTTAGTCTTTATTCACTGAGCATAACACAACTTGATGCCCACACCCTAGTTTTCCTCATATGCTTTGGGAGATGGGAGCCATAGTTTCCAATCCAAATAGCATCCATTACACTGGACAGCACATTAGTTAGCTTGTTCTAGACTTTCTGTGAAACATGTAATTGGATTGTAATGTAGGAATTCAGTATAATGTAATTAGATCACCTGCTGTTATGAATGCCTTGGCTTCAGACACTGGCTTGGAATACTCATCTGGTTTCTTTTGCCCTCATTAAGTTGGAGCAGTAGGTGGTATGTGGTGTCTCTGATTAGGATCATGGCAAAGAAAATAAATAGACTTGATACTCAGATGCCCATGAGAGAAAGGAATAGCTTCAGGCAGTTTATTAATTCAGCATTTTGAAGATGTTTTTCTTCTGCCCCTCAGTTCCTATAAAAGGCATTTAAATATTTAGGTGATTTAGCCTTCTTTCCTTCCTTCCTTCCTTCCTTCCTTCCTTCCCTCCCTCCCTCCCTCCTTCCTTCCTTCCTTCCTTCCTTCCTTCCTTCCTTCCTTCCTTCCTTCCTTTTTCTTCTTCTTATTTGTGATGATGATGATGACAATAATGCTGCTGCTGCTGGTGGTGGTAGAATTTGGTTGAAGTTAACAGCTAAAGGTAAACCAGGTGTCTGGTTAAGCCAAGTTAAATGGCTAAATTTACGGGAAATGTTGTATATACAACACAAATGAAAATGCAGAAGGCTGCTAAATCTGTGTGTGCTCAGACACAGCCTTCAAATTGCATGTGTCTCCCAGAAGAAAGAGTTGAGAGTTTTGAGGAAAGCAGTGCGACCCTGAGTAGCACCGATGTCTCCCCTTCTGTGAGGCAGCCGAGTGCTATGTGGGGAGCTGCAGTGCGTTATGTGGATGCGCATGTCTGGGCAGGCGATGTGGAGGGAAGAGCCACTCTATAGCTTTCTAAGCTTTGGGAGAAGCTCCGGTTTTTGAGATTGGAAATGATGAGAATACTGAGATGGCTTGAGTAGTTGTTAAAAAAAAAACAAAACAAAAAAACTCTCTTTGAAAACCTGCCTTTCTGCTCTCCTTCACTGTGCTGCATTGTGCCTACAGATGGCATGAACTGTATGTGCCTGAGCCTTGCACTTCTGAATGGCTGGTGGGCCACC
The DNA here is from genome assembly GCA_907169655.1 of Acomys percivali. Lineage (NCBI taxonomy): Eukaryota > Metazoa > Chordata > Mammalia > Rodentia > Muridae > Acomys > Acomys percivali. The sequence continues at coordinate 13,011,227 of OU015751.1, read as the reverse complement.
TCCAGGCTAAGGTGGCTCCATTGGACCGAGTGTGGAAACATAGAAAACATGTGCTCAGAGTTCCAGGCTATGGGGCAGGCTGCATGTACAGCCCCACATTCTTCCAGGAAAGCTCAGCTGGGATGAAAATTCAGGACATGGAAGGAGAACGCAGAAAGCAAGACGGGGATCAGCAGAAGCGAGACCAGCACCTGGGTGACAGACACGGTGTGGTCACACTCATTGCTGGAAACACCCCCAGAGAATGCAAATCTAAAATGTGCATCACACATAGCAACACTGCATTTATGAAAGAGCCCTCTAATATTCCTCTAAGTTATGGTCCTGTGTGATGCATATATGAAATACTGTCTTAATGAATGTAGAATGCACAGACAGAAACATTTTCCTAGGAAGTAAGTGTGTGACCAAGATTACCTTTCTCCATCAGTCTGGAGTGTCTAGCTTTTGACTTGTGGTCTCTTGAGAAGATTCTGGTCTTCATTCTGCCCTCTTGACAGGTGCCTGTGGGGCTGTGAATCAGCCATCAACCACCTGACTGTGTGTTTTCCATTCACCTGAGCCATCTGGCGCCACCCCCGTAAGACCACCCAGAGTACAAATCAATGTGTTTCACATACATTTTCATCTTTGGTCTGGACTATTGCACCACGTCCATATCATTAATAGATGTCTAGGTCCAAAAAGCACCTTTAAGCTAGAATGAGGGAAAACAGTGGTATTCACCCTCTGAACCTCATTAAGTTTATTTCTGATGGACCCCCTCTCCACCAAGCAATCACGCCATGTTGGGCTTCGAGAGACTGTTAGGTGGTTCTCGCACTACCATTGCCAGAAGAATGGTGGTTGGTTCACCATAGGAGGAGGTTATCTCCCTTGACTGAGCATATAGTTTCAGGAGAGGTACACACAGTGGTGAGGAAGAGAAGGGAGCAACTAGCTAGCTACCCAGATCAGCCACCCTGCTGATCAGTCGGGTGGCAGATGTCACAGCTCTTATTCAAACCCCAGGCTACAGTATCACAGACTATCAAGCAGTCTCAGTTTTGAACCTGTCAGCTGGAGAGAGGGATTTGAATTAAGTTAGCTATAAAAGGCTTTTCAGTCTTAACAGAGTGATTTTACACTGTGTGACTCTCTCAATAAACACAGAATTTAGTGAAGGGTCCTGTCAGGAAGGTGGTGAAGTAAGCTGTCCCAGAGTTATGCAGGAGGGCTGAGACTTCCTCATGACCAACCCTCTAAGCCTAAATAGGGAAAGAGAAGACATGATGAACAAATGACATAGATGCTTATCACTTTTACTAATTGATCCCATGGGTGGGCACCAAGTTATACGAGAGGGGTTATGAGTAATAATAATTGAAGTTTTGAAATGTCCTTTTGCTGACAATCTTCATTTTATTTGTTAACTATATGGTCATTTATGTAATCATCTTCTATAGCAGTGGTTCTCAACCTGTGAGTCAAGACTCCTTTGGGGGTCAGATGACCTTTTCCCAGAGGTCACCTAAGACCATCAGAAAAGACAGATATTTACATAACAGTAGCAAAATTACAGTTATGAAGTAGCAATGAAAGTGATTTTATGGTTGCGGCGTCACCACAACGTGAGGAACAGTATTAAAGGGTCAGCAGCTTTAGGAAGGTTGAGAACCGCTGCCCTAGATGAAAATGGTCACTTAAAAATTATTCACGACATCTGTTCTCACATTTCTCTGCTCATTTTCTCGCTTATAGATGCCATGAGGATGATCTGTGTTTAACAGTGAGGTGTCAGGAAGGCTTGCTTCTGAGTCTTCCTTTATCTAGTATGTCAAGATACCAGGAAGGAGGTTAGCCACAAGATGAACAGCTCTTAAAGAGAACTCCATTTTAGATCCTCTTTAAGTGTATAGCCATGAATCTACACAGTTTGGGTCTTACTTGACTTCACCTGGCACCCTAGAGATGTATTATGCTTCTATGGCTGCCTTGAAGTTAGGTTTGACTTCATAGAAGTACCCAGAAGATGTCCACATTTGTGGGTCATGTTGTCACTTCCACATTCCATAGAGTACCATAGAGAAGATGCTTGAAGTAGTGCTGGGTTTAGTCTGTGTTGTGTGTGGTACGTTGACTGTGGTTCTACCATAAGAGAATACAACTGTCAGGAACATTCTCTTCATTACTTTTCTATTGCTGTTAATGACACTCTGACAAAAGCAACTTAAGGGAGAAAGGGCCTACTTTGGACCACTGTACCAGAAGTGTATCAGTCCACAGAGGGGAAGGCTTCATAGCAGGAGCAGAAGCCAACTGGTCACATGTACACCACAAAGGAGAGAATGAACAGGAAGTGAAGCCAGGCTGTAAAGATTCAAGGCTCATAGGCAGTGATCCACCTCCTCAAGAGTCTACAACTTGCTCCAACAGTGCCACCACCCAGCAATCAAATGCTTAAACACCTGAGCCCATGGGTGGGGTTGGGGTTGGGGGTGGAGATAAGATACAGGTAACACATTATCAGCATGAAATAAATATTTAATGATCTCCTGATATCAATAAAAGTTTAATGTTGAGTCTTGGTAATTATTGTACAAAGGTAATATGTTCTTATGTATTCACAAACCAACAACACGAAATGTTACCCCCTTTTCCACAGAGTGTTGTTGCAGAGAACCTGTTGAGTTATGTTTGTCCTAGCAATTCAATATCAGCCTCAGCATTATATACCTTGTTTCTCCAGTGTAAAGATACCTAGTACTTGTATTTTGTTATAAGCAGAACAGTGCTGACCTTGGTCTCTGCTTGTGTCTATGTGTGTGTCGCTGTGAGGAGGACATGTGTCCTTATTTGCATCTAGAATGTATGATAGAGATAGCTTGGCATCAGGCCATAGAGACCTCAAGAAGATAGAGTTACTTCTCCATATCCTTTGGGCATTGGCTCCAGGACCCACTTCTCACCTCCCGTACTCACAGTTATAAAACCAATGGATTCCTAACCCCTTATGTAAAATGGTGTGGTGTTCATGAGCAACCTGCACACATCTTCCTGTGCACTTTATATCATCTCTAGATTGTTTATTATGTGATATAAGACATATTCTAAGTAACTATCTTACTGCATCACCAAAGAACACAAATACTGTGTGTATCAAATACCAACAACATAAACATAATTGTTGGCCTGTGGTGGGTTGAATTCATGGATGCAGAAACTCACAGATTTGGAGGGCTGTCTTTACTGTTTGATTGAGATGACTCTCTTCTTCAAGACGGCTTTAATCCTGAGACAAGAGCCTATAAATGCATTCTTTGACACTCCTGTGCTGGCTGAGAAGTAGTGCCTTCTGTTGGAAAGGACAGCTGCGTTTTCCATTTAGGTGAAAACCCAGGCTATCAAGTCAGGACTTAGCTCAGGTTCTATGGAAGCCTATTTTGAAGTGTCTGAGATTCTTTTCATGCGATAAAAGGTCAATTATTTCAGGCTTTAGTAGCAACAGTGTTTTACTGATAACCCATCTGAGCACTGGGGACTGTGACAGGCTCCACGCTTGGCTAGATCCTGGGATTAGAACCTCATTTGTAGAGATCCATCTTTGGGCCCCTTTTCCTAGCCTGGCTTTATTTATTTATTTATTTTGTCCAGCCCCTCCCTAGTAATGTATTATTCTTTTGTCCAGTAATCTTAGTACATATGAGTTCTGTATTGCTTGTGTGTGTGTGTGTGTGTGTGTGTGTGTGTGTGTGTGTGTGTGTTTCCTTGTGCAGCTCTGGCTGCTCTGGAATTTACTCACTCTGTAGACCAGCCTGGCCTTGAACTTAGAGATGTGCTTGCCTCTGCCTCCTGAGTGCTAGGATTAAAGGCATGCACTACCCTCCAGTCACTATCCCCGGTTGAGTTTTCTATTACTATTTTAATGTAATGCATTACCAAGAGCTTACTGGCTTCAAACACCCATTTATTAGCCCATGGTTGTATAAAATAGTTGAAGTCTCTCTGCTCAGGGTCTCGCGAAAGAAATTAAGGCATCAGCCTGCCTGAGTTCTCCTCTGGAGCAGGGCCCATACACAAGCTCCTTCAGGTTGCTGCTTTAACTCAGTTTCTGGTCATAAGACTGTCACATCTGTCGCTGTTATTGGTTGGCAGCTGGGCACAGCGTTCAGCTTCCAAAGTCTGCCACGCTCTGCTCATGTGACTGCCTTCATCCTCTAGCCAGCTATAGCACTTGAAATCTGCCTATGCTTCTAATTTCTCTGATGATGCCTTCTGCCATCAGCTGGAAGAGACTCTGCTTTTAAAGATCTTAGTTGGATTTGGCCAGCACACACTAAATAGTGGCTATATCTTTCGCCAGTTGAGTTAGAGCTCAATTACCTCGGGGGTGGGCATCCCTTCATAGCAGTGCATAGATTAGTATTTGAATAACCAAGGTACAGAGACCCTACAGGGCATCCTTAGGGTCCTGCCTGCCACATAGTGGAATTACAGTCCTCTAAATCTAGAAAGTTCTACAAAGCTTTATCCTTGAGTCTGAATCCATAACGGGGGCATTTGTCCTTCCCTGAACTATTCGCTGTGACCTTGGAGCTTGAAAGGAACTGGTTGGCTAGATGAGGCCCAAATTCCCCCCCTCTGACACTGAGAATGCTGTTTGTAGACGGTAGATAACTGGATTTTTGTCTCTGGAAGCAGGAGCTCCAAGGTAATTTTCCTCTTGACTGGCCCACTGCAGGCTGCCACTGGACGTTTTTCTGGTTTGAATTTGAGTTGAAGTAAATTGACCTTGCTCTCCTACCAAGGGCTCTTCCTCAGCTGGAGCAGTGTCCTGTGATTCATTTAATTTTAGGCCCCTTTTGTTGTCAGTGTCAGCGGGGACCTCTTGTGGCCGGCGCTGTCATGGTGTGAGCACTAGTTCTCAATCCCAGGTGAAGGCAGGAGGCAAGCAGCAAAGAACCAGGGCTAATTTGGAGGCCTGGTAGATTCCATCCTTTCCTTCCGAGGGCACCTCCAGCCTAGCTGCTCAGTTCTAGGGGAACCAGGTCTGGAGTCCTCACCTTCAAAGGGGGGGTCCCAGATACCACTGTAAGTAAAGGAAGAAGCCATGCCAGCTGGTACACACTTTCATTTTTGTTCACTATTAGATTAGAAAAGCAGCAGGCTCGCTTGTGTTTGCTTCTTCCTGCTTATCTGTCTCCCACTAAGCGTGGTGTGGCCTCCTCCACCTCTGTCCTTTGCTGCATCCTTTTCCTTGTTATAATTCCCCTTTGCACTACTAATTTCTTTCCTTTTTTTTTTTTAAATTGAGAGACCAGAAGGGGGTGTTTAGTTCTATAACTGTTAGGGGTCACCCTGTGCTGTTGTTTTTTTGCTGCTTAGTAACAAGAGGGTAAATGTGGAAACAATGTGGGTCAGGGGCTTTCCACAAAGGTAAAGTCTGTGAATAGCTCTTTTATTATATATATATATATGATATATATATATATATCATATATATATGTGTCATATGTCATATGTGTCATATGACTATATATATATGTCTCAAGACCAAACTTTGTCTGGGAGCTTTGGCTATAGGGATTTTCTTTTTCCCTGATGAGTAATTATCTCAGTAAAATTTGTTGAAGCAAATGTATACTCAGCCCCAAGGACTGTTAGAGAGAGTGGAGCAGGGGTGGGGTGGGGAGCTGAATGGACAAGTGAGCACTGTCAGTCCAACATCCAAGAAGTTCACAGGGACATGCATCAGTGACCTAGAGCTTGGCTGTCCTTGCATCAGCACTCTTTGAGTGTGAGGCGATGACTGCCCTTCTTAGGGCCATAAAGCTCAAGCTTCAGGGTAGGAAGATGATACAATTCATTTTCTAACAAAATATTAGTATTGAGGGGAAAATAGCTAGTGCTTTCCAATGTGAATTGTCGTTCTTAATGACGCAAGAGCTCACGGTTTTCATATGACTTCCAGCGGGAGAGTTGCTACTTTCCAGTGTTCAGCAATCTAGAAAGTGGGTTAAGGTGGTGTCTTCAGGGGAAAAAAAAAAGGGCTGGGGACTGCCATAGATAGGTGGCTTGCCTGGTGACACACAATGAACCAAGTAAGTAAGCCATCAGCGGGCTTCTGTGGTGTCCAATTCCTACTGAGTTTAGTTATTTGTAATTATATAGTTTATTTTTAAATATGCAAATGATCTGTGATGTGTCTGTGTTTTCAAACTTATATAAAATGTTACAGAAATGACCACAAAAAGTAGCCATATGAGCAACAACACAGAGTCAGAGAACTGTGCACCTCATCTCATGAGAGACAACTAATTCTGTGGGCAAAAAGGGTGGGTTTATCATAGCATCTCTTCTCAGCGAGTCCCCAGGAAACTGCACTCGGTAGGTTGCACATGTAGTATGTTCTGTCTAGGGAAGAAAAAGCCTTGCCTTGCAAACCTCTGACTCAGCGTATGAGATTATGAAACACTATTATTTTCTTTCATATAGTTTGCTTATTTGTTAGTAAGGTTAGGGTAAGAAGGGTCTCACCATGAGATGCCACGTTCTGGGCTTCCCACTCCCAGGCTGAGGAAGTGCCATGCATTATGTGTGCTCTCTGTGGCCCTGTTGTTGCTATTTTTCAAAAAGCGCTGACAGGATGCAGTCAAGACTTGGATCCTTTGGTCCGCACTCTGGAGCCTCTGTGTAAGCAGCTGATGCTTAGACACTGATGTTCTATTAGCAAGAAAGCAAGGGCTGCGCCTCCTGCACACAGGGAAACTGGACTGGGTGTGAGCTGAAGTGTGGCCTGATGCAAAGCATTCTGGGTTATAAGCATACAGTCCCCAAGAAGACTAGCTACAGCCCAATGTCTCTATGGGGAGAGAGAATTTGGGCTTCTCTTCAGAACAGCAGTGCCCTTTCACAGGGGTTGTGCAAGACCCTCGGAAAACACAGATATTTACATGATGATTCATCATAGCAGCAAAATTATGGTTATGAAGTAGCAATGAAAATAATTTTGTGGTTGGTGGTCACCACAACATGAGGAATTGACCACAACATGAGGAACTATATTAAAGGGTTGCAGCATTAGGAAGGTTGAGAACCATTGCTTTAGAGCCATCAACATTGGAAGAAACCCCATTTTGATTGGTGAGAAGATTGAGAGGCTATCAATAGCCCATTCGGAGGTGACCTCTTGATTCTGTGCACCTCGGGGTTCACACTTCCTAACGTGTAGGGGCCCAGGTCCCAAGGGAAAGCCAAGGCTACAAGACAGTGGGAGTGGCTGAGTGCTGGGGCTCAGGGAGATGTATTTGACTCTGGGCTCAGTGGTATTAAACAGGCAACTGAGATCCATTTAAGATGGGTCATGGTCCCAGAAACAGGGCTCTATTTCTCAAGGCATAGACCCAGGACATTTGTATTGAGGTGATCTTGCTCCAGACCCCCTAAATCAGAATAAAGATGATGTGATATTGGGAATATATATATTTTGTCAACTCCCCGGTGGGTTTGAGTTCATTAACCAGAGACTCAGAAGGTCTTCAAATTAGATCCTCAGAGTCCCATCCCTCCAAGGGTGAAAAATAAAGCTGATGGTAATGAGAGATTCTTTTTACTGATTGACCCTACCATGCGATGTGTGCTCATAGGATGACAAATGGAAGACATGGTTTCCGCCTTCAGGGAGGTGGAAAGTAGATCGCTGTAGTGATGGCCAAGTTGCCAGGCACAGACAACTTGAAAGAGGAAAGGTGCTTTTTGGCTCACGGTTCCAGAAGGTTCCGCTCTTCATGGTGAGGATGCTCTACTCAAGTCATGGCAGGCAGGAAGAAGATGGAAGGGATCGCTTCTGTTCACGTGACTTGCTTCTCCCCCTGGCGCTTTTCATGTGCTCTCATAGAAGGATGCCAGATAGGATCCCGGGGCCTGGGAGTGTCAGAGCAGGGAGCAGATGAAGGAACAGATGCAAAGGCAGCGGTGAGGGGGCGGGGTCTTCTGTGCTTATTGAGTGTGTACGTGGGGCTGGGAGCTTCTATCCAGGATCATATAAACTGAGAGAAGAAGTGCAGTAAGTAGGTGCCTGGGAACGGACCCATATCCCAGGTTTCCAGCAAGGTTCCTGCTCAACGTGTCTCGCATCAGCATGAGAATCTACGCACACGTCTCAGGGACATAAAAGGGACGGGAGGGTGCCATAAAACCCCTACCTAGAAACCAAGTGTGAATGGTTCCTGCTCTGTAATTGCATACTCACAGATGAAGGCACCTTAAAATAGTTCTTCTCCATCCCACCCATGTGGGTGTTCTCCCTCTCAGCCCAACTAAAGTGGGACCTGAGTAATTGCAGAGAGGGGAAAATGAGTGTCTTCTAAAATGAGATGCATGTCCTCTATTGTGTGTGAAAATCTAGAGAAGAGTTAACTTTAGAAAAACCACACCTAGGTTGTGCAGACTTCTCTCTAGCTTGCTTCCCACATGGCACTGTGGAGAGGCAGGTGTAATTGTCATTCCTAAGAGGGTTTGTCATTTGCAGCTCAGTAGATGCCCTACTATGTAGATGCTCTACTATCTAGATGCTCTACTATGGTGACTTTGGAGGTAAACCTGAGAAAGCAGCAGCAGGCTGATCAGAGCCATTGCCCAGAGGCACCATGGTCTTGCAGGACGTCAAAGTCATGTTTGAGAAGGGCTGCATGGAGGTAGCCTGTAGACCATTCCTTTGTTTTCCTGTAGAAGGGAAGGCATGCCTTTGTAAGAAAGGTCACTAAGTCCGGTGTGAAGGACTGATGACATGGTACGGTTGTCACTCTCTCCTCGGGTTTGCCACTGCCTTCTAGGATGGCTTTAGGGAAATTATGCCTGTTGTGATATGTTGTCTTGTTAACTGTTGCCTCGATGGGCTGGAAGCTCCAAGAGGAAGGAGGTGACGTCAGCCTTTTAGCCACCATGCAGGCCTAACTCTTGTCTGAGCATTCAAGCATCTCATGGCCAGCACACCTGCACAGACCATACCAGGGCAGTGAAGCATTCCTAGACCTTCTTTGGGTAGCTCTTCAGTGTTTCATTCTGATTGGGTAGGCTAGATATCTCCCATCATTGCCTGGGCAGATATGTATGTGACGGTGGCATCGGCTTTTCACAGTTAAATCCCTGCACTGTTATCCTGGGGTCCTAGATCAACGGGCAATGAATTCCATACAGACCCACCCCACAGAGGGTGTCCACGTGAGAAGGATTCTACCGAGGAGGGCTGTGGGGCTGAGTGATGGGATAGGATGGTATATGGTGGGGACAGATGGGCCACTGAGATCCTTCCATCCCCATTCCTTTATGCTTGGTTTTTTGCCAGTGTCTCAGAGAGGAACAACCCGGCCAGGGAAGTAGCTCTCCAGTAGATCTCTTGCTCACTCAGTGTCATTCCAGTGAGCACACACGAGGGAGAAGGTGACACAAGGAGACAGATGAGAACAACTTCCTGATACTCCCAGAGGTTTCCAGATTATGGGGTCCACTCTCACTGCTAGGTAGGGTCCAGAAGCTTTTCAGTCTGATGTACCCCTGTATACTGATGTCCCTCGCTGTTCCTGTAACTTGAGTCCTTGGTTCTGCTCTGGACCCAAGTCTAGGTACCACTCATGCCTGGTTCTACACTTCCATCCCCAGTACATGCTGGGTCTCCTCTCCAGTCAAGTTAGAAGGGGACTTTGAAGTCATTTAGAGTGAAGTTGCTGGTAGGCAGGTGCAGAAGTGAGACCCTGGGAGGGAAAGCGATGAGTCATGGATGCTATACTCTGTGGCCTGTCCACATGGCCAGACCTCTTCCCTGCAGCTGGTGTTTGGGGGGCATCCACCCTGACCACAGAGTCCAGTCTTGCTATGATGGCTACCTACTTGTGCTTCCCCAACCAACTCTTCTCAACCTTCCCTCAGGTCACCTAGGTGCAGCCCTCACAGCAGGGGGCTATAACACATTCCTGCTATTTTGGTCTCTTTTTACAGATGAAGAAAACAAAGAAACAAACCCAAGGTTTGGAATAGCCAGGGTACTTGCCCATAATGAGGCAAGATACAGAGCACAGTGAATGTGCCCTGTGGTCCTGTGCGATCCCGAAAGCCATGCTTTGCTTTGCAAATTATACAAGAACACATGAGAGCAGGCTACTGGCATCACATTAAAAAAAAAAAGAAAGAGCCAGGCATGGTGGCACATGCCTTTAATCCCAGCACTCAGGAGGCAGAGGCAGGTGGATCGCTGTGAGTTTGAGGCCAGTCTGGTCTACAAAGCGTGTCTAGGACAGCCAAGGCTACACAGAGAAACTCTGTCTCAGGGGAAAAAGGAAAAAAGAAAAAAAGAAAGAAAAGAAGGAGCTGAGAATGTGTCTTTGTTAGAATGCTTGCCTAGTGTGCAAACAAGGGTTCTGTCCCTTTACCGGTTAAAACTGGGCACAGTGATACACACCCATAACCCACAACTCAGGAAGTAGAGTCCTGAGGACCAGAAAGCCAAGATTATCCAAGCTAAAAGAGAGAGAGTTCTAGGCCAGCCTGGGCTACACGAGACCCTGCCCCTAACAAAAGAGATGGACATATCCATCTTCTTGTACATACAACCCTTTAAAAAGTCATTTATGAGAAAAGTCAATATGAGAACTACGCCATCCTAACCACATGGAAGTATGTACGCAGCTCAGCAACACTAGGCTCATTTGCATTTGCATTGCTGAGTACTGGTCACAACCTGTGTGCCTCTGTATCACACAGAATAGGAATTCTGACCGCATGAGGCAACTCCCTCATTCTGCAACCAGCCCTGGGAACAGTTCTGCTCCCTGTCTTGATGGCGTTTCTACTCTCTTCCATAAGTGGAATTCCACAGGCTCTATCCTTCTGTGACTAGTTACTTTCACTGTGTGGTAGCCTATATGAGTTAGTATCTTTCCCTCTGAATTTTGAGGAATGTTCTTTGCAAGATCATCCATATTTTGAGTCTCCATTCATCTGTCCGTGGGCACTTGGGTTCTAATGCCGTGTGTTAGTTTCTGAGGGGTGCCATTACAAAATACCACAGACTAGGTAGCTTAAATAGCAAAACAACGTATTTTCTCAAAAACCTTGAGGCTGTTAAGTCTAGGGTCAAAGTGCCAGCTGTCTTAGTTTCTCCCAGGGCCTCACTTTTTGCCTTGTATCTGGTTGCATTCAAATGGGGAGGCTCAGGGAGCCTTCCTGTGGCCTCTGGCTGTTTAGACGACATCAGTCTTACTGGGTTGGGTTCTGATCCTTATGGGCTCTTTTAACTTAATTTAAATCTTTAACACCCCCCCCATCTTTAGGTGTAGTCACTTTGAGACCTGGAACTTCAATAGAGGAACTTGGGAGACAAAATTCAGCCAGCAACATCTCTGAGCTCCTGCAATGCCGGGATGTGGGTGTGTAGAGAGCTGTCCAAGCCTTCACGTTCAGTTCTTTTCGGTGCATCTCTGATGCATCCCCGACAAGGAAGTTGTGTTATATGGTTTTTGTATTCTTAGGGACACTCAGGGCTTCCCATGTTCTTTTCTGCAGTGGCTCCACCATGTCCCAGTTCCATGGCATTGTCTGACTCTGTAGTGCAGTTTTGTGTGTTTGAAGTGACCACTCTGATTTCTTAGTGGGAGGTTTCCTTGAAATCATCCTTGGTGCCTGTCAACTGATTGGTGTTGACTGGTTACCAATGACTAGTGATTGGTGTCCACCAACTGACTGGTTACCAATGACCAGATAGATTCTTGTGCTTTTGCTCTTTCTGCCTCTCCTCTCAGCAACCTTGAGCTCTCAGCTGCTGGAGACATCTTCCAGACAGGAGGAGAGGATCATGGGAGGCATCTGCTCGAGGGCGATGCTGCTTTGCCTGAGTGGTGGCTGTTAGGAATCAACTCTGAGGGCAGACAGTGTTCATGTCGGCTTCTGAGCATATCTGTGTGTGGTGGAGGCGGGGCCTGAGCTGCTGAGGTGCCCGCTGACTTACAAATGTCTAAGAAAGTTTCAGACACCCCTCCCCACCCCACAGGGAGCACCAAATAAAAACACTGAGGTAGTATCAGCCCAGTGGATGAAGGCATGGGGGCAGGTGGTAAAGGTAGAAAGGAGAAAGTGAGGTGGGAGGAGATACTGGGGTAGGTGTGACCATGAGAGAGCATATATAGGGCAGGGGTGTGAATTGGAGGCACAGTGGAAAGACTGGGGCGGGGGGCCGGGGGCGGGCAGGGAATGTTCGATGTGAGGGCATTGGACATGCGTGAGGGAGAGGAGGGTGTGGGGGCAGTCAGAAGTAGGGAGTGCATGTGTGAAATAGGAAGAGTGTGGGGCTTATGTTAGTATGGGAGTCGTAGATAGAGTATGGGATGTGCGTGTAGAGTATGGGATGTGTACGTGGAGGTTGAGGTTGGGATGAAAAAGTATATACGGTACAAGCTAGGGTATGTGAGGGTTAGGGTATATGCTTGTGTGTATGGAATGGGAGCAAAGGGTGTGGGAGGTTGTGTGTGTGTGTAGGCTTATGGGACCGGCAGGGGTGGAGCTGTAGAGTGGGGTGCTCCCGTGTGGCATATGTGAGGGGGAGAGCCGTGTGGGAGTCCATATGTTTGAAAGTTTGGGTAGGAAAAGGACCAATTGCCCAGCTTCCCGCGCCCTCCCCTCGCCCCCCTCCCCATGGCTGCCCTTGCCACAGCTGGAGGGAGGAGGGTGGAACTGTTCCTGTGACCTGCTGAGCTGTCCCACTGTGGGGGTCGCAGTGCCAGCCTGGACTCAGGCATGACTCATATTCACCTGCCAGGGGAATCAATTTGCTGGGCTGCTGCATCACGAATGCGCCAGTCTGCATTTGTCCTTACTAAGAACCTGGGAGAAATTGAAAATGCGACACGAAGGGGTAGGCGGGAGATTGCCGCTGTAGGCTGCGGAGGATCAATTGCCCTCCCTCAAGTAGCTGAGTTAGGCTAACGGGTCCAGGGCTGTGTCCCTAGACTTTATTATAGAGAGGATGCAGCTGCGGCATCTCCTGCAAAAGAAGTAACTTTAGAAGGCATGTACAGCTGGGCGAAGGAGCCCAGAAGCCCCTCCCAGATGCCAGGGGCAGCCTCTGCAGCAGTAACTCTTTGTGTGCTGCGGTCTGCCGCAGTCTGTGTCTTGGAGGGACGGTGTTTTTTTTTTTATGAATGGTAGCCTGGGAGTGGCCTAATGTCTGGCTCCTGATGTCAGCACCGTGAATGAAACAGTTGCGGAGCGTCAAGCCTCCGCACTTGGGAAGCAGGCACCTTCTGAGATTGGCTCTCCAGATGCAGATGTCTCTTGCTGACGAAATCACAGGTCCCATGTGTCACCGATAAACCGTAGACGTTAGGATTTCAATGAGCCAGAAATCGAGGCTGCATGTGGACCAATGCGCATCTCTGACTCAGGGACCAGCTCCTTTCCCCTGAAGCAGCTGCAGTTAGCCCAGACCCTTTTTCCTGCCAGGCACGGCACCGGACAAAGGTGCTAGAGAGCGGCAGACCCAGCGGTGTGCGTTAGGCACCCAGTTAGCTGGCTTCATGTTCTGCTTTTGTTGGCAGAATTCCTTCCTGAAGCTCCAAGCCCTCGAGTCTGATCTGTGCTCCGCGTTTCTGACGAACCAGGAAGAAGATGGCCAGGTGCACGGAGTTAAGGACGCAGCCCCAGCTTCCACCCAGAGCGTGCCTGCTGATGCGGTGGATTCTGCAGGTAAGAGGCGAGAGTCTGGGGGATGTCCCAAATAGTACTCAGGAGACAGCTCAGCCTCTGTCTGGACTCCTGAGAGAAATGGGGCAACGTTAAAGCCCAAGCCGAGAGGAAACACCCGGATTTGGGATTAGCTGCAGGGCAGACTTTACTTAAATGAGAGTCAGCTGAAAGGACCCGTCATAACTTCTTGTCATTTTTCTGGTCGGTCTATGACAAGGAGTGGTGTGCTCTACAGGACGTAGCCGGTCTGTGCTGCCTTAAAACTTAGCAGATACTGAGGACCAGGGGAGTTGCAGTTTCCTCTACCCTCTGTTTAACTGTCTGTGGGATGATGATCACTAAGGTAAGCAGAGGCGAGTGCCCAGCTCTTAGCTCTTTCTCATCCTGTATGCTTGCGCTCACTTCTGTATTTTCATTTCAAAAAAGTCTCAAAGTGGGCCAGAGATTTTTGTGGGTCTTTCTTGTTTTAATTCCGGGGGATGGCTGATTGGCTAGCCAACAGAAGGCAAGTTAATGTTCCTGGGAAGAATTAGAGAGGAAGGAAACATCACTTTACCTGCGTGGTTATCCTTCTCTGTAGTAATAGGCCGGAGGCTTGCAGGCAGCTCCCTGGATGGGAGTGGGGGGGGGGGGGGGAAGGGGGGGGCAGGAAAGAGTTTAAGGGAGCTAGCTCTAGGAGAGACCCTTAATCTCCAGGGACTGGAGGAAGAGATTGACAAAGGCAATTTGATTCAGTAGAATGAACAGCAGTCCCTAACACACGTCTGTATAGAACATCTCATGTGGTCTAAACGGGCTGGGTAGTCATCTGCAGTGTTGGAATTTGTTTCACTAACAGTGGTTATAGGAGCTGCTAAGGGCAGCTATTCCTGTTACTTATATTTCTATGATATATAGATGATAGTGATAGTGATATGAGGGCACTGTTTTATGCAGTCTGTGATAATAACCTACTGAAGGGAACCATATTTGCTGGCATGAGGACCCCAGGCCTAGTGAGACACAACAGGTGAGTGGCAAAAGACTTCCCTGTGGCTACACATCATTGATTGGTGGCCTTCTTGGGCAGTAGGTAAGCTCCCCTCCTCTACTGGCCACTGTGTTTGGGTCAAATACATGTCGAATGGGTCAGAGGCCCAATCAGTGATTTCAGTCAGGTTGTTGGACAGTGTGGCCCCTATTTTCCAATGCTGTATTTTGTCTCTTCCAAACAAATAGCACACAAAACATATACAAAAGTCTCAAGCAAAATGCAAATTAACCTTTGAATTGTCTGACAGTGGGACTAGCTGTCCAAGTATCTAACATAGAATGTTTAATATTTGTTGTATACTGTCTATAGATATTTTTATGCTTTAAATTTTTTAAAATATAATTTTGCGCTTTAAAAATTTTTTTATTCTGGGTAGACTGGATTTTGAGCAAGCCTTAAAACCCTCTTGTGAGATGTAAATAAATTCTGAATTTACCTAGGTGTAGTGAGAATTCTGGAATTTTGGTTTCTTTAAAAAACATGAGCTGGGCGTGGTGGCGCACACCTTTTAATCCCAGCACTTGGGAGGCAGAGGCAGGCGGATCTCTGTGAGTTTGAGGCCAGCCTGGTCTGTAGGGTGATTTCAGTACATCCAGGACTACCCACAGAGAAACCCTGTCTCTAAAAACCAAAGGCCAAACCAAACCAAACCAAACCAGAAATGTTATAAGAATGGTTTGGTTTTAATCCCAGGTGTGGGGATAGGTGCTGCCTCACAGCAGGTGACTATGACTGTCTCATGCTCTAGCAGAGGGGGTGGTTTTGTCAGGTGCAGGTAGTTTCTGCAATTGTGTGACCTTTGGAATCCTGGAGACTTGTCAGAGGGAATATAAGTGCTAGAATACCTAGAAGCATGGTTGGTTGTTGGTTGGTTGTTGGCTGTTGTTGACTGTGGTTTGTTAAGTAGTCATGCAGAGAGGAGAAAAAACAAGAGGAAATTAGATATCCCGATGGTGATGATCAAACATGCCCCTAAGGAACTCATTGCCCCTAAGACCCAGCAGGAGGTAGTCTAGTGATAACAATGCCCTCTTTCCAACCCCTGGCTTTATTCAGGGATTCTCTTTCCTTTCCTCTTCATCCTTTTTTCTCTCCTGTCCAGTGTTAGGGGGATGAAAGAGAAAAAGAAAAGGGATGGAGAAGGGTGGAAAAAAAAAAAAAAGAACCCACAAAGTGGCAAAGACTGGGTACACCTAGGGGCTGCTCCCAGAGAGGGGCAAGCAAAACTTCCGTGTTCAGTGACGAGCTGAGCAGCAGGAACAGGCAGAAGGCCACTCGGAGACGAGCTTTGTGGTTTGGATATTGGAATTTTTTTTTTTTTTAAGTGCATAAAATTTGAAAGTGTGCAGACCTCTGTCCAGGTAACTAGACTCTGGAAAATATAGAGAGCTAAGGGTTTTCACGGAGCCCAGAGAGTTTCTTAACCCAGCTGAGGAATTGTTGAGATGATAGGAATTTGTAAAACGATTTCGTATTAAGTGGAGTATGGTTTGGTCTCATGTACTTCCAAGTCTCACTTTCCACAGGGAGCCTGTGCGTTTTCTAACTCACAGGTTCAGAACAGCAGTTTGTTTTTTTGATAATTTAAGTATAATTACACCAATTGTCATTTTTCCCTTCTCCCAACTGCTACTACCCGCTTAAATTTCTGGCCTCCTCATTTTCGTCATCTCCCCCTCCCTCCTCCCCCATCTCCCCCCCCCATCTCCCCTCCTCTTTCTTGCCACACCTATCGAGCCTGCTGACTATTGCTTGCATGTACATTATTTCAGGCCCGACTACTTGGTATTGAATAACCAGTTAGGAGGCTCCTCTATGGGGAAGGCTACTTCTCTTACCCTCAACACCCTACAGTTGCCTTTTGGTCTAGAGGTGGGACCCTGTGAGATTTACCCACTTCTATGCCCATAGATGGATCAGTAGGAAGTGTCTATATGGATTCCTGTTGTTATTTTTTTTTTTAATATTTTGGAACTGTAGATATGTGTTTGTGTTGTTGTTTTTTTAATATTTTGGAACTGTAGGTGTGTGTGTGTATACATGCATGTATGTATATGTGTGTATAATACCTGTGCATGCGTACATGCGTATGTATGTACATATATTAAATCCCTGGTGAAAAGAGGACTGTATAAGATTATCATAAATGGCCACAAGTCCATAAACGAGTATATTAATTTAAATTTAATTTTCTTAAAGTCTTACCCTCTAGCCCTGTGCTCTACGTTAATAGTTGATTCAGTAATTAGTATAAGAAGGACAAAAGCCACCCAGTGATTTTTTTTTTTTTTTATAAGAATTCCCGGATATGATTGCCATCAGCAAGTACAGTAGTAAAGTTCACAAGTATAAATTGATGTCACCATAAAAAGGTTTGGACTCACTTTAGACTTAATTAGTACGTGACTTAAGTTACTTAAAATTCACAGTACGCTTTTGAACTGATGGTCTGATAGAGGAGTGTAGTTCCTTGTCTGGTGGTTCAAACCTTGGTCTTTAACTCAATTCATGGCTTGTGAAGCCCCTGCTCACTCAGCAAGATGCTTGAAGTGCTGTTCTGTGAGGATGGTTTCCAACTGTGCCTGCCACAGGGATGGATTTCCCAGGGCCCTGTAGGCACAACCTGTTCTCACCAGCATTCCAGAGCCTTCTTACACATCGTAATCACTGGGAAGACTTCCCCACATGGGGGTTTTTAGGCTTCACCTTAGACAGTCTGGGGTGTGAGTCCTACACTTTGCATAGTTTATAAATACCCTGAGTAACAGGATCCACTCGTCAAGTGGATAATGCCTTCGCAGAGGGAATTTTAGAGTGCTTTATTTGTGTTATCAGTGAGATTTGTGACTCATCTAGGGCTGATGAGTTTAATCTATGAACATCAAGATGAGAAAGGTATTAGTGTACCAAGGTCCCAGGCAGGTGAGGTGGCACAAGATGGACAAGGAAGGGGAGGCATCGACAAATCTTAAGAACACAGGGGACTCTAGACGGAAGTGATGGGGTAATTGGAGAGGTGCTGAAAGGTCCATGAACTGTTCTTGCTTATGGAGGACTGTGTGGGTTAGGGCTAAAATGTCTCTCCCATACTGAGTCCTCAGTCAACAATAGAACCTAGTATAGATCATCCTACCTGTAACCTGTCAAACACTCGGTGTAAGACAGAAACTGGTACTGACTGGATCTTTGTGTCTCCTTTGTGAACCCTGGTCTCCAGTATAAAAGTCTCTGCAGAAGGGGCCTTGTGGATGCAGCCCTCATGAAAGGGGGGGGCAATTCCTGTCAGAAATAGAGCTGACTGGCTTTCTGCTGTATTAGAGTACGTGAGAAGTCAGCTAATTGGAAGACGGCCCTCTCAGTGGCTTGACATTGCTGGTGCCTCGACCTCACATCTTGACTCTCATACCCGCAGAACTGTGAGAAAGGACCTTTCCTTGCTTGTCAGCCCCTTGGTGTCTGGGAGTTTGCGATAGCAACTCAGACCAAGACAGTAATCCATATTATGGTGGTTTCAGAACTTAGGTGCAGCTGCATCAGTGCTCATTGCTTAAGTAAATATTTTCACTCTGGGCTTAGTGAGTGTCTATTCTGGTGTCACTGGGTGTAAATGGCTTGAGGGTTGTCTTTACAGTGGCTTTCCATGTTGAAGTGGGCACAGAGAGAGTTTTGCATTTCCTATGGTTGAGCACACAACCCTTGTTCTGTCTCTCTAAGGATGAGTGATAGAAATTATAGTCAAAACACTGTCCCCAGAGATAGCAGAACATTCACTGCTTCAGACACTCTTTCAGCAGTATGTAGTTCTATAACAGGACTTTCTTTGGACCGCCAGCGGATGGAATAATGACAGAGACTTATTATAATTTATTATAGCCTAGGCCTTAGGTGGCTATTTCCCAACTAGTTCACCTAACTTAATTCACCCTGCTTCTTATTGTCACTTTTGCTATGTGGCCCATCACCGCTCACTGTCTCAGTCCCGGCACTGTTCTGCCTCTGGGTCTGGCTGGCTGATCTTGCGCCTCTCAGTTCTTCCCCCAGTTCCTGTCTCTGCCTGGATGTCCTGCCTTTCCTCTCCTGCCTAGCTGTAGGTCATCAGCTCTTTACTAAACCAATCAGAAGATGAGGGAGGTGTGTTTACAAAACACCGAGACAGGTGATGCTTCATAGAAATAGCCGCGCTCAACTCTGCCGTACAGAAATCAGCGTTTGGATAATAGACAACCTTTACATGGTGCACAGAGGGAGCATCCCAACATAGTTCCTTCATTTGAGTAAGACACGACTGTAGACCATTTTCTCTTAAGGGACTTGGCGTGCTCCATAGGACTCCTCTTCATCTCCATCAAAGTGAGTGCCGTCTTGTCATTCCTGCTTCAAGACACCACACTCCACCCGAGCAGCAAGGTGCTTGGAGATGCTCATGGTTCTCTAGCCGAGAGGGCTACACACCTCAAAACACAAACTGTAGGGACGGAGTTAGATGCTGGACAGGCTTCCCTGAACTCGACGTCACACCAGGGTGTCATGAGATGTGTTCTTGTTGGAGGTGCAGTTTACAACTGGATTTATAAGACAGCAGAGTAGCTCAGGTCTACCAACAGGTGGCCATTGTCAGTCATATAGCTTGTTCCTTTCTCTGAGGACCAGCCTCGGGTAAGCTATGAAGGTTCTATTGGACAGGATATATATCATTTCAACCTCAGAAGATCACATAATCCCCAAATACCTCTTAGATGCTTTATTACTTAGATGGTTGTGTAGAACTACATGATTTGTGTGTGTGTGTGTGTGTGTGTGTGTGTGTGTGTGTATGCCTGCAAACCTTTCTTGAACCCTCTATATGTTATTCATAAATATAAACACAAATACATTTATTTTCATGTCTATTTTGCCTGCCCGCATGTATGTATGTGCACCATGTGTGCCCCCCCTATGGAGGCTAGAAGAGAAAGTTGCATCCTCTGGAACTGGACTTACTCAAGGTTGTGAGCTGCCATGCCAGTTCTGGGAACTGAATTTAGATCCTCTTTAAGAACAGTGAGGACACCTAACCACTGAAACACCTGCCCGGGCCCTTTCTAGAACCTTTTGATCTCAGAATGTACCACCAGCTGCTTGAAGTGTAAAACAAAACAAAACAAAACAAAACAAAACAAAACAAAACAACCCGGCTACTGCTGTTGGAAGTAGGACTTCCGTATTCGTCTTCAGTTGCTTTTTCAGCTTTTGCGCTACCTCTGTTGGGCACATTTGGTAATCCGGGAGATGGATTTGATAGTCAGCAAAGGGCTATCTGCTAAGCATTTTTCTATAAGACATTGAAGCTGTGACCTCCCTGACAAAAGACTAGCAGCTCCCAGTGCCAGTAACGCTCAGGCTTGGAAGCACACCATATAGTGTTTTGGTGAAGAGCAGCAACAAAAAAACTACCCAGTGAATTTCCCTAACTTATCTTAATAATCAAACGAGGCTGGATTCATCACACTCCCTGGATTAAGGAGGGGAAAATAACTTGAGAAAGTCGGTGCAACTTGCTGCAGGTGCCATCGGTGGTGGTGGTGGGCAGGGATTAGGGGTGAAGGGGACAGGTTGGAATGGGGGTTCTCTAGCCCTTCTCTACAGATCTTCACTAGCCTGCTCTACTCAATCCTCATACCTCAAGATCGTTAATAAGTCCAATGATATTAACAACACATTAATAAAATAGTTTGAATCTATTCTTAGACTGAAGTTCCAAGAGCCAGATTTGTGGTTAATTTGTCTGTTTTTGACTCACTGTCTCCACGGTCATTTTAGCTGTTCTGATCAGAACTGCCTGCCCTAAGGCACTTGTGCCTTTCTTGAGTGGGCGGTTTGATTTCTACTGGATTAAATTAGAATTTCAATTGTGAAGATGGGCAGAGGTAGTTTAATTTTTGCCAAATCTTATCATTCATGGGCATGAGGCAGGGCAGAATGAACAGAGGACCCCTGTCCATCAAATCTCACAACATGAAGGGCATCTATAATGGTTTCCATTCAAAAAATATGTTAGTGCCTTTAAAACTATGGGTGTACACCTTTTCTTTTTCCTTTTTGTAAAATAATGGTGGCTTTAGGATCACTTTCAGCCGTTCCTGTTGATGTGAATGATTTTATCCGTTAATATCCTATTAACGTCCATGTATTTTATAAGGACTCAAAGTCTGCGGCCCATCAAGCTAATAGCTCAGTGCTCATTACATATTCAGAGCAGATGGCTTAGTTCCCTCTAGCCCCGTCACCCACTGGCTCACACTGCAGGTCATCTGCCATTGTGGTGTCTGCCATGGTTCGAGACCTTGGCCTGAGGATGTCTGGTGTTTTACTGTCTTAAAATTCGTTATAGCTGGGCCTGGAGAGATGGCTCAGTGGTTAAGAGCACTGGCTGCTCTTCCAGAGGAGCCGGGTTCAATTCCTAGCACCCACATGGCGACTCACAACTACTGCCTGTTGTCCCAGATCTGGGGGATCCCATAGGCTTTGGACTTCTTGGGCATCAGGTACACATGTGGCACACAGCAGGGAAGATACCCAAACATATTTTAAAAAAATACAGCACCCACAAACTGACACCTATCACTGTGTTCTTCCATTTTAGATGCCATTTTAGAAATGTAAAGTAAGATTAAAATAGGATCTGTTTGCAAGCATTGCTACCAACATGTCTGTCAAAAAGATATTAATTCAACTTGCCCTTTGCTACATATGTCAATAGAGCTTGTGTTCATTGCAAACATGACCCAGTTATTTGGTTTTATTTTTAAATGACCTTGGTATGAAACTTAGACCATAGCCTTTTTGAAAGGCTAAATAGATTTGTTCTGAAATAATAGCTCCTTTCACATTTTCACAAGCTAGTTGATGACCCTGCACAGGCTCTTTAATCCTTTATACCTGTTTCCTTTTCTTTAAAATAGCGGAGAGGACACTATTCTTAGTTTTGTTGTGAAATTGCATAGAATAATGTGTCAGTCATGGTAAATGTTCAAGAAACGTTAGCTATTATTATTATTTTTTAAATATTTATTTATTATGTATACAGTATGATCAGATTACATTATAGATGGTTGTGAGCCACCATGTGGTTGCTGGGAATTGAACTCAGGACGTCTGGAAGAGCAGTCAGTGCTCTTAACCATAAGCCATCTCTCCAGCCCCGCTATTATTATTTTTAACTTATTTTACTTTCTCTCTCTCTGACCTCTGGAAGAGCAGTCAGTGCTCTTAACCATAAGCCATCTCTCCAGCCCCGCTATTATTATTTTTAACTTTTAACTTATTTTACTTTCTCTCTCTCCTCTCTCTCTCTCTCTCTCTCTCTCTCTCTCTCTCTCTCTCTCTCTGTATGTGTGTTTGGGTATGGGTACACATACATGTCTTTATGAACTTGTGGAGGTCAGAGGGCAACCTTTCAGGAATTGATTCTCTTCTTCAATCCTGGCTCCTGAGGATTAGATTCAGCTTTTTAGACTTGGTGACAAGTGCCTTTGCCCACTAAGCCATCTCCGCAGCCTACCTATCCTTTAACAGGTGGGCATTCTTGCCCAATTCAGAATTTATATTCCACTAGTTCCACCTCATGATGATTAGATTTGTCTTATAGATGCCAACTTCTGCATAATTTCTATTATTTTCAGGGGGCGGGGCAACACAGGTTCATTCTGCGGATCCCCCCTAGAGCCTTGAAAATGATTGACGTTGTGCTAGTTTCCTTAAGCAGAGGGTACGTGTGACAGCAGTAATTGACAGAGTGGATGGCTGAGTAATCACCACTATTAAAGTGGAAAAGACATTTGTCGCAATAAAATCTAGCAGTCGCTCTGCCTATGACGTAACCCAATTCTATGAGTTCTGCTAATTTCCCCCATGTTTTTCTAAAGACCTTCATGGTGTTGACAGTAGGTAGTATTACATCAAGACTTTCTTTACCAAAGAAAGCATTTCAGACTGTATGGCTTTGTCTGAGGTCGTATCTTCAGCTACATTTTAGAAAGGAAAAGAGTGTGACCCCTATAACTCAGACTGCAGGATAGTTATTTAAGCCCCTAGCCCAACCCAGAATTCCTTTTATTTGCCTTGATACTAATGGCCATTTTGGCATGGTGATGTTTTCCTCTATCCTCATTGATCTTAAAAAAAAAAAAAATCTATTTATTCACTTTACATTCCAACTGTAGCCCCTTCCCTCCTCTCCTCTTGGCCCCACCCTACCACCTCTTCCCCATCCCTGTCTCCTCCTCAGAAAAGGGGAACCCCCCCCAACCCACCCTGGCACATCAGGTCACATGAAGACTGAGCTCATCCTCATCCACTGAGGCCAGGCAAGGCAGCCCCACTCGAGGGAAGTGATTGAAAAGCAGGCAACAGAGTCCATGTCAGAGACAGCACTCACTGCACTGACTAGGGGACCCACATGAAGACCAAGTTTGCCCATCAGTTACATATGTGTAGAGGTTCTAGGTCCAGCTCATGCCTGCTCTTTGGTTGGTGCTTCCATCTCTGTAAGCCACCATGGGCCTAGGTTAGTTGACTCTGTTGGTCTTCTTGTGGAGTTCTTGTCCCCTCTGGGTCCTTCTATTCTCCCCATCCTTCCACAGGACTCCTGGCGCTCCTCCTGATGTTTGGCTGTGAGTCTCAGCATCTGTTTCAATCCATTGTTGCATGGAACTTCTGAGAGGAAAGCTATGCTACGCTCCTGTCTGCCAGCATAGCAGAGTGTCATTACTAGTGTTAGGGGTTGGCTCTCTCCCATGGGGAGGGTCTCAGGTTGGGCTGGGCCTGGTTGGACATTCCCTCAGTTTCTGCTCTATCTTTATCCCTGCATATCTTGTTGACAGGGTACATTTTAGGTCAAAGGTTTTGCATGTGGTATGGTGCCCCCCTCCCATCACTATATGTCCTGCCTGGCTAGAAGGTGGCCTCCTCAGTCTTTATATTCCCCACTGCTACTCTGTTGATTTCCCCTGTCTCTCTAAGCCCCCTCCTCTCCTCCCCTCCTCTCCTCCCCTCCTCTCCCTACTCTTTCTATGCCTGATCACCCCCTCATTCCCCCCCACATCCTCTTCTACCCAGTTCCCTCTCTTCATCCACTTCTGCTGTCTATTCTGTTTCCCTTCTGAGTGAGATTCAAGTATCCTCCCTTGGGCCCTCCTTTTTACTTAGCTTCTTTGGGTCTGCGAATTGTAGTATGTTCATCCTGTTACTATATGGCCAAAATTTGCTTATAAGTGAATACATACCATGTGTGTCTTTCTGAGTCTGGCTTACCTCACTCAGGATGATCTTTTCTAGTTCCATTTGTCTAGAAAAATTTATAATTTCCTTAGTTTCAATAGCTGAGTAGTATTCTATTGTATAAATGTACCACGTTTTCTTTATCCATTCTTTGGTTGAGGGACATCAAGGTTGTTTCCAGTTTCTGGCTATTATGAATAAAGCTGCTATGAACATAGTTGAATGGTGAAACATCTTTTGGGTACATGCCCAGGAGTGGTATAGCTGGGTCTTGAGGTAGAACTATTTCCAATTTTCTGAGAAAGTGCCAGACTTATTTCTAGATTTATGTACAAGTTTGCACTCCCACCAGCAATGGAGGAGTGTTCCCCTTTCTCCACATCCTCGCTTGCATGTGCTGTCACTTGAATTTTTTTATCTTACCCATTCTGATGGGTGTAAGATGGAATCTCAGAATTATTTTGATTTGCATTTCCCTGATGGCTAAGGACATTGAGCATTTCTTTAAGTGGTTCTCAGTCATTAGAGATTCCTCTGTTTAAAAAATGAGCATAGATCCATATTTATCACTCTGTATAAAACTCACGCCAAGTGGATCAAACCTCAACATAAAATCAGATATACTAAACCTATTAGAAGAGAAAGCGGGCATCAGCCTTGAACTCATTGGTACAGGAGACAACTTCCTAAACAGAACACCAACAGCTCAGGCTCTAAGATCAACAACTAACAAATGGGACCTTATGAAACTGAAAAGATTCTGTAAGGCAAAGGGCACTGTCAATAGAATGAAATGGCAGCCTACAGGCCGGGAAAAGATCTGCACCAACCCTACATCTGACAGAGGGTTAATATCCAATATCTATAAAGAACTCAAGAAATAAAACACCAACAAAACAAATAATCCAATTAAAAATGGGGTAAAGAGCTACATCTCTTTTAACCAAGCAAGTCTGTCTGCTCCCTTAGCAGCCACTACATTGGCATGACTCTAGGTTTTCCCCATTCCCTTTCCTGACTCCTTGCTGACCTGTCAGCTCCTTGAAAAGCGCAAATCCTGTATCCTTACAATGCAACCCAACAAGGTCCACCAGAGGTTTTTGGCTGGTGTCCTAGTTTGCTTTCCGGTGCTGTGATAAAATGCTTACCAAACGCCTTGCAGGGAGGAAACAGTTTGTTTCACCTTAGGCTTTTACAGAGCATCATCAGGGGATGCCAGAGCAGGAGCCCAGAGGGGCACAGGGGCTTTGCTCTCTATGGTGTTCTCTGGCTTGATTTCCCTGCATCATGTACAGCTGCTTTTCTTATGCAGCCTGATCACACCTGCCTGGGGATGGTGGCTTTAGTCCTCCTCCATCAACTAGCAATGAAGAAAACACCTCACAGATGTAGCCATAACATCATTTTCTTTCTTTCTTCTTTCAAAAAAAATTTTTGGTTTTTAAAAAAGATTTATTTATTTATTATTATGTATACAGTGCTCTGCCTGCGTGTACACCTGCAGGCCGGAAGAGGGCACCAAATGACATTATAGATGGTTGTGAGCCACCATGTGGGTTGCTGGGAATTGAACTCAGGATCTCTGGAGGAGTAGTCAGTGCCCTTAACCTCTGAGCCATCTCTCCAGATCCCATAATGTCATTTTCATCCAGACAATACAGCAGTTAAAGTTCCTTCTCCCCAGATGACCCTAGGTTAGTGTCACGTTGACAGCTGAAGCTCACTGTGACAATTAGGTTTGTTTCCATAGCCTTCCTTGTGTGTGACAGTACTGCCATCCATGCTGTCTGTTCTGAGACCACCAGGGCCACAGTTTAGGCTTGAAAATTGCTAAGATTATGGGCATGCTTTGGGCTCATTTCCCTTCCCAAACCAGCCAAGGCTGGTGGTTGGCCACTGGGATGGAACTGAATGTTACCTACGAGCCTACCACCATGGCAAACCCAAGAGTGAAAATAATGAGTCCACAAGACTCTAGCTTATGTGCTGTTTTGCCAGATCTAAGCAATCCCTCTCAGGCTCTTGCTGAGATTTATTTAAAGTTTGTCTTGCTTTAAAAAAAAAAAAATCCACATTAGGAAGATACATTTTTAAATCCGGCTGACTCATTGTAACGTAACATCTGCTTCTGCCTGGGGTTGTAGCCAGATCAGAAGTGGTCTCTTGGCCTCCACATACTGGAGGTAATTATTTCTCTGCTTTGTGTTCCCTACTGCTCAGTGAGTGGGCTGCCAGAGATGCGTTAGCTTCCAGCAACAGAAATGTGTCATCTTCTCCTTAAGGAACTAACTGGTCAGAGATTGCCCTGCTTCCTCCCCCTGCCCCTTGAATGGGTCAGCCTAGCTCTACACCTTCCCTACTGAATTGCAAACCAACTTCACATCAATGTGATGCAAACCCCTCAGAACAACGGTTAGAACACAGTGAGTCACTCCACAAATGCTTGATGTTATTCTTCTAAGCACTGACAAGAGGTCCAAAGTGTTGAGGCATAAATTGATTGACAGCTCTCATAGTGTACCCCTTAGGTGCTCCTAGGAGGGTCCCAGAATGATAGTTATCTTCCTTGTTTTATACTAGTTATTAAAACCATAGTTTTCAAGGAGAGCACTTATCAGTGCCTTTCTATGCCTTACCCTAATGTCTCACCAAGGGTGGATGGACAAACTGGTTTTGTTTTGGAGATTCTGAAGATTGAGCTCAGGGCTTCCAGCATGCTAGTGCAAGTGCCCAGATCCCAAGCTTATCATCAGCTCAACACTGAGAAGTTTAAGATGAATTTGTTTTAATGTTGATTAGTGTAATAGGCGTGGGTAGCCAATCAGATTAACAACTTCTTTATCATAATTCTCCTGATTTAAACTGGAAATTTTACAACTAAGTTGCAACCATGTCTAGACACAATCCTATAATATGAAAAATAGGTTGCACGGAAATTCTAAAAGTTTGTATGAATGTGACTTTGTTTAAAGTCATCCTCATCCTCAACTAGCCTTGTGAGGAAGGGGTCATCCTTCTCTTTTCAATAGATGAAGAAAACAAGTTAAAAGTTTTTTTATTTTGATGCCAGTGAGGAAAAGTGCTTGTTGATAAGCCTGGACATGTAAACTAGACTTCCAGGACTCATTTTATGGAATGGGAAAACCAACTCTGGAGAGTTATCCTTTGACCCTCTCATTGTATACATGTGTGTACATACTGCAAGGACACACATGCCCATGTGTACACACACACACACACACACACACACACACACTCACACTGTTAAAAGCTTCACTAAGGTCCATTTCTCTTAGGCAGTGGAAGACATGGTATTCACACTAACAGTTTCTGCATTGTTGCACTTAGGCTAATGTCACCGCCATGGGACCCAGGAGAATGGAGCCTCTAATCAAGGGGAACTAAAGTCTCTTGCAGTAGCTAACTCCATTCAGAGCCTCAGACAATTTGTCCTCTGAGGGTTAAGACAGGTCACATGAGTAAAGTTCTCCTGCTTTCAGGCTGTATACAAGCACAAGGACAAGCCATGCATGGCAAAAACATGTTTTACCATAGAGGCCTATAAAGGATAGTTTAAATGTGTAATTGAATAGCAACAGCAAGCAATAATGAGTACTCTGAAGTAGGCTTGCTCCTCTCTGCTACATCTAGGAGGAGCCCAAAAATATATTTCAAGAACGATTCTGTGCTCTGGGGAAACTGTGGTCAGTAGACTCCGTCGTGTGTTTGGAGTGGTACTTAGTACAACTAAGTACTAAGTACACAACTCCATTCCTGGATCTGCTTCACCTTTTAGGATCCCCCCCCCCCCATCTACAGTTTCATATTACTGTGGCTTTTCTTTTTCTCAATTTAAGATATCTCTGTTGCAGAGATTTTAGATATTATAATAATTATTATATTATATATTGTATAATCATTGTGTGAGTGCTTATATGAGATCTGTCCTTTCACCATTTGTAAGAGGGGTCCCTCATCGTTAGCTTGTAGAGCAGCTCTTCTCGTGTCTTTTCACAGCCCCGTGTGTCTGATATAAGAAAACAGAAGGAAGCCAGCAAACTGGCTTAGTTCCCCCCCTCCCTCACTACAGTACAGACATACCAGAACTCTTGGCTCTAAGCCCCTTCCTCTGAACTGCAACATACCATGCCACGGGCCCTGGCAAGCTGCCCCTTGCTTTGGAAGAAAGAAAGGTCATGTCTTCAGGATCCTTGACAAGCCAACAAGTTCAGGGTGGCCACACAGTTCTCCCTGTGGGGATGGAAGAGGCTGCCAGCTCTGTTCCCAGATGGCAACACTGGCTTTGAGTCTGCCTTGGCCTCTTTTGAGCAGAGAGCTCGATGAATCTGTCTACACAAGTGTACACACAGATACACTTGCCAATTGATGTAATTAAATGTGTTCTCAATTCATATAGTATATTTGGACAAGAGTTAAGGCTCCATCAAATTACCAGTAGTATTAGTTCTCTAGAGGAACCGAACTTAGAGATATATTATATTATATTCAATTATATTATATATTTATTATAATCAATAAAATATATAGTACTATATAATTATACACACAGAGAGGCACATAGATATACATGCATGCCCACCCATCCATCCATCCATCCATCTATCCATCCATCCATCCATCCATCCATCCATCCATATAGGATTTATTAGGATGGCTTACAGGCTTACAGGACTATAGTCAAGCTAGTCCAACAATAGCTGTCTACAAATGAAAGGTCCAAGAATCCAATAGTTCTTCAATCTACAAGACTAGCTGTCTCAGCTGGTTTTCACAATACTCTAGAATCCTCAAGAAGTAGGTTCTATTGCCAGTGAAGGAATGAACTTGCCAGCAAGATTGAGAGCAAGCTGGCAAAGAGGACAAGGCCCCTTCTTCCATGCCCTTTATGTAGGCTACCAGCAGAAGATGCAGCCCAGATTAGAAGTGTGTCTTCCGACCTCAGAAGATCTGGATTAGAGTTGTTGTGTATTCCTACCTCAAATGATTTAATTATGAAAACAATCTGGGCAAGGTATGGTGGCACACACCTTTAATCCCCGCCCTTGGAAGGCAAATGGAGGTAGATATCTCAGCCTGAGGCTAGCTTTAAGTGTCCTAGAAATCCTCTGCTGGCATGCCTAGCTCTCATCGCCCCTTACACAGGGAAGGTGACATATAGACTGGCCTTGGTGGGAACTAGGGGGCTAACGTAGGAGGGACAGGAGAGGAGGTCACATCACGAACTGGGGCCCAGAGCTGGCCTGCTGGGAGGGAGGTGTTGCAAAAGGCCTTGTTTTCATTTTGGTTTTGCTCAAAATAGAGTGTTACATATTATTTTGGAAAGCAGAACGGAGTCATTCCTAACTCTCTCTAGATTGTTTGTAGTTACCTTGTAGACTGTTTTATCTATCTATCTATCTATCTATCTATCTATCTATCTATCTATCTATCTATCTATCTATCTTTCTATCTATCATCTATCTATCATCTATCTGTCTGTCTATCATCTATTTACCTATCATCTATGTATTTATCATCCATGTATCTATCATCTATCTATCTATCTATCTATCTATCTATCTATCTTTCTATCTTCTATCTCTCCCTTTCTATGTATATATGTATGTATGTATGTATGTATGTACGTACGTATCTATCTATCTATCTATCTATCTATCTATCTATCTATCTATCATCTATTTCTTCTCTTCCTTCTTCATTGCTATTATCATCCTCATCTTCTTTTCTTCTTGTGTTAAGATTTTATGAACTTTACTTGTGTATATGTGTGTGTGTATAATACCATGGCACATGTGTGAGTGTCAAAAAACCCTCTTGTTCTTGTTGGAGTTAGAGTTGGGGTTGGTTTTCTTCTTCAGCCATGTGCATCCCAGGGATTGGACTCAGCTCACTCAGGCTTGCCCTTTGCCCACAGACCCATCGTCTAGCTGGCCCGGGAGCATCCCTGCTGTGTTTGGAACTTCGTGGTTTCTATTGGGCATGCTCTGAGAGTGGTGCATATGGGAAGGTCCTCATTTTGGAGAGTGACTCCTCTTCCCTCTTCTTCCTGTCACCCTACCTCCTCCCCTCTACTCCTTTCCTGGTAAAGAGTTCTGTTATTCCCCCTCTCCTCACAACCTGTATCATTTACCCAAACTCTTACTCACTTTTCGCTTTTCAGTATATCCCCCACCTTATGCAAATGATAGGAAGTGAGACCCCTGCGCTGTGCTGACTGGAATAACTCGTTCTGAAATAGTCTTTTGTTGCTGGCTTTGTGATATTTTCTATCCAGGCTTTGTGAGAACAAACATGACAGTATTTTGAAAGCTTTTCATGTGCCCAGAAGGGAGACACGACAGAAACATGCCATTATCATTGACATTATGATCTATATTTAGGAACATGGCAGCTTCAAGTCCTCTGTCATTCCTAAGTCTGGATCTCTGATCTTGTTTCCCCAGACCCCATGCCAGCTCACAGAGATGCACAGAGTGATGCCGATGGTATGCCAGAAGACCTCCAGTCTGCCGGGACCAGCAGGCTGCTCTATCACATCACCGACGGTGACAATCCATTGCTGTCACCGCGATGCTCCATCTTCAGCCAAAGTCAGAGGTTCAACCTAGACCCTGAATCAGCCCCGTCTCCACCCAGCAGTCAGCAGTTTATGATGTAAGAAAGCCTACTTTGATGACTACCTCCGTTTCATGTACCAAAGGCACTCACAACAGTGAGCTTCGGCTCTGAAACAGGGTAGATGTGCCCGTGGGATACAGTGTCAGACTGTGATCATGCCAGGATCTCTCCCTCTCCAGTTGGAAATACCACTTCCTACTGGCCTGAGGTCTCAGGGAGAAATGGTCATTAGAGTCAAAATACAGGGCTAGAAGTTTGGGGACGAATGAGAAGGGTGTGTCTGTGCAAGCATCTAACGTGTGTCATTCTTAACTAGCTCAGCGAGCTTCCCGTGTCTGATAGTAGGCAGGGTGTAGATTAAAAAGTTTCCCCCTCAGCTCCTGGTTAGGTTCTAGAAAGGTGCAATCTGAAAAAAAAAAAAAAAAAAACCTATCATCCCCTGCACCTCAAATTAAACAGGCTGCTAGATATAGCAGTATCTCTCTATGTGTCAGATGTGACCCACCCCCACATTGGTCACATAGCAGCATCTTCCTGTGTGCCTGAAGTGGGGTCCACACACACTCTGCACTGGCTCTTTGTATTTGAGATTGGAGTAAGTTTTAGGAACTATGTGGTGTTCATTCGTTTGTTTGTTTGTTTGTTTTTGTTTTATATTGTTGCACAAATACTTTTGATGTATAATTAAAAGGGAGACTCCCATGCTGGGCATGGTGGCATGCACCTTTAATCCCAGCACTTGGGAGGCAGAGGCAGGCAGTTCTCTGTGAGTTCGAGGCCAGCCTGGTCTACAAAGCAGGTCCAGGGCAGCCAAGGCTACCCAGGGAAACACTGTCTCGAAAAACCAACCCCCCCAATCAAAAACAACAACAACAACAACAACAACAACAATAAAAGGAGACTCTCTTGGCTAAATTATTCTCTCTTTCTATGTCTTATGTTCTAAGTACTGCTGTTCTTGAGTTTATCTCAGCCTGGGTTCCTGGATCATGTATGATGGATCTGAGGGACTTAGTGAGTCATTATGGTTGCATGGAAATTGTGTGTTATGTTGACACTGTGGAAATATTTTCTGGTGAGACCCCAATTTCTTTTGACATACTTGAAAAGGTTCTTTTATGGCAGGATAGTTAATTACACATTTAAATCTTGTCTGAAAATGCCATTAGGTGTGGCTTTTGCAACCTGTTGAAGGGGGCACCTCAACAGGGTCTCTCTTCTGAATCCCAAGTTGACCTTACTATGCTTTGAGTTATGTATTTCTTGTGCTGGTATTTTGACATTTGTATATGAAAAGTCCCCTGAGGATATTGGCCCATAATGCAATGCCATAGTAAGAGGTCACAAGGGATGAGTTGGGGGGGGGGGGCGGCTCCTGGTGGAGCTGACCTCTGGAATTCTCTGCTTTCATGGGTTCAAAGGTCAGGCATCAGTGCTCACTGAAACACCTTGCTGAAAATGGCCTCTGTCTGTCTGTAACCATGGCAGGCCACGAAGCTCTTCCAGATGCAGTAGTGGGGATGGCAAGGAGCCCCCGACCATTACGCAGCTCACTAAGCACATCCAAAGCCTCAAGAGGAAAATTCGGAAGTTTGAAGAAAAATTTGAACAAGAAAAGAAGTATCGGGTAAGTACCCCGGGGTTGAACAAAAAGTGCAGATTGTGTCAGACAAGTGTATGGATTTTTCTCTGGGCTCCGTCCCTTGGTTTTGGCTTCCCCTCCTTGCTGGAGGACAGCTCTGTATCTACTGGTCACCCATGTCCCACCCCACCCCCCATCCTCAATCATGAGCTGAGTTTAATGTCGGGTCTATCTTGTTCTCACTTGTAGGCAGCTGGAGTCTACTAGGATGCTTCCCACTCACCCAGCTCTTATTTTTAAACATCCCTCAACCCCCACCATCTGTCTGAGCATCATTATTGACACTAGGTTTTCTAAATCAAAAATTTGGAAACCTTCGGGTTGAACTTTGTTTGCCCTTGTGTTGAAAAGAACTTCAGGACCCAACATGCAGAATATAATGATGGAGACTTATTTTGTTTGTTTGTTTGTTTGTTTTTGCCATGAAAGAACTTCCTGGTGGATGAATGATGACTTCCTAAGTGTGACACCTGCAGAAGCCACTCATAAGAACAAATAGAACCATCTTTTCCTAGCAGACACCAGTCCTTCTGTTGGGTTCTGCAGAGTTGCCGGCGCAGCTTTGTCTTTTCTCACACATGAAACCACAGAGTCGTAGATTAGTGTCTGCTTGACCAAAACGGCTCATATTTATTTTCTCTTTTGGACAGTGGAGTAGAGAAAAATTCAGATTCACAGAGAATTGCACAAAGATAGTGGGTCTCTGGCAGACAGCCCAGAACAGCTTGTTATTAGGATAAAATAGAGCAGGGGATAATCTCTCAAACATCTTGAAATATTTAAAGGCTCACTAAGCATTTGGTACAGAGGCAATCGGAAGGTTCCCATGAGTGCGTGATAAGTTTCAGGGCTAGAGCGGTGAGTGGATAGTGGTCCACTTTTCCCTTCCTGTCCTGTGTGGCCTTGACTTCACTAAGAGAATGTTTTTAAGGAGTGGTGTTTAGTTTTTTATAGAAAACGTGCAGTCAGATTGACTTTCAAGACTGGCTGAACAAGGATGCTGCAGAGTCTTTTCATCCAGTGGTCATGGCTACTCTCTGGTCATAGCTACTCTCTCTGTCCATGCCTTTACCCCAAAGATAAGTTAGTGCACTGACGACTTCTAACTAGCTCTGAGCTATCCTGCGAGGCTTGGCGCAGCAAGGTGACAATGAGTAGGCTTGAGTGGTGATGTCATAGGATTGTTAGTGTCCATCTTTGAGAGTCCCAGTATTCTAGGAGGAGCTAGTGTCACCTTTTGATCTCCTGGGGGTTACCAGGCCTGTTGTACCACCACTGTGAACACTGCAGAGTGACAGGTGGGGGGGGTTCTATTTTGGAGCGTGTCAGGGCTCCCGAGCTGGCCATTCTTGAGTCAGGCTGTTGGTGCTTTGCAACTGAACACAGACCCTAAGCAGCCTTGTGTCTCTGGACATGCGGCTTCCTGTTCTGAGTCGTTCAGTAGAAGATGAAGCTGAGGACACCATTGAAGGAACCTAGGTGACACTTAACTGCAGTGTTTGCTATGGAGAGAGCAAAAGGTCCTAGGTGTTACCAACCGCAATAGCAAGGAGGCTACATAACCGGCTCTGTGTTGGGAGCAAGTAAAGGGGGCTTGTGCACATTAAATCTGCACTGGGTCCCCACCTGTACTTTGAACCCAGTTATTTCTCTATTACAGCCACCGACAGTTGCCTATTTTATTCAGAGAATTTTCTCTTGGCACCTTCCACGCCTGTCTCAGGAAGCGTCAGAAGCAAGAGAGGAGGCAGTCACTCCCCTGCTTTACACACACACACACACACACACACACACACACACACACACACACACACACACACAATGGGGGGGGGGTAGGGGTATAAATGCTAGAGCAATAGGTGGACGGAGCTCATGCTAATTGCTGTATCAGTGTTTACCTTTTGTTTTTGTTTTTGTTTTGCAGTCAGCATCTTATGTTTCCCAGGAAACAGGACATCCCCTCATTCCTCTCGTTGGCTATCAGTCTGTGTTTAGGGGCCTGGCATGCCACCTGCCATGTGTAAGGCCTATTCCTCCCCATTAACTGGACAGTGGTATTAACAGCCTACACTGTTGATTTTTTTGAATCTTAGCTGCTTCAGGGCATCTCTGCTTGAATATATATAGATACAGATCTTTCTATTGCTGTCAAATGTAGCCTTGGATAGAAAGCCTTCCTCCCTCCCTTCCTTTCTTCTTCTTCTTCTTCTTCTTCTTCTTCTTCTTCTTCTTCTTCTTCTTCTTCTTCTTCTTCTTCTTCTTCTTCTTCTTCTTTCCTCCTCGTCCTCTTCCTCCTTCTTCCTTCTTCTTCTCCTTCTTTCTTCTTCTTCAGTTTTTGAGACAGCATTTCTCTGTGTAACCCTAGGTGCCCTGGAATTCACTATTTAGATCAGGCTGGCCTTAAACTCACAGAAATCCACCTGCCTCTTGCCTCCAAGTGCTGGGATTGAAGGTGTGCACCATCACCACACAGCTCAGATGTTCACTTTCAATCAAATATGTTAATACTGCACAAGGCCGGCCAGGCTTATCCAACGATTGAAGCAACCGCTCCAGAGAGGTCTAAGGAACTCTAAGAGCCACACAGCAAAGAATTGAGTTAGGACAACCCAGGTCTTCATATGGCCAATCAGAAGTCTTTCTAAACTGCCTTATAAATCTTTTTTTTTTTTTTTTTTTTTTGCTTAGTATGAATCTACCACAATAGTATCTGAAATAATATATCTGACTGCCTCATTTTAACCACCTATAACAAATCCTACAGTAGAGTTTGAATGTCTGACTGTTAAGATGTGCCACTAGACATTTCCACTCAGACACAAAGAGGCCTGGAAAGCTATCATGAATGTGTGGAAAGTTCTGCATTTTTGAAGTCATCTGCCGAAGCCAACCTTTAGAAAGCTCCCCTAAGAACAGAACAATAAAAACAAAATTAATTTCTGCACCCTCCTTCAGGCTTTTGAGTACTTTGTCACAAAAATTCAGCCTCCAATTCTTCCTTCAACCTGTGGGAGGTAAAACCCTTGCTGCTCTGTTGGTCAGTGGCTTAAGATGATGGTGTGCGTTGTAATTTTTGTATGCTCCTTTGGTGCTGTGTAGAGGCGGTCCAGGGAAGCACTGTGTAGGTATGTCCTTAGACTAGAAACTTCTCTGAGGTTCCAAGGGACCAAATGTAAAACTTAGGTTGTCATAGCTAGACAGCTAACCCCAAAGAGGCAGACTGCTCACCAGGGTTCTGGACACCCTAGGGGGAACTACAGTAAGCCAAAATTTCCCCTAGAGTGAAGGCTTGGGCAGCTTTGTCACTGTCCATGGTTCTGACAATTCAGAGCTCCATTATGGAAGGGGCAGTCTCTTATTCCTATGGTCTAAGGCTCTATCATGCACAGAGCAGTCTCCCATTCCATCCTCTCCTGAAGGAAAAAAAAATATGTGATTTTCCTTCAATCTTCCTTCCCACCTTGATATTTTTCTTTTTTTATCTTTTTATTTTTAATTTTATTAATTCATTCAGATTACAACTCAATCATTATCCCATCACTTGTATCCTCCCATTCTTCCCTCCCTCCCTCCCACTTTCACCCTATTACCCTCCTCTAGGTCTATGACTGAGGGGGACCTCCTCCCCCACTATATCCCACCTTTATTTTTAAATGGTTTCTATGTTATCCCATAAGTGACTGAATCATTCCACATTCTCACAGTGAATGCACATTCTTGCATATCTGCTGATGTCACATAAGGGCAGTTATCTCCTTTGACATTAAATGTGTTTTCCATCATCCTGTGCCTGTCCCTGAAGATCTGCTCATCTCACATGGGTGGAGTGGGTCTTCAAGGACTGGCTGCTGGCAGTGCAGGCACTCCACCCTGTTATCACTGAGCAGAAGGCATCCTGAGCATCACAGCCGAGTTCCTTGTGTAGTCACAGGTGTGTGTGTGTGTGTGTGTGTGTGTGTGTGTGTGTGTGTGTGTGTG
>OU015751.1:12954297-12966664 GCA_907169655.1 Acomys percivali | reverse complement strand
GCTATTAACCAAAAGTAAAAGGTTTCTCCAGCAAATTATCTTCCTCCTGAAAATACAAACAAGTCTTAGATTACAGCCTGGAATATGTGTTTGTGTTTGTGTGTGTGTGTGTGTGTGTATTTATTCACATAAGAACATCATTTACAGCTGTGCAGCAGTGGTGCAGTCTTTAATCCCAGCACGTAGGGTATATATATATCGAGAGGATATATATATATATATATATATTACTAAAAATTAGAGTTCTTTTTACTTGTGAACTTCTTAACAATCAGGACAGGGTTGTGGTAGATAGTGGTGAGGAGTGAAAGAAATATGTGGTGGTGGTATCCTGGGCCTCAGTAAACTTTTATTTGTGTAGGTAAGACTGAAACAGAAAAGCTAAGGTCCAGATAGTGAAATAGGAAGGTCCATAGACAAGGGAGATCAACATGGACCAGTGTGGCATGTCGCTGTCATTCATGGGTGTGGCCGTCCTGGAACTCCCTCTGTGGACCAGGCTGGCCTAGAATTCACAGAGATTCACTTGCCTCTGCCTCCTGAGTACTGAGGTTAAAGGTGTGCCTGACTGAGACATTTAATTTTTATATGAAACATGACCTGCTAACAATGGTGTGTAGGGATGAGTCTGTAGCAGACAGACAGAATGCATTAGTATACCAAGTGGGGAATTGTTTTAGTTAGCAAGTTGGTTGAAATACCTGCCTATCTTTGTAATAGCCTGGAAGGAACTCTGAAACTCTAACTCCCTTGTAGTGAGGGTAGGAAATTGAAGATTCATATGTCAAATGTTTTATCTCAAATAAAGTTTATATGAAAACTCCCTAGTAAGGCAGAACATATTCTGTGTGTGTAACAATGGAGGCTTGTACAGAGTTTGTGTTTGTGAATGATCATAGATGCTCAGAAGAAAAAGTGAGAGGTCTTGACTGGTCACTTAAAAATAAAGTAAAATAGAGGCATAAACTACAATGCATTGCAGACTTGTCCACAAAGCCTTTTGGTCCAATTTTCTATACTCATATCCTTTATGGGATTTTTTTCCCTAGGAAAACATAATGTGCAAAAGACACCATCTTTTGATTTCCATTTTACTAGTTGCTATTGCATTAAAATGTTGACTTCCTTTTTACTTAATTGCTGTTCCATTAAAATGTTATGGCTCCAAACATGATCTGTTGTTGTTGTTTTTGCCTGCTGGAATATTGCCTTAGGAAAGGGACTATAGCTCTGTGATAGAGGGCTTGTCAGGTTTATATGGGTTCTGGGATGGATCCCCAACATGTGTTGGGTGCAGGGAGACCATTGTCTGAGAAAAAAAAATTTATGTTTTTCAGGTAGCTAAGCAAGACAAGAACCTCATAAAGCCTCTTTATGACCGATGCAGAATTATCAAGCAAATCTTGTCAACACCGTCCCTTATCCCAACAATTGTAAGTAAAGATGGCGGCACTAACTGGAAACCTTGACTAGCACCTTGTGTCAATGCTATATAGTACTGTGTCATAGCCAGCACAATGAACGTTAGTGAATGGCCTTCCTAGCTCTGCATACTATGATCCCACCAGCTACTGTGGTCTTCCTAGCCCAGTACTGTGCTTAATAGAGATGCCTAACAGAATTTGCTATGAAACAGAACATACCAAACTGGCATGCTTGGGGCCACACTTTAAATTTTGATTTCATTTTTTACCCTCCTTTTGGCAAGAAAAAAAAAAAAAAAGAATGGGTTTCACTGTAGCACTGTCTAGACAATACCATTCTGTGTATGGTGTCTAATAAAACTGGTAATACAGTCTTTGAAATACTGAGACATTGTTTTGGTTCAATCCGGTCACACTATTCTAGATATACGTAAATTTATCTCAATAAGAAGAAGTACTAAAGCTGAGTTAGGCTATTTTCTTAAAACAACTTTATAAACAGACAGAACTAGGAAAGCACCACTCATCCGACCCCATCAATTTCAAAACAGCTACTCAAGATATCAGTGTAACAAGCAGCAAATGTTAAGAAATGAACTTAAATGTACTTGAGTATATTTATAATTCTGTATTTTAAAGAATGTTAGGAGAATGATAAGTTGTCTAAACTGTTCCCCTTGAGGAGGAAGAATAGTTTAAAGGGGAATACCCTTTTCAAGTTTGAAGAAAACCTTTTGGTTGTCATAATTACTGCAAAGGTTAAGGAATAGCTCCTGTGTCTTTAGCATTCCAAAAGCCCTTCTGAAATTGTCACCTAAACAATATCTGTATTGACTGTGGCCTGCTCTGCTTTGTCTGAGTGGAACAATTTTTGAACAAGGTGTCTATAGAGCATTTTGCCCTAACCCATACTAACTGCTGTGCAGCTGGAGTACAGAGGTCCTGGGGGGAAGGGAGGACCCGCTTGGCTGTACAGTACAGCCTGAGTCAGGTCCTGTCATCCAAGGAATATATCACCCAGTGAATATAAACTTGAGAAGCACTTGTAGCCCAGCTAGCATGGATGCCTCTTTTCTCACCGTTTTTCAAGTTTTTAATGAAACTGGAAAAGGGCTCTATTTTCCATTCCTGGTCTCAGCAGCCATATGGGTCTGAGTTGTAGGGTCTTGTAGTCCTCTGGAATGTTCAAGGGACATGCAGCACTCTGTGACTGCTTGACTCTGCTTGTGGGGCAAGCAGGAGGAAGAGGACTCTGATGAAGACTGTGCCCAGAGAAGCCAACAGCCTTCTTTACCAGCTCCAATGTCCCGCCTTCCTGTCAGTGATCACCTCACCTACTCCGAGGCAGAGCCTATGAGGACCCTGCTACCAGACGAAAAGAAAGAAGGGAAGCAGCCAGCTCTCTCCATGTCCAACTTACACGAGGCCACCATGTGAGTGAGCAGCCTGGGTGTAGACTCTCAAAACTCCTGGTTTGGGGACCTTACCTGTACATTAAAAATTCAACATCTCTTCAGAGTCTAAAGTATGCTCTCCAGCAGAGAATAGACCTAAATATGTAATTCAGTTGGCTTCTTAACTTGAAAATATACAGGAGATAGCTGTGAAGAGCCACAGTAAAGCCCTACGTATGTCATTAAGGATTGATGTGCTATTTACTCTGGTCCTCCTTTTCGGTTGTGTTCTGGTACTAGTAACCCTCGTAGCCCTTAGCAGAGTGAAAGGAGAGCTGGCCTTTGAAATATTGGACCCAAAGGAGTAAGATCCTTAGTGGGTCAACCATGGCCAGAGCCTTCATTTTCTTTTCTTCCTTTACTACATTCAGATGACATAGTAGTCTAGATGGAAAATCACATTGGCCACCAGTCAATGAGCGGGTCTTTGTCTCCTAGTGACTCCTCAGTTATGTACTGTCATCACGACTACTACTACTACTGCTACCACCACCACTATTATTATTATTATTATTATTATTATTATTATTATTATTATTATTATTATTCAGTAGTTGGCATACCTCTTGATTATGTGGTGACAGCCCACACTGTGAGGTCTCCTTTAACATGTACAATACAGTCTGCTTCTTGTGTGTCCCAAATGGAGATGAGGCAAAACCAAGGACAGTATGCAATATTTAGCTTGCTGGGAAAACAGACCATATCTCCCTTCCTTCTTCCATTCTCCCCAACGTCTGAGTTGTAGCTGTTAAGGAAGTCACTCCTAAGTTTGGGTAGGTGGGGGCATTTTTGAGATCAATAGCCTTGGCATATAGAAAATGCCAAAAAAAAAAAAGAAAAAAAGAAAAAAAGAAAAGAAAATGCCTATGTATTCAGCCTCTGGATGCATAGACAAATTCTGCCATGAAGTAGACTGCAGTGGAATGCCATCCTCGCCTGCTTCAGTTTCATTCCCCAGGGTTTTGCCCTTCTCCCCATACTCCCCATGATTTTCCTTTCATGTCTCTTATCTATGTTGACAAACATTAGTTGCATTCCTTAGATGCCCGCTCCCTCCTGTTGTCTTGGTTTATAACCATGACCATCACCCTTTCTTAGAGCAGATGCAGTACGCAGCCCTTTCTCTTTGCCCATGACACTATTAGTGTTAGGGAACACTAGGCTTATGAGCTGCTCCTACACTGAGGCCACATTTACAGCGTGTGCCGTACTGAGACTATTCTTCCATAATTGCTTTCAGTCATAATACGTCCATTTTCTGATGGGATAGAATGCAGGCGTTGATTGTTCAGGCAGGCCAGTGCTTAATGGCAAATGTGTTTCGCCTGATACAGGCCAGTCCTTCTTGACCATCTCCGAGAAACTAGGGCTGACAAGAAGAGGCTACGGAAAGCCCTGCGAGAATTTGAAGAACAATTTTTCAAGCAGACGGGAAGGTAAGTGTGAGCAGTTCCCTAAAGAACTATAGTTTGGAATGAACTCTGCTTTTGTAGGAACAGTGGTAAAATGTAAATCCTAGCTGAAGATTGTGCTTTCTCCAACGCAACACCCCGATGGTAACACTGTTAAGGGATGTGTTATGGGATGTTTATGATAATAGCTGTCAGGTATTAACACCAGTCTTTACAAGATGAAAATGGGACTCTGAAAATGTTTTGTATATGAGTTTCATTGCAACTACTGAAATTATCTAGGCTTCTTAAAGTTTTACCTTTCAGTCCTTATTCTTAGATTTTTAGTTCCACAGTTGTTTTCTACCTATTACACAAATCTTTCCTTTAAATATCTTATGTAAACTTCACCATCCACCTCTGTTTGCTTTATTCTGGGGTCTAGTCTAAAAGTTCATAGCTATTTTTCTCTTCCTTAAATATTTAGTTGGACCATCTGTCTTCCTATATTTTTCTATTTCAACCCAGCTGTTACTATATACTCATTACTTTCCTGTAATTTTTTACTGTTACCAACAAAATTCTATATATAATCAGGTAATGAGCATTAGTAATCTTTGGATAAGAGACAAATTGCTTAGCTGTCCTGAATCTCTGTTTACATCAATAAGCTGAAATGCTTTGTCTCCTGGGGTAAGTTGGAAAGCTATGCCTGTGTATAGCACATTAGTTTTTCATTTTGTTTTGTTGAAACAAGGTTTCTCTATGTAGCCCTGGCTATCCTGGACTCACTTATGTAAACCAGGCTGGTCTCAACCTTACAGAGATCTATCTGCATCTGCTGGGAATAAGGGTGTGCATCACCATGCCTGGGCTGGGGACATTAGTCTTAATCCCCCACCCCAGGGTTTCTAATCTGCTACAACTGCCGGAAGATTGCAATGCAAATGTCCCAGCAAAACCCAACAAATTTACATTTATTTTTAATTAAAAAAAAAACTTGATTGTGTGGTCTCTAGCTTGAACTCGGTAGATAACAACATTGTGTAATGCCAAAAGGTTGGACACTCTTGCAAGCAGGTGACTTTCCCAAAGTCACAAAGCTTCTAAATGGCAGAGATGGCCTGGGAGGCTCTTTTTACTGTCACATCACGCTGCCCTTTCTCTCCTGTATTTTGTCACTTCCTCTCAGCCCATAGGCTGCTGTGAGGGAGTGGGACTAGGCTAGAGCATCTTGAGGCATCCATGTTTAGCACTGCTTGCTTCATAGTCCTTGGTAGCTTTTCTAATTTGCTCTCCACTAGCAATGAGCAAACCAGGTGAGAGACTCGAGGCTCGGCAAAGGAGGAGGCTCACTAGGTGCTTCGAGTACATGTCCAATTTGCATTAAAGT
Source organism: Acomys percivali (assembly GCA_907169655.1). Classification (NCBI taxonomy): domain Eukaryota; kingdom Metazoa; phylum Chordata; class Mammalia; order Rodentia; family Muridae; genus Acomys; species Acomys percivali. Next base: position 12,960,999 of record OU015751.1, on the reverse strand, counting down.
TCCTCTTTGGAATTATGCAGTGCAAATTTTCCATTCAGTGAAATATTTGAGGTGGTTTCAGGATTTCGAACTTAAATAGTTGTTGCATGAGAAATGAGCTCATTAGGGTTGTGACACATATACACAGTCTTTTCACCACTTTGAGTTTCCTGAGGAAATTTATAGTTTTACCCATTTGCATACAGCAGTCTCCATTAGACTCTGAGAGGCTCCAGTGTGCTGAGTGCTGCCTATGGGATCTATCAGTATTATCTGACATGCCTTTTGGCAACAATGTGGCTTAATTGTCATGCCTGTTCTCAGTAATAGTCATTGATTATGTGTGTATATACAATGCATCAGTATATATCTAGGAATGAGGGTGCAGAACATGACTGCCCCTCACAGCAATCAAGGAACAGCTTGCTTTATTGCCCCTTCAGTGCCTAAAACTACTTTAGCTCTGCCTGTGCTTGCTGTGTGGGAAGTTATATGCCCTCTTGTGGTGATAACAAGTCATCAATAAGAAATGCTCATTTCTTGTTTCCCTAAGACTATTTACTGCTGAGATTTAACCCATCTATAAAGCTAAAATGACCATGCAAATTCATCTTGCTATACATTTAGAGACACTGGAAACATGATAATATAACAAGAGTACTCAGACTGTGCAGGCACCAAGGCCTGTACATTAGTACATGCCCAGTCTTGGAATTAGTGTGCAGAAAGAGAGCTGCTGCAACTTAAAGTGTGTATGCGTTCCTTTGTGTGGAGGCCAGAGGACAACTTAGGGATCAGTCCTCTCCTTCCCCCATGTGGGTCCTAAGGATGGAGCTCCGATCAACAGGTTTGGTAGCAGGCACCTTTGCCCACTGAGCCATCTCACCGGCACCCGGTTCAGACTGTTTAGACTCGTGGGTTACTTCCGCCAAGGGGAGGCTCAGAAGTTCTGCTACACATCAGCAGAGACAGATGTAGCTACAAGGAAACTTGGGAAGATGTCAAGTTGACAAGGCAGCCCCTGGAAAGTTTGTCACTATGGATTTATGGATTACTTGTGTAATTCAATATCTGCAGTGTATCAGGATACTATTTTTTTTTAATAACAGTTTTCACTGTAAGGGCTGAGCACTCTCCACAGGCATGGAACTACGGAAAGAAAGAGAACGAGTAGACAGGGGATGCCTTGCTTTTTCTTCACACGTTTTCACCTGCACCACTGTTCTGTGATTGAGCATGGGATCTCATATTCGCAAAACACACCATAACGTTGCTTAAGAGAAATGGAGCAGAGATGGAGTGAGGCTGAGGGGACGGAAAGAATGCACAACTAAAAAGGAGCCAAATGGAAGCCACAGGCCTCTGTCAGTTGTAAAAGGACCTTTGTGATGACCTGGCTCATACACCGACTAATAGATTGTGTCTCCCTTTCTGCAGAAGCCCACAGAAGGAAGACAGGATGCCAATGGCAGATGAGTACTATGAGTACAAGCACATAAAAGCCAAACTGAGGCTCTTAGAGGTCCTCATCAGCAAGCAGGATGTGGCCAAAACCATCTGAGGTTCGGCTCTGATCACCTCCACCCAAGACAAAGTCGAGTTGATTCTCCTCTACTGTTCTTGCTAAGTAGTTTTGATGTACTGGAAACGGAAGCACTTTAGAGATAGTATTAGCTGGTTTGTTTGTTTTTTTTTTCAATAAAGGAAGAGCTCATATAATTATACACAAGAAGGCATTTGAATGGGGAAATAAAAGGTAATATTGGGACCGGCAAAAATCATTCAGCCTCCATGCCAGACTGAAATCCGAGGTCAAATGTAATTGTTTCAAAAACCATCTGATACCTTGTCAAACCTAAAATAATGCATTGGCAGACTACTTCCTAGGGAAAGTTTATTGGTGCCCCCAAAACTTATTTTACTGGTGTATGGGAAAAACCATGGTTTAAATAAATCGGTTGAGTCAAGGAGAAAAATCTGCTCTTCATCCAGGGAAGAAAACAGTTAGGCCAGAAGGTAACCGAAGTGAGACAACACCCACTACCTTGTCCTATAAGTCTGTAGGCATTCAGCACTCTAAAATACATGCAACTGTGTCACTGCTAATTTCTTATTTCTATATGAAAATAGTGCATTATTTTATCTGTTATTTGAAAATTTACATTTCTGGTTACCAAAGTTCATTTGGATGGCATGTACTTTGTGAATTATCTTTGTCTATAACTGACAAATGTTTATATTAAAATAAAAACATAGGTATTTTGGATAGATGTGTCTGCAGTAATAACTTAATGTGACCATAGTATTATTGCTGATTTTCTTGTTTCCTATACTAAGATTCTATAACTATTTTTCCATTGGGAATATGCATCTTTCTTAATGTTCCAAGGTCTGTACTTTATAAAGTGAAACAACTTTGCTGTGAGCTGCATTCATTCTGCACAGGGTGAAAAGCTTGGAAATCACCAAGGCACCTTTGATTTGCTTTATTTAGTGTATCTTGCTTTTCCTCCATTCATTTAAAACACATTTATTGGTTTGGGTTTTTGTAAAATCAAGCAGCAGACATTTTCTCATTATCAACTTTGTTCATATTTCTGTTTTCTGTAATGTTTAAGCATGGTGTTGAAGAAACTCAGATTTTCATATTTCTTGGGCAGAAGAAAAAAAATACTGGTTTCAGAAGTGGGCTACATATGGGAGGCGTATTGTTTTCTCTCTGTATTCACCTGATGTTTTAAACCTTTTATGAATCAGAGTAATGGCCTTCATCAATTTGTTTAATTGAAGACATCTACTTGTAACAGGACAGATACACAACTATTTGAGGTTTACAAATTACATCTTTGATAAGGGAAATGGTTTCGTGAGATGTATACAATTGCTATTAAAGTGTAACTATATTCTATATGATTGTAAATATTTTATACAACATACAAATAAAATATTTTTCTATTATATTTATTATGTTGAAGCACGGTAACTGTTTCCTGTTAGCTAATATAAATAACATAAATAACACTGTCAAACAACAAGGTGGAAGTGCTGACAAGTCTAGGCTTTAAGATTTAACTCATGCTGCAATTACACCCTTTCATGCGGTTTGGAGTTATCCCAATATTTATTCAGTAGATTAAAATGGATGCATATTTAAACACCATTTATAAGCCATTATTTTGTACTTTGCTAAAGCGGTCTATATAACTGTCTTGTTATGTTTGGCATAAAGGAAACATAAAAGCATTGCAGCATCTAGGCAAACAACGTGTCGGGACAACTTGGGGACATCATTGGAACTGGTGGACAAGGGTGGGCAAGAGGAGACACGGAAAGGCTCTGAATGATATATTTGCTTTTGGTGACAGCGGCATATGCATGCTTCAGTGGGAACATCTGATGGTGAAAATGAACAACAGAGGGAAATGCTCCTATGGGGAGACAGGCTGGGGGAGAGTACGAAAGAGGTGTTAACGTCCAACACTGATGTTACAGGTTTTGCAGCTGGGGTCTTTCTTTGCGTTTGCAGTAGACAAACTCATGAGCTGATGACCAGTGATTTCTGCCACGGTGCCCAGGGAAAGAGCCACAGGATCAGTGTAAATGACTTCTAAAATGACATCCTGGGCGTGGTGGTACACCAGCACTCCATCTTCTTCTGTACAGGTCAAGAACTTATTTTCCTTTGAATTAAGTTGAGGAAGGCGCTGCTTACAAAATTCATCTCCTGGTGATCCCACAGGGGCAATGACAAGAATCACATAATGATAAGCAGTGTACATACAGTAGAAGTCCCCAAAGTATAAGTTAGTATTGGGGTTGAAAAGTTTTTCGGCTGCAATTTCAAACCTGTATCTTCCATACGGCGAATCCTGGGGTGGCTTCCCCGTGTTGAACTCAGTGCTGCAGCTGAAGAAGATGCCTTCCAATTTCCCGCTGATGGGTGAGCCGTGGCTGCCACTGTTATCCTTGACAGAAGGCTGCATAGCATTCCCATGATGCTCTCTGCCGGAGAAAGGAAAGAGCCACAACTCAGTACAGTAGTGGCAAATTTACTCGCTTACAGATTTGAACAGCACAGAAACCACTACCTACGGTTAAGGGTTTGAAAGGCCAGGCTATAATCAGATCACTCGGGATAGATCTTTTGACACTACTTATCACGGCCTTGGACTTAAAATAAAGATGACCCACAAACCTTGGAGACCTTTAACAAGTAAATTTCCTAGACTGAAAAACTGAATCGCAATCAGAAATCTTAGAGGAGAAATGAGTTCCATTTGTACTTAATGGGTTCCATAAGTGTCTTTGCTAAAAAGAAAAGTACTGAAAATATTGAATATATGAACACTGCTAAGAAGAACAATGTTTTAGCTTTTGAACAGCAGTTTAAATGTGTGCTGTCTACCCAAGGTCCAGCCTGTGTGGCAGCTCCACACTGAGCTGTTGCTGCCACAGGCCCAGGCACCTCCCATGTTCATCTCCAGAATCTCCTTCGCATCCTGTGGTTTGGAGATAGTGGCTGCTGCTGTCGCACAACTTTCTGTGCTTGTTCTGAGGCACCTTGAGACGGTCCTCTTCACAAGTTCCAGTACCATCAATGCTAACTGGAGTGTGGGGACACTGTGGAGTTGTACAATTGCCTTGACCACTGACAATACTAGGGACATCATTGCGAGACAAATCACACAGAGATTACACTTTTCAGTTCTATGTTCAAACTCAAAAGCATCTAACCTAACTGAAATTCAGTTTGCCATCTGAATGATATGCCAATGAATGAAAAATGTTCTTATGGTAGATACTTCTTAAAATTAGAATATTCTGCCAAATGCACAGACCAAGAAGAATGAAATAGAACTTCAGAAGAAAATAATCCATTGTCTATGAACTGCTTGAAAAACAATTCAAATGGAGGATTCCAAGGATGCTCATAAGAATCCAGATTTTAAAAATACAAGGCAATGAGGGAAACATTTTCAGGGCATAACAGAGTTTTCCCAAGGATATAAAAAAATCATAAAATAGAACTAGTCAGAAACCTTGGTGCAAATACTTAATCAATGAAATAAATACAATGGCAAACTGCCAAGGCACGTGAGGATAAATAGAATTTCTAAATCTAGCAGGTCTTCAAGCCAACAAAAGAACAGAACAAAGAAAGCTTCTAAGATTTAGGATACAATTAAGCAAATATTCAAAGCAGGCTCAGATGTGAACAAAGTGGGAATACTTTTTAAAAAGAGGTAGACTTTTTTTTCAAGAAAAAGACCTCACTTTGAAGCTCCAGGTGGCTTCAAACTCAGAATTTCCCAACTCAGCATCCCAAGGGCTGGGATGACACCATATGTGGCTGGAGACAGAATTTCTACTGCCCTTGTTATAATTACACAGTGTATATATCAATTGTGAGCACGAAAGGATGTTCATTATACACTGCGGTCACAGAAGACCCACCGGTCAAGTGATGCTACTTTCACACTACAGAAGGCAGGCAGAAACAACAATAAAAATCTGTTAGGGTGTGTATTTTCAAAGTAAATTTGTAAACCTGTACTTGTTTATTAATGTACAGAGAAAACTAACCCTTTAGCTAAAGCCCTAGAAGGAATCCCAACACATTTTCAAACTAAGAGAAAGAGTAGATGGAAGACACAGACTCCCACACCTACTCTCTCCCTCTGCCTCGGGAGTCAGTTGTAGCTGTTACTTAAGAAGAAACAAACTGTGCACCACTTAGACCAGGAGAAGGGCTTTGCTCCTTATGTTTTGGCCATTTTTAAATCCGGACACAGGCTGCTTATCAGGTTACCTCTTGCTTTTTGTTTGACAGTACCAGCTGTTCTTCTCATTTGTTCCCAAGCCCATTGTCTGCCTGTCTTGCCGTCTATGTGGCCTGAGGCTCTGTGCCTTGACTTCTGTCGTGTTGAAGTCCTGTCAGTGTGAAATAGCAGCAGATCCAGGACACAAAGGTGAGCCATGGGTGTCCTCCTGACTTGCTCACGTGTCTGGACTCTGTGGTGCCAGCAAGGCTGGCTTCTGCCCACTGCTGTTGCTGCTGAGTGACTCTGGACTCCCTTCTATTTCCACAGCTTGATATTGGCTGGTTGTTTCAGTGTCTTAACTATGCTTACACTTTTGTGAATGAATGGAGGTCTCATTAGTTAATTTGTGAATGGGAGTTCTTCCTATAATTCCCCAATTATTCTTTTTCTTGTGCGGTGCCTACTAGCATATTTAAGAACAGGAAGTCCAAGTCAAAGCTAGTACTCTGATAAAGAATTTTTTTTTTTAAAAAACTATGACCGGGCTTCTCAGCGTCTGAGACAGCGGGGTATGCTGAGGACCCGCCACCATTGTTAGAACAGCAAAAGGCATTAGATTCCATCACCTGGAAACTATCCAATGGAGCTTATTAAAAATGTAGATTTGAGAGGCTGGAGAGATGGCTCAGAGGTTAAGATGCTCTTCCAGAGGTCCTGAGTTCAATTCCCAGCAACCACATGGTGGCTCATAACCATCTATAATGAGATCTGGTGCCCTCTTCTGGCATGCGGGCAGAACACTGTATACATAATAAATCTTTAAAAAAAAAAAATTCAGATTTGAGGAAACATCACTGGAAGGCCACATGAGAAACAGTCCAGGAGCAAAGCCTGTATTTTTTCTCCAACCTGCTTTCTTCTTCTTCTTCTTCTTCTTCTTCTTCTTCTTCTTCTTCTTCTT